>VDFB02105785.1:85034979-85108916 GCA_007258455.2 Sequoia sempervirens | reverse complement strand
AAAAGACAACTTCATCTATCAGAGAGACCATTTGGGCATCATCAATGGCAACAGTTGTAATTAAGGGGGAGTGTTGGAAATAATTCCAACTGTGTGTGTCTTCCTGTCTTCCCACATTCCTACACCCGTCTTCTCCCTCTTGTGTGGTAGTGGGGTGACCACTACGGTCCTGCAACCTCGTGGTTTGTTCTTGGTGGTATTACGGTTTTACTGCTATCCAGCGGGGTCATTTTCAAATGTGTGCGGTTATACGATATTTACTGCAGTTCTGCAATGAGTTTTATTTCTACAAGCAATTGTGTGGTGATGCATATTTTGATGACATTTTTGGGAAAAATATTTTATCGAGCAATTAATGTTTCAAATACAATATTTAATTAGGTTTTAAATGTTTTTAGGATTAAAAATATTTCACTTGACGTGAACTAGGAATTACAAAAAATGTAATTAATGGAATTTATTTTTGCTTGCTAGTGAAGTTTTTCACCGTAGTTTTTATGTAAAGTGTTACCCATTTCAAATATCCATCCTCTTAGGATCATTTTCATTGGTTTTTAGCTTCATACAAGCCCTCCTACTATTTTTTTTGGGACATTCTATAACCTACGATAGTTGTAATGTAAACAACCTTGTAATTATAAGAAGCAAGTCTTTTGCTACCTAAGTTCAGTCAATCTACATTGGGATTGATGTTAGCTCGTTGTTAAATTAAGTATATATGTATGTAGGTGTTCACAATTGAAATTAATTACAGCCTCACCTCATAATTTTCATCCTCACATTGACAATAGGAACGCTCCTCCTCCCTAGTGGAAGATAAGTTGATGCAGGTTCAAACTAGGGACCGCCTCGTAGTTGAGCCCTGCAACTTCAATCCAACTATTCTGTTGATTCATAATTATTATTGAGAGGATGGAATGAGGAGAGGGTTGTGGGGATTTGAGCCCGTGATTCTCTATCTAGCACCCTCTCTCTATTACTCTATCAATCTCCCTTTTATCTCCATCTCTCCCTCTTTTCCTATCTCTTTCTAAATTTCTCTCTGCATCTCTTTTATTTCTCTTTTCTCACACCTTCCTCTCTCTACCTCTTTTATCTCCCTCTCTAATTCTCTATCTTTATTTTGACATTCTCCTCTATGTTGTATGTACTTTAATAAAAACAAACAAAACAAAAATAATATGTGGCATTTTCAGTAAAGAGACTTTCTCTTCAAAATGAAAACTTAGATCTACTTTCATGGCAACTACTTGCATAAGAGTTACTTTGATATCATGTATATCATGTTTATTTTGATACATAATATTTTTTCTGCTACATCTCTGAGATACCAATGAACTAGAATTTAGAATACTACAAATTCTGAACATTTTATGTTCTTACAAAATAAAGACCCATTTTGACCATTACAAAATTTTATCAATATCAAGCGAAATGTATGATGTAAAATAGCTTAACACTAAAAATTCTTTGGTAAAATCAAGTCTATGTTATGTATGGTATCCACCATAACTACATATCAACCTATGTTGAGGTCCTTATCAATGGATTAACTACAAAGGACTTCATCTAACACTTTTTCTCACAAAAAATAATGAAGTTTTTAACATGAAACATGTACTATTTAAAGTGCATTCAAATCAAATGTTCTATGAAATTGAATCCAAAAGGTGGCACTTAGGGTTGGTTAATTGGTCTTGCAATTCATTCTACTAATGTAAACAAACATTGAAAATTATTTAATAGTAACTCTTGTTGAAACCTATCAATCTACTTTACAATAAAAGGAAAGCACACTTAGTAACAAAACCATTGATAAAAAATGTTTTTTGGATAATATTGTCGTTCTTGGCTCCAACCTTCCAAATGGTTATGTAAAATTTTCTTTGAAATATTATCCTTTCATTGAATGTTTTAATCCCTCACTTGAGAAGGATGAGTGAATAAAAAGAACTAAAGGATAGTGCATATGTGAATCTAAAAAACAAATCATGGTATACATCTTTTTTACAAATAATTCAATATTCCTTTAAAAAATATTATCATTGGTCAAAGATTTATTAAAGATATAGCCACCATACTATGTTTTAGCCTATGTCAATGTCCTTCATGTAATGACTACTAATTGGTTTAGACATCTCCACATGGATATACTAGTAGGTGCATGAAGTTGGGTACCAATTTTCTGGCCACTTTTGTAAAAAGTTTTAAATAATGCACTTGCGTTATAACTTGCATGCATTATTTCACATTAAAAAAAAAAAGAAAAAAGGGAAATTATTTTCCTTGGAATACACACCCAAAGGCTTGGAGGGCATTCCCAACAAGGCCAGAGACGTGTTTTTGCAAATTCTACAATTTTTCACATAATCGGGTATGTGCTCACCATCAAGATTGCATCTAGTTCAATATCGACAAAATCGAAAACATGGGTAATCTTATGTTCTCTCTTAGCTATCCAACGATGTAATTTTTTTTACTTTTTGACAATGTTAAGCCTTTCATCCATAATTTCTTTTGTTCGTATGTCTTTTTTTTGCCAAAAAGTACTGTTTGGTGTGTTTTTTGTTATAAATTAACCATTCATCAAAATTTCAAATAAATTACATTTTTAGAAACTAGACTCCATTCTACAAATTTAAAGAAAAAAAAACAAAAAATCAAAATTTTTCCAAAATTTTTAGGGGGAGCATGGCCAAAATTTTGCTTTTTAGGAAGTGCCCACTTAGAAAATTAGTAAAAAATCAAATATTCATTAAAAATTTATCAGAAAGATTGTGCATCAACTAGATGTTGTTAGCTAACTTCTGACTGTAGCAATTTTTAAAATACTACAAAAAATTTCACCATGCTCAGGTTGTACAAGAGTTGTTATGTTATGTTTTTCTAACAAAAACAACACCAATTTGTGTACATCCCTCTTTTTAACCCCTTAATCTCAACCATTTTCAAAATAAATTAGTAGTTTAGAAAGTAGACTCGGAGCACTTCGATCCTTGTTTTTATTTCATCTCAAAATTTTGAGTGTAACTATCCTCAATTTCACATCCAATGTTAGCATTTCCTGATTTCAGAAAAAAAAAGTGGCCACTTAAGCCCCCTTTTTGGCCACTATAGTTTACAAGCTCTGAATGTCATACACTATAGACTTTTCTCATCAATTTTTAGGTAGGAAGACATGAAAACATGAAGCTTGCACTACTTAAAGTGCAATCAAGTGGTCTACACATAAATATAGATACAAATTTACATATTAAATAACATTATTTATTTTTGTTCAAGTCAATGATGTCACACTTAGGAGATTAAATTTAAATTAAGTAATATATAAAGTTATTGTAAGTGAATACATAGTTTATTTGAAGCTATCACTTCTCTATTGAGACATTTGTTACATAGACAACATAATTTACTCAATGGCCTATCAATTGACCTCATGTACTACATACATATACTAAAAAATAGAATTTTTTTCCTAAATGCTCTTCCACACCTCTTCGGTGTGCCCATTGCACACCAAGGTGCAATTTCTAGTTTCTATTATTTAAATGTAATAGAAGCTATGCAAACTTAAAATGAAATATAAAGACATAGGAGGAAATGCAATTTTTTAGTTTTCAAACAAGGTAATTTACTAATTACACTCTGCAATCATATGAAAATGTAATGTTGTGAATGCAAATTGGAAATTATGCAATCCATAAAATGGACCAATTTAAGCCATATTTAATGAAATGCATGTAAAAAAAAGTCAACCCAGTGAAACAACTAACCAAAGGCAGCAAACAAAAGCTTAAAAAAAAGGTTTTCAATGTGTATCGGAACTGATTCGCCCAAAGTGGTGAATGAGTCCCAATAGGGGATTTTTACAAAATTTTCAAGAATTTTCAATGGGTTTTTATTCCTTTTTATGTTGCATTATGTGTATCCTAAGTGCAAATGCAATTTTTAGATGATTTCCAATTATTTGAGATGCAAAAATGCAAACTATATGCACTTTCACTAATGCAAAATTTGAAACCCTCGACTGAAACTTAGCTAATGAAAAATGCAATTCAAACTAATTCTAGGATTAGGATGGACTCCAAATCATACAAGAAGATATTCAAAAATCAGGTTCACTAAAATGAACCAATAATTTTCGGGGGGGAGGGGGGGTCTATGTACTTCTCTTGCACTCTTAGGGTTTTTTACCTAAAAGGAGAGAGAGAGGCCCAAAAACTATGGTGGTTCACTCAAACTAATGTATGCAAGATGGAATTAATCCTAAATGTAATGATCTAGATGCAATAAAATGATATAATTGATTCACTATGTATGCAAAACTAATGAAATATGAAGTGTTTGAAACACAATGTTGTTTGCAGAAGACTTAAAAAGATGAACAAAAATGTAAATAGAACCAAATAGAAAGCTATAACTCAGAGTGTCTGTACCTGAGAATTTTTTGGAGATTGGAAATGACTCTGAAATTTTGAAGATGCTGATTTTTAGGCCTAGTGTAACTCATTCGCCATTCTGGGAAAATCAGTCCTAATTATGGAAAATTGTACCACAAGCCATTTTAGCCAAATGGGTATCCAAACCTACAAAAATATTCAAGAAATAGGTACAGTGGGACTCATTCACCACTTTGGGTGAATTGCTCCACTTTTTCCTTTTTGAAAACTAAAAAATAGACTCTGGAGCTCCCGATTTTCTCAATCTGCACCTCTAGGTGTCCAGATCTAAAACCCTAATTTTTAGCACTATTGGTGACTTTTTGTGTGGATTTTGGCCTTGCAAAAGTGGAGATGACTTCAACAAGTTTGTAACCAAATCATCAACCATGGCCAGGCTATCTAAGCACCTAAATCTAGAACCACACAAGGGAAGAGAGAGAAAATGTTAATTGTTAGGTATTGGGGGTTTGCCTTGGTCAAACCCCATTTGAGTAATTAAACCAAAATGATGAAATAATATAATGAAACATGAAATATGAAATAATGCAATTAGAAACTTGTCATGATGAAGGGTCTTGAATTGTTGCAACAATAGATGAAGATTCTTGCTCGTGAATGCCTTGGAAGTGAGATTGAATGCTATCTTGAATGCTTGATTTGACAATATGATGAATGGTGATTGAATTATGAATGAATTAATGAACGAATCAGGGTTTAAAGGTCTCCTTTTATAGAAAATATTTAAGAATAAGGGTCATGATCAAGGGCCAAGATTAAATTACAAAATAACTTAATCATTTGAGAGTGGAGGTTAATTGGGAGAAGAAAGACATGGATAGATAAGGACTTGAGGTGAAAGATAAGATTGGCATAGAAAAAGAGGTTGTTGGAGAGAATTAAATAATAAAAATCATTTAATTTAGGTGTCCAATATAGGAGAAATAAATATGGATTTTATTTATTTAAAAAGAAAGATGAGAACAAATAATGAGATAATTAAATAATTAAAAATAATTATTTAATTATAGATGAAAGGTGGAGTGTTAAACATTAAATAATTAAAAATAATTATTTAATGGAGAGGGTAAGGATAATTAAATAATTAAAATAATTATTTAATTAGGTAAAGAAAGGGTAAATGTTTATTTAATTATAGAGAGAAAAGGATAATGAATAATTAAATAACTAAAATAATTATATAATTATAGAAGAAGAGGGAAAAGATAACTCTTGAATTAAAATAATATTAGACTTAAATGCTTAATAAGAGTCAAGAAAAGTGTGAAACTCATTTACAATTCTTTACAACACATTTAGACAACATGCCTTTTATTCAATTTGCAAGGGTCCAAGACCTAATGTGGATGTGTAAAACACCTCAAAACACTTAATCAAGGCCTCATTAAGTCCAATTTATCATTAATTATTCCCATATCAAGCAAGAGATACTTTTTTTCTATTGTACAATAGGAAACAAGGCAAGTCTTGTGTATAAGTTTTACTCACAAGTTTAAGGAATAGATTTTGAGGAGATATTTGCTTTGGTGGCAAGAATGGAAGCTATCAAGATGTTTCTATATTTTGCAACAGATAAGGACATTAAATTTTATCAAATGGATGTGAAATATACTCTTTTGAATGGAGACTTTGAAGAATTATACATGCAGCAACTTGAAGGATTTTAGTTATTCTACAAACTAAATATGGTCTACATATTGAAGAAGACATTATATGGATTGAAGAAATCTCCACTAGCTTGGTCTGCAAGGTTGGATAATTATTTAATACAACAAGGATTCAATAAAGGTATCCCAAATAGTAATCTTTACTTTAAAGTTGGAAAAGATCAAATCTTGATTGTGATTGTGTATGTTGATGACAAATTTTATGGAGGCAATGAAGCAATGTGGAAGAAGTTTGTAGAAGATATGTAGAAAGAGTTGGAGATTTCTATGTTTGAGGGGATGAATTTATTCCTTGGTCTACAAATCAATTAGATAGATAAAGGTATATTTATTTCATAGTCAAAGTATGTCAAAAAAATGTTGAAGAAGTTTGGAATGAAAGACTCTCAACTAGTATGTACTCCTATGGTTACTGGTTGGAAGTTGGGAAAAAATGATGAAGCTCCTAAAGCTGATTAGAGAAAGTACATATTAATGATTGGTGGACTACTAGATCTAACTACTACTAGACTAGATATCATGCATGCAATTTGTCTTGTGGCTAGATTTCAAGAATATCCTAGAGAGTCACATGTTGTAACAATGAAGTGGATATTTATATACTCTAAGGGAACTCTGGATAATGGTTTATGGTATCCAAAGGATACTAATTTTACCTTGAGTGCTTACATAGATGCAAATTGGGATGGTTGTGTGGATGATAAGAAAAGTACAAGTGGTGGTGCATTCTTTCTTAGATGTAGATTGGTATTATGGCTATGCAAGAAACAAGATTTAGTATATTTATCTACTATAGAGGTTGAGTACATTGTAGCAACATATTGCTACACACAGGTGCTATGGATGAGGAAAAAATTGAAGGATATTAGAGTGGTGTATGATGAACCAATTTCTATCTTCTATAACAATACAAGTGCAATCAATATTTCAAAGAATATGATAATGCATTCAAAGAAAAAACATATTTCAATTAGATTTCACTTATTGAGAGAGAAGGTTGTGGAGAATGAAGTAAAGCTTGAATATGTTCGCACAAAGGATTAGATTGTTGATATATTCACTAAGGCTCTTTCTAAGGATACTTTTTTGTATCTCTAAGAGAAGTTGGAGATTATTTCCCCTTGTTTCTTCAACTAGATGCATAAGGAGATGCATAAGTCCAGTGTAACTCAAAATTAATTCTTTAATTTGGATTGATGTTTGTGGCTACCTCTGAGAGGGAGTAGGTAGTACCGTTGCTGGTTGTTGTAGTCAGAAGAGTGTGTGTGGTCATTGTGCAGTGGTAGCTATTTGGTATAGTTTGGTGTGTACTCCTCAGGGGAGGTATTCAAAGAAGTAAAGGAAATCTAAGTTGCAGTGCAGTAGTAAGTAGGTTGATTGATATCAAAGGGATAGAATAAGCAATACAAATATTTTGGTCCTTTTCCATTGATGTCAAGGGGATAAAGAGTCATGTGAAAAAGAAGAAATTAAGGATGAGAGAAAAATCAACGGAAAAAGAAAAACTACAAAGAGAGAGAGAGAGAGAGAGAGAGAGAGTAATGAGCTAGTTAAGGGGGATAAGTAATATGAAGAGTTGCAATATGTTGACATTTAGAGTTGTGTATTTGATGTTTTTTCATATCATGTGTTGCCATCAATGACAAAGGGGGAGATTGTTGTAAGTATGAGAAATTAGTGTTTTCATTGATGTCAACAAGATTCTTTTGTTATTGATGTCTATTTTTGGGTGATATTGTTGCAAGAGTATGAGAAATTAATAATATCCATGCTTTGATTAGTTGCATTATGTTGTCGTTAGTAAAGCTACTTGTGTCAACCTCTATTGTTTTTTTATGAGATTCTATATATGGATATGTGGCTGATTTACCATGTTGAGTAAGTGCTAAAGATGACGAGAATGTGCCTTTGGTGCTTGGTTTCCAAGTGCTTTTCAGAAAATTTGATATAAAGAGGAAATAGTGTGTTGTAGTGGTGTTCTATGTTGAAGAGATGTCTTATGGTTTTTCTCCACATTTTTTCTAGGTTAAAGGTCTTCCTATATGTTTTAAATATGTTGGAGAGAGATGTTCAAAGGAGTTATATCCATGATTTTGTGTGCTGGATTATTGTACAAAAGAAGTTGTGTTCACCAATGTCTCAACTATGTATTGGAGAGGAGTCTAGGAGAAATTTCTTTGCTTCTCATTTCTTCACAAAGTGGTTTTAGGTCCTATAGATCTTAGGGTGTGCTGATTGTGTTGGAATATTTTTTTAGTCCAGATGGTTTGAGTTTTGGTGCTTCAAAAGTCAATTTCTCAAGCAACAATATATGGAAAAATTGTTTGAGTGTACTAGGTGTGTACATTCTTTAAGTGGAAGTTGTTGCGAAGGATTTTTTTGGATTTCAAAGTGTTTAAGGAATATTCTAGATCATTTCCAAGTGCGGTATGTGGTTTGCAAGTCATCCTTGGATTGAAGGAAGTGTGTACTTAAAATTTTAAGGGTTTGTTCACGGGTAAAGGTCAACCTGATGATTACACTACTTGCGGTAGATACCTATTATTTGTAGAAGTGTGTTGTAATATGATGTTATTGATTTGGGTAGTAGCTAAGGTGTGATGTGGTCCACTTTCACTTCTATCTTCCATGGAAGTGTTTTGGCATCGACCTAATTCAAATTTGCATGATTGATATGCATAGATGACGTTAGAGAAGGGTTTCAAGGTTGAAGATGGTATAAATAAGAGTTTATTTGTTGAGGAATTTGAAGATAGATGAGATAGATGATAATTATGTGAATTGTAGAATTATAGAGTGCAATATTAAGAAGTGCAGTGCAAGCATTCATGTGTTAGATTATTGGATGTAGTACTAGTAGAAGATGTCTACAATTCTTCAGTCAAGGTGTGAAGGTGTTGATGATGTTGTGGATTCTCTATAGCATTGAGATGATTTTCTCCATGTAATATTTATTCTCTATATTCTTTTCTATTCTGGCAGTGAGCCTTTCTTTCTTTTTGGTAGTGATCCCTCCGATAGTGAGCCCTATTGTATTTATTGTTGATACTAATTATATTGTGAGCTAATCCTCACCATGGTTTTTCCCTTCTTGGGCTTTCCATGTAAATCTAGTGTGCTCTTGTGTATGGTGTTTTTTTTTCAGTTTTTGCTATTTTAATTCAAAGATAATCATCATAATAGATTTAAGGGCTTAATGAATGAATTTGGATCTAAATGTGTATGCGGGTTTTCAAGTTTTAAGTTACAACTGATTCACCCCCCTCTCAGTTGTCTTGAGAATTCAACAAAAAGAAGGCCCCAATCTAGCTCCAAAGGACTATGAAGTTAGATATGAATTCCTTTTACTGGGATATAGTCACACAAGCTTACTTGGTCCTTATAAATTATCATCAAATTCATATCACAAGTGCATAGGTCTCTACTTAGTCTATTTTTGAAGTTGCAATTTCTCTGTGACATCTTAAATCTAATATTTTTGTAATAAAATAGTTATTTGCATCATTAGCCTAGTCATTTCATTACATTTTATTTTAAAATCCATCCCAAATTTGGTCAAGTGTAGGTTGACTCACCTTTTAATTTGTAAGTGAATCTCATACCTTGTAAAAATCCATCAAACTCCTGCCACCTCCAACATCTTAAATGAAATGAGGAATGGTTCCTAAACCCTATAGTCAAATCCTAGAGTGTTTTCCACTTTTTCTTCATTTCAATAAAAAAATAAACATTTTTGGTGGAGCACAACAAATTCCATGTTAAAATTTTTGAACCATGGATATTTGGCTCTTAGGACTTCTCTAACTCTTCTAGGGTTTTTCACCTAAAAGGAG
Source organism: Sequoia sempervirens (assembly GCA_007258455.2). Lineage (NCBI taxonomy): Eukaryota > Viridiplantae > Streptophyta > Pinopsida > Cupressales > Cupressaceae > Sequoia > Sequoia sempervirens. The sequence continues at coordinate 85,098,956 of VDFB02105785.1, read as the reverse complement.
AGAGTTAGGCCAAAAATGCTAACTATTTCATTCAAATTATGTTATGTAGGATGTCGTCTAAGCTAAATAAAGTAAACTAAATGCAATTGAATGATCTATAAAATAGATTATGAATAAAAAACTAAGATCTATGCTATGTTTGAAAACATAGTGTTGTTTGCAAAAATGAATGAACAAAAATGCAAATTAAACTAAATAGAAGATTATTTTTCAAAGTGAGTGCATCTGGAAAACTAGAGAAGACTGGAAAATGATCTAGAAAATTGATGAAACTTGACTTTAAGCTGGTTGGGACTCATTCGCCACCTTGGGAAAATCAATCCTAGATTAGGAATTTTTTACACAAAAGTTGTTTTATGATAGTCAGGGACCTGGATCTGCATTTGACTTAAATATGCACTTTAGGAGGGAATCATTCACCATGCATGGTGAATCAGTCCACTTTCAGATTTCTACAATTTCAAAGTTGTGTCCTACACCTTGACACCTGGAGAACAATTTCTGATAGAAACCCAACTTTGGATCTCAAAATATTCCTATAAAACAACTCAAAATTGTTTGTCGAATGGGGGGTTTTCCTTAGTCAAAACCCTAGTTGGGTAATTAAACCTTGAATGGAGAAAAATATGCATAAACCCTAGCCTTACATGTGTTAAAGACTAGGAAAAGTTTATATGATGTAATATCTAAAAAATAGGAATGAAATGCAAGAATGATTTATATGATGTAATATCTGAAAAATAGGAATGAAATGACATGCGAATGATAAAAAAACAAGATGCAAACCTTAATTTGAAGATAGAGTGAAAATGGAAGATGGAAATAATAGGAAACTGAGTCCTTAGGTGTGATTTGGTAGCTAGTTGCACCTCTTCACCCTATATTTCTTCATGATTCACCATAGGCATCCATCATCAACCCTTTGCAATGTTGGATCTTGACAAGAGAAGTGAGCTTCAAGACCTACAAAAACCTTAGTTTGTTGCCCTAAAACTTCAACTTTTACCAAAGAAACATGTTGTGGAAGACTTGACTTTATGAATTTCTCTTGAGGAATGATAAAAAGATAAGAAAAGGTGATAAAAAGATGTGTGAAATGACTTCAAATGAGTATTTATAAGCAACAACACCTTATGTTCCTATTAATTAGACCTAAGAGGCTAACATTCACTGGAAATTAAAGTTAAATTGATTAAATTCCCTCTTAAATTTGAATTTCCCCTCAAAGGGGACTCATTCGCCACCCTTAGCGACTAGGTCCCACCAAAGGGGATTCATTCACCCAGGGTGGTGAATGGGTCCTAGTACTGCTATGTGAAGGTGGGTTTTTGGGGTATGATATAATAAAATGTTGTTTGTCGGGTTTTATGTGATTTCTTAGGTAAAATGAGCCTCTAGATCAAAATTAATGGGTCTACGGGGCCTATAAATGTTATTTTGAAGGGTGAATGATGTGAAGGGACTCAAAAGTGGGTCCTATTATGCATGAAATTGTTTGTTTTCTCAAGAGGGTCTAATTTTCTATGACACATTTAGCTCCCACTTTAGCACCCATATGACTCTATGTGCATATGTAAGCTAAAGGACTCTAAATGATGCACCTTATTACATAAAAGGATATGTATTCAAAAGGACGGGAGAATGAAGCCCTCAGTGTAGTTATCTACACAACCACAACATTAGGAACTACATCCTACAACATACATTCATTAATTTCTCTATAATCCTTTTATCTAACTCTTAAGAATCCAATTTGAGGGTAGAGGTATGTCCCCCTTGATTTTACTTGCTTTACAGAGGTGGAATCAAGGTAGCAATCTAGCCACATGCGTCGAATAAGAAACATCATATAGTTAGGAATTTCCAAGTACCATGCCACATAATGATAGATCATTGATGATGTCGAGTGCAGAATCATGATTCCAACACATCAAATAGCATAAAAAATAGATTAGCTTAGCTCTCATTATGTTGCTTTGAATAATATCTATGTTATGAGTTCTTGAAAAGATGATAACCGTATGTGAGTATGTAAAAGTAAAAAGAGATGAAAAGTAATTAAAAGAAGGAGAAGAAAGTAACTTGTCACTTACTATTCATTTTACCTTTTTTAGCTTGAGAGTGACACGTGAGAGAAGAATATGCTGAGTAGACATGATTACACACATTCATAGTTGCATGATATTTGTGAGCAGGTGGCACAAGAAGAGCTGTATCATGAGGTGAGTTGATTTTGCAACTTTTTCCTTGTAAATTTATAATAATTTAATGATTTTTATGCATGGATGGGTTATTTTAGGGTTATTCAAAAAAATTTTGCAAAGTGTCCCCTTTTTTCACAAAGTGTCTGATTTTTTTGCAGTGTCCCTTTTGTTCACAAAGTGTCCTATTTCTTCGTGAAGTGTCCTATTTCTTTGTGAAGTGTCCCTATTTCCTTGTGAAATGTCAAAAAAGGGTTCTAAAGTGTCTAGGGCCATTAGAAAAGCACACTAGGTTGACTTTAGCACACTTTCTTGATGAATAATGTGAAAATTGAAGATATTAGATGAAATTTAGAGCATTTTTTGATGATTTTGATAGGTCCCCGCCAAGTTGTGATAGTTGATAGGGGGAATAAAACTCACATTTCTAAGAGATCATGGGCTAGTGGTATCAATGAAAGAGCTAGAGCATTTACAGTCAGTGGGTATCTATTGGGCATATCTTATGCCACCTATGGGATACCATGACACCATGCTTATGGCTCTGTGCAAGCGTTGGGATGTTGATACTTGTACTTTTCATCTTCCCACTAGGGAAATGACAATCACGCTCAAGGACATACACTGCATTCTCTAAGTTCCCATTCAAGGAGAGCAAGTATATTTCCAGGGGGATCGATCATTCTGGGAGAAGAAGAGAGATATGCAATATTATCTAGGTGGTCCAATACATGATGAGAGGGTTAGAGCACATATCAAGCTTCCTATGCTATTGTATTCATGAGCTCTTGTGGTTAGATGGATTATGATGCATACAGTGGCACTGGTTGTCAATCCGGATGGATGAGCAACACACTTGGATGAGGGATTGGTACACTTGATTTGAGGGATGTATGAGTGGATGAAAGTTTATGCTTGGGGTCACTACATTCTAGCACACTTGTATTATGATCTTGGTCAGTTTGTATTTTGAGAGATTGACAATATGGTCCATTGTACGCTTCAACGGGTGTGGTATCTTGAGCATATCACATGTACCAAGCTTGTTAGATACCCTTGTATTATAGTTGTAGGTTATGCACAAGCATTCAGTTATCCCTTACAATTCCTATGGTAGTATGGGGATTTAAACATTTGGAGGGTGAGATTTGATTAGCTGGAGGAGGATGAGATCCTATGGAGACCTCATCTACTCACTTTACAGTGGCCAGATCCCACTAGACTATTACAAAGGATGCATATGGATAGGTATCTAACAAGGATGCATGACTATGTTGTACAACTATTATATTATGAGTCATGTGATAGTTTTGATAGGTGTAGATGCCACCGAGGGTGTGCCCCTTCATTAGACAATCAGTGTGAAGGGCCCGAAGGCTAGGTGATACTATTCAACTGACTATAGATCATGTTCATGAGAGTGATTCTGATGATTCAGATCATGACCAACCACCAGCATTCGACACTGATAATGTCGACAATACAAACGAGCATGAGGTGTGGTGGTCATATGCATGACTAGCTCCTATGTTCCCCATAGATTTCCCTATAGGTGATGCAGAGCTAGTAGCAAATGAGGGTGATGAGCGAGAGGAGAGAGCAGAGGAGGTATGGTATAAGCTAGCATATATTTTTACAGATGTGATCAATGATGAGTACTAGTCTGAGGCCGATCCTGACTATGAGGACTAGGATGGAGGGGAGGATGATGAGGAGGAGTATTATGAGGAGGATGATTACTATGAGGAGGAGCCACCCCTGAGTGAAGATGAGGAGGTAGCTATTGAGGATCGGTACAAACATGGAAAGTCCTCACATACTTACAGGACTAGTTCACGGGCAGTAGCTACAGTGGACATCAACACTCGGAGTTAGAGAGAGGCTTGCACATTGTCCATGCCACCCAGAGATGAGGAGGTTGACATTCCTCATGCATTTGGAGACATAGGTGATGATATGTAATTTTATGCATATCCTTTAGTGATTTATGCTTTATTTTTGTATATATATATACCATGATGATGTGTTACTAATTGTGTACATTGTCTATCTTGTAGGAGTGACAAGAGACTAGCAAGAGTTCTATCATAAGCCCGCCACAGAGATAGTTCCTGCATCCATTGATGAGGAGGAGATGGATCTTGACTACATTCCCCCACCAATCATGGAGGAGCTAGAGTCACTTACACCTTTCACGAGGTTACAAGCATTGTATGAGAGCATGAGGAGATGACTCAGTTGAGCTTAGAGTGCACTACATTCAACGTAGACCTTGGTAGAGGTAGAGAGACTACATGCAGAGCTGGCACATGCATGAGCAAAGAGGGATCAGATGGTAGATGAGATGAATATAGTTGTTGGTCGAGTAGAGGGTATGGAATATGTACTTAGACTCAACAGTTCGCAATCACAGTCACACACGACCATCTCACGACAGCCAGGGATTGGATCATGAGTGGAAGATCATGAGGGGTCTAGCTCTCACAGACCATTATGACTATGTATATGATTTTGAGATGTATATAAAACATTGATATTTATAGACATACACATGTGATTTTATGATGATGTGTCTCTTTATGTGGATATTAAATGCTATTTGATTAATTAAATGACTTATAGTAAAAGTATTTAATTAATAACTACATGGTTTAACAGGATTGATGTGATCTAGTGTAAAACATATTACATTTTTAGCATAGATAAAACATTGATAATGAAAAAAGAATATGTTAAATTAAATACGCTGATAAGGGTCTAACTTAACACAATAGGAAAGTGAATAGTATGAAGGCTAAAGCAATTATAAAACAAACTTAAATAATTACCTTAGAGTTCAAGACAAACACAAATTTAGTTTTCAAGAATGAAGCAATGTGAAAGTTATTTAGAATAACATCAAATAACTTTAAACAACACTGCTATATCAACCACACTTCTCAAAGAGGATTAGAGATAATACCAACACAAATATGTGGCATCAATGGGTTATCTAAGGGGTGTTTCATCAAGCTACATTAATAGATAAGCACCAGACCCATAATTGGTATCAACTATGTAAGGTCCCAACCAATTAGGGATGAACTTATCTTTATCTTCATTGTCAACACTAGCATTTCATTGATTTTCAATAAGAACAAAATCTCCCTTAAAAAACAAGCAAGGGATGACATGAATATTGTGTTTGTATTGTAATTTTTTGATATGAGCTTGGAGATGTTCAAGAGAAGTAATGCATTTTTCATCGAGCATCTCAAGTTGATGTAATCGTCGATCTTGATAAGTGTCATCGTCAAAAAGATCTCAGAGAGCAACTCGCAAAGTAGGAATTTCTAACTCCAGGGGAATCGCACCTCATATGATATGTTCCTAATTTGAATCATGTGTTTGAAGGGATGGTTTTTTTTTTTAGTTTTTACATCCTTATGTATTGATGAATCTAATCTAAAAGAACTAGGAATGAAAACGAAAAAGGAAATTTTCAAAGATCTAAACTATCCATGAATGCCATGAAAAGAAATGAAATTTATGCTAATGAAAACAAAAAAAAATGAATTGTAACATAAAGATAATTACAAAAAAGAGAAAGATGCAATTAAAGAAACTAAAATTTGGAAATGCTGATGCAAAACTATAGAGGGACGGATTCACTCTAGGTGGTGAATGAGTCCCAGGAGATGAATTTTTTATGTGTTTTCTAAAGATTTTTAAGTCTGTAAAATGCAAAAATAGAATAAAAATGTAGAATGTTGAAATGATTGAATGAAATAAAATTTAATAATGAGATCTAAATAATGCTTTCACTAATGCCCTGTTTAAGAAACCTAAAGATGCAAAACAATGTAAAATGATTTAAATTAAAATGATGTTATTCTCAAAAGTCGGGTTGACCAAAATGAACTGTAGATTTTTGGCTTTTAGGACTTCTCTAACTCTTCTAGGGTTTTTCACCTAAGAAGAGAGAGCTAGGCCAAAAATGCTAACTAGTTCATTCAAATTATGTTATGTAGGATGTTTTCTAAGCTAAATGAAGTAAACTAAATGCAATTGAATGATCTATAAAATAGATTATGAATACAAAACTAAGATCTATGCTATGTTTGAAAACACAGTGTTATTTGCAAAAATGAATGAACAAAAATGCAAATTAAACTAAACAAAAGACTATTTATCAAAGTGAGTGCACTTGGAAAAGCGGAGAAGACTGGAAAATGATCTGGAAAACTAATGAAACTTGACTTTAGGCTGACTAGGACTCATTCGCCACCTTGGGTGAATCAGCCCCAGATCATGACTTTTCTGCACAAAAGTTGTTTTCTAGCAGTGGAGGACCTAGATTTGTATCTGACTCAAATTTGCACCTTAGGAGGGATTCATTCACCATGCATGGTGAATCAATCCACTTTCAGATTTATGTAATTTTAAAGTTCTGTCTTGCAGCTTGACACCTGTACAACAATTTCTAATGGAAACTCGACTTTGGATCTCATAAAATTCCTACAAAACAACTCAAAATTATTTTTCTAATGGGGTATTTTCCTTAGAGAAACCCCTAGTTGGGTAATTAAAGCATGAATGGAGAAAAATGTACATAAAGCCTAGCCTTTGATGTGTTAAAGAAGTCTAGGAAAAGCTAAGATGTGACAAAGATCCTATTCCATTTCTCTAGAATAAGGCATGCAAGAATGATTTATATAATGTAAGATCTCAACCCTAGAACCTTATAACACATGAAAAATAGGAATGAAATGACATGCAAATGATATAAAAACAAGATGCAAACCTTAATTTGAAGATAGAGTAAAAATGGAAGATGGAAATAATAGGAAACCAAGTCCATAGGTGTGATTTGGTGGCTAGTTGCACCTCTTCACCCTTTATTTCTTTATGATTCACCATAGGAATCCATCATTGACCCTTTGCAATGTTGGATCTTGACAAGATAAGTGATCTTCAAGACCTACAAAAACCTTAGTTTGTTGCCCTAAAACTTCAACTTTTACTAATGAAACTTGTTGTGGAAGACTTGAATTTATGAATTGCTCTTGAGGAATGATAAAAGGATAAGAAAATATGACAAAATGATGTGTGAAATGACTTTAAATTAGTATTTATAAGCAACAACACCTTATTTTCCCATTAATTATACCGAAGAGGCTGACATTCATCAAAAAATAAAGTTAAATTGATTAAATTCCTGCTTAAATTTGAATTTTCCCTCAAAGGGGACTCATTCGCTACCCTTGGAAAATGGGTCCCACTAGAGGGGACTCATTCACCCAAGGTGGTGAATGGGTTCCACTACTATTGTTTGAAGGTGGGTTTTCAGGGTATGATATAATTAAATGTTGCTTGTCAGGTTTTATGTGATTTCTCAAGTAAAACAAGCCTCTAGATCAAAATTAATGGGTCTAAGGGGCCTATAAATGTTGTTTTGAAGGGTGAATGATGTGAAAGGACTCAAAATTGGGTCCAACTATGTGTGAAATTGTCTCTTTTCTCAAAAGGGTCAAATTTTCTATGGCACAATTTTTTATTAAAATATGAGCACAATGCATGCTTTTCCTATTTGAACCTCTCAATCTTCACCATTTTAGAAAAAAAGGTATTTTATAAACTAGATTTTGAGCACTAGACAAATCTTGTTCTCATCATGTCTTTGAATTTTGAGCATGGTTCTTTAATTAATCAATCAAATTCAAATTTTATTTTATTTTAAAGTGGCCACTTTCAACCCTCTTTTGGTCCATCATTCTAAAGTGCATGCTATGCTATGTGTTGGAAATATCATTTGGTTTAGATGGAATATAAAAATTAGATTGAGAAGTGACTAAACCTTATTGGTAAGGAGAAAGGTGTAATCCATATAAATAAGATGTCATGGACATGAAAACCAATCAAGAAAGAGGAGAATTAGAAAATGTGGAGTTTTGGTAATCCTTTTTTTTTTTTTTGAAAAGTATAGTGTAGGTTCCAGAAGAACCTTAACTCCTTTCCCTATATACCCAAGAAAATTTCCATTGTATCCATGTTTAGAAAGGAATTTGAATCTAGGCTTGTAATTATTTTCCAATTCAAAAAGAGGAGGGTTCAAATCATTATCATTAAATTAAAATAAAAAGTATATTCTCATGTAGCAGAAGTAGTATTATAGTTGATAGAAGATGATGGAATTATTCCATAGTAACAATATGGATCCATTATCTATAGAGGGGTATGAAAGTGAGAGGATTCAACCTTATATTGACAAATGTAATAAAGGGTGAAGTCTAAGGATCCCAAGCCTTCACCAAGATGTGAGTTAGAAGAAGAATGATCTATCCATTGTGTAGAGTTATCTATAGGAGACACTAGTGGTGTATCTATTATGATTTATGTAGAATCTACCATTATATTAGATGGAATAGAAAGATAAATGATAGCAATATGACAATACTAAAATAATTTAAATTATTTAATATATGATTTGACCATGAAATCCTTCCCTCCATAGATGAAATTTATGGATTCATGAATAAAAGAGGGGATTACCACCATTTCATGAATCCATAGTCTATATAAAATAAGATTATAACATATATTTCACATGGCATGCCATGAAATAACATAGAGAGCATAATAAGGCTCAATAATATATGTAAATAAATAGTCCCAAATGGATCTCGGTGGAGACTTCAAAATAAAAAAAATACAGGTATGAACTTGGATTTATTTTAAAATTTAAGACTACAAACATTAATTTCAAAACCATTATTAATAAATGTACTCATAATGCCTATAGAGTTGACTTTGACCATGATGAAAGAAGGCTTGTTTGGTAAACATCACAAGAAATAATCTTGGATGAATGAAATGTGATATCATGTAACATGCCCATTGTTCTACCTATTAATTTTCCTATGTTTTTCCCACAAGTGAATAGTTTATGCATCTAACGTTATGAGCAATAAATTTTTTTCTTTTCTTTTCAATAATTATACCGTGTGAAACATAACCTTCCCAAAATTTCAATTGCATATTCAAAGACTCATTTCATCAATACAAGTGTGATTTCACATTTCATATATTCAAGATAACATTTCATATTTACAATTTCCATATAGATGGATGCATGATTACATAGGTAGCTTTAACAAGCTAACATGAACTAAGAAATACAAACTAATATAGATGTCCTAGAATTGGTGCATACATTCTAGATGTCCCTTTTCCTTGGTGCATACCTTCTATTTGTCCCCATTACTGGTACATACATCTTCAATTCTTGAATTAGAAAGACCAATGGTCCAAAATGTCCTCACAAAGCTTGGCCACTAGCTACATGAGAAGGAGCATCACTCAAGTAGTTTTCTGCCAACCATGGACTTACTACTGTCCCTTGCACATCTACAAAAATTGGTAAGATGGTCATCCCTTTGACAAAGAGATTATTTTGGTAACCTCATCCTTCAAATAGATTTTTTTGAGTATAGTGATGTGTCATACATATCTAGAGCTACCATAATGTCCACTTCTACATGTATGATTACCTTAGCCTAGAATGTAAATTGGATCACACATTCAACTAACTTTGTACATAGTGGCTACCTACACTACTTTGGCCAAAGATTCATTACCCAGTAACATTGAGTGAGGTAATCTATTCACCACATTTAATTTCTCTATTTGTATTGACCATTATTATTCTATTCTAAGGTTATCCACTTTCCCATGGATCATCCTAACCCTAAGAATAACCTTCCCATTAACTCATATCTAAATGACATTGGTACAAGTATCTCAAAGAAACTCTATCTTATGCTATGTACATATAGTATTGACATTATAACATTAAATGAATCTATTTAAAAAGTAAAATCTCAACATTAAAAGTATGCATTCAAGAGTGTAACCTCAACAATAAACGACTCTCATCAAAAGTATAATCTCATCAATAAATGACCACAACAAAAAATATAATCTTCAACCATAAATGACTTGAATCAAAGATAAAATCAACAATCAAATGATCAATCCAATCAAATAGGTTAATCTCAACCTATGTGCTTCAATAAATAATCAAGTAAACATCACGGCCCGATAGGTTATTCTCAACCTAGGGTTTCATTGAAAAGTAAAGTAACGATCAAGTGATCATTCAAGTATATATTGTCAATATGATTTTATATTTCCTCACTTCCTATCAATGATGATATATATATCTTTTCCATATTTACGGTTGTTTTGGTAACCTCATTATGCACAAGGGTTTACCTAGCATTATAAGCTAACAAAGTCAAGTTACCTTAAGACATCAATATTTCATATTTCATTATACATACATAAAGTATAGACTAAGTAGGTATAGTATACATGGAAACACCATCATATAAATTTACATATTGGATATATAGAAAAACTCAAATAAAGAGGTTTACCAAATAAATATTCAATCAAGAACATGCAAACTTACCCAAGCACTATAACACATTTAAATCTTCTGGCAATGGAAAATGTATCAGGCTATACAATTTTTTGCACATAATTTGGGATTGATTGATATTAAAATAGACCTAATGTCACCTTGATCTAGTGTTGTAATGTGTTTTACACATTCACATTAGGTTTAGGGCCTTTTTTAAGCTAAATAAACTTAATTTTCCTTAATTTAGTGTTGTAAACTCTATTCATTTACACCTTCACATTAATTTTAGGACCCTTGTGAACTAAATGGACTTAATTGTGCCTTAATATTTAGGGTGTTGTAAAGTGTGGCCCTACACTTTCACTCTAATCTAGGGATTCATGAATAAATTTGGCTTCTTTATACCTTATTTGGCCTTATTTTGCATCCACAATCCCTAATTAATGCGTCTTTCAAAGGATAATCCTGACACATATGGGATGACCAATAAAAAATTAATGTTTTTGGATTATATGGCTCAAATTTAGTGATCTAGGAATCATACGCCACCTTGGGAATATAATCCCCACCTAAGTTTATGAGCCCTAATCTTGATTTTACATCATTCTAAGAATTTCATGAAAAATTTGTCCCAAAGCTTGGCGTAATGGGAATCATTTTCCACTTTTGGAATATAAGTCCCATGTGGCTTAAAATTAAATCAAATTCAAATAATTGGTGGGATTTTTTTCTCCTAGATCTAGTGTTGGCTTGTAGTGTTGTAATTTCAAGGAATTTGGCATAAACAAGTATAAATAAAAGCTTATTTCACTCATTTTCACCTAGGACTTTCATGAGAGCATACATTCTAGAAAATTTGAGTTCACTAGAGTTTACAAGAGTTCACAAGAACATTCAAGGACATTCAATAGCATCTGTAAAGCATTCAAATGTAGATTTCTTCATCATTTGTTGTAGAAATTAAAGATCCATTATCATGTCAAGGGTATAAAGCATCAAGCATGTTGTTGAGCTAATGTTGTGATGTAGCATTCAAGATCCAAGATTACACATTGTTCAAGTTCAATATCTACATTCTACATGGCCATTTCATATTAGATTATTGATTTACATTTCAAGGCATCATTCAAGGTATCATTATTCATGTTTCATATTTCATGTTTCATTATTTAATTACAAGGTTTAATTACCTAAATAGGGTTTGACCAAGGAAAACCCCCATTCCCTATCAATCAACAAGTTTTTCTTCTCTTTAATGTGTGATTGTAGATCTAGGTGTCTTGGAGCATGAAGGATATTTAAATACTAGGTTATAAGCTTGAATGAAGTTGTTGGAGTTATCTCCTCACTTGCAAGATCATGGAAAGTATCCTATAGGTTGCAAATTAGAGTTTTAGACCTAGAAACAAAGTGTGGAAGGAAGAGTAGAGATAGGAGAGTAGATTCAAGTCTTGAACCCTCAAAAAATAAAAGTGGGACTGATACACCATTTGTAGCATATGACTCCTAGTACAACACATTTTCTAGATTGCAGTGCACTTAGATCAAACACTATGAGATTCTAGTTTTGGTAGAAAAACCCTAGTTTAGGACTAAATCATCCAAAGTTGGGTATGAGTCCTAGTGGGAATTAAATAGCAAGATTTCAATGTTTTGGAGCTTGTTTTGACCTCATCACTCTCCTAGGTGCAACTTTGTACTTTCTTAGTCTTTTATGTTGCATTTTAGTTTCATTTCCTAGGTCATTTAGTAAGCTTTTGCATAGAACTTTGCATGCCATTTACATCTCTATTCTTTCCAAGCCCTAGCTTGGTGGTGAACCAAATTTTAATCCTTAATCATACCCTAGGACACCCTATTGCAAGATCTATTTCCCCTTTACATCCTTTGATTGAGATCTCTAGGGTTTCCTTGAGTGAAACAAGAATGTGAAATAGGAAACCTGTCTCCTAAAAGGTGTGGCACCCTATTTCCATTGCTTCATTTTGTTGAACCCTCTTTTTTTCTTTTTTTTTTCTTTCTTTCATTTATTGACATTTCATGTTTGTGTATCTTAAGGTTGCATATCATACACCTTGTGTCTATCCCTTTGTACTTATGTTGGTTTAACATGGGATCTTCGATCTTGGGTGCTTGGCCATCTCATTTGATCTTTGTCATCCTATTCCATTTGCATCAATACACTTGGACCCCTCTTGAATGTCTACTTTAGTTTGAGTTTGAAATGAGTTCCTCCTCTCACTAAAGTGGGGGCTAAATGTGGCAACAAAAAAATGTATCCCTCTACATTCTTACACTTAATTTGGGAATAATTGGTCACCTTGATATAGTTTTGTATAGTGTTTTACACATTCACATTAGGTTTAGGGCCCTTTTTAAGCTAAATAAACATAAATTTTCCTTAATTTAGTGTTGTAAAGTGTATTCATTTACACCTTCACATTAAGTTTACGACCCTTTTGAACTAAATGAAATTAATTGTGCCTTATTTAGGGTGTTTTAAAGTGTGGCCCTACACTTTCATGTTAATCTAGGATTTCATTAATAAATTGGGCTTCTTTATACCATATTTGGCCTTATTTTGCATCCAAAAGCCTTAATGATTGCATCTTTTTGAGGATAATCCTGACACATCTAGAATGACCAATCAAAAATTTATTTTTTTGGATTGTATTGCCTAGATTTGGTGATTTTGGAATCATACGCCACCTTGGGCCTATGAGTCCCATCTAAGTTTTGGAGCCCCAATCCTGATTTTACATCATTATAAGCATTTATTGAAAAATGTGTCCTAAAGCTTGGCCTAATGGGACTCATACACCACTTCTAGTGTATGATTCTCGTGTGGCTTAAAATTAAATTAAATTCAAATTCTTTGCAGGATTTTATTCTCCTAGATTTGATGTCAGCTTGTAGTGTTGTAATTTTGAGGAATTTTGCATAAGCAAGTATAAATATAAGGTTATTTCACTCATTTTCACCTAAGACTTTCATGAGACCATACATTCTAGAAAATTTGAGTTCACAAGACTTTACAAGACTTCACAAGATAATTAAAGGACATTCAAGAGCATCTCAAAAGCATTCAAAGGTACATTTCTTCATCATTTTTGTAGCAATTCAAGATCCGTTATCATGTCAAGGGTATAAAGCATCAAGCATCTTGTTGAGCTAGTTTTATGATGTAGCATTCAAGATCCAAGATTAATCATTGTTCAAGATCAAGATCTACATTCTACATGGCCACTTCATGTTAGATTTCTTATATACATTTCAAGGCATCATTAAAGGTGATGCAGGAGTATCCTTGGTTCTTGGCAGTCTTGCATCAACCAAAAATATTTTCTTTCAATTTTTTTTCTTGTTTTGTTCTTGCTTAGTTCATGCTGGTGGATTCATCATCTTTGCTCAGCAAACCCTATGGATCCTTGTGTACATCGTGGACATGTTCATTTTACTTGTTCCAAGATTTGGGCATGATTTGATCTTTTTCCAGCAAGTTATCACTTCCGAAATTCTTGACAGATTCTTGAACAGGCACTAGAATAATTTCAAAATTTTCAGCTGGTTTGATCATCACAGATTGTTCTTGTGACTTGCATACCTTAATGGTGTGATTTTAATTGTTCCATGGAGTGTCTCCAACCTTCATTTTTTTTCCACACTTCATCTTATGCACCTATTGGAGAGTACTTCAAATTTGAAGCCGACCTATTCATGTGCACATTATTTTTTCTTTCATTGGAAAATGTAATGATCTTTGGTCGATGCAGATGTTTCCAAAATTGTGGATATTCTATAAATCTTGTAATTGATCATTAGGATAGAGAATAGTATTAGAGGATTTAGATTTATATAATATATACTCGATATGCAATATTTTTCTCGCATATAGGAGCATGTTGGAATTCTGAGTATGTTTTATCAGGCCTGTGAGCCAAATTTGTAAGCTTAGATGTTGCCAACCAAATGTAACTGAGATCTTTTGTTAATGAGAATATTTCCATCTGCATTTTCCTCCATTTTTTTTTTTCTTTCATTGTGTTACTCTTGTTGCATGGTTTGGATAGTTCTCTTTGAGGACCCTCCTAACCTGGCTGCACCAGATTGGTATCAGAGCGATATTCGTTCCTTGCAAGATCATCAAAGTTTGCGAAGTACTATTGAAGATATATTGTAGAGTGGAGAATTGAGGATTCAACCTATAGCTATAGAGGACTTGTGTAAATATGGAAGGAAGGAGAAATGGTAGAAATGGAGCACGTGGAAATGCAGACCTAGCTATGATGGAGATGTTAGGAGGAATTGTTGCCAAGATGTAGTCAAAATGGCCTAGAGAAGAGGTTGACCAGTTGATGATGTGAGTGATAAAGAAGTAGAAGTATAGGAAGAAAAAGGAAGAGATGAGCAACCTAGTCTAGATTAAGAAGAGAGTTTTATAAGATCCCTAACTAAAGTGAATACAAGACCACATTTCAATCCACCAGATTATAATGGTAAGTTGGATTCAAATGTATTGTTAGATTCGATAATAGAAATGGAAAATTATTTTGAATTTGAAGGTACCTCTAAAGATAAGAAAGTGTAGTTTTCTTGTACAAAGTTGAGAGGACATGCATCCCTTTGGTGGGAACATTTGTAGATAGATAGGAAGAGAACAGGAAAAAGAAAAGATAAAGTAATGGGATCGGATGGTGAATAAGTTGAAGTAAAAATTTATGCATGTAGACTATTAGATTAGTTTGTTCAAGAAGATGTAAATTTTGAAGCAAAAATAATGTAATCTGATAAAGTATACTGAGGAGTTCTATAAGTTGAATATTACATCTAGATATTTGGAGGATGAGATTGAGCAAGTAGCCAGATATGTGAATGGCTTGAGGTTGTCTATACAAGATGAAATAAGTTTGATCAAGTTGCAGAGTGTAGAAGAGGCATATCAATGTGCCCTAAAAGTAGAGGAGCAGTTGAATAAAAGACATGAGCAAAGACAAAGAGGAAGAAGTGGAAGATTTCAAAGAGGAAGAAATTTTACTGGAGGAGGAAGAGGATCTTTTCCATATTAGAACAAGCATAAGGGGGTTAGTAAGAATGGAAATTCATACTAGAAAGGTGATGGAAAATCTTACCAAAGAGGAGATTATGGTGGTTAGCGAAATGAAGGTTATAAAAGAGATGATAGAGGACAAGACAAAAGAGTATTCAGAGGGACTTGTTTTAAGTGTGGTGGAGAAGTTCATAGAGAATTTGAATGTAATCAAGAAGAGACAGCAAGAAGATAGAGAGAAATAGAAGAACAACCTTTGTTGAGGAGGATCATCCTAGATCATCTAATAAACTAGAAGATGGAGAAGTGTTGGTGAATAGAAGAGTATTGTGTCAAAGTGAGTTGGAGAAAGAACCATTGTAGAGAAAGAATTTGTTTCAGACCAAATGCAAGGTAAATGGTAAATGTTGCAAAGTGATTGTTGAAAGTGGGAGTTCTGAGAACCTAGTTTCTAAAGAAATGGTGACTAAATTAAAGTTGGAAAGGTTGAAACACCCGAAGCCCTATCATATAGCTTGGATTCAAGATGAGCATAAGATACTAGTAAGTGAACAATGTTAGGTGAAATTGAAGATAGGAAATTATCATGATGAAGTTTTGTGTGATATCATGCCTATGGATATATGTCATTTTTGTTGGGAAGGCCTTGGTAGTATGATAGATAGGCTATTCATGATGTAAATAAGAATATATATACTATTGTTGCTAATGGGATGAAGCATATTTTGTTTCCTTTGGAAGATGTTCCTATAGTTGAAGTTTGTACAAATTTTAGTATTTTCCTAGTTGATGGAAGGAGATTCCTTGATGGATTGAGACATGAGAATGTATGTTATACCTTGGTGCCTAAGAAGGATGAAGATTTGAAACATGTAGAAGAACATCTGGAAGAGATAAAGGAGCTACTAATAGAGTATGAGGAGATCATTTCAGATAATGTACCTGATGGATTTCCATCTGTAAGGAGTATTATTCATTGTATGGATTTGATTCCTAGAGCTAGTTTTCCTAATAAAGCAACACACTAGATGAAATTGACAGAGAATGAGGAGTTGAATAGACAAGTGCAAGAATTGTTGAGAAAGGGTTTGATCAGAGAAAGCTTAAGTCCATGTGCAGTACCTGTTGTGTTAGCACCTAAGAAGGATGGAGAATGGAGAATGTGTATAGATTCTAGAACCATAAACAAGATCATAGTGAAGAATAGATTTCCTTTACCTTGAATGGATGACATTATGGATCGCTTGAGTGGAGCTAAGTACTTTAGAAAGATAGATTTGAAGAGTGGATATAATCGGATCAGAATCAGAGAAGGGGAATAGTGGAAAAAAACATTCAAGACAAATGAAGGATTATATGAGTGGTTGGTGATGCCCTTTGGATTAAAAAATGCACTAAGTAATTTCATGAGGCTGATGAATCAAGTATTGAAGAAATTCTTGGATAATTTTGTGATTGTGTATTTGGATGACATCTTGATTTTCAGTAAGAGTAGAGAAGAATATTTGTTGCATATCAGACAAGTTTTGCAGAGGTTGAGAGAAGAGAAGTTGTTGATAAACATTAAGAATTGTAGTTTCATGAAGGAAGAGTTGGTATATCTGGGATTTGTGATATCTGTGGATGGACTAAAGATGGATCTTGAGAAGGTAAGAGAGATTGTTGAGTGGCCAACACTAGATAGAATTGGAGAGGTGAGATCATTTCATGGATTGGCTAGTTTTTACCAAAATTTTATTAGGAATTTCAGTTCTATTTGTTGTCCTATGACAGAAACAATGAGAGGAGATAGGAAGGATTTTAGATGGATGTCTGGATCAAACCAAATTTTTTAGTTGTCGAAGCAGAAGGTGACTGAGTGGCCTATGTTTGCTTTACTGGATTTCAATAAGGTATTTCAAGTAGAGTGTGATGCAAGTTGAAATGCAATTGGAGTAGAACTAAGTCAAGAAGGGAGACATGTAGCTTATTTCAGTGAGAATTTGAATGATGAGAGAAGAATATATTCAGTGGATGATAAGGAATTTTATGCTATAGTTCAAGCCTTGAAGAAGTGGAGACATTATTTGTTTCCTAACGAGTTTATGTTGTATACAAATCATCAAGCATTGCAATATTTGAATAGTTAGGGTAAGTTGAATTAGAGACACATGAGATGGGTAGAATTCCTATAGAGTTATAATTTTTTTTTTAAGAATAGGAATGGAAAGTCAAATAGAGTTGTTGATGCTTTGAGTAGGAGAAGGAATTTAATGAGATAGATGAGAGTGGAGGTATTAGGCTTTGATGAATTGAAGAACTTGTATGAGGAAGAAATAGATTTTGCAGAACCTTTGAGAGCTTGCAAAGAACCAATTTCAGAAGATATAAGTTAGTGGTTGGATTATTTCATCCAAGAGGATATATTGTTTAGAGGCAATCGGTTGTGTATACCCTAGAGTTCAATGAGGGATAACTTAGTGAAGGAGAAGCATAGTGGAGGAATGTTAGGACACTTTGGAATTCATAAGACAATAGCATTGGTGAATGAGAATTAATTTTGGCCATAGATTCATAAGCATGTTAAGATATTTGTTCAAAGTTGCAAAGTTTGTCAAGTTGCAAAAGGGAGTAGTCAAAATTTTGGATTGTATAAACCTTTGACAGTTCTAGATAGACCTTGGGAAGATATTAGCATGGATTTCATACTTGGCTTATTGAAGACACAAAGGAGTAATGATTTTGTATTTGTGGTGGTAGATAGATTTTCTAAGATGGCACATTTCATACCTTGTAATAAGAAAGCAGATGTAGTACATGTAGGAGACTTTTTTTTCAGAGAAGTGATTAGATTGCATGGATTACCTAGGACTATAGTTTCAGATAGAGATGTAAAGTTTGTTGGTTATTTTTGGAGGACACTTTGGGAGAATCTAAAGAGAGATTTGAAGTTCAGTTCTATGTTTCACCCATAGATTGACGGACAGAAAAAAGTAATAAAAATTATTTTAGGGAATTTGTTGAGATGCTTGGTTGGATAGAAGATTGGAAGTTGGGATTTATCTCTTGCAAAATTTGAGTTTTCCTATAACAATTCAGTGAACAAGAGTACTAGAAAGGCACCTTTTGAGATTATTACTAGAGTTCATCCTAGAGGTATATCAAAATTGAGAGATATCAGTATGGAAGACAAGAGGAGTGAAGAAGCAGAAGAATTTGTAGAACACGTGAAGAAGTTGCATAGTCAAGTGAAACATCAATTGGAAGACATGAACCATAAGTATAAGGAGAAAGTAGATGAAAAGAGGATACATAAGGAATTTGAAGTTGGAGATGAGGTGATGGTATAATTAAGAAAGGAGATATTTCTAGTTGGAACATAGAGTAATTTCAAGACGACAAAATTTGGACCTTGTAGGATTTTGAGGAAATTTGATTTAGGAAATGCATATGAAGTGGAGTTACTAGATGGTATGTGTATATCACCTATATTCAACATTGTAGATTTACATCAGTATCATGAAGGAGAATTTAGTGAATACGTCAAAGAAAATTTGGAAAATAAGTTTCCTAAACAATCAGATGATATCGAAGAGATTTTGGATGTCAGAGATGGGAGGAAAAGTCATGGAAGATAGTACAAAGAATATTTTGTGAAGTTGAAAGGTAGGCCAGTTGAGGATTCTTCTTGGATTTCTTAGGCTGAGGTTGACTGTTTTGGTTTTCCTTTGGCCCTAGAAAAGTGAGGGACTCACTTTTCATTAACCTCGAATGTTTGATGCAGGAGCATCCTTGGTTCTCGGAAATCTTGCATCAACCAAAAAATATTTTCTTTTAGTTTTTGTTCTTTTTTTTCTTGCTCAATTCATGCTGGTGGTTTTGTCATCTTTTCTCACCAGACACTGTGGATCATTTTGTACATCGTGGACATTTTATTTTCCTTGTTCCAAGACTTGGGTCTGATTGGATCTTTTTTTGGCAAGTTATCGTTTTTGGAATTCTTGGCAGTTTCATGAACTAGCACTAGAATAATTTTAAACTTTTTGGCCAGTTCAATCATCATAGATCGTCCTTGTGACTTGTGGATCTTAATGGTGTGGTTTTAATTGTTCCATGGAGTGTCTCCAACCTTCAATTTTGGTCCACACTTCATCTTATGCACTTGTTGGAGAGTAATTCAAATTTGAGGCCAACCTATTCATGTGCACGTTATATTTTATTTCATTGGAAAATGTAATGATCTTTACCCAATGTGGATGTTTCTAGAATTGTGGATATGCTATAAATCTTGTAATATATCATTAGGATAGAGGAGAATAGTAGAGGATTTAGATTGATAGAATATAGACTTGATACATGTAAGATTTTGCTTGCATATAGGAGCATGTTAGAATTATGAGTATGTTTTATCAGACCTATGAGCTGAATCTGTAAGCCTAGATGTTGTTGACCGAATGCAAATGAGATTTTTTATTAATGAGAATATTACCATTTGCATTTTCCTCCATATTATGTGTTGCTTTCATTGTGTTACTCTTGATGGGCAGTCTGAATAGTTCTCTTTGAGGACACTCCTACCATGGTTGTGCCAAAAGGTATCATTATTCATGTTTCATACTTCAAGTTTCATGTTCATGTTTCATTGTTTTATTACAAGGTTTAAATACCTAAATGGGGTTTTACCGAGGACAATCCCCCATTCCCTAACAATCAACAATTTTTTCTTCTCTTTCATGTGTGATTGCAGATCTAGGTGCCTTGGAGCATGAAGGATCTTTGAAGACTAGGTTATAAGCTTGAAGTTGTTTTTGGAGTTGTCTCCTCACTTGAAATATCATGAAATGTCTCCTACAAGTTGTAAATCAAAGTTTCAGACCCAAAAATAAAGTGTCGCATGAAGAGAAAAGATAGGAGAGAAGATTCAAGTATTGACCCCTCGAAAATGAAAAGTGGGACTAATACACCACTTGGCGTATGAGTCCTAGTACAACACATTTTCTATATTTTATTGCACTCAGATCAACCACTGTGAGATTCGAGTTTTGGCACAAAAACCCTAGCCTAGGAATAAATCACCCAGACTAGTGTATGAGTCCTAGTGGGCATCAAACAAATATATTTTAGGGCTTTGGATCTTGTTTTGACCTCATCACTCTCCCAGGTTCACCTCTATACTTTCTCAATATTCTATTTTGCATTTCAATTTCATTTCCTAGGTCATTTAGTAAGGTTTTGCATAGTAATTTGCATGTCATTTACATCTCTACTCTTTCCAATCCCTAGCTTGGTAGTGAGCCCACTTTTAGTTCTTAATCATACCCTAGGAAAACCTTTATCAAATATCTTTCCTTCATTCCATCCTTGGATTTAGATCTTTAGGTTCCCTTGAGTGAAACGTTAGAGTGAAATAGGAGGGACTCTATCTCCTATGAGGTAGTGATCATTCATTCCCCCTCCCCATTTTTCTGAATGTCTCATTTTGGTGAGGATGATATGACACAAGAAGATACAAGCATAGACAATCATGAAAACCATAATTTTTCTTCTCCCGATATCTCTCCTACTAGTGACGAAGTTATCTTGGTGAAAGAAGATAAATCATTGAGAATCATGAAAGTCTTGATTGTTTCTCTCCTCCTCCCTCTTGGGAAGATATTATGACACAAGAAGATGAAATCATAGACACATTTCTAAACATCACCTTATCTACTCTTCATTCATCTCTTTCTTGTGAAAATGTTTTAGTGAAAGAGGATGAAATCATAGATAAGCATGACAATCAATTTTTTCCTTCTAATATCCCTCCTCAATGGGAAGAAGATAGTTTGATTTTAGAAGATAAAATTATTGAGATTCATGAGAATCTTTTTCCTCTCTTCCCTAATGTTCTTATCATTTGGAAAGATCCATTTGGTAAGCATGAAAATCATAGTCATCCTTCTCTCCATGCCTCCCCTATGTTTGATGAAGCTACTTTACAAAATCTAACCATGGAATGTGATGAACCTTTTTTTTTTCCTCTCCTACAAGCTCTCCTACTAGGGTAGATATTATGGCACAAGAGAATGAGACCTTAGAGAAAATGGATGAAGTCATGGAAAATCAAATTGAGCCTTCTCTTAATATCCCTACTATTGATAAAGAATATATTTTGACCATTGATAACTCCCCTACTTGTGATGAAGTAATTTTAGAAGAACCAACCTTTAAATGTAATGAACATCTAGTTTGTAGGTCTCCTAAAAGCTCTTCTCCATGAGAGGATATCACAGTGCAAGAAAAGGATAACATTGACGATAGCGACATAGTTTTCTTAGATGAAGATGATGAAGTAACATTAGACTCTCCTTGACTAGGGTATGTGTAGGATCATCATGGAAAAAATAGGCCCTTAAGTGGCAAAAAAATAAAAAAAATCAGAGTTAGGAAAGTTGCCGTAAAAATTTGAATAAGTTATCTATATTATTTCAAAAATATGTAAGAATATAATCTGTATAAAATTGAATGTAGTTTCTAAACTACTAGGTTTGTTTAAAAAAAAATCTATTTGGTTAAAATTTGAAATTTCAATGCGAGTAATTAAATTTCGGGAAAAATAAGAAGTAGGTGTCTGTCTAACCACTAACCACAATAAAATGATAATATTTTTTATAATATTTTAGATATAAGTAGAGGACTCATGTCATGATGTGATGCATATTTTTTGTAATTTTTTTCAAAGTAAACAATTAATTATGAATTTTTATTACAAATTTTAAAAAATATAAAAAACTTGTATGTCGACCACCTTAACTTGGTCAAAACTTCATGAAATTAATTTTTTTTTTAATCCTATATTATGTGAAACATAGACGTGACACATTTTGGATTCAAAAATGTGATACCATTTGAAAATATAAATGTTTTTTTCAAGAAGTCTATCAATCAGACTTTAGTCGAATTTGAATAGAAAATGAATAATAATTACTTATTAAATTCAAAGTGAAGCATAATTTATATTGGTGGTTAGCTGAGAATGTCCTTTAAAAACCCTTCTCGTTTCATCAATTTTGGGTTAAAAAAAAGTTGTTAGCCACATACCCATCGTATTGCAACTTTTTGGCCCATCATGATCCTACACATAGCCACTAGGTGAAGTTAATATTATTCAACATCAACTCATCCTTTACCCACCTTCACACAAACCTCAAACTCAAAACAAACCTGAACTTGTCCTTTACCAACCTAAGAATAATGTTTTGTAGTAGTCGAGTTATAACACCATTGATCACATCCCACCCATTACCTCAACCTATCTTACCAGGTCCTCATTTGCCTCCACAAAGTGGAAAGGAGTACAATCTCCTTGAAAAAATATAGAATACTCCTGCTAAGATATCCTTATGGGACCTTACTCAAGAATCTGCTCATTATCATAACATGATAGAAAGTTGCTTACAACAAGTCCCCATCCCTTCTAATTTTGAACCAAATGACATAGTATCCATGCTTCAAGAAATGAATGTTGACATCATTTTCCACCAAAGTGAGCTCCCTCCTTTGGAAGTGCAAAAAAAAATGATGCTTTCATGATAATAGCTATCTATAATATGTTGGGAATAAAAAGAACCCTCATTGACAATCGCTCTTCCCTTAATGTGTGTAGTGTGACCCTTTTGGATGTAATTGGCATGGATAAATTAAAATTCAACCTAACTCTTTATCTATTGAGGGATTTGACAATGTAGGAAATCAACCGCTTGGTGTGATCACTTTGCCTATTACAGCTAGAAAGGCCACATTAGAAACACCAATCCATGTTATGCCTCATGATATTTCACATAATCTTCTTTTAGGAAGACCATGGATTCATGCAATTAATTGGGTGCCTTCTACTCTTGGTCATGTAATGAGGTATTTCTACAACAATAATGTGTACACACTCAAACCTGATCCTGAACCAAACAATAATTTAAACATTGAGAAAAGCAACGAAAATATTTTGAAAACATTGACACCAACTACACAAGTGGAACCCATGCAATAGAAAGAAAAAGAAAAACATGTTGAGGAAGTCACAAAGTTATTAGAAGATGGTTGGGGTTCCTTAGATTTCACATCATTCATGGGAGAATACAAGATCATACACAAAGATCCTAAAAAGGGAGAAGAAAGAGCAGTAATGTCAACAAAAGATTCAGAAGACCCTTTGAAAGCATCCACTTCAACCACTTTAGAAGAAAAAACAAATTATACAAAAAAATTTGATTAACTTGATTATGAAAAACCACCAACTCCAAAAGAAATGAAAAACCTTTATGGAAAAGGTTATGAAGTTATCAAATAACTTGGATATAGTGGAAAAGGATGTGGTGGTAGAGAACAAGGTATCTATGTTGCTATAGAGCCCCACACACAAGAAAATAATAGTGGTCTTGGTTATTGTCCCTCAAAAAAAACAAACAAGCCTTAACTCAATATCAACACTCTTACAAAAGATTCTTCTAAGCCAAATTTAACATTAGTGCATCCTAAACTAATATAAACTAGTGGTATTGAGTATTATCCTTTGAAAGGAATGAAAGAAACAATGAAATCCTCACTTAACATTAATATCATCATGCAAAACACTTACGATTCAAATTCGATATATTTTACACCCTCTTGTAAAGGAGAGTACAAAATCTCAAAATCTAAAGAGTCTTGTGTAAATATGACACCTAATACTAAGCAAGAGATATCTTTGTTAGAAAATAAAGAAACATCTTCTACCATTGATCAAGAGAGTATCTTGTTGGGACTCCTCAAAGATTGTTTGATATCCCTCCCTCTGAGAACATGAAAGAAATTCTACTACAAGAATCCATTTTTTGTATATCATAGAGATCACAGTCATTCTACTAATGAATGTAAGTATTTGAATAATTAGATTCAATATATTAAGGATTGTGGTGCTTTTCCCTGTGTTGAAGCATCTAGATCATCTAATTGATACTGAATTTAAAACCTCTCATCAATCATTTTGGCTCATCCTTTCCTTGCACTAATTTAGGGAAAGGGGTTAGGTAGCCTTGTCCTCATATGCCACCTATTGTCTCTTTTCGATAGTTATCCACCTTCCATGTATATAGAGGAGCAAGCTTTGGATGCAGACAACATGACTTAAGTTGGATCGCATGTGATGTACTAAGTTTTTTGGGCTACCCCTTTTCATGATGTAGCTTCATTCAGAAACATATGACTTTGCATAGGGCTTTTCAATTAACCTCTCATGTCTTCTTCTAGTTTAAATCAATTGCTCACAACAATGGTGTTAGTAACTAGTTTAAAGTGGGGTAATACATCGACACTCATGTTTCACTATGTGATTTTATTCATTCTTGTGATGCATCCTTTTCTTGGTGGTGACATCTAGTTTTATTTCCTCAGAGAGTGTGATATTTCTGAATTTTCGTCTCTTGGAGAGATTAGGCATGATAGTCCCTAAGAAGAGACCTTACATAAACTAAGAAAATAATTTTGAATATACCTTACACCATTTTTCATTTACAATAATAGTTATATGGCCACCTTGCATAACACACTTTACTTTCCTCTGGTGCCATCTTGTTTGTTCATGAACATCAAGCACATGAAGCTTTGCTTGTCTCATGGAGCTTGAAGTTCATTATTTTATGGTGCCTTGTCAAAGTTATCAGGAGGTATAATGTTTGTATGGTTAGAATATGATGAGAAGCCTAAGTGTGGGCATGACTATTCTCAAATTATACAGTGAGAAGTTGACATAGAGGGATGACTTTCTCACTAAGCCACCCTTTTGGATACTCACCCAACGGATAGCTTGAAGTTCCATTTCTTTAGAGTGAGTGTGCATTTTGGACAAACAACTTAGATCTGATCAACATTGTGTTGGATAAAAGGCCAAGGCTTGATCCAACTCTTTTTTTTCTTCCTTGCTTTTGTTTTCCTTTCTTTTTGTTATTGGCATTGCATGTTTTCATATCTTGATGCTACATATCATACACCTTGTGTGTGTCCCTTTTTGCTTATGTTTGTTTGGCATAGGATCTTCGATCTTGGGGGATTGGACACCTCCTTTGATCTTTTTCACCCTATTCCATCCAAATTGATACACTTGGAACCCTCTTGAATGTCTACTTTACTGTAAGTTTGAAGAAAGCTCCTCCTCTCACTAAAGTGGGGTCTAAATATGGGAACGGAAAATGTATCCCTTTACATTTTCACACTTAATTTGGGAATTATTGACATTAAAATAGATCTAATGTCCCCTTGATCTAGTGTTGTAATTTTTTTAGCACATTCATATTAGGTTTAGGGCCCTTTTTAAGCTAAATAACCATAATTTTTCCTTAATTTAGTGTTGTAAAGTGTATTCATTTAATCCTTCGCATTAATTTTACAACCCTTGTGAACTAAATGGACTTAATTGTAACATATTTAGGGTGTTGTAAAGTGTGTCCCTACATTTTTATGCTAATATATGGTTTCATTAATAAATTGGGCTCTTTTATGCCTTATTTGGCCTTATTTTGCATCCACAAACCTTAATTAATGCACCTTTCCAAGGATAATCCCGACACATATGAAATGACCACTCAAAAATTAATTTTTTTGTATTGTATTCCTTAGACTTAGTGATTTGGGACTCATATGCCACTTTGGGCATATGAGTTCCACTTAAGTTTCGTGGCCCCGATCCTTATTTTTCATCATTCTAATAATTTCTTGAAAAATGTGTCCTAAAGCTTGGCCTAATGGGACTCATATGCCACTTCTAGCATATGAGTCTCATGTGACTTAAAATTAAACAAAATTTAAATTATTGGTGGGATTTTATTCTCCTAGATCTAATGTTAGCCTGTAATGTTGTAATTTCGAGGAATTTGGTATAAACAAGTATAAACACAAGGTTATTTCACTCATTTTCACCTAAGAATTTCATGAGAGCATACATTCTAGAAAATTTGAGTTCAAAAGAGTTCACAAGAGTTCACAAGAGAATTCAAGGATATTCAAGAGCATCTCTAAAGCATTCAAATGTAGATTTCTTCATCATTTGTTGCGACAATTCAAGATTCATTATCATGTCAAGGGTATAAAGCATCAAGCGTGTTGTTGAGCTAGTGTTGTGATGTAGCATTCAAGATCCAAGATTAAGCATATTTCAAGATCAAGATCTACATTCTACATGGCCACTTCATGTTAGATTGTTGATTTACATTTCAAGGAATTATTCAAGGTATAATTATTTATGTTTCATATTTCATGTTCCATGTTTCATGTTCATGTTTCATTGTTTCATCATAAGGCTCAATTACCTAAATAGGGTTTGACCAAGGCAAACCCCCATTCCCTAACAATCAACAATTTTTCTTCTCTTTGATGTGTGGTTGTAGATCTAGGTGTCTTGGAGCATGAAATATCTTTGAAGGCTAGGTTATAAGCTTGAAGGAAGTTGTTGGAGTTGTCTCCTCACTTGCAAGATCAAAGAAAGTATCCTATAGGTTACAAATCAGAGTTTTAGAGCCAAAAACAAAGTGTGGTAGGAAGAGCAGTGATACGAGAGTAGATTCAGGTCTTGATCCCTTGAAAAAATAAAGTGGGATGAATACACCACTTGTGGTTTATGAGTCCTAGTACAACACATTTTCTAGATTTTAGTACACTAAAATCAACCACTATGAGATTCCAGTTTTTGCACAAAAACCCTAGTCTAGAGCTAAATCACCCAAATTGGCATATGAGTCTAGTGGGCACCAAAAAACTATATTTCAAGGTTTTGGAGCTTTTTTTGACCTCATCACTCTCCCAATCGTGCCTCTATACTTTCTTAGTCTTTTATTGTGCATTTCAGTTTAATTTCCTAGGTCATTTAGTTAGGTTTTACATAGTACTTTGCATGTCATTTACATCTCTCATCTTTCCAAGCCCTATCTTGGTGGTGAACCCCATTTTAGTCCTTCATCATACCCTAGGACACCCTATTGCAAGATCTCTTTCCCCTTACATCATTTGATTCAAATCTCTAGGGTTTCGTTGAGTGAAATAAAGAATGTGAAATAGGAACCCTATCTCGTAAAAGGTGTGGCACCTTATTTCTATTGTTTAAAACCTATCATTTTCAAGCAAGGCAATCAATAATAAATAAAATTTCAAACATAAATAACAAGGGAATAGAATTCAATGTTCCTATACAAGATCTCCAACTGATAATCCTTCTTTTCTAGCTTTATACCTCAAGCTTGCCTGCTTCTTCCTCTAAGATCAACCCAATTCCCATTTCTAGCCTCTTATCAAATCTCTCAATAGGTGCTAATGGAAATAACATGCAACTCACTAACTCTCAAGCTCTCAATTCACTCACATAGAAACTACAATAGAATAACAATAGAGTAATTAGAATGAGAAGTGTGTAAATGGTAGAATAAGCACCTCTATATATACTAAAATGTGAGCAACCAAATGCTACAAACAAGTTAGACACCTTTCTATCCCCATGCAATGAATCATCAAGCTAACTTACATGTTTGAAACACATAATAGTCCTTACAATTCAAATGGCTAATTTTACTGGTTTCAAGGGACAACAAGACTCTTTTACTTAGTCAAATGAACATCAAGCTTCTAAGAAAGTTTCCAAAATTGAATTCCTTCTCATATTGTTGCCAAGTTTACAGTGATTGATTCTCATGGATAAGATATTACTTTTCTAGACTTACGTGTAGTAATGAGACTTCTTATGCATTCCATTTACTTCTACATTGGTGCCATATCTTGTATACTGACACCTCTTGAAGATAACATGGGTAGACAATTTCTACATTGCTTAAAATTGTATTTACTTTTATGTGCCTCATAGTCTTAGTTGACTTATTCATAAATTTTCTATATGTGTAGGTTTATACTAGAAATGTATTAGCTATATTCCCTTTACATGGGTACATTACACTTAACACACACACTTGTTTTGATGGATTTCATACAAGCCATCCATGATTTTTATGCGCCTAATTTTCATTCAAATCACTTCACTAAAAACAACCTCAGTACTATTT
Organism: Sequoia sempervirens; assembly: GCA_007258455.2. Taxonomy (NCBI): domain Eukaryota; kingdom Viridiplantae; phylum Streptophyta; class Pinopsida; order Cupressales; family Cupressaceae; genus Sequoia; species Sequoia sempervirens. The sequence continues at coordinate 85,070,270 of VDFB02105785.1, read as the reverse complement.
ATTGTGTTGCATAATGCATAATATTATTCATGTTGCTTTCACTACCCACCATTATCTTTTGTACTAATTTGACTCTTATTTTTGTTCACTGGTTAGTTGATTTACTTACCTTGCTATGGCATTGGCTTAATATATATGCCATAACATGCCACACTATGCAGTCAATTCATTTCATAGTACTTTTAAATGTGTAATCAATGGCTTTAGTAAGCCCGCACTTTACATTAAAGCAATATATTTTGAACTTTTAATATTATATAATGTATATATAGTATAGTATCAACATTATAATATAAAATAGAAGCTTATCTGGATAGTCAAACAACTTATTATGGATTGAATCATGATGATGAGATCCTTTGATGAGACCGATGTCATGAATATTTATAGGGAAGGTAATTCCCTTGATAATTTTTTTACAAACGAGGCTATTAGCCTTAATAATTTCAAGGTGTGGGAGGAGTACTCTTCTCTTCCTAAGAAGGCCAAGCTTTTATTAGGAGATGATAGCTATATTTGAGCTTGTGATTTGGGGTGATTGAGAAATTATTTCCCTCTTAATTACCACATGTTTTGTGAGTTATGTATTGCCTAATCCTATGCTCATTTGTAATCCTACAAGTGTGATTCGACTCTGGTATCTATTAATGTTGATAGTTGAAATGGGTGGAGATAGGAGTATGATCAAACCTCTAACATGCGAGAGGTGGAAAAATAAGTGTAAAATTTAGAGAATCTTGAGATTGAGCATTTTACACCCTATTTGAAAAGTCTTCATGGGCATGACCCCAAAGCCTCTATAGATTTTGTTCGTTGTTGGCACAATAGATGTTTGAAGGTGAAAGGTATGGAGCTTTTTTATCAATGAATACTTTATTATTGTATGTTGTGGTTGCGTTGCTGATATGTGGTTGTCATTGATGTCAACACTATTGGCATTAATGTATTAGAAGCTATATATGTCGATCATATTGAGAAATTTTTAATAAATAAGTTGCAGGCTGTAAGTGGTGAAGTGAAGCTCATTCTGTTGGTGAGATCAGTATATTAATGATCAAAGGTTTTGGATTAAAGGGTTTGTTATATAGTATATCTAGTTTATCCATGTTAAGTTTCATAGATCTGCATGAAGATTTGATTGAGTTATGAGCATTTGTGTTTTGACAGCTTTTTTTTTGCTTTAGTTGGTGTTCCTGAATGAAGACGATGTGATTCTAGTAAGTTTAGTTGTTGCAAATGCTCCTATGGTGATTATTAATGTTTGTGGATGTTTCTAGATCATTCTCTATCTGTGTTGCACATTTGAATTGATCATTGTCCTCGTGATTGGCGATTTTCTCTTGAATTTTCATGTTTTTCATGTTCATGGCTGACAGGGTAATTGTAGGGAATTATGGATCTTCATCGAATAATTTTTGAAGGTGTTTCATGTTCGGGGATTTTATTTTGGGTCTTCACTATGTTGCGGCTGACCTTGGTTGATTCACATTAAAAATTATTTATTGTTTTGGGTTGAAAGTTTTCATATGTTTTATTATTTTGTTGAAGCTGACATGTAGTGATGTAATCTCTTGTTGCAGATATATATAAGTGATTGTTTATTCCATTTTAAGGCATGTGTGTGTATGAGATGTGCACATAATTCCCTAATCATTGGAAGGTAGAAGTAGAGTGTGAAGAAGAATGAGCAGAATATGAAGAAGTGTTCATGTGCTTAACCAAAACTATAATAAGGCATTAGCAAATGCTATTTTCTCAGTTCAAAATCCTACATATATAATTTGAATGTTTCTGTAAGATAGTGTGTCTTCCTTTGGGAAGTAAGCCTTTTTGTAATTTAGTGAGCTCTAGATAGTGTGCCATAATGCATGTGCATTCCCCATTTCATTCTTTATACTTTTAATAGGGTATAATCTTGTGGACTGACCTTCACCATGGTTTTTCCCTTAACAGGGTTTCCACATAAAATATCTTGATGTTATGTGTGTTTTTGATGTGTTGATGATTTATGCTTTCATGGTTATTAATCAAATATGAGAATAAGGTTATGAAGTTTAAATTTCTATGACAACTAATTCACCCCCCTAGTTGTTTTCCCTTGTGTTTCCAACATTTGGTATCAACTCCAACTCCTTGGAAGAAGTTGAATAGGTTGAGGTGATCCGAGATGGAAACATACAAGAAGGATAGTCTGAGATTTGATGGAACAAATTATTCTTTGTGGAAGACTCGAATAGAGTGTCATTTGAGATGCATTGGTGAACCCTACTAGAATATTACAAGGAATAGGTATGTTATCCCACAGAATGTTCTTTCTACTATTGTTGAGATTAAGGATGTTGAATACAATAGCAGGGCTAAGGAAGCATTGTTGAGTGCTTTGAATTATTCTAAGAGGACAAATGTTATGGATCTGAAGACTGCTATGAGATCTAGAAAAAGTTGGGAACCTTGTATGAAGGTGATGCTCATGTGAATATTTCTAAGTTGCAAAGCATGAAAGGGAAATGGGTATGTGCAAGATCATCATGGAAAAAATAGGCCCTTAAGTGGCAAAAAAATTAGAAAAATCAGAGTTAGACAACTTGACATAAAAATTTGAATAATTTATCTATATTATTTCAAAAATATGTAACAATAGAATCTGTAGCAAATTGAATGTAGTTTCTAAACTACTAGGTTTGTTTAAGAAAAAATAAATCTAGTTGGTGAAAATTTGAAATTTCAATGCAAGAGTACTTAAATTTCAGGGAAAAAATAAGTAGTTGTCTGTCTGACCACCCTAACCACAATAAAATGATAATATTTTTTTATAATATTTTAGATATAAGTAGAGGACTCATGTCCCGATGTGATGCATATTTTTTTGTAATTTTTTTCCAAGTAAATAATTAATTATGAATTTTTTATTACAATTTTTTAAAACTATAAAAAAATTGTATGTCTGACCACCTTAACTTCGTCAAAACTTCATGAAATTCATTTTTCTTTTTGTAATCCTATAGTATGCAAAGCATAGAATGTGATGCATGTTTTGGATTCAAAAAATGTGATACTGTTTGAAAGCTATAGATGTTTTTCAATCAGCCTATCAATCAGGACTTTAGTCATAATTTGAATAGAAAATGAATTATAATTACTTATTAAATTCAAATTAAAGTATAATTTATATTGGTGGAAAGTTGAGAATCTCCTTTAAAAATCCTTTTTCATTTCATCAATTTTGCGTAAAAAAAAGGTCGCCAGCCACATACCCATCATATTCCCACTTTTTGGCCCATCATGATCCTACACATACCCAAATATGAAATGTCGAGAATGGGTGATGATAAGAACATTAATTCTTTCATGTAAAGAGTGAATGAACTTGTTTTTAGTATCAGATGTGCTAGTGGACAATTGGAAGAATCGAAGATTGTTGCTAAATTGCTTCAATCTTTGCCTCCTGCATACACAACCAAAGCTATTGCTATTGAGGAGATCCAAACTATTATGAATGTAACTAGAGACATGTTGATTGGTAAGCTTACTGATTTTTAGTTAAGTGAATTTCGTGAGCTTTTCCTAAGATAGAATCTGCATTCAAGGCTACTACCTTAGGAAAAGATAAGTAGAGATATGATCCATGTGAAAGTTCTAGAAATGTATTCAAGTATGAGGACTCAGAAATGTGAAAGATTGAAGAAGAAGAGAGAGAGAGAGCTAGATGAGCTTGAAGAAATTATTGTTAAAAGGGAATCTAGAGGAGAAGGTAAGTATAAAGGTAAATTTCCTATTAAATGTTTTTCTTGTAGTAAGATAGGTCATTTTGTATCAAGGTGTCCAGAAACAGTTCCTAAGTCAAGACCTAACAAGCCTAGATTTCAAAGAAAGTGCTAGTATGCACCTGATGAAGGTGTGAAAAATGATGAATCTGATAAAGGGAATGTAAGTGAAGATGAATGGGTATTTATTTCTATCAAGGAAAATGATCCATTCCCTACTAAATTTTCTAGTTGCTCAAATATGGAGAAAGCCCTAGTTGCTCGAGTTGAAGAGAAAGATGAATGGGTGATTGATAGTGGATGTTGTCATCACATGATAGGTGATAAAAGTAAGTTTATAAGCTTGGAAAATTCTGATGGTGGTGTTGTAATATTTGGTGATGACAAATTTGGTGTAATCCATGGTAGAGGATGTATTTCTCTTGATGGTAAGCATGATACTGATGATGTCCTTTATGTGCAAGGTTTGAAGCATAATCTCTTAAGCGTTGGATAGATGGTTGACAAGGGATACAATCTTCAATTCAATGATGGAAAATTTAGAATATTGGGGAGTTCCAGAAATGTGATTGCATCAGGTACAAAAAAAAATGTAATATATTTCACCTGAATGCTACTAGTAAAAGTTGTTTGATTGCTCAAGTTGATGAAAGTTGGTTGTGGCATAGGAGAATGTGTCATGTAAAAATTGATAATATTATCAAGATAAGTTCTACTTAGGCTGTGAGAGATCTTCCTAAGTTGATAAAACCTACTAATACCATATGCAAGGAATGACAGTTAGGAAAGAAAACTATAATTTTGTTTTGGAGAAAACAATGTTGTTCAAATGAAGTGTTGGAGCTTGTGCATACTGATTTGTTTGGTCCTTCTAGAATCAAACTTTTGCAAGGAGATAGGTATTTCATGCTACTTATAGATGATTATTCCAGAATGATGTGGGTTACTTTCTTAAAGGGATAAATCTAAAGCTTCAAAGATGTTCAAGATTTTTAAGGCTATGGTTGAGACAAAGAAAGGTCTAAAGATTGAATGTCTGAGATCAAATAGAGGAGGTGAATTCACTTCCAGTGAGTATAATTCCTTATGTGAAGAGGATGGGATAAAGAGACGATTATTTTCTCTATGGACCCCTCAACAAAATTTAGTTTCGAAAAGGAAGAATAGGACAATTCAAGCCGCTGCTAGGACTATGATGCTGGAAGGAAATGTTCCTCATATCTATTGGAGAGAATTTGTGAGTACTATTGTTTACACTCTCAACCGGGTACAAGTCAAAGGTGATACTGGTAAGACTCCTTTTGAGCTATGGTTTGGTCACAAGCCTACTATTAGGTACTTCAAAATATTTGGGAGTAAATGCTTTATCAGAAGAGATGAAGATATAGGAAAGTTTGGTGTTGGCAGTGTTGAAGGAATCTTTCTTGGTTATTCTACTAAAAGCAAGGCCTACCAATGCTACAATAAGAGATTAAGGAAAATGGTTGAAAGTGCAAATGTCAAGGTTGATGAAGAGATAGTTAGACCATCTAGAGCCTATGAATATGATTTAGATGATGAGAATGAAAGTTCAAATAAAGGAAAGAAATTTTAGACTTCAAATCAAGTTCAAATCATTCTGATGAATCAGGAAAATCAAGAAGGAACTAGTAAAAATGTAGAAATGAGATCACAAGAGCCTAAAGTTCAAGAAAATCCTAAAAATCCAAGGTATGTAAGATTAAATCATTCAGAAGATCAGATTATAGGTGATAAGAACAAAGGTGTTCAAACTAGGAGAAAAATTGCAGAAGAATATTGTTTGATTTCAAAGACTAATCCTAATAGTGTTAATGAAGAATGCAAAGATGAGAATTGGATGGTGTGTCATAGAAAAATGGCACCATGTCATTTCCATGGCCTTTTAGGTCTTGTTTAATGGTGTTGGAACTATGTTGCTCTAATTTTATGTTGTGACATGGCTTGAACATGCTTATTTAGGTACTAAAATTCAAAGAATGACATCTTGTGAAGGTTTTGTGAAGTGTTGTAAGACATTTCTACATTCTTCTAGACTCTATTAATTACAATTTACCTAAAAATCACCTTTTTATTCATCAACAAGTCCTATTTTGAAGTGTTGTAAACTCTTGTAACAAGATTTCACACTTTTCTAGGCACATCTTCACTATTTATCCATTTTTCATGCTTTATTTGACCCCTTTATTCTCTTATATACTTAATTAAGTGTATTTTTTAGTATTATCCTGATAAACAATATTAAATACAGCATATTCCTTGACACATGTTTTTAGGTCCTAAGTACAACCCATTTGCAATGGGTGGTGAATGAGTCCCCCCTTGGCCCCAAATTAAAAATATTTTAAATTTCCTTTCGTGATTTTATTCAAAAATAGTTGATGTCAGTCTATTATGAGGTATGAATAGGTAACTAAGGAACAAGTGTGTATAAATAAGTGATTTTCATCTCCTATAATCCCCATTCATCAAGTTCTCTTATTCACCCATTCACTCAAGCATTCAAGCATTTTACATCTTTTCAAGCACTATTCAAGAACTTTGAAGCAGCCATTGACATTACTTCAAAATTACATCATCAATGGTTTAGTAAGTTAATAGAAATTGCATGTTGTTAGTTTATCATTCCTTTGCATTTTATTATTTTATTAAAGTTTTGATTTCCAAAAGTGGGGTTTGACCAAGGTAAACTCCTATTCACTAACCTTAAACCATTTTCCACCTATTGCATGTTTGTTTGCAGACCTAGGTATGCAGATTTGACAAGCTTTTTGGTGTTGAAGATTGGTTTACAAGTCAATTGGGTGCTTCAAGTCAACTTAAGTCTATTTCAAGCTTGGAGAAGGTTTTCTATCTATTTCCTATAGAATTGACTTCAGCAACCTGACAAGTAGTGTTTTCCAAATCTGGTGTTGTAGAGTGTCTCCTGATTTTTCAAAAAATTGGGAGAAGACTAATTTTCCACCTATGGCAAATGAGCCCCACCTTAGGATTGAAAATTTGAATTTTGTCAGATTCTGGATCCCAACAGATAGAAACTTCCTTCCAATAGTTTTTCACCAGGAGGAGGAATAATTCACCACCCTAGGCGAATGAGTCCCACTATGAAAAATTAGTGATTTCAGTCAACATCCACAACATTCTAGATTCATCATATTTTTCCTAGGTGCACTCTAATTTAACTCATTCCTTTATTTTTTGTATACTTTCTTCATTTAGTTCATTGTTGCATTACACAATTTTTTTTCAAACATAGCTTAAATTTTACTTTTGCATTTGTTTTCATTCATTTAGATCAGTAAATTGCATTTAGTTAACTTCATTTGGGTTAGAAAACATCACATATAGCATTATTTTAATGAACCATTATCAATTTTTCTCCTATCTCTCTCCTTTTAGGTGAAAACCCCTAGAAGAGAAAGAGTTGTCCATAGGAGCCAAAAATCAACAGTTCAGATGGAAGTAATGAAAGAAGAATTACTACAGATTGAGAAGAATGATGCATGGATTCTTGTTCGTAGACCTAAGGACAAAAATTTTATTGGAACTAAATGGGTCTTTAGAAACAAACTGGATGAGTAAGGAGTTGTTAGAAACAAAGCAAGACTAGTATGTAAAGGATATTCTCAGATGGAAGGAATTGACTTTGAAGAAAATTTTGCTCCTATTGCTAGGATTGAAGCTATGAGACTATTTCTTACTTATGGTGCTTACAAAAACTTCAAGATTAATTAGATAGATGTCAAGTCAGCATTTCGAAATGATGAACTAGAAGAAGAAGTGTATATTGAGCAACCTGATGGATTTCAATTGACTGATCAAGGAGATATGGTTTTTTTGTTGAAGAAAGGATTGTATGGACTTAAGCAAGCCCCAAGAGCATGGTATGCCAGATTGGACAAGTATTTGTTGAATCTTGGATTCAATAAAGGTACTACTAATAGTAATTTGTATTTCAAGATTGATCATGATAAAAATTTGAATGTTGAATTCTTTGTTGATGATATCATTTTTAGAGGAGATGATAGTTTGTGCATGAAGTTTTTTGATGAGATGCAGAGTGAGTTTGAAATGTCAATGATTGGAGACATGAAATTATTTTTGGGATTGTAAATTACCTAGATAGATAAAGGGATCTATATATTTTTGTCCAAGTATGTGAAAGAATTGCTAAAGAAGTTTGGTATGGAAGATTCAAAGCTATTTGGTACACCTATGGTGACCGAATGCAAGTTGACACAAGATGATGATTCCCCAAAATCAAATAAAACTAGATACAAATCTACGATTGATGGATTGCTCTATTTGACTCAAACTAGACCTAATATCATGAATGTTGTATGTATTGTTGCAAGATTTCAAGTTGATCCTAAGGAATCTCATTTAAATGTTGTGAAGAGGATTTTTAGATACTTGAAGGGGACAGTTGATTTTGGCTTATGGTATCCTAAAGATGATGATATTACCTTAAGTGCCTTTACTGATGCTAATTGGGTAGGAGATGTGAATGACAGAAAAAGTAATAGTGGTGGTGAATTTTTCTTGGGAAAGAAGTTGATTTCATGGCTAAGTAAGAAGTAGAATGCCATTTCTTTATCTACTACAGAGGTAGAATACATTGTTGTTGCTAACAATTGTACTCAAGTATTGTGGATGAAGCAAATGTTGAAAGATATCAAAGTTGTGTATGATGAACCTATTGTTGTATTCTATGATAATTCAAGTGCAATTAGCAATTCTAAGAATCTGGTATTGCACTCAAAGACCAAGCATATATATATCAAGTTTCACTTTTTTAGAGAGAAGGTGAGTGAAAATGAAGTTAGATTGGAGTATGTGCCTACTAAGGAATAGATTGCAAACATCTTTACAAAGCCTTTTCCTAAGGATACTTTTGAGCATCTCAAAGGGAAGTTAGGGATGATTACCCCTCCTAATCAAAACTAAGATGCATTGACTTGCATTAGTCCATGCATTTCACAGTCATATCTTGATCCATATTGATGTTGTGGTGGCCAATACTTAGGGGGAGTATTCAGATGTTCAGATATGTGGTTTAGAGCTTGTGTGGAGAAATATAATGCATATCTTTGTCATTGATGTCAAAGGGGAAGAAGAGTCATGTGAAAGAGTTGAGGAGAAAAGAATCAGAATCTAAGGGGGAGAAAGTGCTAAGAGTTAGTTGCGTTGATGGTGTTTTTCACATCATGTGTTGCCATCAATGCCAAAGGGGGAGATTGTTGGATGTTGTGGTTGTCTTTTTGATATATGGTTGTCATTGACGTCAACACTACTGGCATTAATGTATTAGAAGTTATATATGTTGAGGATATCGAGAAAATTGTAATAAATAAGTTGCATGTTGTAAGTGGTGAAGTGAAGTTCATTCTTTTGGCAAGCTCAGTATGTTGATGATCAGAGGTTGTGGATTAAAGAGTTTGTTTTTCAATATATATAGTTTATCCACATCAAATTTTAGAGATCCGTGTGAAGATTTGATCGAGTTATGAGTAGTTGTGTTATGACAGTTTTTTGTTCCTTTAATTGGTTTTCGTGAATGAACATGATGTGATTCTAGTAAGTTAAGTTGTTTTGGATGTTTCTAGATTGTGCTCTATCTATGTTGCACATCTGCATTGATCGTTGTGCTTGCGATTGGTGATTTTCTCTTGTGTGTTCATGTTTTTCATGTTCATGGATGACAGGGTAATTGCAGCATGTTGTGGATCTTCGTCAAATAATTTTTGAAGGTGTTTCATGTTCGAGGATTTTATTTTTGGTCTTCGCTATGTTTTGGCCCACCTTGGTTGATTTGCATTGAAAATTATTTATTATTTTGGGCCGACAGTTTGCATATGTTTTATTATTTTTTTGAAGCTGACATGTAGCAATGTAATCTCTTTTTGCATATATATATAAGTGATTGTTTATTCCATTTGAAGGCATGCGTGTGTATGAGATGTGTGAATAATTCCCTAATTATTCAAAGGAAAAAGCAGAGTATGAAGAAGAATGAGAAAAATGTGAAGAAGTGTTCATGTGCTTAACCGAAACTATAATCAAGCATTAGCAGATGTTATTTTCTCAGTTCAAAACCCTGCATATGTAATCTGAATGTTTATGTATGACAGTGTGTCTTCCTTTAGGCAATAAGCCTTGTTGTAGTTGAGTAGTGAGCTCTAGAAAGTGTGCCTGAATGCATGTGCATTCCCCATTTCATTATTTATACTTTTAATAGGGTATAATCTTGTGGACTAACCTCCACCATGGTTTTTCTCCTAAGAGGGTTTCCACATTAAAAATATTGGTGTTATGTGTGTTTCTGATGTGTTGATTATTTATGTTTTTATGGCTATTAATCATATCTAAGAATAAGGTTAATAAGTTTAAATTTATGTGACAACTGATTCACCCCCCCTCTCAGTTGTCTGCCCTTGTGTTGCCAACATTTATTTCCTTCATTACTAGGCTATCAATGGGTGACCACAATTTTTTTAAAGAAAGAAAGTGAAACGATGATGCTATGGATCAATTCTTCAAGGACAATGAGCGAGTGAAGTTGGTTAAGCTTCCCTTGTGCAGCTTTGAACGGGCTTCCCTTAAGTGTATCTGGGTTGATATGGTGGAAGTATTAATGTGATATGTTACTATTGATGGAATGTTTACTACTATTTTAGGGCACCATTTTACTTTGCTTAATCATTCTAGACATGGGTTGCATATATCTTTCCCATTTTTTTCTCCTATCATCCTTGGATGTTTCAGTTTATACACACTTAAAGAACCGTAGGGCCCATGTTATTCATGAGGGCTTCATTTTTATCATCATGGATCATGTGAGAGCTCATACTTTGTCTAAGTCTATTAACGAGAAAGAGAAGGTGACAAGTAGGGATTTTTTTTGTTTGGCTCCGAAATGAGTGTTGATGGTGATGTAGAATGGAATGTGGATGAGGATAATACTTTGGGGGTTTCCTCATCCCCCATGGCAACCCCTTCTAAAAAAAAAGAAAAAAGGGGAATTTAAAGAAGGGTTCCTTCAAGAAGTTAGTTATGGGTATGTGCAGGATCATCATAGAAAAAACATGCCCTTAAGTGGCGAAAAATTCAAAAAAAATAGAGTTAGGAAACTTGACATAAAATTTTGAATAAGTTACCTCTATTATATAAAAATATTGAAGAACAGTTAATTTGTAGAAAATTGAATGTAGTTTCTAAACTACTAGGTTTATTTAAAATTTCAATGCAGTAGCACTTAAATTTCAAAGAAAAAATAAGTAGGTGTCTGTTTGATCACCCTAACCACAATAAAATGATAATAATTTTTTATAAGATTTAGATATAAGTAGAGGTCTCATGTCCCGATGTGATGCATATTTTTTTGTAATTTCTTTCCAAGCAAATAATTAATTATAATTTTTTTATTACAACTTTTAAAAAATATAAAAAATTGTATGTCTGACCACCTTAACTTGGTCAAAACTTCATGAAATTCATTTTTTTAATCCTATAGTATGCAAAGCATAGAATGTGATGCATGTTTTGATTCAACAAATGTGATACTGTTTGAAAGCTATAGATCTTTTCAATCAACCTATCAATTAGGACTTTAGTTGTAATTTAACTAGAATGAATAATAATTATTTATTGAATTCAAAGTAAACCATAATTTATATTGGTGGCAATTTGAGAATCTCCTTTAAAAACCCTTTTTATTTCATCAATTTTGGGTTAAAAAAAAAGTAATCAGCCACATACCCAACACATACCCATCATAACGCCAGTTTTTGGCCCATCATGATCCTGCACATACCCTTATGCAAAATTCAGATTATTGTGGGTCCCTGTTTGATGGGGAAGACACTGATCGAAGTTGGAGTGGGTCTCATTTCCATCTGTCTAAGGAGAATTTTCAGCTTCATGGGCAAGGCTCTGGTGTGTCTAGTCATGAGGAGGAGCATTTAGTTGATATTAGGGTTAATGTGGTTGAGGAGATTTTGCGGAGGGATTCCAAAAGGATCACTAAATTGCAAAAGGAGGGGTCAAAGGTGGTAGGAAGGGTAAGAATTCTACTGTGGGACAAGTAAAGGATGCAGTGAACAATACTATTGATATTGATGATTCCCCTATTTTGTAGTCTTCTCCTGAGGAGGTTGTTAGGGAATTGGGCAATGACGAGGCCTTAGATGAGAGGACTGTGTGTGAGGATGATGGTATAAATTTGAACCTCAGCAAGTTAGAGCTATTAAAGTTTAATCCTCTATTTAAGTATTTTTCTTATCTCAATGATGATAATACCTCCATGTTTGAGTTGTTGGATATCACTCAATCGGGTGCTACATGCACCTTTAAACTTGTGAAATGGGTGTTGCAGGTATTCAACAAGGTCAACATTAAGATTAGGGGCTTGAAGGAGAACATGTTGAACCAGCCAAAGGGGTCTTATTCAAACCTTCTTATTGAGAAGCTAGTGAATTTAAAATGATCATTTTCTAGATTTGAAAGCCCATTGTGAAAATTGCCTTGTTGAAATGGAGGAAAGGGTTAAGGAAATGAATAAGGATTTCAAGAAATTACTGCGAGTTAGTCATAGTTTTTTTCAAGATAGTGTAGAGTCCCTAAAGGTTCTATTTGGTAAGATTAGTCAACTCAAGAAGGATCATTTGTAGTTTGCAGACATGATTGAGAAGGAGCGGACATCCAAAGGTAATGGGAAGAAGATTATTAAAGAAGAGGAAAAAGGCTAGAGCACTAGTACAAGGGGGAACCTTAGGAAGAAGTACAAAGAAGAAAAGAAAGAACTAATGGGCATCATTAACCTGTACTACAATTAGGAGGTGGCCAACACCTTGAAAAATAGGAAATAGTTTCTATATTTTTGTTGTTTATTCTGTCTTTTCTTTTTTGTTGTTTGGTCCCTACATTTTAGCATTTGGTATGCTTTCAAATACTTCTTATGTTATAATGTTTTTATCTCTCATACCAAAAAAATTTTTGTAATGTGATATAAATGATTTCAAGTCCCTTCAAAACCTATTTTTCCCATATAATCAAAACATTATATATATATATATATATAGATTACCATATATATATTTCACATAATAATATTCTTTGGCATTCAAATATATATATTTAGTTATATATATATATATAGATATATATTATCTTATATAACTAAATATATATATTTGAATGCCTATATATAGATGACTACAAATAAATATAACATGTATAATTACGTTTTCATAGATCGTTGAATATATATATTGAATGTATATATGTGTGTGTGTGTGTTTGATATATGTCTATTCAATTTCCCTATGCATTTTATGTATCCATGTATGAGAATGTGTACGTATCTCTACTAACATACACTCACACATGTATATGCTCACAAGTACTAGTTATCACTTCCACATACACATATATATACATTCTATGTATACATATACCTATTGATTACTGTATAAATATATATACATTCTATGTATACATATACCTTTAGATTACTCAATCACATAACCTTAAACAAGAACATTCAAATACTAACTACAAACTAATACAAAACATTTTTATTCAATAAATGAAGGTTACTTACTATTTCACAACTATCTTGACTCGACTAGACCAATTAGAGTGTGACTATGTGTATGCTCAGTGATGCATAATTAAAGGTTACTTGACCAATTTCTTCTCCTAAGTGATACTACCCCTCTCTTTTGGAGGTTCAAACGTATTCCTGCATTCAACTTAGTGCATCATAAAAGTAGTTAGCCATTCAAATGAAATCTGTTAGCATCATAAATCATTTGTATCATCAAATCATTTACATTGCAGTATATATTAATTCATCATATTTTTCATCAACATATATATTTTAGTATTTCATTCTCCTACTACTAAACATATCAATGTCTTGATTAATATTTATTGTCATATTTAATTTACAAGGTAAAAGTTACTTGGTAACTAAGAGACGGGGTGTGACATATCAATTCTATTATAATAAATGTATTTGATTGTAATAGATATCTTATGTGGCTTAGTAAAAGAGGAAATATGAGTCATTTACGAATACTATTGAAGAATACCACAATAATAAGGTGGACCTTCTATCAAATCCAAAAGAAAGATCTTACCTTGAGTAGCCTCAGTCTAATCAATATGATAATACTCTTTAATTTTTTGTAATGTGAAGATGTGGAGATGATGGAAAAATAGGAGATTGTGAAAGAAGATCTATGTCAAGCACATGATTGATTTTATAAAGACCAAACTATTTCTTTTATTATTATAAATTTTTGTTTTCTTTCTTCATAATTTAAAAGTTTCATAGATATTTCTATTCATGCGAAATAGATATCCATCCATCTATGATGGATCTCTAACTAAATAGGTTAGACATCTATCCATACATGACTTAAATTCCTTTATCCATACAAGATAGGTAACTACCCAAACAGGGTAGGGTTCTATCAATGAGATAGACTTGATGCTCTGGCCAGAGACTTAGGCTCATTAAGACCATATGGGACCTAAGTCAAGTGAACCCATCTAGGTTATTTTTTGAGTATTCAACTATCTTTATGTTTAATAAAACTTTAAAGGAAAGTCTTTTATTAACCCAAGCTAAATTTTAAAGCTTGCTCTCCAACCAACCATATTGGCATCATCAAGTCACTTGGACTTTAACCAAACCCCCGAGAAAAGAAAGACTACCAAATTAATTTGGATAGTTTATGTCCTTTTAAGTAAATAATCATTTCTTAATTCTATTTAAGTGACACATTTGTGGGTATTCAATCCTTTCTAGGGCCCTTGCTCCTAGACAGTTGTCGAGGACTGCCACCCACAAGGAACAATGTTTAAACATATTCTAAAGAAAAAACTAATCAAAATCTCAACTCTCCCCCCTGGTATAGGCCGATAACTAAAAAAAGTGAGGGTCCTTTTAAATTATCTTATTAGGTTTTCATTTCCAAGGGGGATTCCTTACCCCTTGGAATTTAATCAAAAGAAATGATCCTTATTATTCTCTGATGATTTAAAGGGACAATGCCACAAATATTGTTGTTGTAACTTTATTATGCTAGAGATGTAGTAGCTCAAGCACGATGGCTTTACCCGTAAATGTGAGCCAGAGACATCATTTAAACCAAACATTGTTGGTTTTTTGTTTCAACTCTTGTTTAGTTTTCCTCCTACTCTAGAAAAGAAGATAAAGCATCTCCCTTTCACCTTTTGATCACCAAGATCTGAGGCAAGGTGAGAGCATATGGTGTTTGGAAGTTCAAAATAATAAACAAATTAAGAATTTCCCTTCCACTTTCTAGTCACCAAGATACTTAAGGAGATGAGGTGAGAGAATACAGTGTAAGAGAATATTAATTGTAAGAAAATAAGTTGAAATTTTAAACAAATAAACTATTGGCGACAAACCATCCAATAGAAAATTTAATCATCTAAATTATTGGCAGCAAGCCATTCAATAAGGAATTTTATTTAATTATTCGAAAAAATAAAAATAAACTATAGGCAACAAGCCACCAGCAAACCATCCAATAAATAATTTATTTTTATAATTAAATTGGACACTTCACTTTCACATATTCAATGGAGTTAGGATTTAAATGAAATTAAAGCAATTATAAATACATACTCATCTCTTGACAAGAATAAAGGTTGCTCCACTTCATTTTATTCTATGATATGTCTTCTTCTAAAAGAGTTGAAACTAATATCTATTATGAACATAACATAAAAGTCTATTTAACATAAAACAATTATAGAATAATTATATAAATGAGAATTTCCAAAAATGACCTTCTTTACTAAAATATTACTCCTTGAATTGATTACACCTTGTTTTTTTTTTTGTTTCTTTTAAAAGATCATAGAAAGAAATACAATTGAAATGTGAGAACAAATCAATGCTTAAAAAAATATTCCATAAAGACAATAATTATTTTCTTATATTTCTTTAAGATTTTAAGACTTGAAGTACTATTCTTAAACAAAATTTGAACATCAGTATATATCCTTTTCTTGCAATGGAATAATGCTCATTTAAAGCATTTTCTAAGATTGCAAACCCAATGATGCAATGGTGTTAGATCTTCTATTCATTTTCTATTGAATTGCTAAGAATACTAACTTTCCTTTTAAGTCATAAATTGCTAATCAAGAAAGTAGGAAGCATAGACTAAATTCTCTAAGTATTGTATTTATTAATTAAAAGGATCCATATGAACGTAGTTGACCTTTCATATAAATTAAATATTTTTAAAACTTTTTTCAGACAAGATTCATCTCTTATGCTTGGTGATGTTTACGAGAAAATAAAACATGGACGTAATACTCAAGAGGAGGGTGACATCAAATATTAAACTGAAGGGAAGATTTAGAAACAGACTTAAATTTCATTTGGCTTGATGCATAAGATATAACACTTTCACTTAAAAAGTTACTGGCGTATTACCAAGAACAGAGAATAACTCAGAACAATACATCCTAGAGAAAACCGACGCTACTACTGCATAGTGGTCACGCATTCGTATAAGAGCAGGATATCAACTATAATTTGACGAGATCGCATAAAAGGTTCGCACAGATGAGTATTCACTAGCTACGATAGACCTGTAGGAAATCGAGAAAAATTACTTATGCAACTATTCTTTGATAATAAATTGGGATTGTGTATTGCTTAATAGGAGCTAGATCCAAGATGCATTACAAAAGGTAAATGGGAGGAAATATAACTGATATAAGATCGCAGAACATAACATTCACAACGCAGATTGGATTTCCATCTAAAGAAGCACAAACGGCGTACATACTCGTGTGACAGTTTCCTAAAGTTTCCAAATCGACAAGCTACAGTTCAACGCTTAAATTCTTGCGCCAATGATAAACTCCCTGAAATGTTAGAAAAGATTGATCATGCATGATTGATTAGGGTAAATCTTGTTGATTTTTGTAGCTCAAAAAGTGGGATATGGATTTGCTTTAAAGCAACTCAAGATTATATTTGCTTTAAATCAATTCGAGTTGGATTTTTAGTAACAGCAGATTTTTTTATTCTTTAAATAGAATGTTTCTGAGTTTGTGAGGATAAGATAAATCCTAGAGTGTGAGGATAAGATAAGTCCTAGAGTGATTTTATGTATAAATAAAGCCAAAGAAAGCAAGGAAAGATTCTTTCATTGCACGCTAAGTAAAGCAGCTAGGCTCTATAAAAGCAAGATTGCTGTAGCAAACTTATATTGTATTTTCGAAAGAAAAGTTTGCTGTTAGGCTGAATAGAAGATCCAACATTTGCAGGTTTTTCCCCGCATTGGGGTTTTCTGGGTATATCTATGTTATTGTCTTTTGTGTTTGGCTTCATATTATTTTTTGCTTCCGCTATTATTAGTTGTCAATTAACCCAGTTGTAATAATTGTTATAAATCAGATTTCTTTCTGTGAATTTATTGTGCAATTACTCTGTTGCTAGGTTATAGAAATTAACATGGTATTAGAGCTTTAAACTTTGAATACGAAGTCAAGATTTGTGACGCAGATTTCAAAAAAAAAAAAAAGTCATCAAATTTTTGTCTCCAGTTCTTTTGTAGCTATGGCAACCAGTGTTCGATACGAGGACAGGCTCGAGGGTGCGTCTAACTTCTTGCAGTGGAAGGTTCGGATTACATCTGTTCTCAAGGAGAATAGGCTATGGATCTATGCTAGCACAGAAGTGACACCACCAACAAATGATCCTGTTGCCTTAGATTCGCATGAAATCAAAGAGGCCAAGGCTCAGAGGATTATCCTGGATGGAGTAAGAGATCATTTAATTCCTCATTTATTGGGGAAAGACACTGCTAAGGAGATGTGGGATACGCTCACAAAACTTTATCAGAGCGACTATCAGAGTCGTAAGATGATGCTCAAGGACAAATTGCATAATACCAAGATGTCCAAAGGCGAGAGTGTGACCTCTTACTTGTCCAAGCTGACACAGGTCAGGGATGAGCTTGCTGCTGTTGAACAGATGATTAAAGAAGATGAGTTGGTGTGTATAGCCTTGAATGGTTTTTCAAAGCACTAGGAAGTGTTTGTCAAGTGTGTTGTCGGCAGAGATCGGCTACCTGATTGGGCAAGACTTTGGGATGATTTTGTTCAGGAGGAGATTCGTGAAGGTGCTCATCGAGGAGATTAGACAAAGAAGGTTCAAGATGAAGAAAATCTTACTCTTGCAAGCAAGGGTAAGAAGAAGTCCAATAAAGAGCAATCGGAAGGTTCTTCTTCCAAGAGTGGGAAGAAGAAATATCTGAGCAAGATTAAATATTTTTGCTGCCATCAGATGGGTCACTATGCCAGTCAATGTCTGAATAAGAAAAATAAGGATAAGCAGAAGAAGCAATTTGCTGCTACAGTAGAGGTGGACAAATTTGCATCACGATTTGAAAATGAGTTTTCACTCATTGCCTGTCTCTCAAGTTCAATTGCCAACAGGGTATGGTATATTGACAGTGGGGCTTCTCGCCACATGACGGGAGTCAAAGAATGTTTCACCAAGTTGGAGGAGGAGAAGCTTGATTTCTATATTGAGTTCAGAGACAATGCTAAGTACCATGCAACTGGTATTGGCACCGTCAAGTTTCAGAGGGAGTCTGACAAACCTTTGTTGGTGGAGGATGTGTTGTATGTCCCTGACATGACAAAGAATTTAATCTCAGTTTCAGCCTTGGAAGACAAGGGTTACATCGTGACCTTTGAGAGGGGAAAAGTCTATATTCGTCCCAAAGATTCCAAGATTGCAAAAGTGATTGGTGTCAGGCATGGCAGCTTGTTTCAGTTACAGTTTGAGCTAGCACATGCGTTGGTTAGTAGCTGTAAAGGGATAGGAGAATTATGGCATAGGAAGATGGCTCACCTTCACCATGGAGCACTTAATATTCTTAAGGAAATAGTGACAGGGCTTCCTAAGATGAAGACAGAAAAGCATGAGGTGTGTAAGGGTTGTGCTCTTGAGAAATATGCCAAGACTAGTTTTCCAAGCAGCGACACTAGATCCGAAGGGATTTTGGATCTTGTACACTCAGATGTGTGTGGACCTATGTCAACAACATCCTTGAATGGATATGAGTATTATGTTACCTTCATTGATGATTTCTCCAGGAAGACATGGATATATTTCATGAAGAATAAAGATGAGGTCTTCAGTAGGTTCAAAGAGTTTAAGGCTCTCATGGAGAACCAAGCTGGGAAGAAGATCAAGATACTGAGGTCTGATAATGGAGGCGAGTATACCTCGAATGCCTTCAAAGATTTTTGTGCTCAGGAAGGTATCAAGAAAGAGTTGATAGTTTCGTACAACCCTCACCAGAATGGGGTTGCTGAACGGAAGAATAGAGCTATCATTGGAGCAGCCAAGGCCATGCTTCATGATCAAGATCTGCCTTGATTTTTATGGGCAGAAGCTTGCAACACAGCTGTGTATTTGCAGAATAGGAGCCCTCACAAAGTGTTGGGAAAATTGACTCCAGAAGACGTGTTCAGTGGTAAGAAACCAGATTTTGGGCACATTCGCATCTTTGGATGCCTTGTGTATTGTCACATTCCTATTGAGAAGAGAACCAAGTTGGAACCTACTACAGAGAAGGGTATCCTTGTTGGGTACAGTGAAACTTCTAAGGCTTATCGGGTTTATATTCCTGCTTTCAGGAAAATAGTGGTTCGTAGAGATGTGAAGTTTGAGGAAGAGAGGGCTCTTCAGAAGTCAAGTAACTTGATGAATGAGGAGGAACAAACATCCACAGTTGAGGTAGCACAAATTCCTCAAACTTCAGTCACACAAGTTAAAGAGCAGAACAAGCAGGATGATCAGATAGAGGAACAAATAATTCCTTAGCCTCAGATTCCTATTAGTGAGAAGAGAAACAAGGTAGCTGAGCAAACATTAGGAGAGACTCAAGAATGTGTAGGTGATCCTCAAGATTCAGTCAGACAAAGAAGGGCTCCCAGACGTTATTCAGATTATGTGGCACTTATGAGTGAATTAATTGAAGTAGAGCCTTCCAGCTTTCAGGAGGCATCTAAGCACCAAGTGTGGAGAGATGCCATGGTGGAAGAATATTCTTCCATCATGAAGAACAGTGTGTGGGAGGTAGTACCAAGACCAGAAGATAAGTCTGTGGTGGGCTCGAGATGGCTATATAAGATTAAGCATGCTGCAGATGGTAGTGTGGAAAAATTCAAAGCCCGGTTTGTGGCTAAAGGGTTTTCTCAGAAGGAGGGAGTCGACTATGATGAGACTTTTGCTCCAGTAGCTAGGTATTCATCCATAAGAGCTATCATTTCTATAGCAGCACAGATGGGTTGGAAAATTCATCAGATGGATATAAAGACGGCCTTCCTCAATGGGGTGATTGAGGAAGAGATTTACATAGAGCAACCAGAAGGGTTTGAAGCACATGAGAGGGATTCTCATGTATGTAGATTGAAAAGAGCACTGTATGGACTCAAGCAGGCTCCCAGGGCGTGGTATTCACGTATTGATAGTTACTTGCAGAGTGTGGGCTTCATTAAGAGTGAGGAAAATTCAAACCTGTACTATGTTAAGGTGAAAGGTGAACTTCTCATATTGTTGTTATATGTTGATGACCTATTTCTCACAGGGTCAGAGGAGCTCATAGCACATTGCAAGTGGGATCTTGCAGTAGAGTTTGAGATGAAGGACTTGGGGTTGATGCACTACTTTCTGGGATTGGAGTTGTGGTAGAAAGAGGGAGAGATCTTCCTTGGACAAGGGAAGTACTTAATTGATATCTTGAAGCGATTCAAGATGGAAAATTGTAAGCCTATGTCAACGCCACTTGTGACCAATTGGAAGAAGATTGATGCTTCCAGATCAGAGGCAGTGGACCCGACTTTATATAGATAGTTGATAGGCTCTCTTATGTATCTGGTCAACACTAGGCCAGACATTTGTTTTGTAGTGAACTCACTCAGTCAGTTTATGGTGGAACCTAAACGTGTGCACTGGATAGCTACGAAGCATGTTTTGAGATATCTCTGAGGCACAGTTGATTATGGGCTGAAGTATGTTCAGCAAGATGGAGTGAAGCTCAAGGGGTTTACTGATGCAGATTGGGCAGGCAGTACAGCTGATCGAAAGAGCACTTCAGGGTGCAGTTTCAGTTTGGGATTAGGAGCAGTCTCTTGGTACAGTAGGAAACAGAAGTCAGTTGCCTTGAGTTCTGCAGAGGCCAAGTATATGGCAGCCAGTATGGCTACATGTGAGGCTATCTGGCTTTGAAAACTTCTAGCTGGGCTCTTTAATCAGGAGCTGGATCCTATAGTCATTTACTGTGATAATCAGAGTTGCATCAAAATCTTTGAGAATCCAGTGTTTCATGACAAGTCAAAGCACATTGAGATCAAGTACCACTTCATCAGACATTGTGTGGAGAAGGGGATAGTGAAGCTCAATTACATTCCTGCAGACGAACAGATAGCAGATATCCTAACGAAGGCCTTGATGAAGAGCAAGTTTGAATTATTCAGGGACAAGTTGGGTGTGGTGCAGAACACTTTCCTCGCTAAGAGGGAGTGTTTATTTTTGTAGCTCAAAAAGTGGGATATGGATTTGCTTTAAAGCAACTCAAGATTAGATTTTCTTTAAATCAATTCGAGTTGGATTTTTAGCAACAGCAGATTTTTTTATTCTTTAAATAGAATGTTTTTGAGTTTGTGAGGATAAGATAAATCCTAGAGTGTGAGGATAAGATAAGTCTTAGAGTGATTTTATGTATAAATAAAGCCAAAGAAAGCAAGGAAAGATTCTTTCCTTGCACGCTAAGTAAAGCAGCTAGGCTCTATAAATGCAAGATTGATGTAGCAAACTTATATTGTATTTTCGAAAGAAAATTTTGCTGTTAGGTTGAATAGAAGATCCAACATTTGCAGGTTTTTCCCCGCATTGGGGTTTCCTGGGTATATCTGTGTTATTATCTTTTGTGTTTGGCTTCATATTATTTTTTGCTTCTGCTATTATTAGTTGTTAATTAACCCAGTTGTAATAATTGTTATAAATCATATTTCTTTCTGCGAATTTATTGTGCAATTAATCTGTTGTTGGGTTATAGAAATTAACAAATCTAAGATGGTTCTCATTGTTAGATTGAATGGAGATTAAAAAAAAACAAATACAAAGAAACGCAATAACTTGTTAATACATCAATACATCAATTCAAATAAACACAAACATAAGAATTCTCCCAACGTATTGCTGCACAGAAACTATATTTTTATTGCTTCATCAGAACAAACTCATTTCATTATTCTGATCAATACAAAAAATGACTGTAACACCATTGCTTAAATAAATACATAGAATGAGAGTGAAATGAAACTACTATTCATAATTGCAAACTTAAGGAGAAAATAACTAATTAACATATCAGTTCAGTTTGGCAGATTCTAATAGAAACTGCAGACTGCGGGAGAAATTACTTCCCAACACTCATAGGAGGATGAAGGCAAATAGAGGCAATATTATATTACCCTCACATGGGATTTGTTGCTGCGAGGATATAAATCGCGTCTAAACAAAATAAGGCGAAAGAAATTTTATGGAATGAAGGATACAATATTTTAGAAAAGAGTGCACAGATCCGAGTGACTATAGTGTAGAACTTGTTTATTAAAATCTCTATAAATGAATACTAATAGAAGAGGTATATCGATGAGCAGAAAATGAGATTCAATTCAAGAGATTCAGCACAAGTATGCTACAGGCCTTTGTGAGTCGACAAAGACGAGTACCTGTTACCATCCCTCACTGCTCTGATCTCTTCTTCTGGTCTTCTTTCTGCATCTCACCGTTCCTCGTCCAAACCCTTTTCAATCCCCTATTTCCAAACTCCCAACGTACCCCTTCCTCCTCTCGTCCTTCCTTTTATAGAGAAAAATGATTTATTCTTTTCTTGCATGTTTACATACTGTGGCCTTTTAGACGTTTCAAAAAGAATTGTGTGCATGCTTTTGCAATTCACATGTAACCACCCATGATCAAGATTTGTAGCCAAGCTTAAATCACAATCATTATTAATGTTTGTCAAATTTTATTGAATAAAATAAAATAAAATATTTAAGATACAATACTTGATACACAGCAAATAAAAGAAACACTTTAATTTTATATATTCATAAATATCAAATTACACAATAGTTGTGCTAATTTTTGGATTGATTACAATGGCAGCATTGCTGCTATATTTATAGAGTCATAGAAATCTCTAGAATATCTTAGAAACACCAAGAGACATCCCAAAAAGGGAAAAATCTAGATGTTTCCATCTTCTAAAATATTGGATAAGTGTAATCTTCACCACTGAAGCTTTTTTTAATACATTCTACAAATAAACATTATTTCCAACATCCCCCGATAATGTTTATTTGGAGAGGATAATCACAAAAAATAGCAACTTGTTTCTAAATTCAAAAAAAATTAGTTTAGACAATGCTTTTTAAGTATGTGAGCAATTTGATTTTTTTCAGCTTTCTCCAACTCTTTCCAACTACCACAGTAACTCGACCATTGATGTTGAAATATTCAAAACTTCAATTTGGAAGTGCTCTTCTTACAAACTCACTATCTATAATTTTCCATTTTTTATGACCTCTGGCAAGACCAACAGACCTCTCTTGATTGTTTCCTTCTTTGCCATATGAACATTTGTATTTGAACAATTTTTTTAGCATATCTATAAACTTTTTCCATTTTGGTCCGTAATTCCATCCACAATCTATTTTCATGCCACCTATCAAAAATTCACTTTTACACTTCTTTTGCCAACACATCTTTTCTGAATGATTTTTCAAACTACAAATAACACACGCTTGTAGATCCCAACATGTATCTTTCATATGACCTTTCCTTTTACAATGTAAACACTGTATACAATGCACTTCTCTAACAAATTTTGTTGAACTTGTATCATTTCCTTTACCTGTCACATATCCAAGACCTTCATGTTTTGACCTCATAACTAGTTCTATCGAGTCTTTCATTCCTTGTCCATACATTCCTAGTCCTTTACCTTTATAACCCATTTTTTTCATTAACATGATTTGTAGATTCAACCACATTATCAACTTCATCTCCATCTTTACATTATTCATCATGAACAACTTTAGCAACATCACATAAACCAATTGATTTATCAACTAAACAATCCAAATCTTTTGTACCACACAAAACATCACAAACCAATGATTTTGACTTTAAACATTCATGTTCTTTTTTCAACTTTGATAATTATTCTTTTAGTAAATTATTTTCTTCTTGTAATCTCTTTATCTTTTCTTGCAAATCTTCATTATTTTTCTTAACTTGATCAAACAACTGTAGCCTTTCTTCTAGCCCTTTATTCTTCTCTTTAACTTCCGACAAATCTTTAAAAATTTCATCAACCAACTCTATCTTTTCTTCTAACACTTTATTCTTCTCTTCAACTTGACACAAATCTTTCAAAAGTTCACTATTTTTTTCCTTTAAAAATTCATTCTCACAAATTAGATTTTCAGTTTTTTTTTAACACTCTTTTACTAATTTTTTCCATTGATTCAAATAATTTGACTTACCTTACTTTTATCTTGATTTTTCTATAAAAATTTCTCTATTTTCCTTCACTCTTCTTCAATTTCTTCTTCAAGGTTAACAACTACTTTAACAACAATCTAATTTACCTTTGATAGCTATGAACACCATTGCACCATTATCTTTTCTTCAACAGTGCCTCCACTCTGCTTTACACAATTTCCTTTGATTGAGTAGATCCTTCAACAACTACGGCTGCAACTTGTTTACAATCTTTCTTTCTTTCTTTTTTTGCATTCACTTGAACTTGCAATTTTGAAGCATTAGAAAAAAATTCCATTCAACACTCAATCATAATATTTTTTTCATTTAATTCAATTGTAGATAAAGAAATACCAATAGAATCCATTATATGAAATTCCCTCTTTTTGAGATGAGAATTAAAAAACTAGAAGTCTCTCACCAATTATTTACTGATTTGATTCTATTCTTTACTACAATATTTATTGCTTCTTTGTCACAAAATGCTCATCAATCTCCAAACACAACTTGCATAATTTAGCCAACACTACAAAAGCCACAAATTACAGACCAAGATTTAAACATGCTCTAATACCATATTGAATAAAATAAAATAAAATATTTAAGATAAAATATTTGATACACAACAAATAAAAGAAACAATTTAATTTTATATATTCATAAATATTAAATTACACAACAGTTGTGCTAATTTTTTGATTGATTACAATGGCAACATTGCTGCTATATTTATAGAGTCATAGAAATCTCTACAATATCTTAGAAACACTAAGAGACATCCCAAAAAGGGAAAAATCTAGATATTTCCATATTCAAGAATATTGGATAAGTGTAATCTTCACCACTGAAGCTTTTTTTAGTACATTTTACAAATAAGCATTATTTCCAGCAATCCTCACAACTCAGCCCAGTGACCCAACAACTCATACTTTGGGTACTTGGGCGAGTTGGGCCAAGACTTTCCCCCTACAGGTGAACGCCATAGCCCACATATAGGTCCATCAGTCAACCGCGAGAGTGGGGGTTTGAACGCGAGACCTATGGGGAGAAAACCCATGACCCAAGCCAACTCTGCTACCTAGACGAACAATGTTTGTCAAATTATTTTATATTATAATGAGTAAAATCACCTTTTATGTATGTATATAATTTTGATTTAAATAGTATCAAAAAATAAGACTTGATTATTTAAATAAAGGATCCATAATAGTTCTAAAGAGGAATTATTTAAAAAGACTTAGGTTTATTTTTTAGGAATTTAGTTTCATAATATAAATTATAACATTGGACCATAGAAAAGGATTTACAATAGTTTCAAAGAAGTCAGTATAATCATTATTCAAGAGATAAGAAAAAAAATTATCATTCAATAACCATTAAAATGCTTCCAAGCATAATATGTATTATTCATAGTTATAATTTTTAATTAATAATAATAATGATCATAGTTTTTAAACAAAAATGATGTTAAAATAACCTAAGGAAGAGGTTTATGACATATTTACAATCTTTTTAAAGTGTTGCATGTGTTCTCTATTTAACATGAAATTTGGTAAGAGGATGAATGGGCTCATTTAGAAAAGATAATAGAGTGATACTTAGATAAAAATGTAAAAGAAAATTGGGCACCCAATTCATGGTAATGTTAGGAAAGACCAAAATATGGGCTATATATTTAATGTTGTGGACTTATTAAGCAACACCATAGTGTATGCAATAAGTCTATTTATTAAAAATGCATTAATTATAAGAGTTTTAGTTTTACAAATAGAATGTTTTGAAGAATAATTTGAATGAGTGTGTTCAACATCTCTTCACATATCATTGGATGTAGGCTAAGAATCAACCTCTAATAATTCCTCATCACAGAGGGGAAGAGCATTAGCATGAAGAGTAGGAAAGGTGATGCAAAGAAAATGATTAATATTATAATCATGCTTCAAATTATCCTTAAAAATGAAAGGAACCTTCTTTAATAAAAGATAATAATTGAAGAAAGAAGAGGATATATAAGGAGATTAAGGAAAAAAAAGAGAAGACTCAACATTGATACTTAGATGAAATTATTCATTAAAGAGAGTATTTTCATAAAGTAAAATATCACTAATGGGTATTGTAGACATGAATAACAACACAAAGAGAATACATTTCTTAGTTTTAGGACTGTAGAATGGGGTATGGGGCAATGCCTTAAAAATTGTCAAAAAAAAAATGATTTTGCTTTGGAAGAAAAGGTTATTGTTTAAAATTTTTGGTTCAAAAAAATGTATATTAGAATGTAATATATGTTAAATTTTTCATTTACTCTGAGCTAGGTTATGGAAATAAGGAAATAAACAAAAAATAGAAGTTATAGAAATAGAAGTAGGAAATTGATTATAGAATAAAAATATTCAAACAATAAAGAGCATAGGAAAAAAACATGAGAAGATCATTGACCAAGATGATATCACAATGTGATACCACATAGTTGATGTGTTAGCAACCAGTTAGCGTATTGTTGTAAAACTCTAGTTCTCACATGAATTGTAAGAATGCATATGCATAGGGATGGAATATCACACAAGATAACTGTGTCATAGAAAAAAGGACCCTTTGCTTGACATGGGATTATTTCATGAATAATTGGACTTAATGAGGCCTTGACTTAGGTGTTGTGAGGCATTTTATGCATCCACACTAGGTCTTGGACCCTTGCACATTGAATCAAATGTGTTTTGTGAAGCTGTTGTAAAGTCTTGTAAAGGAATTTCATGCTTTTCTAGACTTAATGAACCCACTTCTCCCTAATTCAATGTTATAAAAGATATTTAAATGCATTATCACAACAATCTAGAAGGCTTGTAAAATAAACTTAATGTTAAACTAGTGTTTTCATGTGTTTTACACCTTCACATTGGTTTTTGTGCCTTCCTAGGCTATCCAGACCTCATTTTAGTGTTGTAAAGTGTACTTAATCACACTTTCACATTGATGTATGTGTCCCAAGCCCTATTGACATTTATATCATCACTAATAGGCCCCTATTAACCCATATTGGGCATCCTGAGGCTTAAATTGATCAAATACCCAATGAGGTTACATTTTAGATCTTATTTCCTTATCGCTTGGTCTTTGAGCTATCAAATTAGCCCTTGTGGGACCCAATCACCAAGAATGGTGAATCAATCCCATCCAGGTGGGACCCATTCACCATGTGTGGTGAATGAGTACCATTTGGCTCAATTTTAACTTTTGAGCGAGAAAAACAGTGAAATTTGAGTTTAATATTATTTCATGTTAGCTTGTGATGAGGTATTAATGGGTAAAATAAGTGAATTTCCTATAAATATAATTATTTTAACTCATTTTCACATCTCTTATCTCTTATCATTCATTCATCCACCAATCTTTCATCTCAAGTCAAGCAACTTAGGGTTTTATCTTTGCAAGTCATTAAGAAAGCTTCTAAGGACATTCAAGAGCTGAATCCTCCTCCATTCCTACATAATTTTAAGATCAAACATCATGGAAAGGTAATATATTCCATTATTGCATGTTTCTTTCCACTATTTCATCATTTTGGTTTAATTACCTAAAAGGGGTTTGACCAAGGCAAACCCCCATGCCCTAACATTTAACATTTATTCTTATCTTCTTTTGAATTTATAGATTTAGGACTCTTGGAAGCTTGGAAATCATTGAAGATCAAGTTACAAGGTTATTCAAGTCTTCTCTTAATTCAACAAGTCAAAATATGAACAAAAACTCATTTTCAAATTTGTAAATCATAGTTTCAGAAGAAGACACCTATAGAGTATCAGAGTGCAAATCAGAAGCTTCAAAATCCACCTTTGAAAATCTATAAATTAAAAATTTGACTCATTCACCATGGATGGAAAATGATTCACATTTCTAAGTCAATTTTTTGTTTTCTGCATTTTCTGACAACCTTTTAATAGAAGCAGTTTTTGGCTTAGTTTACCAGAACTAGGATCGATTCACCCAGAATGGAAAATGAGTCCCTCCAGGCCTGAAAAATAGCATCAACAAAATTTCAAATGTAATTTCTAGTCTTCATCAACATTCCAAGTGCACACTTTCAATTTGATTCAGTTATGTTAGGCTTTGCATTCATTTTGAGTTCATTGTTGCATTACACAATGTGTTTTCAAACATCACTTGTTTCTTAGGTTTTTCATTCATGTTTAATGAATTTCATAGCTTATTTACACTTATATTAGTCCATTTAGCTCATACAACATCATATGTAACATAATTTGAATGAACCTTTAGTATTTTTGGCCTAAGCTCTCTCCTTTTAGGTGAAAAACCCTAGAAGAGTTAGAGAGTGCATTGGAGCAAAAAATCTATGGTTCATTTTGGTGAACCTACTTTTAGAATACTTTCTTTTCTGATTTTGAGTTCATTTTCATCCTACTCCTAACTTGCATTGCATTTTTAGTATAATTCCATTGGTTAATTTGTAACTAGGGTTTCAAATTTTTGAATTAGAAAAGAGTGCATTTAGCTTGCATTTTTGCATATAATTTCCTTAAAAATTTCTTAAATTTTGCATCTCCATCTTAGGTCTACATCTTTCAACCTCAAACACATCAAAAACCATTCAAAAAATTGTAACTTTAAAAAAAAAAAAACATTACTGGGACTCATTCACCTTGTTGGGCGAATCGGTCCTTGTCCAGATTTTTAACTAACTATTACAGTATCAAAAACCTCATTTGTGTGCTTCCTAAGCTTCCTATTATCATATAGTATAATTCTGGAAAGTTTCTAGAACTTTCTTTTATGCATTTCACTCAAAAACATCATTTTAGATTACTCATTCTTCAAATCACTTCATTTGCACACACCCTTACATCTAAAAATGCTTCCATTTATGTAATTTTGCATAACATTGATAAAAGTACTTTTGACTTTTCCATATACAATGTATCTATTCCTAAAATTTTATATAAGTTTGTTAAAAGTGCTTTTCATTTTTACATATACATTGTTTGCATTTTCCAAATCTTGCATATATTAGATAACATGATTTGATACTGCTTATGTTGATTTATGATACATGATTGTGGTGTTTGTACTATCTGGATATGTAATCATTTTTATGTGATGTTATGTGGCAATGTTATGGTTTAATGCTTGTTTATGGATTATGCTATGTATGCTAGTGAGTCCTTGTGAAAGGACGAAGTAGCATCACTCATTCCCGAGTGCCCTGCTACCCCGTGAATACCTTTCATAGTGTGTCTATATTGGAGATTTATATGCTACTTGACATTGGTTTTATGTAGGATGCAAGTACTGGACACTGACTCCACCTGCTTGACAGGTCTAAGTGTGTCCCATTAAACCAATGGGTATGAAGTTGAAAAAGAGTATAAGGAAGTGTCCCCATCCAAGTTTGTCACCTGTTATTATGTGTAACAGTGTCGTTGTCCACAATCCCATCTTCGTTCTACATGGTATTGGGTTATTCATTGATTTTAATCTTTGTTTTATGTGTCATTTAATTAATGTTATGTTTGACATTTCTTGGTAGATTCATAATTTTGTTTTAATTAATATAATTAAATAGTTAGGTAAATGTGGTTAAGTTAATTATTAAATTTAAATTTATTAAGTAGATAATATTGTAATAATTATAAATTGTTATTTGTAAAATGAAATAAAACAATTTAATGATTTTTATCAAGTTGTGGATAAATATTAAATAAAGTTATTTTTAATTAATTTTGTGTGATAATTATGAGCTTTAAAATCAAATAAAAATGAGAAAAGTTGTGAAATCTTGTTTCCTCGATGGAATTTTGGTTATCGAAAAAGAAAAGAGTTTCCTTTTTAATTAATTGAAAAGAGACCAAGTTGCTCGAACTGGTAATTTTTGGGTGAAGAAAATGGGTCTGCAAAAAATGTATTATGCTTCTCGATCTTTTTTGTAAAAATTATTCAGAAATAACTTTTAAAGAAGAAATTGGGGAAAATTTTGTTGAGGAAGGAGAAAGAAGTTCATGAAGGCTATTTTTGAAAGAGGAAGGAGGAGTTGTTGTGCTCGTTACTTTGATCCAAAGCGAATGACTCGAGGTTCCTTTATTACTATCTATTTCTTTTTATCTATGTTTGAATTGCTGATCATATTTAAAAGAATTTTTTGTTTATGTAGATTTATGTTGAGAGGGTTTGAAAATTTACTTGAAATGTTTTGGTTTTATATCTTGGCTGAATTTGAAACTCTATTTCAAACAAATGAAAACAAGCTTGTATTTTCGTTTCAAAGTTGTGTTTTTTGATTGAAAACCATCTTGTTTCTCTCCAATCTATTTGGATAATTACATATTTTGATCGGGTGTCAATTTGCATTTCCATTGAAGAAGGTTGTTGATATTATTTCTTATGTCTGTGAAGATATGATTTTTGTGAGAAATATATATATATACTCATAAATTATATTCATTATAAACAAATATATATATGTTTGTCTGTAGTAATTTCATAGCAAATCCTTATTTGATTTTCTTGATGTTAAAAAAAAATTTGTCTATTGTCTGTAACTTTTTTTCTAGGAAGTAGATTGTTATTATAAAAAAAATTATTTATATTATTAATTGTTTTTAAAAGAAAATAAATTGTTGTGGGAAGGGGGGGTCGAATGTCGTCATACCCCTGTTCCGCATTTTCCTTTCCCCCATGGTTTGGTGTTGGGGCTGCGAACAGCCGTGGCTGCACACAACAATCCTAGGGACTATTGCACAATAGTCCCCAGGACTACTATGCACAACCTGGGCTAGGTCATGGCCTCCCTATATGGGGAGGTTTGTAGCCTCCCCTTACCATATGTTTTAAAAAAAAAATTATTTAAATTAAATTTATTTTATATATTATTATATATAATTATTAATATATATATATATATAAATAAATATATGTATAGGGTAAAAGCATGAAGTTGAGTACATGAAAAGGGGAAATTTCGGGCAAAACAAAAAGTTTCTAAAAAATGCATACGCGTTATGGATTGGGTACCTGAGTCGGAATCTGAATGCGTACGCGCTCAACTACAGGTATGTGAGCTAGAAACGAGTACGCGTTTTAGAACACGTACGTGTTTTAAAACACGTACATGTTTTAGAATGCGTACGTGTTTTGAAATGCATACATGTTTTAGAACGCGTACGTGTTTTGAAATAAATGCGTACGTGTTTTAGACGCGTCGTGTTTAAAACGTCGTGTTTTGGAAATGTGTATGCGTGTTTTAGAACGCGTACGTGTTTTGAAACGCGTACGTTTTTTGAAACGCGTACATGTTTTAGAACATGTACATGTTTTGAAATGTGTATGTGTTTTAGAATGCGTACGTGTTTTGTGAAGGTTTTTTTTTAAATAAACGACTGCGGGTCAATGGGTAATGCGTATGCATTATGAAATGCGTACGCATTTCATTTGAATAACGCGTACATGTTTTTGTAACGTGTACACATTATTTAAAAATTGAATTTCCACACCACATCCAGCCTTTGTTTTAAGCTTGGGAAAGGCTTGGAAATCCAAGCCTTGGCCTTTAACCTGCAACTAAAAAACTAAGGCAGATTGAAGAAGAATGTCCATCTTTGACAACATAGCTAATGGACTTTTTTTCTGAATAAATCTATAAAATTAAAACCCATTAGAGAACACAATGTCTACTTTCTAAATATATAAATTTTGTTAAGATTTCATTATGTTTGCTATTTTTTAATTAATTTCTAAGCAATCTAGTCCTTAAACTTGAAATATTAGGTTTTTTTGGTTTTTTAATAACCTTTTATTGGTTAAGTTTCTTGTAAAAAAATTATATGGCATCAAACTTCAGACAATTCTCTATACAATGAAAAAAAAAGAGTCAAAAAATATTTTGTTTAGGTCCAATTATGTTGTCCATACACGTTGATTTTAAAAAACATCAATTAAGGCCAATAAAGATTTAATAAAAAAGAAAATATTCAACCAAAAATTATTAAAAAGAATCCACATCAAAATTCATGTTGTTAGCTCTCTTTTCCCAAAAGGAATCATCAAAATAATTTTATTTGGGTCAAAAAGTGTTGTCTGTACACTTGCTTGGTATGGTAAAAAAAAGGGACTTTTAAAAAGTGGTTTTTATAGATCCCTATCAAAATTTAATTTCTATAATTTGGGTATTTTAATAATTTACATATTTGGAAACTAGATTCAAAATGATAGATTTTATAGTATTGAATTTTTTTAAGATTCATTGTGTAAGTGCCTCAAATTTTCAGTCCAAGTGTGACAAATTCTGAAAAACAGCAAAAACATTTCTACTTTTTGAACTTTTTGTGTACCCAACTTCTTGCATCAACCCTATATATGTATATATATATAAATATATGTATATATATAAATTGTTGTGATTTATCAGTAATCATGATTGATTTTTATATTCAAAATAATATTTATATATATATATATATATGTACATAGTAATATGTATGTATATATGTAAATATATGCATGTATATATATTTGGTGAAAATATATGAAAATTCTTATGATGTTAATTGTGATGCTTGATTATATGCTATGATTGGATAAATTAAAAGCAAGTATTTTAATTTACTCCTAGCATTGGGGTGGTTAGGTGGAACATGCTACACACCCCGTTGGGTCCCCTATTAGCAATTGTGCAGTGCTTTGTAGATACAGCATGATCCTTAGTTCACCTTGTTGCAGATGTATACTTTATACTATAGTTATACCTTTTGTATTGATCTTTTACTTCCACATGTGTTCGGAAGTATTATGATGTAAAATTATGTATGTATTCCATGAGATGTACTAGAAGCTGATGTAATGTGTAATCATACTATGTAATCCTTTCTTGATCTATGTTTGTAATAATTGTTTAATGCTTGTGTTGTATCTGTGGAAATTTTTTCATTGCATTTCCATGTTTATCTTATTATGTATATGTGTATGGTTATCATATTTGTTTAACATTTTCATATTGCTTTATCATTTATAAATGTTTTAAAATTGAAGATAAGTGAATGAATGGTTTACATTAATGGAAATTGGGAATATCATCTTTCAAAATTTTGTTATGGGTTAGTTACGTAATGTCACCTCATGTACCCCAAAGGAATTAGGTGAATAATTTGTAATCTTTTAAACATAATGTAATTTTATTAATTTATACACATTAATTGTTTTAAAAAATAAATTGGGCTATAAATGTTTGATGTAATAGTTTCCTTTGGGGTTGCGAGGTGGGGCATTACACTTGGTATCAGAGCATAGGTTCATATGCTGGGCACTATGATCCCATTGCGTTGACTTAGTTGCTCATACTCTTGAGATTGTGTCATTTTGTTTGTGTCATCCGCACTTGGGAATCTAAGTTTGTCTCTAGTTGATGTTGGTCCAAAGGTGCAGAAATCTAGTGGAAAGGATAGGATCATCGGTGTAGTGCACAATGCACCAATATTCTTCTTACCAGGAATGTATTTTGGGACCCTTGTGTTGCCTTGTGGTGTCCTCCCTATAAAGTGAAATGAATGTGTATGTGGTCAGCGTGTGTTTAAACTTGAAATATTGTTCTTTTGATGTGTTAAATTGTGATTTATGCCATGAACCTTGGGCATAAAATTATGGTCTTTTGTCACTTATATTGTGATATTTTTCATTGAGATCTTGGCGATATGGGTGAATGTATCCCGCATAGAGAATAATTTCCCTTATTTGTTTAGTGGATTCCAAGAGTAAGCCATGTTCTAGGGAGGAGGATGTAATACCCCTCGTGTTGTTGTTACATTCTATATACTGTTTTATGTTGAGTTCTATACTTGAGACTGTGATGGTGATTATTTCACCGGTGTGACTTGTGTGTATTTATCTAGTTTAGTTTGGTTTGATGCACATGATACTGCTTATGCTAATTTATGATGTATGATTTAATACTGCTTATGTTTATTTATGATACATGATTGTGGTGTTTGTACTATCTGGATATGTAATCATTTTTATGTGATGTTATGTGGTGATATTATGGTTTAATGCTTGTTTATGAATTATGATCTGTATGCTAGTGGGTCTTGGTGAAAGGACGAAGTAGCATCACTTGTTTGTGAGTTCCCTATTACCCCATGACTACTTTTCACGGTGTCTCTGTATTGGAGATTTATATGCTACTTGACATTGGTTTCATGCACGATTCAGGTACTAGACACTGACTCCACCTACTTGAAAGGTCTGAGCATGTCCCATAAACCCAACAGGTATGAAGTTGAAAAGGAGTTTATAAGGAAGTGTTCCCGTCCAAGTTTGTCACACGTTGTTGTGTGTAACGGTGTCATTGTCCATGATCTCATCTTTGTTCTACATGGTATTAGGTTATTCATTGATTTTAATCTTTGTTTTATGTGTCATTTAATTAATGTTATGTTTGACAATTCTTTGTAGATTAATAATATTATTTTAATTAATATAATTAATAGTTAGGTAAATGTGGTTAAGTTAATTATTCAATTTAAATTTATTAAGTAGATAATATTGTAATAATTATAAATTGTTATTTGTAAAATGAAATAAAGAATTTAATGATTTTTATCCAAGTTGTGGATAAATATTAAATAAAGTGATTTTTAATTAATTTTTGTGATAATTACGAGCTTTAAAATAAAATAAAAATAAAAATGGGCATGTGCAGGATCATGGTATGCCAAACAGGCCCTTAAGTGGCAAAAAATTTAGAAAAATCAATGTTAGGCAACTTGACGTAAATATTTGAATAAGTTATCTATATTATTTCAAAAATATGTAAGAATAGAATTTGTAGAAAATTGAATTTAGTTTCTAAAATACTAGGTTTATTTAAAATAAATAAA
>VDFB02105785.1:84948228-85034536 GCA_007258455.2 Sequoia sempervirens | reverse complement strand
AAAGTTGTGGAAACTTGTTTTTTGGATGGATTTTTGGTTTTCGAAAAAGAAAAGAGTTTCCTTTTTAATTAATTGAAAAGTGGGGAAGTTACTTTAACTGGTAATTATGGGTGAAGAAAATGTGTCTGCAAAAAAAGTATTATGCTTCTCAATCTTTTTTGTAAAAGTATTCATAAATGAGTTTGAAAGAAGAAATTGGGGAAAGGCTTGTTGAGGAAGGAGAAAGAATTTCATAAAGGTTGTTTTCGAAAGAGGAAGGAGGAGTTTCCATGCTCGTTACTTCAATCCAAAGCAAAGGACTCTAGGTTCCTTTATTACTTTCTATTTCTTTTTATCTTTGTTTGAATTGGTGATTATATTTCAAATAATTTTGTGTTTATGTAGATTTATGTTGAGAGGGTTTGAAAATTTACTTGAAATGTTTTGGTTTCATATCTTGGCTGAATTTGAAACTCTATTTCAAACAGACGAAAAGAAGCTTGTATTTTCATTGCAGAGTTGTGTTTGTTGATTGAAAACCATCTTGTTTCTCTCCAATCTATTTGGTTGATTATATATTTTGGTCAAGAGGAAATTTGC
The DNA here is from genome assembly GCA_007258455.2 of Sequoia sempervirens. Classification (NCBI taxonomy): domain Eukaryota; kingdom Viridiplantae; phylum Streptophyta; class Pinopsida; order Cupressales; family Cupressaceae; genus Sequoia; species Sequoia sempervirens. The sequence continues at coordinate 85,033,957 of VDFB02105785.1, read as the reverse complement.
ATTTCCTTCAAAGAAAATTGTTGATATTATTTCTTATGTATGTGAAGATCTGAATTTTGTGAGAAAAATATATATATACACTCATAAATTATATCCATTATAAACAAATATATATATGTTTGTCTATAGCAATTTCATAGCAAATCCTTATTTGATTTTCTTGATGTTTAAAACAATTTGTCTGTTGTCTATAACTTTTCTTCTGGTAAGTAGATTGTTACTATAAGAAAAAAATTATTTATATTATTAATTGTTTAAAAAAAAAAAATGGGTAGGGGGGGTCGGTTGTCGCCATACCCCTATTCCCCATTTTCCTTTACCCTATGGTTTGGTGTTGGGGATGTGAGCAGCCCTGGCTGCACATCGCAGCAGTCCCTAGGACTATTGCATGCAGTCTAGGCCAAGCCATAGCCTCCCCATATGGGGAGGTTCATAGCCTTCCCTTACCATATGTTTTAAAAAAATTATTTTATTTAAATTAAATTTATTATATATATATATATATATATATATATATATATATATATATATATATATATATATATATATATATATATGTATATATATATAAATATATGTATATATATAAATTGTTGTGATTTATCAGTAATCATGATTGATTTTTATATTCAAAATAATATATATGTGTGTGTGTGTGTGTGTTTGTGTGTGTCTGTGTGTGTGTATATGTACACAATAATATGTATGTATATATGTATATATATATGTATATATGTATATATATGTATATGTATGCATGTATATATGTATATATATGTATATATGTATATATATGTATATATATGCATGTATATATATTTGGTGAAAATATATGAAAATTGTTATGATGTTAATTGTGATGCCTGATTATATGTTGTGATTGGATAAATTAAAAGAAAGTATTTTAATAAATTGCATTGAGATATTTTTATCAAAATTAAATATATTGGGTAAATAATTTGTTTGTATTCCATGGATGGAATCATGCAATAAGTTTATTTTAAAATGTGATTGTTCAGTTATAGAAATCTCATGTTTTAACTGAACCTTGAGGCTGTGTAATTATTTTAATTCTTTAATCTTCCTTGGGTCAATTGTTGTTTAAATTCTTGAGTTGATTATGGACATGCGGTTACCCTCAAGATAGTTTAACCCTCTTTAGGAGTTAAGGTTATTGTTTAAGGCTTCCAAAGGCGTGGGACAAATTGTGGTTTATTATGATGTCTATTGATTGGATACTTGTCAATATTTTTTTTGTAGTTGTGATTTTGATTTTATACTTGGGTTGTACCCGTTTCATGAGTGTTTGATGTCTATTGATTGGATACTTGTCAATATTTTGTTTGTAGTTGTGATTTTGAGTTTATACTTGGGTTGTACCCATTTCATGAGTGTTTATGCATATAATTATTGGCGAGATGTTATTTTCCTTTCATATGTTCCCATTTTGAGATTTAGTATTTCTTGTGTTGGTACAACCCCTTGGAACTTTCATTTTGTGGTTTGGGTTTCTAGGGAGAGTGGCTCTACGTGGGCGCCAATGCACAAAGGGGCTATCAGGATAACCAATGTTAGAGTTTGAGTAACAAGTGATAACTTAATTAAATAAATTAGGGGGTTGGATAGTAATAACATTAACAAGATAATTAAGGATTCCTCATCTACCCGTTAGAGATTTCACAGACTAAGGGTGTGCTGAGAAGGTTGTGGTTGGGAAGATCGTTGTCTCGTCTCTATGAGAGGTTAATAGTTTTGCATGAGTCACCCTATGGGGCTGACACCCAGAGAGGTTGTCAGGATAACCATAGATGGGGGTCAGCACATAGAGAAAGGCAGTCAGGATAACCCATGTAGGACTGTGCAATGACACTCTCCTCTAGCATTCCCTTGATTTGTTATTTGGCTAGCCTCTAGAAGTGGGCTCTTGATGTTATGTTTTCCTTTGTGTTTTCATGTCTTTCTTTTTTGGAGTGGAGTCTTATTGTTTTCTGTTTGGATGATCTTGGTTGAGATCCTTCCTTATTTACTCCTAGCATGGGGGTGGTTGGGTGGAATGTGCTACGCACCCTGTTGGGTCCCCTATTAGCAATTGTGTAGTGCTTTGTAGATACAACGTGATCTTGAGTTCACCTTGTGCCAGATGTATACTTTATACTACAGTTGTCCTTTTTGTATTGATCTATTACTTCCACATGTGTTGGGAAGTCTTATGATGTAAACTTATTTATTTATTCCATGAGATGTACTGGAAGCTGATGTAATGTGTAATCATACTATGTAATCCTTTCTTGATCTATGTTTGTAAATATTTTTTAATGCTCATGTTGTATCTATGGAAATATGTTCATTGCATTTCCATGTTTATATTATTATGTATATGGGTATGGTTATCATATTGGTTTAACTTTTTCATCTTGCTTTATCATTTATTAATGTTTTAAAATTGAAGATAAGTGAATGAATGGGTTGCATTAATGGAAATTGGGAATTTCGTCTTTCAAACTTTTGTTATGGGTTAGTTACGTAATGTCACCTCATGTACCCCAAAGGACTTAGGTGAATAATTTGTAATCTTTTAAACGTAATGTAATTTTACTAATTTATACACTTTAATTTATTTATTTTTAAAATTGGGCCATAAATGTTTGATGTATTAGTTTCCTTTGGGGTTGCAAGGTATGGCATTACACTTGGTATCAGAGCATAGGTTCATATGCTGGGCACTATGAGCCCATTGTGTTTACCTCGTTGCTCGTACTGTTGAGGTTGTGTCATTTCGTTTGTGTCATCCTCACTTAGGAATCCAAGTTTGTCTCTAGTTGATGTTGGTCCAAAGGTGTAGGCAACTATTGGAAAGGATAGCACCCTCGATGTAGCGCGCAATGCACCGATATTCTTCCTATTGGGAACTTATTTTGGGACCCTTGTGTTGCCATGTGGTGTGTTCCCTATAAAGTGAATTGAATGTGTGTGCGGTGAGTGTGTGTTTAAACTTGAAATATTATGCTTTTGATGTGTTAAATTGTGTTTTATGTCTTGAAGGGGCATAAAATTATGATCTTGTGTCACTTATATTGTGAGATTTTGCATTGAGATGTTGTCGACATGGGAGGATGTATTGAGCATAGAGAATAATTCCCCTTATTTGTTTACTTCCTTCTAGGAGTAAGCCATGTTCTAGGGGGGAGGATGTAATACCCCTCATGTTGCTGTTACTTTCTAGATACTCTTTTATGTTGAGTTTTATACTTGAGACTGTGATGGTGATTATTTCACCGGTTTGACTTGTGTGGATTTACAATTTAGTTTGGTTTGATGCACATGATACTACTTATGTTGATTTATTATGTATGATTTGATACTGCCTATGTTGATTTATAATACATGATGGATTAGTATCACTCGTTTGCAAGTGTCGTGCTACTGCGCAACTACCTTTCATGGTGTATCTGTATTGGAGATTTCTATGTTACTTGATGTTGGTTTCATGCAGGATGTAGGTACTGGACACCGACTCCACCTACTTGACAGGTCTGAGTGTGTCCCATAAACCCAATAGGTATGAACTTGAAAAGGATTTTATAAGGAAGTGTCCCTGTCCAAGTTTGTCACTCGTTATTATGTGTAACAATATCGTGGTTGACGATCTCGTCTTCATTTTGCATGGTATTAGGTTATTCATTGATTTTAATATTTATTTTATGTGTCATTTAATCAATGTTATGTTTGGCATTTCTTAGTAGATTAATAATGTTATTTTAATTAATATAATTAAATAGTTAGGTAAATGAGGTTATGTTAATTATTAAATTTAAATTTATTAAGTAGATAATATTGTAATAATTATAAATTGTTATTTGTAAAATGAAATAAAATAATTTAATGATTTTTATCAAGTTGTGGATAAATATTAAATAAAGTTATTTTTAATTAATTTTGTGTGATAATTATGAGATTTAAAATCAAATAAAAATAAAAACAAAAGATTTCATTCAAAAAGAAGAAAAAGGACAAATGCATGTTTAGTTTATTTTTGAAAATGAGAAAAGCTATGAAAACTTGCTTCTTGGATGGATTTATGGTTTTTGAAAAGGGAAAGAGTTTCCTTTTTAATTAATTTAAAAGAGGGGAAGTTGTTTAAACTAGTAATTTTTGGGTGAAGAAAATGGGTCTGCAAAAAAAGTATTATGCTTCTCGATCTTTTTGGTAAAAATTATTCAAAATGAGTTTGAAAGAAGAAATTGGGGAAAATTTTTCTGACGAAGGAGAATGAAGTTTGTGAAGGTTGTTTTCAAAAGAGGAAGGAGAAGTTGAAGTGCTCGTTACTTCAATCCAAAGCGAAGGACTCCAGGTTCCTTTATTACTATCTATTTATTTTTATCTCTGTTTGAATTGGTGATCATATTTCAAAGAATTTTGTGTTTATTTAGAATTATGCTTAGAGGGTTTGAAAATTTACTTGAAATGTTTTGGTTTCATATATTGGCTAAATTTGAGACTCTATTTCAAACAAATGAAAAGAACTTGTATTTTTGTTAGAGAGTTGTGTTTGCTGATTAAAAACCATCTTGTTTCTCTCCAATCTATTTGGCTGATTATATATTTTGTTCAGGAGGAAATTTGAATTTCCTTCAAAGAAAGTTGTTGATATTATCTCTTATGTCTGTGAAGATCTTATTTTTGTGAGATATATATATATACACTCATAAATTATATTCATTATAAACAAATATATATATATATATATATATGTTTGTCTGTAGTAATTTCAAAACAAACCCTTATTTCATTTTCTTAATGTTAAGAAAAAATTATGTTTATTGTTTGTAACTTTTTTTCTGGGAAGTAGATTGTTATTATAATATATATATATTATTAATTGTTTTAAAAATAAATTAATTTAGGGGGGGGGGATTCTTCAGCTGTCGTCATACCCTTGTTCCCCATTTTCCTTTCCCCCATGGTTTGGTGTTGGGGTTGCGAGCATCACTAGCTATACATAGCAGTCCTAGGCACTATTGCATGGCAGTCCCAAGGGACTGGTGCGTGGCAATCCCCAAGACTATTGTGCACAGCCTGGGTGAGGCCGTGGCCTCCCCATAAGGGGAGGTTTGTAGCCTCCCCTTACCATATGTTTGAAAATTTTATTTTATTTAAATTGAATTTATTTTATATATTATTAAATATAATATATATATGTGTGTGTGTGTATATGCTAATATATATAAATTGTTGTGATTTACCAATAATCATGATTGATTTTTTATATTGAAAATAATATTTATATATATATATATACACACACACATATGTATATATGTACATAGTAATATGTATATATATGCATGTATATATATTTGGTGAAAATATATGAAAATTCTTATGATGTTAATTACTGTCTGATTATATGTTGTGATTGGCTAAATTAAAAGCAAGTATTTTAATAAATTGTATTGAGAGATTTTTATCAAAATGAAACATATTGGGTAAATAAGTTTTTTTTATTCCATAAAATGTAACTATGAAGCAATTAATTAATCTAAGATGAGAATTCAAAGTAACACATGATATGAAAACTAAGTATAAGACTCTATGAAAGCTCCAAGCTCCTATGAAAAAACTACATGGTAACAATATTCAAAGTGTGGATGAAAAAATAGCACTATAACACTATTCCAATTTGTATCTCAAATAGCATTATAACATTACTCAAAAGGTGGATAATTAATGCTAAGGCAAGAGGGTGTATTTATAAGGTTTCTCAAGCATTTTGTGAGGTGGCACCCATCAACAGTCTAGATTCGAAGGAGAAATGATAGATGGTGGAGATGAAAGTAATCAAGATGTTGTCCCCTTGACGAAGGACAACATGCCATGTGTGTGGAGAGAATCCCTTGACCAATTGGAAGCATGCCAAATGTATGGGATTCCCAAGTGTGTGAAACAAAGACCCATGTGATCCAAATTTGTTGGAAGTGTGGGGGAATAAAACCATGTGCTTTTTCTCATTGGTGGAAGTGTGTGAGAATAATTCTAATTAATAATTAGGCTTATTTATTTTCATGTGACCTTTATGAGGTGACACACAAAAAGTTGTAGAAATGTGCTCTAATTCTTAATCAAGATTAATGAAGGTTAATTAAATAAACACGTTTAGGGTATTTTTTATATTTAATTATTTAGAAGAATGTGAATTAGAATAATTAAAAGGAAAGTGAACAATATAAATAAAGTAAGACCTTATTTATATGTAGTTGAAGCATTAATCAAATAGGTTGTATTTAATTAACTGAATGTGATGACTGTTTTTAGGTGTATACACTTTTCCCCTCTTTCAAGTAATGTGTTTACATGTTGCTTCAAAGAAAATTTTGATGTCAATGCTCAGAAAAGATTCCAATGCCCTAGATGATGCAAGATTTTGATGTCCCAGACAATGCCCCAGACTTTTGAATTTCAGGTATTGATAGATATATGCCCCCTTGAGTGATAAATTGGTGAATTTGTGTATGTGAAATGAAATGTTCAAATGATTTGATGGTTTTGTGATGATTTGATGATGATCCAACATGGATTCAATGATAGTTTGATGTCAAAGATGATTTATCTCTCAAAATTTGATTGAGTTGCAAGCTCCTTCTTTGAATAGTTTTGATTAATTAACCCTCCTTTTTGGTAAAAATGGGAAATAAATCCCACCATAATTCCCTCCATTTTACCCCTAAAAGGTAAAAATGGTAAAATGGGATTCATTTTTATATTTTGAGTGTGGAGAAGTGGAAGATTGGAGAGCTTAGAGGATGGTGATCCCATACCACAAGCATCGTTACGAGCATCTTCGCTAACTTGATCAGCCTACTGCCTCTGAACCTATGGTACGCTTTACGAGAAACCTCCTTATTAGTCATTTTCTTGCCATTTAGAAGCATTTTGAACGTCATAGATAGATGTTGTAGCTTATGGGATGTCATTTAAGCACTTTCAGGTGATGTTTTTGTCATTTTTGAGTGTTTTGAGCATGTTTAAGAGTTTTGGCTCCTTTGGGGTCCCAAGTGGTGCCTCTTGTAAGCTTGAAATTCAATTTTTCATGTGTTTTAAGAGTTTTGGTGCCTTTGGGGTCCCAAATGGCACCTCTTGCAAGGTTGAAATTGATGTTTTTGAGTCTTTTGAGAGTTTTGGTGCCTTTGGGGTCCCAAGTGGCACCTCTTGCAAGCTTGGAAAATATTCTTTTGAGATGAAAACTCTATTTTGGTGTCTTTGGGGTCCCAAATGGCACCTCTTGTTGCCTTGGAAAGTTGTCATTCTTTTTTATTTTAGGTGGTTTAGCTTGTCGTTTGACCCATTTTGTGGGGTGTGATTGCAGATCACCCTCAAGGTGCTGTTTGCAAGATATCCTTGAAGCCTAGAAGTTGTTAGTTTGTCATTTTTTGGATTAATTCTAGTTAGATTTCGATGTGTAGTGTTTGATTGATGTTTTGCGTGATGATTTGACCTCATGATAGGTGAAAATCAAAATATAGAACTAGTGTTGTATCGTCCTCATGATAGGCGAGGAACGATAATAGGATTGATAGCATATCATCATCATGATAGGCAAGGAATGATGGTAGGATTGATAGCATATCGTCCTCATGATAGGTGAGGAATGATGGTAGGATTGATAGCATATCATCCTCATGACAAGAAAGGAATGATGGTAGGATTGATAGCAAATCGTCCTCATGATAGGCGAGGAATGATGGTTTGATTGATAGCATATCATCCTCGTGATAGGCGACGAACAATGGGTTGATTGATAGCAGATCATGCTCATGATAGTCGAGGAATGATGGGTTGATTGATAGCAAATCATCCTCATGATAGGTGAGGACCGATGGTTTGATTGATAGCAGATCGTCCTCATGATAGGCAAGGAATGATGGGTTGATTGATAGCAGATTGTCCTCATGATAGGTGAGGAATGATGGGTTGATTAAATGAGATGTTGATTGTTCTGGTTGATTTGATTTGAATGACTGCACATTAGATTGATTGACTAATAATCTTGATTGAACATGACATTGATTGACTAATTTGTGCTCATGATTAGGGAGATGGAGATGTACTCCAGTCTTAGGAGTGATTCCTGAAGACCTGGAACATGGTTCGTTGGTTGTCGTCAACCGACTTAGAGATTATCTCCCATTGTGGGTTGACTTCCTTATTAGACATTCCACAATATAGAATCAATAGAGGTTTATTGACAACTTTGGTAGAGAGATGACATAGTGATCATAACATGTTTCATTTACCAACTGGAGAGATGACCATGACTCCTGAGGATGTCTATCATATTCTACAGATCCCAGTGATGGGAGAGATAGTAGTGTATGATAAGATAGAGCAAGGTGGGACAGTTGCATTGTGGAGATTATGTTGAGATGATCATGTTATGGGTTAATGGATCCCTTGGACAGAGATGATTAGCAGATATGCTCCTTTACCGTGTGCTTTCTGGATTCATTGGTGGATTCCTTTGTCCTAATCGTAGGTCAAAGGGATTTTAGCAAGTTGGGGTCATGTGTTATCTTGGATGACACTTAATGGTACGAGGTATGCTTGGGGCTCATGTATGTTAGCCCACTTATATCAACATTTGCTGAAGGTTGTCTATTACGGGGTGATGAGTCTATCATGTGGCATCACATTACTACAAACCTGGGCATGGGAGCATATAGCCATCACTCATCCCATGGGAGAGAGACATCAACCACCAGGGAGACCCTATTTTTTTAGTTATAGTGGTCCAAATGTCTAGCATAAGCTGAGCAAGGTTTTCTATTAGAGGCGTGTGCTAGATGATTTGGAGACTGTCACATGGTGGCCATACTTGGATTATGAGCAGTGGCTAGAGGATTAGCTGGAGATGCCCTTTATGTTGTTATCTCACTATCTGATTGGGCAGACACATGTTGTGCTTGAGTGCTACTTGTATCTATAAGTATGTCGATAGTTTGGATCAGTTTAGGGGATGCCCCTAGGAGTTTCCCATTATGCACGATGATGACAAGATGTTTTAGAGTGGGGCCCCTATGTATCATATGAGGCAACTTGTACAAAGTATTAAACCTTGACCCCAGGTTTATGGGATTATGTTTCGTATATTACAGATGTTGGGATGATCGAGGATTATTCAGAGCTCTTCCCCACGCATCCCTTTCCTAGATTTACTCATCCAGAGGAGCTAGTACCGCTAGTTGATGGAGAGGGAGGAGATGACGAGGGTGGTGATGATGGTGGGGAGGGTGCTTACAGAGGTGATGATGGTGATGCAGAGGGTGGTTATAGAGGTGATGGTGGGGAGAGTGATGGTGGTGCAGTGGGTGGTGGGGAGAGTGATGGCAGTGTAGTGGGTGGTGGGAGAGTGATGGTGGTGCAGATGACAATCATCCATTGGATTTTGCAGTTTTGAGGCACAGGAGGAGCATCACCGTAGCTCAGGTGGTGCTTCCTAGGATTTAGATTGAGATACCCTCACATCAGCAGTCAGCACAAATAGCATCTTTGCAAGTAGAGGTTTTGTCATTTTAGAGCGAGATAGCATAGGCCCAAGCATAGATTGTGTCCCTTCAGGATGAGTTAGGGTAGTGTTAGGTGCAGATTGATATTTTGAGGATTGATAGAGGGACAGATAGGCAGCAGATACAACAGTTGTAGGCATAGAAGATCATACTTACTTTAGAGAGGGATGCCTTTAGACATCGAAAAGAGCAAGCTAAGTCCATTGTCGAGAGGATAAAACAAATGGCACCATATGCAAGTACAACAGATTTCTTTAGAGAGATCTAACATATTTCTTAGGGGTTACAATTTTACAGGGGTAAATATCATGAGTTGGTTCCTCCTGAGCAACCAAATAGTTTCGTACAGTCTCGTTCTAGTATATCTCGTTCTTGGACTATGAGCATGGGTGTCACACAACCATTTCCTAGAGATAGGAGAGATCCAGGTGTAGGTCCATTAGGTAGAGGAGGTAGTAGCTCTATGAGAGCAGCAACATCTGGTGGGAGCTCAACATAGCATTTTGTGATGTTCCTTGGACATTGTGTATACACCTTTCATGATATTGAGGATGTGGTTCCCATGATACAGTGCCCTTTTGGATTTTTGATGTATCTCATCCTACTTTTTGGATATCCTTGTACACGTGGACATTATGACATTTTTGATGATATATGATATGCAGTAGTTATTATAATGCATTTGATTTCCCTATTTATGATATGGTATGATGTGAATTTATTTAATTTCTATGTGATGATAATGATTATGAAATGTGATGTGATTTATGATGTGTAATGCAATGTGATTTGATTTATTATGTGTAATGCAATGTGATTATGCCTACATAATGTGATGTGATGATTATTATTATGCAATGTAATGTGATGATTATGATGTGTAATGCAAATGATTGAATGTGCATGACTTCAAATGTTCAAGGCCTTAAGCTAGAATAAGTGAGTCTGTCCAACTTCCAAAAGTTGTGGGAAGACTACAGTAGATTGATCTTTTAAGCTTCATAACTCTAACATATTTCCCAACTTTCTTGGAAATCTGAAGAGACTGAATTATTCATGCGTAGTGGATGACATGATTTTGATGTTGGAAATGATATGCAATGTATGTCCTTTTTTATTTTCTTTTGTATTTTCTGATGCAAATATTATGATGGAATGTATGAATGTAAATGAGATGATAATGTTTTCTAAGATATGCAAATGATGTTGCAACCAATGTGCATCTAAATGAGAATGATGTGTTTTTTGGTTAATGTCTAGTGTACTCAATCAATTAGAGATGACACCATTGTGAAATTGTTTCAGCATTGAAAAATCCCATAAATACACATGCAATACTAACATGAATGCAGTCTAACTTAACTATGCAAATCTCATTTTCAAAAGTTGTCATTTATATTAACCAATTTTGTGTGCTCTTTATCATCATTGGGCCTTTAAAATGTTGAAAGTGAGTACAAGCATCGATGGCATATTTTAGACCAAGATGACCTGAGTACTACTTCCATGATGTTTTAAAATTGCAAGTTAACACAAGCATCTAAGTATAATTAAACCAAGATGACCTGAGCATCGCTTGCTTAAACAAACAAGAGTTAATCTTTTTCCTATGCAAATTTGGAATGGCATCAGTGATACTTTATAGTGCACATTTCGTAACAACTTGCATAGTAATAATGATACTCATACTCCTTCCTTGCTCCTTTAGTTCAACACATAATCGAGGACTCGAGAGATATGATCTATCAAAAATTAAAGTAGAACAATGTGAACTTTCATGTTTAACATGATAAACCCTTGATTCAGAAATATCATCACCCATTTGAATTTTGTGTTTGTAGCTTTGGTCTGACGACTATTTTCCTGTTGGTTCAAGCTCAAAGTTTATTTGCCCCTAGTGAGTGCAAGATCTTTCCCCTAGTCCCAGGTGAGACACAACCATGATGACCAAGACCTAACCTAAAGACCTATCCTAGGGGCCTTGGGGGATGATGAATAGATTAGACTTGCCTACGTTATACACACAGAGACCACGTAGTTTGACTGACGACACGACCAAGATTTACAAGACGAAAATATGAACATAATGGACACCTAAAAGACTGACCTAAATGTCTTGAGGGATAATCAAAGATCACCCTTGCCTACGTTCAAAGCTCAGAGATGACGTAGTTTGAATGACGACTATGTTTTTGACTTTTTGACTTTTTGACCTATTTTTTGGATTTTGACATGTTTTGAATGTTTTTGGATTTTGATATTTTTTGAATGTTTTTTGGATTTTGATATGTTTCAAATGTTTTTGGATTTTGAATTTTTTTGGTATTTTTGATTTGTTTTGAATGTTTTTGGGATTTTCAATTTTTTGACCTTGAGAATGTACAAGAATCCAATCTAATGTAAGACATGCCCCTAGTGTGATACGATAAGATAAACTAATTTTTAGAATCGACCGAATAATGTCGAGGGATACAAACACTGGATCAAGCTATGATGCAAACATGGAAGCATGACAAATGTAGAGATGGAAGCATGATGGATGAATGATGCAGGGCAAGTCACATAGCCCAAGATAGATGGAGAGTGATATGATTGGACTGGTTGAAAGAACAAGATGCCCCACAATAGAGATAATGCAACCATGGATAAATGATAGATCAAAATGAAATATTCACTACAAAACATGTCACATAAGTAACATATCTTTTGTCAAAAGATGATAATGGTTGATCAATTAGGATGCTAGGAATGATTGATTCCAAAAGGCGTGATGATGATAAGTACTTAGGATGATTGATTTCCTCTAAGTATGATAATATTGATGATTTTTGATGGTTGATTGACAAAATATATGATGGTTGGATAATGTTTTACAGCTAGGCTCAAATATGACTTGCATGATAAGATTCAAGGTTGTGAAGGGACATGATGACATGGATTTTGATAAGAAAGGAGATATGAAATGGAAGAAAGCAAGGATAATGATAATGAATGGGATGATCAAGATCAACTAGATAGGATACAGAAATAATGCCCAAGTATTTTTCCCCTATTCCTCATCAAGACCAAGGATGGGAAGAAAAGATGTATTTAAAAAGAATGATGGAATATGGATAAGGTGAAGGATATGATACGAAAGATATGGACATAGTGAATAAGATAAGATATATGATGTTCAAGGAGATCCTTAACTTTGTCAAGATCAAAGGTGAAAATGTGGAATATAATATATGCATGATAGGAGAATGGAAGAAGGACTTAATCATCAAGTTTCACAACCAAATATCCCTCTAATAAACCATGGAAAAGGGGATTAAACTCATAAATGTTGGCAGATTTAGGGTTTGATAGAATAATGGATATGAGGTTGAAAGGCTTGTTGATGGATAGATGGAAAGGATGGTAAGATCAACATTGGCACACACCTTGAAGGGTGGTGAAGTGATGAAGGAAAAATGGATTTGGAAGGTGATAGTTTTTTAGATGGAAAATTGGAGAAAGCTTTTGGATGCCAATTTAGATTTCATTGCTTCTATCAAAATTTTAGGAATCCATAATATTTTTTAATTTGATACTTTCTTTGTGGGCCTTTGTGGCCTTTGAGAGTTTTCTCTTTGATTTATGGACCTTTGTGGTCTTATAATTTTTATTTTTATTTTTCCTTGATGGGCCTTTGTGGCCTTTTTGATTTTTCTTTTGATTTTGGATCAAATTTTCTTTTTCTTTAGAATGCCTCTTCGAGGAGACATGTTGATCCTTCGATACATGTGGATTTTGATGTGGAATATTTTGACATTTGGCACCCAAGTTGCTTCCAAGAGCAATGGGAGGGAGGGATGGAGATGAATGGTATGGAGGTGTTATGGATGAGTGAGTATAGGTATAATTTTTAATGGGTATCAAGGATGTGTGCCTTTGTTGTTATAGATGAAAAGGATGAGGACCTAGGATAGATGGAAGGTTTGATGAACTAGGATGAGGACCTAGGATAGATGGAAGGTTTGTTGAACTAGGATGAGGACCTAGGGTAGATGGTAGGTTTGATGGAATAGGACACTTAGGTGTATACCCAAGGCCATGATAATATGGATTTTCTTGAGAAAAAAGGGGTTCTAGGATACCTTATTCATGAAGGCCTAATCATTTGCCTTTGAAGTTCATATTTTGACACATTCACTTACCAATGGGATATGTGTTTTTTGTGAAACAAGATGCAAGTCCATTTTAGGAAGGATATGATATGGATGAAAGGATAGGTGTTGGGAGTAAATTGGAGTGGATGAAGGTGGAGGATCCCAATTTGTAGGTGTGGGGTTCATGGATAGCTTGCGTAGGTGTGATAGGATCTTGACATGGGGATGATGGGGTACCTTGATCTTGACTTGGAAGAGGATCACGAGGTGTAGAAGATGGAGTAGCTTGCTCTTTATTAGGTGTGGAATCATCATGAAGTGGTATGGAAGGCATATCTTGATCTTGAGAAGGATGAACATCCTCATGAAATGAAGGGATGTTCTCAAATGGAAGCATATCTTGATCTTGATGAGGAAGGGAATCATAAGATTCTATAGAAAGTATATCTTGATCATCAGGTGACAGGACATCATTAGATAAACTAGAAGAATTAGTATGCTCCTGGGATGCAATGGAATCATGGCATGATATGGATTCATTAGATGGGGTGGAATAATGACTTGGAAAGATACTTTTCTCTTGAGATGGAAGGGAGCCATCATGGATGAAAAGTGAGAGGAGGGGATCATCATAGAATTCTTGAGAGATTCAGTCTTGGTCAAAGATTGGAAGAACTTGTGCAGTTTTGGTATCATTGGATGGAATGGAAAGAATGCTTTGATCTCGAGGTGTGGAGGAGTCTATGATAGAATGGTTAAGATTGAGAGATTGACATGATTCATTGGATGTAGAAGACATGATAGAAGAAGGTAGTTGTATGGAATAATTGACTTGGGTGAAAGAATCTTGAGATTTATTTTGGCTTATGGGAGATGAAGATAGATGCATGGCATGGTATGATTGTTCAATATCATTTTTGTTTGAGGACTGAGATTTGGGTTTCTCATTTAACTTTTTCAAAAATTCAAAGACATTGAACTTGGATGATGTAGTTGTTGGTGGAGAAGGTGTCATGTCCATATTTATGTTTGATGGACAAGAATAGATGTGTGGCAGCAAATGTCTTTCTATGGTTGTTTCCACTTGCATATCCTATATTTTTTGTTGAAAATTTTTCATTTGATGAGCTAAAGCATTAAATTGATCCTCATCTATTTCAGCCATGATGGTTTGGATTTCACAATTTTGAGGTTCAATGTTGGTAATTCCGATGTTGAGACTTTCAATATCGAAAGTTTCACTACTCAGACTTCCTATGTTTTTCATTTCAAAGTTGGGTGTTCCAAGTTCCTTGTCCTTGAGTATTCTCCTTTGTGATCTTGTTTGGATGGGAGTACAAGTGTTATGATTTAGACTAAGTCATGATATAAGTTTGAAATAGTGCCAAGGATTACAACTAAGTCAAATAGAATGACAAATTCTACTGATTAGACTAAGTTTGATCTAATTGCATGACATAGTTTCATGATTAAAGGATGAAAAATCCCAAAGATGAAACTAGGTTGTACAAGCAAAGATGTGATGGATATTGATGATTTAGGAACCTTGAAATGTTTAGATCTCCACTTGTATAGGTTTGTTTCGACGCGTTTAGACTGCTAAGCTATCTAAGGAATGATCTTGGACTTAGAGTTTTGATTCAAGAGGTGTAATTAAGGTACTCAAAACATTGGAAAAGTCTTGGATTTTGACAATAGTACATCAGGTATAACTCTAAATTTTTTTTGCAAGCTCTCTTGTAAAAATTGAAGGTTAACCTTTCTCTAAAGTAGTAGAGCATAAACAAGCATTTTTGATGTTGTTTTGGACTAAGAGGTTTGATCTTTGGTTTTCTAATCTTGACCTTTCATTAAATCACCATGTAAACCACATATCCTAACTCTATTTTGCCTGAGGAATGGTTGAACACCACTGGAAGGGCTGATTTTTTGAAGATGGATGGACCTAAGTTACCGACTTGGCTACCTCAATGAATGTAGTTATGAATCAAGGTTTTCACTTTCAAAATGTAATTTTTTTGATGGTGTTTTGTTTGAGTTTCATTTTGAAGACACATCAAGAAAAATATACATTCCTAAGGCTATGTAAGATTGTATTCTTTTAAATTCCACACAGATTTTCCAACTGCACTATCTTTAGCAAGTGAATTCAGAAGCCTAGTTGCATGGGCTCCCCCTTATAGTGCACTCTCTTCTTAAGCCAACCAAGCTTCCAGTCCTTATGAAACTCTCATGGTGAACCGATCACCTCTACTAAAACCTATGAGAATTTGGATGACTTAGCAACTACCATTGTTGCACCAAAGAATAGATAAAGGATTTTGGAAAATTTGCAACAAGGGTTTTAATGCAAGCATTTTATTCGTGGGGGATAATCCATATGAAAAGAGTCCCTTTTGATCCATCACATCAAAATTATCCTCATGATACTTGAACTTTCCTCAAGTATCCACATTTATATCCTGGTTAGAAATTGCTTAGCTTTAGCATGTTACCGGTTGGGTCATTCCCTTAGGTGATTACTTTTTCCCACAAGCCAGGCCCTCTAGGATAAAAAAAGAAAGCAAGTATACCGATAGTTTGATTGATATTTATTTCACATGAATAAAGAGAGAACTCATGCTATATACTCCACTTACACTCGTACATAAACAAGAATGGGTCTAGCTTTTTGGATCACCCAGTTAAAGGGAGAGTATATGCCTATCATCCATCACATACAAAAGACATGGTGTTCATTAATCTGTTAATTAAGCTATGTTCCTAACTTAACCAAAAGGAAACATGATGTTCATTATCCCTTTACTTAAGCTATGTTCCTATCTTAACCAAAGGAAACAAGTAAATAATTTCTAGCCCCTACAATATGTTAGTAGTTTAGGTTTTGAGTCTTTGACAGTGAATTTGGGAAAACCTAGAAATGCACAACACAGAATGTGAGTTTCTGATTTTGGTGAAAAACTGCAAGAGGCACCAAAACAAAGACAAGAGGTGCCAAAAGTCCAAAAACAATGCAGAATGGTCTCAAAACAGGTGAAAATTATCTCTGAACTGCTTGCAAGAGGCGCCAAAACTCTCACAAGAGGCACCAAAATAGGTGCAAGAAATGCTAAAACTCTAAAAGTGGCCTAGAATGGTCCTACAACAAGTAAAAATAGTCTCAGAACAACTTGAAAGAGGCGCCAAAACAAGTGCAAGAGGTGCAAAAACTCTAAAAGTGGCCTAGAATGGTCCTGAAATAGGTGAAGACAGTTTCGACACAACTTGCAAGAGGCGCCAAAACTCTTAGAACAAGCCAAAATGGTCTCAAAACAAGTGAAAATGGTCTCTACACTGCTTGCAAGAGGTGCCAAAACAAATACAAGAGGCGCCAAAACTCTAAAAATAGCCTAGAAATGCCTCAAAGCAGCTCATAATTGCCTCCAAACAAGTGCAAAGCGTTCCCAAGTCATAAACCTTGAACCTATAATCATGAAATCATCAGAAAAGTTAGCAATAAGTGAGGAAAGGTCCCCATGGTGGGCACCATTCTGAGCGAGTGTTGAATGTGGAGAAGTTATTCTAATGTCAACACAAACCTTAATGAGACAATTTACATTCAAATTTTGAAGCAAGTAAAACTAATCTATTTGTAATACAATCAAACCTTTCAAATATGTATCATTTTCCTCTATTTCTAAGGATTTATTAAACCATTTGGCCCTCATATTTCTATGGGCACAAAGGTTGTTAAAATGAATACCTAGAAAATGAGATTTGATGCTTAATATGCAAGCTAAGATGATTTCTATGTGCAAATGTGTGGTGGAATGATTAGTGGTATGCTTCTACATGAAACAAAATGATGGAAAGGATAATGGATGCAAAGAAAAATGAAGTATGATGTTGATGATGAATGAACAAGTGGAGATGAGTGAGATGATATGAAACTAAAATGAACTATCCATGTTTATGCATATGCTCAAATGCAAACATAAAACAAACTAACCTAAAATGTAACTACGAAGAAATTAATTAATCTAAGATGAGAATTCAAAACAACACATGATATGAAAACTAAGTATAAGACTCCATGAAAGCTCCAAGCTCCTACGAAAAACCTACATGGTAACAATATTCAAAATGTGGATGAAAAAATAGCATTGTAATACTATTCCAATTTGTATCTCAAAATAACATTATAACATTAGTCAAAAAGGTGGATGATAAATTCTAAGGCAAGAGGGTGTATTTATAGGGTTTCTCGAGCATTTTGTGAGGTGGCACCCATCAACGGTCTAAATTTGAAGGAGAAATGATAAATGGTGGAGATGAAAGGAATCAAGATGTTGTCCCTTTGACCAAGGACAACATGCCATGTGTGTGGAGAGAATCCCTTGACCGATTGGAAGCATGCCAAATGTATGGGATTCCCAAGTGTGTGAAACAAAGACCCACATGCTCCAAATTTGTTGGAAGTGTGGGGGAATAAAGCCATGTGTTTTTTCTCATTGGTGGAAGTGTGTGAGGATAATTCTAATTAATAATTAGGCTTATTTATTTTCATGTGACCTTTATGAGGTGGCACACAAAAAGTTGTAGAAATGTGCTCTAATTCT
Organism: Sequoia sempervirens; assembly: GCA_007258455.2. Taxonomy (NCBI): domain Eukaryota; kingdom Viridiplantae; phylum Streptophyta; class Pinopsida; order Cupressales; family Cupressaceae; genus Sequoia; species Sequoia sempervirens. Next base: position 85,015,666 of record VDFB02105785.1, on the reverse strand, counting down.
TAATCAAGATTAACGAAGGTTAATTAAATAAACATGTTTAGGGTATTTTGTTTATTTAATTATTTAGAAGAATGTGAATTAGAAGAATTAAAAGGAAAGTGAACAATATAAATAAAGTAAGACCTTATTTATATGTAGTTGAAGCATTAATCAAATAGGTTCACTGGTACATTTTGACCAATTTTTCGATGACGGCCCGTCGAAATTTTGACGGCTATTCATCGTTGTTATTTCATCAAAATTTTGACAACATTTGAAACATTGAAATTTTGATGTAATAACAATGACAAACAGCCATCAAAATTTCGACGAGCCTTCGTCAAAAAATTGGTCAAAATGTACCAGTGGTTGCATTTAATTAACTAAATGCGATGATCATTTTTAGGTGTATACATATATGATTAGAAAACACAGTGTGGTTCTGAGTGATATGATTGTGTTTTCTCTAAGCTCAAGGGTGGAGGGCTTAGGGAGGATTTGCAAGTGGGGAATACATAAAACTAATCAAATTGACCTAAGGGGTGACTAACCAATTGGATTGTTATGTGTAGAGGGTTTTACAACAGTATGTGGGTTTCAGGTATCATAACACCTAGTGTTTTCCACCCTACAATTATTGTAATGAAAACCTTTTTCCATTTAGAGAGTATAAATGTATTGAAATTCACCTTCAAAATTTAAATTTTTTCTTAGGTAAAAATTATGTTTTTATTTCCTCATATGATGAAAAAGCAAATGCAAAGTATAATTGTAGGTTGAAAAGATAGCAGGTTCTAAGTGATATGATTGTGCTTGTTCTAAGCTCAAGGGTGGAGATCTCGAGGAGTTGTAGGTGAGGGATACATAAAACTAATAAAATTGACTTGAGGGGTGACTAACCAATTGGGTTGTTACTTGTAGAGGTATTTACAACAATACTTGAGTTCCAAGTTTCATAACACAGTGTTTTACATCCTGTAATTTTATAAAATAATAAGAATGTAATGAAAAAACTTTTGTTATTTACAAAGTAGGAATGTAATGAAATTCACCTTTAAAATTTATAAAAAGTCTTAGAGTAAACATTATGTTTAAATTTCTTCATATATTTGAAAAATAAATAACTTGTCATAAGAAAATAACTGACAGGGGACAATGTGTTTTCCAACATTGCAAATAATGTGAGCATTTTTTTGTTCCAATCAAATGAAGAAAGTGAAACTCCATTTTAACTGTACTGAGGGGTTGTTCTAAAATTTGAAGGTGGACTTCATTACATTGTTGGTGTGTATGAAACAAAAAAAAATCATAAGGAAATAACTAACAAGGGACAATGTGTTTTTCAACACTACAAATAATGCAAGTATTTTTTTGTTCCAATCAAATGAAGAAAGTAAAATGTCATTTTTACTGTACTAAAGAGTTGTTCTAAAATTTGAAGGTGGACTTCATTAAATTTTTGGTGTGTACGAAACAAAAACGTTTCATAAGGAAATAATTGATAGAGGACAATGTGTTTTCCAACAAGTGTTGTAAATAATGTGAGCATTTTTTTGTTCCAATCAGATGAAGAAAGTGAAATGTCATTTTTACTATACTAAAGATTTTCTCTAAAATTTGAAGGTGGACTTCATTACATTCATGGCACGTACAAAAAAAAAAATCATAAGGAAATAATTGGGCAGGGGATAGTTTGTTTTCCAACACTGCAAATAATGTGACCATTTTTTTGTTCCAATCATATGAAGAAAGTGAAATGTCATTTTTTCTGTAATGAAAGAGTTGTTTTAAAATTTTAAGGTGGAATTCATTACATTCTTGGTACATACGAAATGAAAACTTTTCATAAGGAAATAACTAATAGGGGATAGTGTGTTTTTCAACACTGCAAATAATGTGAACATGTTTTTGTTCCAATCAAATGAAGAAAGTGAAATATCATTTTTACTTTAAAAAAGAGTTGTTCTAAAATTTGAAGGTGGAATTCATTACATTCTTGGTGTGTACGAAACAAAAAAATTTCATAAGGAAATAATTGACAAGGGATAGTGTGTTTTCAAACATTGTAAATAATGTGAGGATTTTTTTGTTCTAATCAAATGAAGAAAGTGAAATGCCATTTTTACCATATACCAAATAGTTGTTTTAAAATTTTAAGGTGGACTTCATTACATTGTTGGTGTGTATGAATCAAAAACTTTTCAAAAGGAAATATCTGACAAGGGACAGTGTGTTTTCCAACAGTACAATAATGTGAGCATTTTTCATAAGGAAATAATTGACAACGGATAGTTTATTTTCCAACACTAGAAATAATGTGAGAATTTTTCATAAAGAAATAATTGACAAATGATAGTGTATTTTCGAACACTACAATAATGTGAGCATTTTTTTTGTTCCAATCAAATGAAGAAAGTGAAATGTCATTTTTATTATACCAAAGAGTTATAAAATTTTAAGGTGGACTTCATTACATTGTTGGTGTGTACGAATCAAAAAAAAATCATAAGGAAATATCTGACAAGGGACAGTGTGTATTCCAACACTGCAATAATGTGAGCATTTTTCATAATAAAATAATTAATAGGGGACAGTGTGTTTTCCAACACTGGAAATAATGTGAGCATTTTTCATAAGGAAATAATTGACAAGGGACAATTTGTTTTCCAACACTGCAAATAATGTGAGCATTTTTTTGTTACAATCAAATGAAGAAAGTGAAATGTCATTTTTACTGTACCAAATAGTTGTTCTAAAATTGTAACATGGACTTCATTACATTGTTGGTGTGTATGAATCAAAAACCTTTCATAAGGAAATATCTGACAAGGGACAGTGTGTTTTCCAACACTGCAATAATGTTAGCATTTTTTGAATAAGGAAATAATTGATAGGGGACAGTTTGTTTTCTAACACTAGAAATAATGTGAGCATTTTTATAAGGAAATAATCGACAAGGGACAGTGTGTTTTCTAACACTGGAAATAATGTGAGCATTTTTTGTTCCAATCAAATGAAGAAAGTGAAATGTCATTTTTATTGTACCAAATAGTTGTTCTAATATTTTAAGGTGGACTCCATTACATTGTTGGTGTGTATGAATCAAAAACTTTTCATAAGGAAATATCTGACAAGGGGCAGTGTGTTTTCCAACACTACAATAATGTGAACATTTTTATAAGGAAATAATTGACTGGAGACGGTGTGTTTTCCCACACTGGAAATAATGTGAGAATTTTTCATAAGGAAATAATTGACAAGGGGCAGTGTGTTTTCCAACCCTACAAATAATGTGAGCATTTTTTTGTTCCAATCAAATGAAGAAAGTGAAATGTCATTTTTACTATACCAAATAGTTGTTCTCAAATTTGAAGGTGGACTTCATTACATTGTTGGTGTGTACGAATAAAAAAAAAATCATAAGGAAATATCTGACAAGAGACATTGTGTTTTCCAACACTACAATAATGTGAGAATTTTTAATAAGGAAATAATTGATAGGGGATGGTGTGTTTTCTCACACTGGAAATAATGTGAAAATTTTTTATAAGGAAATAATTGACAAGGGTAGTGTGTTTTCCAACACTGCACATAGTGTGAGCATTTTTTTGTTCCAATCAAATGAAGAAAGTGAAATGTCATTTTTACTATACCAAATAGTTGTTCTAAAATTTTAAGGTGTACTTCATTACATTGTTGGTGTGTACAAATCAAAAACTTTTCATAAGGAAATATCTGACAAGGGATAGTGTGTTTTCCAAAACTACAATAATATGAGCATTTTTTATAAGGAAATAATTGATAGGGGATAGTGTGTTTTCCAACACTGGAAATAATGTGAGCACTTTTCATAAGGAAATAATTCATAAGGGATGGTGTATTTTCCAACACTACAAATAATGTGAGCATTTTTTTGTTCCAATCAAATGAATAAAGTGAAATGCCTTTTTTACTGTACCAAATAGTTGTTCTAAAATTTTAAGGTGGACTTCATTACATTGTTGGTGTGTATGAATCAAAAACTTTTCATAAGGAAATATCCAACAAGGGATGGTGTATTTCCCAACACTGCAATAATGTCAGCATTTTTCATAAGGAAATAATTGATAGAGGACAATGTGTTTTGCATAGCTCTTTCTAAACATTAGTCTATCAGCTACACATTTGTGGTTGAACTAATAATTCATATACTCATAATTCATGGTAAATATTTATCACTAATAATTCATAAACTTATAATCAAAATGTTTAAGGAAGTTATATTCATCTTGCAACCCACATAAAACTAACCAAATTGACTTGAGGGGTGACTAACCAATTGGGTTGCTAGGTTAGATGGTTTTAGAATAGAATCTAGGTTGTAGGTTTCATAACACCCACTGTTTTCCAACCTCTAATTATGCATAGATAGTACAATCACTCACAACCCACTATGTTTTCCAACCAGCAATTATTTTGTGCATTTCCTTTTCCATCATATGAGGAAATTGAAACATAATTTTTACTCTAAGTAATAGTTGTGGTAAATTATGAAAGTTCCTTTCATCACATTAGGAGGGATAGTGAGAGATGAGAGATAGAGAGAATTATTTCTAATTGTATTTATTCCATGGAATTCTTAAGCTCAAGAATCTAACTTAATTTGTTTAAATCCACTTATAGCATCATCTCTCACTTTCTTGGCTTGCACAAATTTTATGATCTAATTCACTTTGGTAGATGCTTCTTTTTAAGTATTTTAAGAGCAGATTCTTTTTTCATTTCATACATTATAGTACCTACTATCTTCACTTTTTCATTTCCATTTTCCCATTGCACATAGTGAACATGCTCCTTCTTCAACTTCTCAAGAGTAGGAAGGATCTCTTCAGTCAATACATTATATATCTCATTCACTTTGGTCTACTTCTTTTCAAGTGTTTTCAAAGAAAGAGGCAAGGAGGGAGATATAGTCTAATAGTGAAATGGATTCACCCTAATCCTATGCAATGGAAAAAATTATTCCTATCCTTGTTGATGTGAGTAAATATATTTGGTATATATTACTACCTTTATCTCACTTTGAGTAATGGTGCTAGAGGAGAGGGCATGTGATTTTGAGAGCCAATAGGATTATTTTGCAATATTATATTGAAGAGTGGCTTGGTATCCCAAATCACAAATGATTGGGTGTTTATTAACTAATACCAAAACTAACCATATCTCATAGTAATGAAACATGTATTTGGTGTAATGATCCTCTCCCTGTGATGTAATTGTATAGTCAATATGGTAGGTAGGGGCAAGAAAGTTTGTATGTTAGCTTTCTGTTGATGTCATTCTTGCATCCACTAATATCATATCGAAAGCATTAAAATAGTATTAATGTAATTAAAACCTTTTTGTTATTTACACAATATGAGTGTAATGAAAGTCACCTTCAAAATTTAAATTTAATGCACTTTAAATTTTTTATATGTTGTGAAACAACACCATTGAATTTTGATCTATCAAAATGCTTTACATGATCATTATAAGTTTAGGATTATAGATAAAAATTCATATAGGCATACATCATTATATGTTCTTTACAAGACTTGTCCACCTTTTTAGATAAGGGTTAATTATGCATTTTCCTTATCATATATTTCCATTACATTGTTGGCATGTACGAAACAAAAACTTTCCATAAAGAAATAAATGACAAGGGACAATGTATTTTCCAACACTCCAAATAATGTGAGTATTTTTTTGTTCCATTCATATGAAGAAAGTGAAATGTCATTTTTACTGTAGCAAAGAGTTGTTCTAAAATTTGAAGGTGGAATTCGTTACATTCTTGGTGTGTACGAAACAAAAAAAAATTCATAAGGAAATAACTAACAAGGGACAGTGTGTTTTCCAAAACTGCAAATAATGAGCATTTTTTTGTTTAAATCAAATGAAGAAAGTGAAATGTTATTTTTACTATATTGAAGAGTTCTAAAATTTGAAGGTGGACTTCACTACATTTTTGGTGTGTACAAAACAAAAACTTTTCATAAGGAAATAAATGATAGGGGATAGTGTGTTTTCCAACACTATAAATAATGTTAGCATTTTTTTGTTCTAATCAAATGAAGAATTGAAATGGCCTTTTTATTATACCAAAGAGATATTCTAAAATTTGAAGGTGGACTTCATTACATTCTTCGTGTGTAAAATAAAACTTTTATAAGGATATAATTGACAGGGGGCAATGTGTTTTTCAACACTACAAATAATCTGAGCATTTTTTTGTTCCAATCATATGAAGAAAGTGAAAATGACCTGATGGGTGACTAACCAATTGAGTTGTTATGTGTTGAGGGTCTTACGATAGTATTTGGGTTGTAGTTTTCATAACTCCTAGTGTTTTCCAACATACAATTATAGTAATGAAAACCTTTTCTTTATTAGAGAGTATGAATGTAATAAAAGGAACCTTAAAAATTAACCTCCTTTTATTTTGATGATAAAATATTCTTCTAAGCTTTTACTTCCTTTTCTAAGTGGTTAATTTTAGTCTTTGTTGTTTTGATATAGTTTCAACACTTTCAACTATTGCAAATATAATCACATATTGGAAAACACGGTGGGTTGTGAGTGAGAGAGTGGGAAAGAGAGTGGGAGAGAGAGGGGGGGAGATAGAAAGTGGTAGGGTGAGAGGGATAGAAGTAGGGAGAGAGAGAGAGAGAGGGAAGGAGAGAGATAGGGATAGGTATAGAGAGTGGTAGGGTGGGATGGATAGAAGGAGGGAGATAGGGACTGGTAGGGTGGGAGGGATAGGTATAGGGAGGGAAGGAGAGGTAGGTGGAGTGAGGTTGTGTGTTTTTTTGTCAAGGAGAGAGAGGAGGAAGGAGGGACTTAGGAAGTGGTAGGTGGGAGGGATAGAGAGAGGGAAAGAAAGAGGGAAGGAGGGATATAGGTGTTGGAAGAATAGAGAAGAATGACTATCTCTATAGTTTTGTGTTGTCATTGATGTCACCATGTTGTAACTGCAAGTCTAAGATAGTGCCTAATCTGGTATTTTGATCTAATATCTCAACTAGTATTTGAGTTGCACTCTCTAATATTCTAGTTTTTGTTTCTCTACAGTTGACGGTTACTATTTGTGGTTTTGGAAAATTGTTTATGGTTGTTGAAGGCATGCACATTCAGAATATTATGTGCTTTGGTGTTCGTACAACATAGTGGCATTATTATGTTGGTTGCTTTTTGCATTGAAGTCTATTCATGGCTGACTTCTTGGGTTAATTGTGATATGGTGGATTAATTTTTCTATGCGGATATATGTGCAACCTATCTTAGGTCTATGCTGACATGATGTAGCATGTTGGATGTTTGAATTACTTTTTGGAAATATTTTGTGAATACTTGGAGCTGACACTTAGTATTTTTGGTAAATATGAAGTGTATCTAATTAGGCTAACCTAATTGATGCTTGTTGAGAAGATCGGATATATATATATGTATATGTTTGATAGTTTTAAGAGGTGGATATAGAAGAGTGTGTGTATATGCAAACAATGAAGCAATAGTAAATGTGAAAGTGAGTGAAAGTGATGAAGTGTGTTAATTTGGTCTATTGAGAATCACTAGAACTACATTAGCACTTGTTAGGTGCATTATTCTTAGTTCATTTTGGTTGTGAAGCCCAATTTTGTTTTGTGAATCTTTTTGTAGGCAGTGAACCTTCCTTTTAAACAATGAGCTTTTGTATCTAGACAGTGAGTCCTTTCAGGGCAATAAGGTTTATGTATTCAGTTCTGGAACTACTTTATATTGTGAGCTAATCCTCACAATGGTTTTTCCCTCCATAGGTTTTCCATGTAAAATCTAGTGTTCATTGTGTCAATTTACTTTCTATTTTTTGTATCTCATGCTCATGCTTAATAAAAAAATAGTGTGGTTGTGGAATTAATAAGTGTTGAAGTTTTAGGTTTTGAATTTTGTGACAACTAATTCACCCCCCCTCTAAGTTGTTCTGCATTTGTTTAATAATGGGTATCAAAGAATCGGTTCCTTGGTGAAGAGCTTAACCACTTGAGGAGGATCTAGAAAGTTGATTAGATGGATGATAAAGGAGAGCTTTGAACTACTTTTGAGGATCTTGACAAAGTGGAAAGAGAAAACATAGATCTAAAAGAGAATTTGGATGAAGCAAATGAATGTGTTTGAAAGCTAAAAGAACAACTAAAAAAATTCAAGGAAAGACACAGAGAAGTGAGTGAGTAGTTGAAACAAGAGATAATTGGATTGAAAGTGACAGCAAAAGAGAAGAAGAGAATTGAAGAATGTCTAAATACAATGGTACAGAATAAGTTTGATGAGTGATCTAAAATGGAACAGGAGATAGTAAACCTGATGATTGAACTCAAAAAGGAAAAACTTTGTGAGAATAACTTCAAATCCAAATCTAATAAGCTTGAAGAATTGCTTGCTGGATAGAAATCAAGTAAAGACAAAGTTGGTTTGGGAAATGATACAAGTGAAAGTTATAAGGAAAATCAAATGACTCAAGACAAAGGGAAGCAGAAAAGAAAGTTTGAAAAGAGACAACCTGTGAGATAGCTTAATGCACAAAGGTATCCCTATTTCAATGGTATTTGTTTTTCTTGTAATAAATATGGACACAAGGCAACAAAATGTAGGAGCAGGATGAATCAGAATCAATTTCCTGGCTCTTTCTCTAGAAAAAAAATCATGCAAGAAGGTTGGACATAAGGCTACTGAATGCAAATATTAGGTGAGAATGATCAGTCAAGTGATGATGTACAGGTTTCATAAAGAATGAATCAATCCTTTAATGGCTACTGCTATACCTGCAACAAATTTGGACACAAATAAAATCAATGTAGATCGAGAAGTAATGGAGGTCAAACCAATCAGAAAAGTGTTGTCTACTATAATTATAATAAACCAGGACATATCTCAAAGGTTTGCAGAAGCAAGAAGGGAAGTCTGCTTTGGTAAAGAAGAATGATTCAATACAGAAGATCAATAAATAAGAGATGAAACAAGAGATGAATAAGAAATGGAAGAAGAAGAAGGAAGAAGAAGAAGAACCTGAAGCTATTGATGTTTTTGCACCCTCATCCGGTATGGATGATTCCTCCAGGAATTAGACCTAGTATGGTCTTAGGGGGAGCATTATCAAAAAATTATAAAACCCCCTAGATAAATGGTGTGTCAGAGGTTGGCATGAGGGTGAAATGTGAGGAATGAAGGTTCAGAGGCTTTGGAAAAAGAACTAGAAGAAAACATGTTGTCATGATGATTTGCGGATCGAATTAGGGTTTTTTGTATTAACAAGAATGTTTTTTAGCTTTTTGATTGATGTCACATTTAATGAATTTTAGGGTAAATTCGATGGTGTATAAGTTCGAAATTGTGAGTCTTCTTGATTAATTGAGCATTTGAAGAACTTGAAAGATGCCCTGGAGCACTCTTGAAGTGAGCTTGAAGCAATTCTAAATAGATAGAGAATCAAGTGGTGTCATTCCATTGAAGCTGAAATGAGTTGAATTGGAGTAATTTGATCATAGAAAGATGAAATAAATGGAACTAGGGCTAAACAAAAATGAATTACAACGCATAAAAACCCTAGGTATGGATTTGTGGAGAGAATTTCCATGGTTTGTTGATAAATATTTTATCTTTTTCTTGTTGAATCATTTCAAGAATGGCAGTATTGTATTGGAAAAACCCTACTTAATCTCGAAGGAAGTGATCAAAGCGATTACTAGCTTATGCAGTATTGGGGATCTTCCTAAAAAGAAAACTGTGAAGTAAAAATATGTGGAGGAAATGACTAGCATTAGTAAAGACCCTCAAGCCCTATTGATAAACATTCTCATGGATTTGGCTATACGGTATGTTGTGTATGGTGTCTCTTACAAATACTTTTTAGAAATTGTGAAGGTTCAACATCGAGTATTGTTGTTTATATTGCACATACATGATGGTTAAGGAGAATAGGAAATTTGATTTTTGTGGCCTATTGCTTGAGAATCTTTTTGAAAATGTCTGAATGTTAGTGGTTGAGGGTTATCCCTTTCGATTTGGATCTTTGCTTGTGTTCTTGGTGTTTTACTTTTTGAGTTCCCTATTGGGAAAAGATAATGTTGTGTGGGAATCTAGTACCCCTATTGGGAAACATGTCTACATATTCTTGGAAGCATTGACAGATAATGTAAGTGTGTGCAAATCTTATTTCACATCCTTGAAAACAAATATTTGCTCTGGTATGTCAGCACTGAGTTAGTTTGAAGTGGGTTGATCCTCCGGTAAAAGAGAATTGGAAGTTTTTATTGGTGATTCTCCTCCAGAATCAAAGAAAAGAAAAGTTATAATTGAAGACATCATTTTCTTTTTAGAAGAGAAGGAAAAAGAATCTCTGCCTAGATCTAAATTATCTAATCTAGATGACATCCAAACTATGTTATTAAAGGAAAAATGAAGAAGATTGGTGAGACATGGAATGCAACCTCTCCTGTTGACAGATAGAAAATTGATGATGCTTTGGTAGATTATCTACTTCAAAAAGGTATTGATGTATCAAGTGTCTTTGGCTCCCTACTAGAAAACTTAGTTGAAATTGTTGAAGAAAGAATGTTACTTGAAGGTCTGAAAGGATGTACGTTTGAAGCCTTGGTTGAAAAGAGATGTACTAAAGCTAAACAGAGATTGTCTAAACTTATCATGGAAACAAAGAAATGCATTAAAGAAATATCAGATATTTACAAATATTGTCTTTGGTGGCCTGCTGTGGTAGATAATTTTAGAAGTAGAATTGAAGCAATTGAATCTCATGTGAACAGCATTGGAAAGAACTTTGATATCTTTGAAGACAAAGAAGGGAAACAAAGGCTGAGAGTTGGAGAATTACAAGTTCAACTGATTGTTGCACAAAGATAAAGAGATGATGTGGTGAATACCTTCTAGCTCCTTAAGGAGATTGTTGAGGTTCGGTTAGACCATCTTTTCAGAATACTTACTGACGTAGAAGATGTTGAAAGACAGTGTTCATATTGGTTATCTACTCTTACTCTATTGGGCTTATTGGAAAACATTTGCACAAGAATAGATTCAGCTACATTCAACTGAAAGAAGTTGTGTCCAATTCTCAAAAAAAAGTACAAGAAGGTGTTTTAGGTGAAGAGTGACATTTTTACTTGAATCCTGAGTGTTCAATTTCTATTTTTTTGTTTGTTTTCACAAAGAAGAAAAGGAAGAGGAAAAGGAATCTTAACATAATGAAGTTAACTAAATTGTTGTTTTAAAAATTTTGGATGGCTAGAAGTTTTTGAAGAATTGGAATCTTATTGTAAATTTTGATGTCACCATGCTTACATCCTTTTTGGCCTCCCTTTTCCATTGTTGTCAAAGGGGGATAGATTGGAGTGAGTGGGGGAGAGTTTGGAGAGTTTGGAGAGATTGGAGAAGTTTCTTTTTTGAATATTTCTTTTTGGCACATGTTGTCATCAATGACAAAGGGGGAGGTTGTTGGAAGAATGGAGAAGAATGACTATCTCTATAGTTTTTTGTTGTCATTGATGTCACCATGTTGTGACTACAAGTCTAAGATAGTGTCTAATCTGGTATTTTGGTCTGGTATCTAAACTAGTATTCGAGTTGTACTTTTTGGTATTCTAGTCCACATTTCTCCATAGTTGGCGGTTGCTATATGTGGTTTTTTTTAAATTGTTTATGGTTGCTTAAGGCATGCACATTCAGAATATTATGTGCTTTGGTGCTTGTATGACGTAGTGGCATTAATTTGTTGGTTGCTTTTTGCATTGAAGTTTATTCCTGGCCGACTTCTTGGGTTAACTGTGATATGGTGGATTAATTTTGCTATGTGGATATATGTGTGACCTATCTTAGGTCTATGCTGACATGATGCAGCATGTTGGTTGTTTGAATTACTTTTTGGAAATATTTTGTGAATACTTGGAGTCAACACTTAATATTTTTGGTAAATATGAAGTGCATCTAATTAAGTCAACCTAATTGATGCTTGTTGAGAAGATCAGGTATATATATGTATATTTTGGACAGTTTTAAGAGGTAGAGATAGAAGAGTGTGTGTATATGCAAACAATGACATAATAGTAAATGAAAAAGTGAGTGAAAGTGATGAAGTGTGTTAAGTCAGTCTATTGAGCATCACCAGAACTACATCAACACTTGTTAGGTGCATTATTCTTAGTTCATTTTTGGCTGTGAAGCCCAATTTTGTTTGGTGAATCTTTTTGTAGGCAGTGAACCTTCCTTGTAAGTCATGAGCTTTTGTATCTAGACAATGAGTCCTGTCAGGGAAGTGAACCCTTGGCATTGAGCCTTATATATTCAGTTTTGGAACTACTTTATATTGCAAGTTAATTCTCACCTTGGTTTTTCCCTTGGGTCTTCCACGTAAAATCTAGTGTTCAGTGTGTTAATTTACTTTCTATTTTTTGTATCTCATGCTCATGCTTAATAATAGAATAGTGTGGTTATGGAATTGATAAGTGTTGAAGTTTTAAATTTTGAATTTTGTGACAACTGATTCACCCCCCTCTCAGTTGTACTGTGCTTGTTTAACAATAGTAAGTTGTAGGGTGGGAGGGATAGAAGGACCCAAAATGGACTTATTAGGAGGGGGAGATGTGATGGTGGATTGTGGGAAATATGCACCAAATGGATTTATAGGATGGAGGAGGGATAAGGATAATGTGTTTGGGTTGGTATGATCGACGTACAAGGAATATAAAGAGATGCAGGTAAAGCTACATACAAAGGTAGGGTGGTAGAGGTACAAAGAGAGATCGAGTCTATGTGAGAGAGAGGGGGGAGAGAGGGATTCTTATTGAATACAACCCATGTATATTATTATTTTTATTATATGGTTTTTCATCATTTTTATATCAAATGTTCTTAATATTTTTTATAGGATTAAAATTATAATTCTACCTTATTGCCTATAACATATTTGTGGTAATTTATCAAAACTAAAAGATATACTTATATCTCAAATGTTCAATTATAGTGTAAATATGGATAACATTAATCAATTGAGTGGTAAGGTGGAAGGGATAGAGGTACCTATAGAGAGAGGGTGGGAGAGGTATGTATAGAGAGTAAGAGAGAGGGAAGGAGGGATGAAGGGACATATAATATGAGGGGTAGGTGGAGAGAGCTTGTGTGTGAGAGGGATAGAGGGAAGGAGGTAGATAGGGAGTCTATATGGTGGGAGGGATAGGTATATAGAGTTATGGATAGAGGGAAGGAGGGGTAGGTGGAGAGAGGTTGTGTGTGTGTGACAGAGAGAGGGGGGAGGAGGGAGATAGGAAGTAGTAGGGTGGGAGGAATAGAGGGAGGGAGAGAAAGAGGGAAGGAGGGAGATATGAATGGTAGGGTGGGAGGGATAGAAGGACCCAAAATGGAATTAGTAGGAGGGGGAGATGTGATGGTGGATTGTGGGAAATAGGCACCCAAAATGGATTTACAGGATGGATGAGGGATAATGATAATGTTTTTGGGTTGGGAAAATGAAGTCAAAGATTTGTGAACTTAAGAATTCCATGGAAAAAATACAATTTACAATAGATGATACTATAAGTGGGGAGAGAGAGAGGGAAGTAGGGAGGTAGGGAGGGAGGGGTAGATGGAGAGAGGTTGTGTAGGAAGGAGAGAGAGAGGGAAGGAGGGAGATAGGGAGAGGTAAGGTGCACATAATAGAGAAAGGTGGGTAGAGAGAGAGATCTATGCAGGGTGGGAGAGGTGGTGTGTGTTTCATTGATCATGCAAAAATCTTTGTTAAAGAGTGATGGTATCAATAAAGAACTAGTACAAAGGAGAAGTATCTTTAGAATATATACAAGACTAAATATAAGTATCTTTAGAATATCAAAATCAATAAATTCATACATTTGTATAAAGAGAATAATTACACTATGATGAAGGACAAAAAGAAACATACTCTAGGGAGAGAGAGAGAGGGGGGGGAAGGGGGGAGATAGGGAGTGTAGTATATGCAATGGGAAAATGGAAATGTAGAACTAGAGCAACATGTACTAGAATGTATGAAATGAAAAAGGAATCTACTCTTAAAACACTTGATAAAGACGAAACCAAAGTGAATGAGATAGATAATGTATTGAATGAAGAGATTCTTCCTTATCTTGAGATGTTGAGGAAGGTGTGTGTGTAGTATGTGCAATGGGAAAATAGCAACACAAAACTCGAGTAGCAAGACTTGTTGTGAGCATTGATCCAACACTAGTTGCCATCACCAATATGTATGCTTCCTAATCCTTGTGTTGTTTCAATATATATCATTCTTATGAAGAAATTGAAACACAATTTTTACTCTAAGACTTGTTATAAATTTTGAAGGTGAATTTATTTGCATTCCTACAGTGTAAATAACAAAAAAAAAATCATTACATTCTTATTATTTTATAAAATTATAGGTTTGAAAACACTGTGTTATGAAACCTGTAACCCACATACTATTGTAAAACCCTCTACAAGTAACAACCCAATTGGGAATTCTAACTAGCAGATTCTTCAGATGGAGCATGGGTGGAAAATCAAGATTTTGAATCTTTGATCAATGGAGTAGGCTGTGGAGCAAGATCTGAGGATTCACAAGCAGAATCGGTGCAAGTTCTGAGCGGGAAGAAAGGTAAGGATGATTCAGATGAGGACGTTGGAAACAACATTCTAGTGGACCTAGGGGGAAGGTTGTCCAATCTACTAACCCTATGGGATCTATTGAGGGACAGAAGGGTGATAAAACCATTGAAGTGGTGGGGGCCGCTAGAGGGGACGGAGCTAAACACAAACCATGGTCTTTTCTGTTTTGATTCAATCCTAATGATAAATTGTTTTTCCTTCCAGTGTGCAACATTTCTGGCCTAGTGAAAGGTAAGTTTGTCATCTTTGTGCCTAATCCAATTATTGATCATAATATTGCCTTAATGGACAGAGCGCTGGTTGGAAAGTTTATGGTCCCTAGACCAAACATTGAAGTGGCTAGGGAGTTTGTCAAAAACAAGTGGAGAACCAATGGAAAATTTAGTGTTGTAGCACTTCTCAAAGGATACTTTTCTTTTGAGTTTACCTGCAAGGAGGATATTGTGGCTCTCAAGAGTGGCATTCCTTGGGTTATAGGGAAATCCTCCCTGGCCCTTAAGAAATGGATGTCTAATTTGGACCTTTCTGACTCCATTTTTGAGAATGTTCCAGTTTGGGCTAGACTTCTAGGTCTTCCTTTGGAATATTAGAATGAGAATGTCTTCAATGGCATTGCTAACTCTTTTGGGAAGCTTTTGTCAATAGATCCCATCAAAGCGGCTAGAAAAAGGCTCATGTTTGCCACAATTTATGTGGGAGTGTTCTAGAATGCTGACCTTCCTTCTTCTATTGAAATCCAATCAAATTTGGGTATATGGACGCAAGCTATAGAGTTTGAATCGGTCCCTTTTGCTTGCTTTAAGTGCAGAAAAATAGGGCATTAAGCTAAGAAATTCCCACTCAATGTGAACAAGGAGAAAGAGAAACCTCAGCCTAATTTGAAGTCTGTCTAGAGAAAGAAGCTCGAGGGGGAGGATAAAGAGAGCAAAGAAAACTCCAATATCAGCGAGTCAGGGGGTATGAAGCCTAAAGCTTGAGTGAATGCCCCTGAGTTCAATGAAGTGGTGGGTTTCAAGGAAGATTTGGGTTTTGAGGAGCCTCGATGAAATGAGTCAAAGAATATATCTGGAATGAAGGAGGATGGAGAGTGTGACCTGGAACGCATTGGAAATGGACTACTGAATTTGGATTCCTCCATTAACAACCTTGAAATGGAATCAGAGGGAAAGGAGGATGGGGAACTAGGCTTGGATGATATTCCTATTTAGGGATTGACACTGGATATTGGAATTCCTCTTCTTCCTTATGCTTTTGGAAGAAGTCTCCCCTCTAGCATGAACTCTTTTCATATTCTAGGAACTTCTATCTCTTTAGATTATATCAAGGATACCTATGAGAACTTGAACCTGACTCAAGAGTTCTCAAGTGAAAATTTGACCTAGTATAATAATGGACTGATGGACACTCTTCCTTTGGATCAAAGGAGGATGTCTGATAAGGATTGGGAATCAGGAAGAGAGTTGGAAATCCAAGAAGATACGGATAGGGATGATGCCAACTCTTTGTCCAAGAAAAAGAAGAAGAAGAAAAAAAAATAGCAGAATACCCCGTGTGGAGTCTCTACTAGAACTAGAGCTAAGGAAAATTGTAGAGCTACTAAGAGCAACCAAGGAAGAAAAACTGTAAAGTGGTTGAGGGAGCATGGTAGTTTTCAGGATATTGCGGATGGTGTTCAAAAGACCATTCTAGAGATTCTCCAATCCCCTGGTAAGATATGAAGATCATGTCATGGAATATAAGGGGGTTGAATAGCCTACATAAGCAGGATGTGTTGCATAATTTTATTAGGGACCATAGACCTAACATATTACTTGTCTAAGAATCCAAAATGCCTAAGGAGAAGGTGGAAAAGATTAAAAGATGTTTCAATTTTGTGGTGTCCATGGAAATAACTCATAAGGTGCCTCAGGAGGAATTGTCACATTTTGGAACCAGAATCTCATTAAAGGGGAACCACTGCTGGAGAGCACTAATCATGTGGCTACTATATTTACCCATATCAGAGATAGTTTTTGCTAGATTCAGTCTAACATCTATGCTCCTAATGGGAAAGGAGCAAAAAAGTCTTTTTGGAAGGAGCTTACTACCTTTTGTAGGATTTTAAATAATGAATCATGGCTCATTATGGGAGACTATAATACCCCTCTTTAGGATGATGAGAAGTTTGGAAGTTCCCAGGTTAATATGGAAAGAAGAATGGACCTTTTGGATTTCATTAATAACTAGGCGTTGATTGATTTGGATCTGCAAGGAGCCATCTATACTTGGTCGAATCAAAGAATTGGTAAGGATCTGATCCAAGTGAGGTTAGATAGAACGTTAATTTCAAATCAATGGTTTTTAAACTACTACTGCTCTTTAAAAGCTCTTTCTAGGATGGGATCTGACCAATTTTCTATAAGTTTTGGGGTGGATCCAATAAAGGGGAAGGGGAACTTTCCCTTTAGATTCAAAAGAATGTGGCTTTCCCATCCTTAGATTTTTTAGGAAATAAGGAAATGGTGGAATATTGTTGTCCTTGGGACCACCATGTTTAAGGTGGCTAAGAAAGTGAGGGAAGTTAAATGTAAAATAAGAAGATGGAATAAAGAGACCTTTGGTAACATTTTTGGAATCAAATCCGAGCTTTAAATGGAGCTGGCAGAGATTCAGGATAAAATCTAGTGAGAAGGATGTATTGATGATAACAGGGGAAAAAAAACATTTTTTTTGTGAAAATGCATGAAATTATAGCCAAAGAGGAGGACTTTTGGAGATGAAGATCTAGAGCTCTGTGGCTTTTTGTTGGAGATAAAAACACTAGATATTTTCATTTGTCTACGTCAAAACATAGGGTTGTCAATATAGAATCTCTCAAATTGAAATTAATGGCAATCGGTTTGAGGAGGAGGATGACATTAGAAGACAAGTTGTCCTTTTCTTTAGTAATATCCTCTTAGAGAGTGGGGGAATCAACCATGAAGAGCAAGATTACCTTTTAGAGGCTATCCCTAATATTGTTGGGGATGAAGATAATACCAAGCTTGATGCTATTCCTTCTATGGAACAAATTAAAAAAGTTGTCTTTTCCTTGTAAGGGAACAAGGCCATTGGCCCTGATGGGATTCCCATGTTCTTCTTTCAATGGTTTTGGGAGATTGTTGAAGTGGATGTTTTGAATGCAGTCAAAGAGTTCTTTGGATCAAGAAGTCTCCTAAAGGAACTAAATGCTACCTTTTTGGTCCTTATTCCCAAGAAACTAGGAGCTAGGGAGTTTGAAGCCTTCGGGACTATAAGCCTTTGTAATTCTTTCTACAAAATCATTTCAAAGGTTTTGATGTCTAGGCTTCTCTTAATTCTACCTTCATTGATCTCTCCCCAGAAAAATGGCTTTGTTCTTGGAAGGCAAATCCTTGATTCTATTGTTATTGTCCATGAGAATGTCCATTCCCTTGTGGAATCAATAACTGAAGGTTTTCTCCTAAAGCTAGATATTTTGAAAGCCTATAACCGTGTGGACTAGAAATTCTTATTCAAAATCATGAGGGCATTTGGTTTCAGCAATAAAGTCCTTCAGATGGTGGATCAGCCTATTTCAACTATTTCTATTTCTATTATGGTGAATGGATCCCCATTGCATTTTTTTAGAATTTGAGAGGTCTAAGACAGGGTGATCCAAACTCCCCCATCTTGTTCACTATTATGGTTGAATGTCTTGGGAAAAACCTGAAAAGATTGATTGATCAAGGGTCTATAGTGGGACTAAGGCCCTCATCTAGTAATCTAGTTTGCTCACATCAATAGTTTGTTGATGATACCATGTTGATGGGGAGATCTACTGTGACTGAAGCTAAGAATATGAAATGAATTTTGGACGAGTATGAGAGGGATTCTAGTCAGTTGGTCAACAGACAAAAAAGCTCTCTTTTCTTTTTTAACACCCCTAAACATAGGCAGGTCAAGATAGCTAGAATCCTTGAATATAGAGTGGATTCTTTACCTTATACTTATCTTGGCTTGCCCTAAGGCCTTAAACTCCCTAACTCCTTTTGGAGCTCGTTGGTTGATAGGTTCAGAAAAAGCTCACTGGTTGGAAAGGAGCTCTTCTTAGTCAAGCAAGAAAAATCCAGCTCCTCAAAGCTTATCTTCGTAACCTTCTGATTTACGCCTTGTCTTTTCAAAATATCTACTAAATTTTTAGATGCTATTGAAAACATTCATAAAATATTTCTTTGGTCAGGGGTTGAAGAAAGAAGGAGAATGCCTCTTATTGGATGGGATCTTGTCTGTAGGCTGAAAAAGATGGGAGGATTAGGTCTAAGAAATATTAGAATGATGAATAAGACGCTTCTTGATAAGCAAATCTAGAGGTCCTTTTTCATCTCTTGGAGAATGGAAAGACATTTTAAAAAGTAAATATATGGCTAATTGTGGATCCCTTTAGGCCCTACTGGATTATCCCTCACTGCCCTATGGATCAGCTTGCTGGAATGATATGATTACAGGGAGAAAGATTGTTGACTTAGGTGTTGGGTGGAATATAAGAAGTGGAAATCAAGCTAGGTTCTAGGAGGACAGATGGTACTAAAGGAGCCCCTAATTAACAATGAAAGGTTTAACAGGTGGGCTAACATTTGCAAAATGACTTTTGGTACTCAACTTAAGGATTATTGGCGTGA
This sequence comes from Sequoia sempervirens, assembly GCA_007258455.2. Lineage (NCBI taxonomy): Eukaryota > Viridiplantae > Streptophyta > Pinopsida > Cupressales > Cupressaceae > Sequoia > Sequoia sempervirens. Next base: position 84,996,347 of record VDFB02105785.1, on the reverse strand, counting down.
TGGAGGTTGGGTGGACGTGTGCCAGCTTAGCCTGGAGCTTGCCCTGATTCACTCATCTCCGATGGTTGTTAGGATGGGTTCAAATCAATAGGATGAACTTTTAGTTTGAACAGATAACCCTTCAGGCAACTACTCTATTTCTTCAGCTGCCTCTCTATTGTCCCTCTCTAAAGCACCCTCTCCTTTCTGGACCAAAGCTTGGATAAAACATCTGACCTCTAAAGTCAATTTTTTTCTGGATACTTCTTCAAAATAAAGTGCTTATGGTTGACAATCTTTGCAAGTGTGGTTTCTAGATACCTAATAGATGTTATCTTTGCAAGAATAAGGTGGAGTTTGCAAATCACTTGTTTCTCCACTATCCATTTGATGTTGCTATATAGGGTAAGTTTCTTTGGAACATTTCATGGGTGTTTCCTTATTCTATTGAAGACTTTTTCTCTCAATGGAAAGCTCCTTCTTTGTATTCTTATATTCGAAGATTATGGGCTTTCATTTTCCCCTATATAGCCTGGGGTGTGTGAAAGGAACGAAATAACAGACTCTTCAGGGACAAGGAAACATCGGAGAACAATGTGTTTGAAAAAATCTTTAGGCTAATTTTGGAAAAATTTAATATCATTCCTTAGCAAGAGAATAAATTGGAGGTTGTGTTGTGCTCTCCATACGACTTAAAGATAGCTAAGGAGTGGAAGATTAAAAATGATGTGTCAAGGGCTTCTAAACCAGCTAAAAAGGACCAGGAAGGTGTGTGCTATATTTTTCCGTCGAGTGGTTGGATTAAAGCCAACTTTGATGGTGTGGCTAAAGGAAACCCGAGGTTGGTTGGAAGTGGAGGTGTGATTAGGGACTCAAATGGTAATTTTTTAACAGCAATGGAAATTTCCCTTGGATCTCAAACTAACCACGTGGTTGAAGCTATTGGAGCCTTTCAAGTGATTAACTTAGCACTTAATCTGAATTTTAAAAATTTATGGCTTGAAGGAGATTCAAAAAACATTATTGATTGCCTCCTAGGAAAGTCCCCTCCCTCATTAACTATCAAGAGCTAGATCGAAGATACTAAATCCCTTTTAGTAAAATTTGATAAAGTTAAAATATCTCATGCTTTTAGGGAAGCCAATAGTGTGGCCAATTTTTTTGCTAATGAGGGGGTTAAACAGAAGGGGTTGGCCATGTGGCAGAACCTCAGGGGTCTGGGTGTTGAATTAAGGGCCTTAATTGAATATGATATCATGCATGGGAAAGCAAAAACTTTTTTTGATGATGGAGAGTAGGGTCAAGTACATCATTATCATTAGATTTGATGGGGTCGTGATTATTATCTTAACTGGCAGCAAGAAGTGGCACGTATTGTGGGCACCTTGGTTTAGCTACAACATTTGGTTTCAGGATTCTTGCTCTGCTAGAGAATTTAGGGAGGTGCTTGTGACAATGGGAGGAGACAAGAAAAGGGTGGAGCCAAAGAGCTATGAAATACATAAGAGGAACCCAAAGGTTTGGAGATAAGTTCAACGTGGCAAGTTGCTCCCTTTCATTGAAAAGCTTCATGGGCCTGATCTGAAGGCCACTAAGTACTTTGAGAAAAACTAGAAGAATGAAGAAATAATTCTTTTCGGGAGGAAGGTTAAGGTGGACGAGAACCTCATTGGGGAGGTCACTAGCATGTCAACAAAGGGAATGAAATTCTTTCACGATAGAAAGTTCTTTGATGAGGTGGTTATTAGATTCCCTAGGAAAGATAAGGAGAAGACAAAACTGATAAAAATCTCCAATAGCTACTTTTAAGCTAATTCGATTAAGTCATTATGGAGAAAAGTGCTCAGAATCATCATGGAATACATTACTCTGGACGGTAGATTCACCAGGGTCTATGGCTACCACTTCGCCCTTCTCAACCACTTTCGTCACAAGGTAAGGGTCTCATTCCCTCACTATATGTATTGTTCCTTGAGTAATAGCCTGGAAGATCATAAGAAGAGTCCTAAGAAGTACCCAAGTTTGCATGTTGGCCTCATTAAGCTTATTTTTTAACATTTTCAAAATATGTCATCCTTATCCAACCCTATTTCAGCTTCGGCCTCTGAAGATGACACAAAAAATGGTGTGTCAGAGGATAAAAATAAGCTTGACCCTGAGTGGATTGAAGAAGATCCTCCTTCCCCTACCAAATCTAGAAAGCCCTACAGTGTAACCCCCCGCTTAAGAAAGAAAGCCCTGTCAAAAACCCCAGTAGCTCTACTCTAAAAGAGAAGTCCATTCAAAAGGGTTCCCCTATAAATAAATTGGCATCTTACTCTAAGGATACCCTGGAGGATAATACTGAGGTGCCTGATGCCAGTAAGGATTCCTTTTCATCATATCCTGCCATAGATAGAGAAAACAAATCTAGATTCCCTAAAGACCTTAACCCTGAAGATCATTATTTTAAGCAGGACTGTGAGTTTCCTTGGGATATCCTGGAAATCGCTAGAAATAGTGTCATTTATTACTTCATAATTATGAAGTGGACCTTCCATGAAATTAAGTACCTTAACCTCAAAAATAGGGCCCTTAATAGCAAGCTAGAGGATTTGGAAGTTAAAGTAAGTTCCCTTAATACTGTAGAGGGCAGGAGGAATGAGAATAAAATGAGGATGGAGGATGAGGATAATGAAGGTAAGGTTAAGTGCCTGGAAGCCAAAATTGGTAAAATAAAAGACACCATGAAAACTATTATGGAACACAACCACATAATGGTGAAACATAACGCCATTATCATCAATGTTATGTCTAAGAAATTGGAAAACACACAACAGGCTTCTCTGATCATGGACTTGGAAGCTAAAAAGGACAAAAGCATGATTGAGGATGTTGGAATTTCAAAGAGGATGAGAGCTAGTCTGAAGAGGAAGGTGCCTCATACGCCCCAGATGGTTCAAGCCCTAAAAAAGTGTACCTAGGACATGCTCAACCTTGAAGCTGAGGTTGTTGATGTTTTAAACTCCTTAGGTTAGTTGAGGGTTGTTTCAGTTGTTGGTTTTTTGGTTGGGTTTTTTGGTGGCCCTTGTTGGCCTTGGGTTGGGGGCTCCTGTGCTTTCTCAGCTCTTTTCTTTTTTCGTCCTTTTTTTTTGGGTTTTTTAACACTTAATCTTTTTATTTTCTCTATACTCTGTGATTTCGGGTCCCTGTAAAACCCATTTTTTCCTTCATAAAAAATAACCCAATTGGTTAGTCACCCCTCAGGTCAATTTGACTAGTTTTATATATCTCCCACCTAAAAACTTGTCCCTGAAATATATTTACTACCATTTTCTATGATGAATTTATATCACTTATATTTAGTCTTGTATATATTTCTAAAGACACTTCTTCTCTGTATTGGTTCTTTATCAACACCATCACTGTTTAAAAAAACTCTAGTTGCTCTACCACTTTCTTCTTTAATAATTCATAGCTTCCAAAGGCATTTGAATATTTCAAACTATCATCCACATGCCTTATAAACACATTTGAGGATAATTATGAATGATTAATTATGATGATTGCATCAATTACATGGTAAAATTGATCCTTCTTCAATTGTTCAATAATCAATTATAATGTAAATATGGATAACATTAATCATTTATAGTTTCATTAGTTCATTATTCAATTTATTCAATCAATCATTTATAATGCAAATATGGACAACATTGGTAAAAAAAATGTGTTAAATAAAAAGCCATATAGGCATACATCATTATATGTTGATAAAAGTATAACATATATAAAAGAAAGTCATAAAAGAAATTTCTCAATGTCAACAACACATTTTCTCATTATGCAAGGGTGCATCAATAAAGTTTTGGACATGAAGCCCCCTTAGATCTTGTTGATTCTTGAGGTAGTAGGTACTAGAAAGTATGAAATGAAAAATGAATCTATTATGAAAACACTTGAAAATAAATAGGCTAAAGTGAATGAGATAGATAATGTATTGACTAAAGAGATTCTTCCTTCTCTTGAGGAGTTGAGGAAGGATCATGTGCAATGGGAAAGTGGAAATGCAGAACTAGAGGCAACGGGTATTAGCATCATCATATGTACAACTTAATTTCATAAAATTTCTCCCAGGATCAAATATAAATGTTTCCTTATACTTCTTATTCATGACAATCCATTTGGCATGTTGTTTAAAATCATGTCACTAAAGTTTTTTAACAATTCTAAAATTTACTTTTATAGTGCCTCTCCACCTAGACTATGATTTACTCTATGAATCAATATAAAACATAGCCTCTCATGTCTTAGAATTTCTTACTATCTACTAAATAAATCATAGCATTACAACATACTTGTTTATCTTTTTCCTTTAATGTAATTAGAGTATCTTTCTTTATGTCCATCATATTGTAAGTATTCTCTATATACAAATGTATAAATTTATTCTCATACTATCATTGCCAAGATTCCAAAAAATAAATGACATATATCCTTTAACATGATGCAATACATTCACATGATATGTACCTATCTTAAATTTTAACAAACATTGCTCACTTACTAGTACCTTATGTTATTTCTACAATGGTGAAATTTTATATGGATTTGGATATTCTAACCTTTTAAATTTTAACTTATCAACCATTTCTTTTGGCACTAAAATATCTTTACTAATAAATTTTTTATGATGAATTTATAGCACTTATATTTATTCTTGTATATATCTATAAAGAGACTTCTCCTTTGTAGTAGTTCTTTATTGATACCATCACTTTTTTTAAAAAACTCTTTTCATGACAAATGACTCACCTCTCTCTAATTTATTTATTGGGATTTATCATCTACTTGATTGTTCATAAGGATTATAACTCTTGTGCATAATGACTTTTCCCTAGTGCCCCATACTAGTACATATTGCTCTAGTTCTATATTACCATTTTCCCATGGCACATATTGCACATGCACCTTCCTCAACTTCTCAATAGCAAGAAATGGGGAGGGATAGAAGGACCCATAATGGACTTAGTAGGAGGGGGAGATGTGATGGTGGATAGTTAGAAATATGCACCAAAATGGATTTATATGATGGAGGAGGGATAAGGATAATGTATTTGGGTTGGTATGATGGAGGTGGGTGGTGAGAAATGGTTTAGAAGAATGATAATAGATAATTTATTGAATTAAGAGATTATTCCCTCTCTTGATAAGTTAATGAAGGATCATGTGCACTATGTGTAATGGGAAAATGGAAATGCAACATTGGAGATAGCATGTACTAGAATGTATGAAATGAAAAAGGAATCTACTCTAAAAACACATGAAAAGAAGTAGACCAAAGTGATTTATATATATTTGGAGAGGAGGATTGTATCAACCAAACAAAGGACAGGAAACGGTTTTTTAAGAAGATTGCATTCACCAAACAAAAAATGTTAATTGAGTACATTTTCAACCTACTATTCTAAGGCGCATCCACCTTATCTCTAGACATCATCATACAAGTGAAACTTTTATTTTATTCCATTAGTCAACATCATCATCACATTTAAGAGAGATAGGTATAGAGAGAGTTAGGGAGAGGGAGGGCTAAGTGGAGAGAGGTTGTGTGTGTGTGAGAGGGAGAGATAGAGGGAAGGAGGGAGATAGGTAGTGGTAGGGTGGGAGGAGCATTACTAAATCAACAAGGAAGACTAATATGTTGACTTTGTCCACTTTTGCATTGCTATTTTCCTATTGCACATACTACACACTTCCTAATTGGTTAATTTTAGTCTTCTATTGTTTTGCTACAGTTTCAACACTTTCAACTATTTCTTTTTCTACGCTTAGATCTAGTTTTTCCTTTTGCTTATCATTTATTTCCAATTGTATTTGTTCCCTGGAATTATTATGTTCAAGAATCTTTGACTTCATATTTTCAACTCCACTTATACAATCATCTCTCACTTTCTTTGCTTACACAAATTCATATGCAATACAAAACCTCTTGATTTTATCCACTTTTGCATTGCCATTTTCCCATTGCATATACTACACACACACTTTCCTCAAATTCTCAAGAATGAGAAGAATCTCTTCATTTAATACATTATCTATCTCATTGACTTTGTTTTACTTCTTTTCATGTGTTTTTAGAGCATATTTATTTTTTCATTTTGTACATTCTAGTACATGTTGCCTCCAGTTCTACATTTCCATTTTCTCATTGCACATAGTGCACATGCTTCTTCCTCAACTTCTCAAGAGAAGGAAGAATGTCTTGAGGCAATACATTATGTATTATCATTCTTCCAAACTGTTTGTCACCATCCCCCTCCATCATGCCAACCCAAAAACATTATCCATATCCCTTCTCAAGGCTATAAATCCAATTTGGGTGCCTATGTCCCATAATCCACCATCACATCTCCCCCTACTACTAAGTCTATTTTGGGTCCTTCTATCCCTCCCACCCTACCACTCCCCATCTCCCTTCTTCCCTCTCTCCCTCACACACACCCTTACCTCTCTACCTACACGTCCCTCCCTCCCTCTCTCTATCCCCACTCATCCTCTCCTTCTCTACCTACCTTTCCCTTAATCCATCCCATCCCACCTCTCTTTCTACCTAGATCTCCCTCCTTCCCAACTTCCCCCCTCTATCTACTTATATCCCCTTCCCTCTCTACTTTACATATCTCCCCTCACTCTCTCTACCTAACTCTCTGTATATTCCTTCGGCCTTACCTCTCTCTACCTACCTCTCCATGTCTCCCTTATTTCCTCTCTCCCTTTATCCCTCCCACACTACCTCGCTAGACCTCTCCATCCCCCCATTCCTCTATACTTTTTTCTATCGCTCCTCTCTCACCATCCCTCATAACCTTCCTCTCCCTCGCTTTGTCCATCTTCCCCAATCTCTCTCTTTCCATCTACCCCTCCCTTTATAACCCACTACCTCATTCCCTCTCTCTCTCCCTCCATCCCCACCACCCCACATCTCCCTCACTTTACCTACCCCTCTCTCTCTACATCTCCCCCCCTCTCTCTCTCAAACGCATACCATCTCTCTCTACCTATCCCACCCTACCTATATCCCTCTCTCTACCTTCCTATCTCTATTTTTTTCAACTTACCTCTCTCTGACTACCTCTCCCTATATCCCTCCTTCCCTCTCTCCCCCTCCTTCCCACACAACCTCTCTCCACCTACCTCTCTCTCCATTCCTCCCTCCCTGATTCCATCTCACTCTCTATACCTACATGTCCCACCTTACTTGTCCCTCTCTCTCTCCACCTCTCTCTCCCTACCTCAAGTTCCCTCTCTCTCTCTCTCCCTCACACACACACAACCTCTCTCCACCTACCCCTCCCATTATCCTACCCTTCTTCCCTCCCTCCTTTCCTCTTTCTCACTCTCTCTATACATACCTCTCCCACCCTCTCTCTATACGTACCTCTATCCCTCCCACCTTACCATTCCCTATCTCCCTCATTTCTCCTCTCTCCCTAACTCTCTCTATACCTACCTCACCTACCCTACATCTCTCTATCTCACTCCTTGCCTCTTTCTCTCTCTCCCTTTATCCCTCCCACCCTACCACTCCCTATCTCCCTCCTTTCCTCTATCTATCTCTCCCCTCCATCTCTCCCTCACACACACATAGCCTCTCTCCACCTATCCCTACCTCTCCTAACTCTCTCTATTCCTACCTCTCCTACCCTACCTCTCTCTATCTCCCTCCTTCCCCCCCCTCTCTCTCTCTCTCTCTCTCTCTCTCTCTCTCTCTCTCTCTCTCTCAACCTTTCTCCACCTATCCCTCCATCCCTCCCTCCCTCCCTCCCTCTCTCTCACTCTATCTATACATACCTTTCCCACCCTCTCTATTTATATAGATTTATTCTTGCCACCTTGCCACTCCTTATCTCCCTCCCCCCTCTCTCTCCCTCCTTCCCACACAACCTCTCTCTACCTATTCCCCACTCCTTATCCCCCTCCTTCGCTCTTTCTCTCTCACACCTCTCTCCACCTAGCCCTCCTTCTCTCCCTAACTCTCTCTATACCTACCTCTCTCTATCTAGAGTTCCTTCCTTGTTTCTCTCCTTCCATCTATCCCTCCCACCCTACCACTCCCTATCTCCCTCACACACACACTTGACCTCTCCACCTACTCCTCCCTCCCTCCCCAACTCTCTCTAAACCCACCTCTCCTACCCTAAAATATTTATAATTTTAGTTTCATAAAGACATAATTGGTATGAGGAAAAATGTGTCAATGATCAACTTGTAGATGTATAAGCAATAGTTTGAAGTGCTAAAATTGTAGCAAAAAATGAAAGAAAAAAATTAACCACTTATAAAAGGAAGTAAATGATAAGAAGAATATTTTATCATAAAAAGAAAAGTTAATTTTGAAGGTTCCTTTTATTATATTTGTACTTTCTAGTTAAGAAAAGGTTTTCATTACTATAATTACATGTTCGAAAACACTGGGTATTATGAAACCTACAACCCACATACTATTGTAAAACCCTCTACATATAACAACCCAATTGGTTAGTCACCCCTTAAGTCAATTTGATTAGTTTTATGTATCCCCCACCTACAAATCGTCCCCGAGCTCTCCACCCTTCAACTTAGAACAAGCACAATCATATCACTCACAACCCCACTATGTTTTCCAATCATATCATATGGTTAACTAGTTTCTATTTGCTAATTTTAGGCTTTCACATTATATCTTTATGAACCCAACATTGCATTGATAAAATTATATTTTCATACTTCATAGAGCATTAAAATTTTTAATAGTTCACATTATTTTAACTATATATAATTCAAATGTATATTCCCCCTATAAACATAAAGATGCAAAAAATAGACAATACCTTTTACTTTAAATAACCTTGCTTCTTAGGTAGAGTTAAAATGGAGTGTACCCTTGCTCTATTTGATATGGTCTCTTAGATGTTTGATTGAATACTACGAATGGAATGTGGTTTTCTCTTTAAATGAACATAATCTTAGTATAGTTAAACAATTTTTAATAGAAAAATGGTAGCACACACCTATTAGAAAATGTGTTGATGATAATGAAGGGTAAAGAATTCTATTTGTAGACTCTTGTTGTGAGGAATGTGTAATTCAAAGATGAGCAAATCACAGTATATGAGAGATCAGTAATAGTTGTGGCAAAATTTGAAAGTTTCTTTCATTACATTCATACTCTCTAAATAAGGAATGGTTTCCATTACAACAATTGCAGAATGGAAACCACTAGGTGTTATGAAACCTGCAACCTACATATTATTGTAAAACCCTCTACACATAACAACCCAATTGGTTAGTCACCCCTCGGGTCAACTTGATTCATTTTATGTATCCCCCACCTAGGAATCCTCCCCAAGCTCTTCACCCTTGAGCTTAGAAAAAAAAGAATGCAATCACTCACAACCCACTGTGTTTTCCAACATATGTTTATTTTGTGTATTTCTTTTCTCATCATATGAGGAAATTGAAACACAATTTTTACTTTAAGTAATAGTTGTGGTAAATTTTGAAAGTGCTTTTCATTATAATCGTACTCTCTAAACAAGAAAAGGTTTTCATTAAAACAATTGCAAGTTGAAAAATATTGGGTGTTATGAAACTTGAAACCCACATATTGTTGTAAAACCCTCTACAGGTAATAACCCAATCATTTATTCACCCCTCAAGTTAATTTGGTTAGTTTTATGTATCCCCCACCTACAAATGCCCCCAAGCTCTCCACCCTTGAGCTTTAAACAAGCACAATGAAATAAATCACAACCCACTGTGTTTTCCAACCTACCATTATTTTGTGCATTTATTTTTTAATCGTATGAAAAAATTGAAATGCAATTTTTACTCTAACTAACAATTGTGACACATTTTGAAGGTAAATTTCATTGCATTATTACTATGTAAATAATAAAACTTTTTGATTCATTCTTAATGTTATGTAAAATTGCAGGTTGGAAAAGATTGGGTGTTATGAAACCTGCAACCCACATACTGTTTTAAAATCGTAAACATACAAAAACCCAATTGGTTAGTTACCCCTTAGCTCAATTTGGTTAGTTTTGTGTATCCCCAAAATGCAACTCCTTCCCATGCTCTCCACCGTTTAACTTTGAACATGCATAATGAAGTAACAGACAACACACATTGTTTTCCAACATGTCATTATTTTGTGCATTTATTTTTCAATCATATTAATAAATTGAAAAACAATTTTACTATAACTAATTGCTAGTTTTCGTTGTGGGTTATCCCAAAAAAACCATGCAAATGATATTTTAGATCGTTTTCCCTATATAATTTTATTGAAATAGGAATTTGTGGAAGCATTAACATCATAAAGATTTTAAATGATTCTGTGGGAACATTTTTGTCTTGACCTTCATTTTGGTCTCACGGTTTTATCATTGTTCTCTCTACCTACTTGTACTTCCATAATTGGTTAGACCCATTACCTTTTCCTCTTGAGAATTATATCCTCTATTTTGCTCCACTTGTGCATGTCTTAATCATTTCATGGCTTGTTTCTTGCATTGTTGCAACCTGTGTAGACCTTCTTGGTTGTTGCTTGTTTAACATCTAATGGTTATACTATTTATCTCAGATGTATGCCTTAAGAATTCTTCTATACCAGTAGAGCTTGTGTTGCCTTCTTCTCAGGCTTGCTTAATCCATCATGACAATAATACAACCATTTAGTGTTAAAGTGCAAAGTTGTGACCAACAGGTCAATATGTCTATCTGCAGTTTACTCATTAGATGGTCCATCTCTTTTCCATTACATAGTTTACCAAACTTAAAAGGTTTCATGACCAATTATGGACAATAACAAACTACCCATAAACTACAAATAACAACTTAACTATTTGAATGATTATAATCTTCCATTGTAGAAGCTAAATCCATACAAATATTTCCCTATGATATATATTATGGACCTGGCAAACGCAAAAAGGATAATTAACAAAGCTTGTTTAGACTATCATCCATGTTTGACATGCTTTCCAATCTCCACCCACGTTAAGTAACAAACTCAAAAATCATAGATGCCTGCAACTTCACTAATTTAGATGAATAATTTAGTTACTAGTTTTCAAAATCAAAATAAAACTAAAACCAAATGCTAATAGAAATGACAATACTTAGGATTACACAAAAAGCCTAGAATTCTTACCAAGATGATAATCTATTAACTCTAATTTAGCTTGTGGTCATCGTTTTCTGATCAACTTGATTTTTCTAGGCATCCATGGTCGTTGCTTCAGTTAACTTAACTCCAGTTCAGGATTAGCAGCCTCGTGAATCCAATAACAACCCCTCTTTGTAGGCTAAAATACACTCCTCCCTTCATCCACAGAAGAACTGACACATCAGGTTGAACACATCTCAACACGGCGACACCATGGTAGTTGATGCAGCAACAAAGTGGAGTTCAAAAACTCCCTCTTTTTGTCTTAAACTTCCCAAACATCCATTGCAACTTGCAAAAATATTGTCCCTCTTTTTTTTTAAACTCCCAAATGTCTATCCTTTGTGTCGTTTATCTTTGTTTAGCTCCAATGACTTTTGTGTTAGGCCCCTCACTACACCATGCCATCATGTTATGCATGTTTCTATGTATGTTTTTATGTGTTTTTGTGTGTACATAGGTGTGTTTTGTCTAGGAGTTAGCTTACTCTTGTCTATGTTAGTCAATTCATCAAACGCATTAGTCACCCAATCTTTTCCATGCTTCTACTATGCTCTTGTGCGAGCCCTCCTCGTGGCAAAAAAAGTTCTATTTTTAGAAATTTCTAAAAAATAAATGGAGCATAAGATTTTTCTAGGTTTGTTGTCAAAAAGATGCTCACAAAAGTTTGGAAATTTTTAAAATTTTGCATGTCAAGCCCTATTTTTAGAAAAACCCCTAAAAATAGAATCTTTGCAAAAATGGCTAAAATTGATTTTGATTAGTTGATTCTTCGTCATGATCACATCATTCTAGTCAGAATCCTCAAAAAGATAGTCTTTCTTTGGTGGGTCTTTCACTTTTTCAAAAAACACAAATAAAATAAAAAATAAAAAATAAAAATAAATTAATTAATTAAAAAAAAAAGTTAGACCTTTGAGATCATCATTGGAGTATGGCCAGATACTAGGTGTAAGAATCTAAGTCTCAAATGTTGCATAGAACAATCCACAAAAAAAGGTGCTCAAAAAATGGCGAACAGATAAGGGGGATTCAAAAAGTTCAAAATTGCAAAAATTAAACTAAGTCTAGAAAAGATAGATGCCTTATTTCAAAGGAGGTGCCTGGCAGTCAATGCCAGCCAAATTTTCAATGTTCACACAAGTGAAATAATGAAAGCAATCACAATGTTGAACACACTAAACACAGTCGATGACACGATGAACATGAAGCATGAGGAAGTTGAAAATATTTGAAAAATGGTTGTTTGGAGTACAAAAGCACCCCTACTCACCAAGGGTGCCCAAGATTTTAGACAGTCAAAGACAGTTATTAGGATTTGCAATTTTGGGGGTTCCCTTCATAATTTTGCAGAGTTCACTAGATCTATAAAACATCTAGAAATGAAGATTAGACAAAAAATGCTAAAGTTCAAAGAAAATTAAGAAACTTAAAATTGATTAAGTCTCCACCAGAAAAGTGCCCCTGCTAGCCAGGTGCACCCAACTTTTTGAGCAATAAAATGTAGTTTTTAGCTTTCACAATTTCCAAGAGGTCCTTCTCACATTTGATCAAGCTTGGTGATGAGTCCGTCAGTAGGTTCAACGGAGTAGTCAAATGATCAAAATTGTGGATCAAATAGAGGGGTTTCATCATAGGAAAAAGTGCAAATTATCAATTTTTTCTATCTTCTACACACATGGGTTCCCCAATCAACCAAGGGCACCTAGAATTTTGAGCCCTCAAAATCAACTGTTAAGGTTTGCAAAACTAGTCATTCTTTTCGGAATTCTTCAGACTTTCCAATGAATATCTTGGCATGACCATGAGATTCATCAATCACCAACCATTGTAGATTGAATGGGAAACAAAGCACGAGAGACAAACTAGAAAAGTTGAAAATCATTAAAAAATGGTTAAGTCTGGCAAATAAAAGTGCCCCTACTAGCCAAGAGTACCTAGACTTTTGAACCCTCAAAACCACTTTTTAGGATTCACAGCCTCTAGGAGATCCTTCTCTGATTTGATCACGCTCTTCAACAACTTTGCCGGCCAATTTACAGGACCTATCATATGTTTGGAGTCAAAGATCAAATGAAGGAATTTTTATCAAGGAAAATATGAAAATCTTAAAAAAATTCTAATTTTGGTGATGCAAAGCGCCCTAGTCAACCAAGGGAACCCAAAATAGAAAGCAGTCAAATCTAGGATCAGATACTGGTGTGAAGCATCAATCTCCTTATATTTGATCAAGATTGCCAGATCAATTCACTTGCAGTCTCAATTTCTCATAGATTGATGGAAAATAGTGCTCAAACTAGGGGTACGAGTCACTGGAGATGCATAAAATTTGAAAATTTCAAAAATGTTCTAACACTGTGAACTTGGACGCCTTATCTCAAGGAGGCGCCCAAGTCAACTTAAGAGGAATTTTTGAAAGATGTCTTCATGCTATGGTTACCCTATTTTTTAGGGATTCTTCAAGTTAATAGATATTTTCACAAGACAACTCCTAAATTTAGGTTTTTCGCGAGTTAATTGCTTCTTTCACCTCCAAACTTTATTTAAGAAGCATTTGATTTTCCATTCTTCATTATTTTGCAGGTTAACTTCAAGAGGAAAACACAAACTTTTCTTCTCAATAGCATTTGAAGGATCAAACAATAGGCATTTTCAAAATTCTTCATAGATTCGAGTACACATTGCACAAATAACACTTTTCCATAATTTGTTTTTCCAAGGCATTATTTTTTAGAAACAGAAGGTCATCTTCTCCAAAATTCATCGATCTGGGTCTTTCTATTTTGCACTTCTCTTGAAGATTGACAACTTTTTATGCAAGCTTCCAACCCTATTTTTTTGGGATTCTTGAAAAATCATTTTTTTCAAAAAACTAACAATCTAGATTTATTTAGCACAAAATTTGCTACAAAACCCATATCCCAATTTTTTCCAAGAATATTGTTTCTATGACTTCCACTTTACTAGAGGATCTATCTTTTTTAGAAAAAAATCATTTTTCTAGAAAACAGATGAGCTGGGTCTCTTCAGCACATGAACATCTACGAAACCCATATCTCACATTTTTTTGGAAAAAATTGCTTCACTGCTTCTACTTTTTAGGGTTTCTTGCATGCTCTTGAAAAAAATCATTTTTTTGAAAAATGGATGATCTAGATCTATTTAGAATGACATTTTGTACAAAAACCCAGACCTCAACTTTTTTTGAAGAATTTTTCCTTTTTTTGAAGAAGATTAAACAAAGTTATTTTTAGCTCTTATGGAAACTTGTTCGAACATATTTGTGTTCACAATCAAAAGTCAAGTTTTTCAGTATGCAATTCTCTCCAATCAAAGTTAAGAACAAATCGATCTTGCTTCATGATTTCTTGAAGACATTCAACACTGATTTGCATCAAGTACATCCAATAGTTGATTTGAACACTTTGAAAGACATGGACTGCATTACAATCGAGAATCTTGAACAATCTAGGTTACTAGCAACAGCCTCTTTTCCTATCTCGGCACATAACATCAAGTTTTTAATTGCTTTTGTCAAGCATTACAACCCCACTTCACAAAAAATCCAATCAATAGATGGGTGTGTTATTTGCAACCTCAAGCCAGGAGACATTGAGAGATGTTTTTCCATTCCACCATGTGTGGATAACTTGATTGTGCCAATTAAAGAATGTGAAAAGTCGTGGAATGTGCAAAAGGACCAGTGCCAGAAAAGGATGGCACAAAGGTGGCTAAAATAGAAACAAAACACTTTACCGAAGAACATTGGACATGGTGAGTTTAGGGATGAGTTCGCAGTCATGATTACTCTGCTCAACTGAGTCATAGGTCAAGCATAAGCACATAAGTTTCAGTTGTGTATGTTCTACATCATGTCTCAGATTATCATCAATAGAGAACATTATAACTCACCGACATTGATTAGTGATACTCTTCACCAGCAGATGATAAGTTTCTTCAAAGCCCGTGAATTCTACATGATTTCATACCTCGTATATCTAATGGCCTTTCAAGGCAAGTTTAGAGGTTTGAATGTCATTGGAACTCTAGGCGTTTAGTAGGTACATGAGCATTTCCAACAGTTAGAATTCTCACAGTCATAATGGAATTTCAAGCGGGTAAATGATCTTTTCCTAATACATATGGTGAGAAATCTTGACAATGAGTTGCATATGCAGCTTTCAGTAGATGCCAGATTGGCAATGGTAGATTGGGCTAATTGGTTTATCCAATTCCCCACATTCTCCTACATATGCATATATGGTTTCTCAGGTGATCCAACCATGCTACCTCGATATCCATTCTAGATAAAGTAGTATTTGTGGAGTTCTTAATGCATGTACATGAGGTGCACACCTTTTTGCGTAACAAACGCAAGACTGTTGTCAGTTTTCCTTTCAAAATGAGCATATATAGATGCAAATCAATAGCTGACACTAATTTGATGAACAATAAACTATCAAAGCTTAATCTCAAGTTTCTCTTTGAAAGGTGTTCATATGACCCTTGGGGTCTCTTGGCAGCTCGTCTCGGTCAAAATCATTCACATAAACCCACAATGGAATATTTTTGGGTTAATTGTGAAGATGAGTTTGAAGTACGGAAGTATTATAGTAGACTTCTTCCTCAAATTGTTGATTTCTTATCAGAAGATGTGGAGGGTTTGTCAGATGATGATGGAGAAGTCATACTTCCCACATATGCCAGAGATCAAGTTGATTAGTAGCCACTTCGGCCAATTGATTGGTACGCCAAAGAGAGCACCTCGATCAAGGAAAGAACTAGCTATGTTGTCAAGAATAGCAGACTATTCTTGAGCAGCAAGAGGACAAAGAAAGTAGTCACCCTAGTTACATAGCTTCTAGTGGCTCATTCATCACTACCTCCTTCCTCTTCTAGATGGAAACAAAGCAATGAGAAATCCTTCTAAAGGAACCAAGGGTAGCAAAATGACAAAGAACTTGAAGGTTCCTGATGTAAATCAACAGGAACAATCAACAAAAGCAACAAAAGTTCCAGTTGAGACAATATCACAAAAGGAGGAACAACCTTCATCTCCCATTCTTTCATCATCATCGTAGTCTTCTCCAAATCACATTGATTTAGAGCCTAATTCACCAATTCATGAGATCTCAACACCAACTCATTCATCAAGGGTTGATGAGACTAGAGTTGATCCTACTAGAGAAGTTAGTAGAGACTCTTCTTCTTGGCTTAAGAACCTCCTAGGTAGGAAGAGGAGAAATCCTTCTTACCAATTGGACTTTGCATAGTTTGATAATGTCTACATTGACACATTAGAAAAGAAAATCAAGAAGAAAGTTCACGTGGAGAAGAATGTTGACAATAAGGTTGTTATTAAGATTGCTACACCATCGGAAGACAAGAACACTGATGAGGTTGAGGTTGATGACTTCACATTGGTCAAAGCCAATCTTGGTAGAAGCACATGACAAGCTGATGAGGTTGCAACAGTTAACTTGAAGGAGAGAGTGCTCAATGATGGAGAACACAAGGCAACCCTCAAGGCTAAGAATTGACAACTCTGGCAGTACATCTCCAATCTACTTCATGGGACTTCATACATCACTGCTTTGCTTCCACAAATTCTGGAATCATCTATAGATCAAAATCAGTTGAGTCAATTGGTTATATATGGGAAACATCTGAGAGATTGAGTGGAAGAATTCATCACTGGGGGAAGATTTATACTTGCAAAGGTGTACCAATCACGGTACAATGCCCACAATCTTTGCTTAAGAATTTGAGAGTAAGAGAATAACATAGCGGAAAGGAAGCTCATAGATGAGATCATCATTTCCAACTTGAGGATGGCTTACGATTTAGTTATTGCAGAAGAACACAAGTAGAAGCTTTTTGCTTGGAGAGAACACCTCTTCAAAGTAAAAACCTACGAAGCAATATTTATAGAAATGGCTAAATGTAGACAAAAGGTTGCAAGTACTCTCAAGTTCGTAAGAACGTTTGTGTCACAAATTCCCTATCAATATCAATGTGAGGATAGTGATTGCATTGATCTTGGTGAAGTACAAACAAAGTTTCAAGACCTTATCCATTGTGGTTTCAATGGTGACCCTATTGACTGCTAGCTGAGTCATGTTGTAGCAATGTCAGCAAGATTTAATGAAGCAGCTAAAAAGAGAAAAGAGTTTCAAAATCCAATCGTAGATGGCGAAGAGATGTTGTAGAGACAGTACATTGTTCTGAAGAGTATTAGTGTTCATGATGTAGACGAAGTTAACAGCTTTCTGGAGGACCTGAATGCTCAAGTTGTTGATTAGTGAACTATTAGTTGAGGCATGCAACGTTTTCCAAGGATAAAATTTAAAACTACAGCTAACTCGATGTCTTTTCCGAGGTTAACTTGTCCTCTTTTCATGCATATCTATCTTTGGAGATATCTATTGTATAGTTGGTGTTTTCTTTAGTTTTCGATCAATTAAATGATGTTAGCATTCCAATTAACTTTTAGTTATATTTGTTTAGACATAGGAATAAATCGTGCACGTGTTGGCAAAACAAGGACACACAACTGAAAGGAGGGGGGTGAATCAGTTGTAACAGAAACTAAAACTCTTCTTACTGATCTTAACTTAATCTCAAATCTAATGAATAAACAATTAACCATAAACAATCAACACATCAGAAAGACAAAGAACACAATTTTTTTTTGCATGGAACCTTGTTGGGGAAAACCATGGTGGATGTTAGTCCAGAAGATTATACTCTACTAGAAGTATAAAAAGAAATAATAAGGGGAATGCACATGCATTCAGGCACATTGCTTAAAGTTCACTGCTCAATTACAAAGTGGACTCACTGTCCAACAATAGGATTTGTATTAAAACCATCCAATATTTGTGAACTGAAAAAATAGCTTCTTCACAAGCCTGATTATAGTTCCAATTAAGCTCAACACTTCTTCATACTTGGCACATTCTTCTTCACACTCTGCTCAACAATCGAATGATATTCACACACACACATAGGAGCACACAAAGCATCATCTTCAACAATGAACTAATCACCCTTATATATCCACTACATGAAATTTCATCACTACTTCATTGACCAAGGAAATAAATTATATTTGTAATGTCGGCCCAAATTTACAAATAAACTTTTAATGCGAATCCACCAAGGTCGGCCACAACATAGTGCAGACCCAAAATAGCATCTCCAATGTGAGAAGACTTTAATTAATTACACCTCAAAGATCCACAACACGCTATCAACAACATGTCGGTCAGGAACAAGAAAAACCAAACATGCACAAGACAAGATCTTCAACCAAGAACTCTATGAATAATGTGGATGTACCACAAAGATAGAGAATGATCTAGAGATACCAGAGAACACCAAGAAACAATAGAGAAGCCCCTACAACAATTGAGAAAACAAGAATTACACAAAATTCATTCAAGAACATTGACAGAGACCAACAACACACTGTCAGACCACAACATACTCAAAACTTCACGTGGACCTTTGAAACTTCCGGTAGATGATCTAGAAACATTAAAAAATAAACCATTTATTCCACATAAGCTAATCTTCAATGTACAAAATGCAACACCTTCTTGACCTGCACAGTTCCACTGGGAACCAGGAATACTTTCTTTTACAATTCTCTCAATATCTTCGACATATATAGTCTTCAATACACCAAATGCTAATAGTGTTGAAATTAATGACAACCACATATCAGCAACCATATTCACAACATCCAACAATCTCCCCCTTTGGCATTGATGGCAACACAAAGATGTGAAAGAATACCATCAACCCAACATACTGACTTCTTCTGCACTTCTCTCAACTAAACTTCTCTCCATATGAATTTTTCACAAAGCACTTCTCCCCCTTTGACATCAATGGCAAAGGTAACTATGACCTTTCCATGCACACGCTCTGAACCACATATTTGCACATCTAACTACTCCCCCTAAGTAGCAGCCACGAAAACATCAATCCAGATCAGAATATAGCAATGAAGCTCTCAAATTGATGCAAATAAATGCATCTTTAGTTCTTATCAGGAGGGGTAATTACCCGTATCATTCCTCTAAAATACTCAAAAGTATCCTTTGGAAAAGGCTTAGTAAATATATCTACAATCTATTCTTTGGTAAGCACATATTCCAGTCTAACTTCTTTCCCATTCACTTTTTCTCTCCATAAATGAAAACTTAATTGAAATATGTTTAGTCTTAGAGTGTAGTACCGGATTCCTTGAGATGTTTATTGCACTTGAATTGTCACAGTATATGGCAATAGGCTCTTTACATATCACTTTGATATCTCTCAGTATCTATTTCATCCATATCACTTGAGTACAGTTATTTGCAGCAGTGATGTATTCTGCTTCACTAATGGATAGAGAAATTGAATTATGTTTTTTGCTCAACCAAGATATCAACTTCTTTCCTAGGAAGAAGGCACCACCACTAGTACTTTTCTTGTCATCTACATCACCATCCCAATTTGCATCAATGTATGCACACAAAGAGAGATCATCATCGTTTGGATACCAAAGTCCAAAGTCAATTGTTCCTTTAAGATATTTGAAAATTCTTTTTACAGCAGTCACGTGATTCTTTTGGATCACCTTGAAATCTAGCAACCATACATACAACATTCATAATGTCTAGTCTAGTTTGTGTCAAATAGAGCAATCCATCAATCATTGATCTATATCAAGTTTGATTTGTCTTTGAAGAATCATCATTCTATGATAGCTTAGATTCGGTTACCATGGGAGTACAAACAAGTTTGGAGTCATCCATTCCAAACTTCTTCAGTAGCTCTTTCACATATTTGGACTGAGATATGAAAATCCCCTAGTCCAATTGTGTAATTTGCAATCCCAAAAAGAACTTCATTTCACCAATCATCCTCATCTCAAATTCACTCTTCATTTCATCAGCAAGCTTCATAAATAGATTATCATCTCCTCCAAAAATGGTATCATCAACAAAAACTTCTATAATCAACTCCTTATCATGATCCAACTTGAAGTATAAGTTGCTATTAGCAGTACCTTTAGTGAATCCAAGCTTTAGTAGATATTTGTCCAATCTAGCATACCATGGTCTGGGGGCTTGCTTAAGTCCATATAGAGCTTTCTTCAATTTGCAAACCATATCTCCCTTATCTATTAGTTAGAACCCATCCGACTGTTCAATGCACACTTCTTCTAGTTCTCCATTCAGAAATGCGGACTTCACATCCATTTGATAGATTTTATAATTTTTGTATGCAACATAAACAAAAAATAATCTTACAGCTTCAATTCTAGCTACAAAGGCAAAGGTTTCTTCAAAATCAATACCTTCCATTTGAGAATAGCCTTTACATACCAATCTTGCTTTATTCCATACCACTTCACCTTCTTCATTCAGCTTATTTCTGAATACCCATTTGGTACCAATCACATTTTTTTCTTTAGGCCTAGGAACCAGTAGCCATGTGTCATTCTTTTCAATCTGTGTTAGCTCTTCCTTCATAGATTCCAGCCAATGTTCATCTTGACAGGCTTCAATGACACTCTTAGGTTCAGTCTTAGATATCAGACAATATTCTTCTGCAATTTTTCTTCTAGTTTGCACTCCTTTACTCTTATCTCCTATGATTTGAATTTCAGAATGATTCAACTTTGCATACCTGAGTTTTGGGACTTTCTTGGACATTTGATTCTTAAAATATTTCTTCTACACTTCCACTTGTCTATGCTTCTACACTTGTCTGAGCTTCTGACTGACTTGATTTACAGGAACAAATTGAGTTTGCTTCACCGAAACATATGGAATAATCTGAAGTAGATTCAGTCTGAGTGTTCTTTACTTGACTTGTGTTGTCTTCATCTGAATCATAGCTACATTGTCTGGATGATTTGATAGAGTCCCCATCAACTTTGATATTTGCACTTTCAACCATCTTTCTCAATCTTTTATTATAGCACCAATATGCCTTGCTCTTAGTAGAGTAACCTAGGAAGATCCCTTCATCACTTCTAGCATCAAATTTGTCTATATCATCATCTCTCTTGATATAACACCTACTTCCAAAGATCTTAAAATACTTAACAATAGGCTTGTGACCAAACCATAACTCATAAGGTGTCTTACTAGAATTGCCACACATTTACTCGGTTCAAGGTATACACAGCAGTACTTATCGCTTCACTCCAGTACATCTAAGACACATTTCCTTCCATCATCATGGTTCTAACAACATCTAAAATTGTTCTATTCTTTCTCTCTACAACTCCATTTTGTTGTGGGGTTCGGAGAGTAGATAATTGTCTTTTTAATTCCATGTTCTTCACAATAAGAGTTGAGTTCCTTAAAAATGAACTCAACACCTTTGTCAAATCTCAAGCACTTGATTTTTAGACCTTTCTCATTTTCTACCATAGCCTTGAAGCATTTGAATTTCTCCAGTGCTTCACATTTTTCTCTCAAAAAGGAAACCCAAATCATTCTAGAATAATCATCAATAACTAGCATAAAATACCTTTCTCCATGAATACTTTTGACTTTGGAAGGACCACAAAGGTCAGTATGTAGCAACTCCAACAAATTATTTGAATGAAAATGTTTGCTCCGAAAAGAGACTCTAGTTTGTTTACCCATTTGACATTCCTTGCAGATTATATTAGCAGGCTTCACTAATCTGGGCAAATCTCTTACTGCTTGGCAAAACTTATCTTGATAATGTTGTCAAAATTTACATGACACAATCTCTTATGCCACAACCAACTTTCATCTATCTAAGCAATCAAATAGCTTCCACTAGCAGTATTCAAGTGAAAAATGTTACCTTGTGTTTGTTTGCCTGTTGCAATCAAGTTTTTGAAACTTCCACATATCTTGCATCTTCTATCTTTGAACTATAGATAATATCCCTTGTGAACCATTTGTCCAACACTAAATAGATTTTTCTTCAGACCTTCAACATAGAGGACATCATCAGTGTTGTCCTTACCACCAAGACAAATGGATCCTCTGCCACGAATCACACCAGCATTGTTATGTCCAAATCTTACAACTCCACCATCATACTATTCCAGATTCGCAAATTTGCTTTTGTCACCAGTCATATGATGTGAGCATCCACTATCAATGACCCACTCATCTTTTTCTTCAACTTGAGCTACAAGAGCTTTTTTATCTTTAATAGATCTAGTAGCCACAGGATTGTTTTCAATGGTAGCAATGAAAGCCCAATCATCTTCTTTTCCGTTATCTTTATTAGATTCTTCATCAGTCACTGCTTCTTCAACAAAGTAGCATCTCTTTGGGAATCTAGACTTCATAGGTTTAGATCTAGGAACTCTTTTAAGACATCTTGATGCAAACTGACCTATTTTATTGCATGATAAACATTTAATAGGTAATACATCTTCATACTTACCTTTTCCTCTCCCTTCTTGCTTTGCAATCAGCGCTTCATTTCTTCTACTTCTCTTTCTTTATCTTCGAGTTGTTTCAGTTCTTCATCATACTTGGATACCTTCCTGGAACTCTCTTAGACTATATCTTTGTCTATTGCTTTTGGACACAGTAGCCTTAAATGCAGATTCAGTCTTCGGTGTGGATTCACCAAATTCACTTATCTCAAAAGCAGCAAGTTTCCCAATCAATGTATCTCTTGTCAACGTATTTACTGATCTGAACTGTTCAATAGCATGAACCTTCATTTTGTAGGAGGGAGGCAAGGATTTGAATACTTTAGACAAAATTTCATCCTCATCCACAGAACCACCAGCACATTTAATACCCATCACTATCTCATTCATTCTATACATGAAATAGGTGCTATTTTCATCTTCACCCATCTTTAGATTCTCATACTTTCATTTCAAGCTTTGTAGCTTAGCCATCTTCACCTGTGCATCTCCTTCATACAAAGTTTCCAATTTCGTCCAAATTTCATGAGTTGTATGCAAACCTACCACATTAGCCATCTCTAAATTTGTCAAGGCACTTACCAAAGTTTTAATAGACCTAATATTGCTTTCAGCATCTTTGATCTCATCAGTAGTAGAGGGACCATTATGAGGAATGATATATTGATTTTTAGTAATCTTCTAGATAGCATCACCAATACACATTAAGTGACATTGCATCCTAACTTTCCATAGTGAGTAGTTAGTGCCATCAAATCTAGGACTATCTTTCTTGAATGTTATTTCCATCTCGGATCACCTCAAGCTTTTAGACTTTCTTCAGAGGAACCTACTCTAATACCAATTGTTGGAAAAACAAGGACACATAACTAAGAGGGGGGTTGAATCAGTTGTAACAGAAACTAAAACTCTTCTTACTGATCTTAACTTAATCTCAAATATGATGAATAAGCAATTAACCATAAACAATCAACACATTAGAAAAACAAAGAACACAAAAAAATTTGTGTGGAAACCCTGCTGGGGAAAAACCATGGTGGATGTTAGTCCACAAGATTATACTCTGCTAGAAGTATAAAAAAAAAAAATAAGGGGAATGCACATGCATTCAAGCACACTTCCTAGAGTTCACTGCTCAATTACAAAATAGGACTCATTGTCCAACAATAGGATTTGGATTAAAACCATCCAAGATTTGTGAACTAAGAAAATAGCTTATTCACAAACCCGATTACAGTTCCAATTAAGCTCAACACTTATTCATACTTCGCACATTCTTCTTCACACTATACTCAACAATCGAATGATATCCGCACATACACACATTGGAGCACACAAAACATCATCTTCAACAATGAACTAATCACCCTTATATATCCACTACATGAAATTTCATCACTACTTCATCGCCCAAGGAAATAAATTATATTTGTAATGTCGGCCCAGATTTACAAATAAATTTTTAATGTGAATCCACCAAGGTCGACCACAACATAGTGGAGACCCAAAATAACATCTCCAATGTGAGAAGACTTTAATTGATTGCACCTCAAAGATCCACAACATGCTATCAACAACATGGCCAAGAACAAAAAGAAATCGATCATGCACAAGACAAGATCTTCAACCACGAAATCTCTGAATAATGTGGATGTACCACAAAGATAGAGAATGATCTAGAGACACCAGAGAACACCAAGAAACAACAGAAAAGCATCCGCAATAACTGAGAAAACAAGAATTACACAAACTTCATTCAGGAACACTTACAAAGACCAACAACACACTATTAGACCACAACATACTCAAAACTTCACACGGACCTCTAAAACTTCTAAAAGATGATCTAGAAACATTCAGAAATAAACCCTTTAATCCACATAAGCTAATCTTTAACATACAAAATGCAACGCCTTCTTGACCTGCACAGTTCCACTAAGAACCAGGAATACTTTTTTTTACAATTTTCTCAATATCTTCGACATATATAATCTTCAATACACCAAATACTAATAGTGTTGACATCAATGACAACCACATATCAACAACCATATTCACAACATCCAACAGCATGTTGGCAAGACTGATTGCTAAAACAAGGAGATTTTAGGGTTCTTTGTTCCTGTGTTTGTGTATAAATAAGAATAGCCTTGCTCCTTATTTTCTTAACCGTATTTGTGATAACAAAACGTTGAGCTTATTTTGGCCTGCTACTTTGTTATTTAGTATATGTTCAACTTTGTCAAGTGTAATTTAGTGTGATCGTAAATTGTATGACTATTTTAACTACAATCTACTATCCCAGATGTGTTATTACTGTTGGAATTTGAGAAAATAAATCTTATGCCTACTTTACTTTGATCTACAATCTTGAAATTTTTCAGTGTTATTGTTTTATGTTTGCTTTCATGAACTTTATTTCAGCTTACATCTAAAAGTACAATGAGTCTTCAGATGTGTTTTGCTTTGAATTTACTTAAGAAGTTAGAAGCGTCATTAGTTTAGGCTTAGTTGTAGTTGAAGTTACGAAACCAAAGAAAACCTCAGCTAAGATGGAAGGAGTTTTATAACCTTGTGCTCT
This sequence comes from Sequoia sempervirens, assembly GCA_007258455.2. Classification (NCBI taxonomy): domain Eukaryota; kingdom Viridiplantae; phylum Streptophyta; class Pinopsida; order Cupressales; family Cupressaceae; genus Sequoia; species Sequoia sempervirens. Next base: position 84,971,162 of record VDFB02105785.1, on the reverse strand, counting down.
CAGCTAAGGTAAAAAGGATCAAAAATTAGTTTAGTATTTCTTTTTACACATAATCAGCAAAAGAGGGAGCTTCCCCTCAAAAATCGAAGAGCAGTCTAACTGTGCATAGTTGTTTGTTTCCAATTCGCACTCTAGAGGTGTGAATTGAAATGCCAACATTGTTTTATCTGGCGCACATGACTAATGTGTACAAGCAAATATTATCCACTTTTGTTCTTTCAAAATTTGACCAAATATTGAGGGATTGATAGTGGTTGCAACGCATTGGCTTTACAAGCACGTTTTTGTATTTGCAGAGTGAGTTTATACCTATAGGATGCACTTAGAATTAGGTCTGACAAGCTATTTAGTTGGGTTCAGATTAATTAGACTGGAATTCTATAATTCACTCCTTGTTTGGTAATGGAAAATGTCCATATAAAAAATAAAAAATATTTCTGCTTTCCACTTCTTGATAAGTAACAGGAGAACATATCTAATTTTCCCATTACTTCAGAGTTGGTCGTATCAGGAAATTATATTTCATTGTCCCCCTCCTAAAACATCCTTAAGCATTGGGATGTGTCCCCCTCCTAGGAATCTTGTCCATCGCTCTTGATGGTAAGAGGAAAGACAGAAATATACAAGAAAATAGAGAATGCTAGAGCAAAAACATATTATACTCATTAATTTAATTAATGTAAGAATGGCTACAGCAGCACAATTTAAATAGATGCATTACAAAATGATAAAGGAAACTTCCAATCTTGCAAACAAATCAATAAGGAAATAACTAAAACAACATATTAGAAGGTTTGACAGATTCCAAAATAAATTATAGAAACTGCAAGAGTACTATGGGAGAAATTACTTTCCAACACTCCCCCTTAATTTCGACCATAAATGTATTTCAGCTTTCTCCAACTCTTTCAACTTGCCACAAATCTTTCAAAAGTTCACTATTTTCTTTCTTTAAAAAATCATTTTTACAAATTAGATTTTCTTTTTCTTTTAAAACTCTTTTACCAACTTTTCCCATTGCAATAAACAATTAAACTCACCCTTTCACTTGATTACGATGTGTCTTCAACCTTTGTTTCAACTTTTCAACACCTGCAAACTTGCTTTATAGCAACTATAACCATAGACTTCAGAAAAATTTATATTCCTTTACAGAGAAACTTCAATAAACAAATCTTCTAGAACTGCACTCTTCCCAGATCTTCTAGTCTTTTCTAAAACACTTGATAAAAATTATATCATAACTGCTAAAAAAGAAATAGCAGATTTGCATTCACCTTTGCATCTTTGAAAACTATGACCTTTTGCCATTCTTAAAATTTATGCAGATTTCTATCTTCTTCAATCTTTGATATCTTCGGGCGGGGGCCCTAGCTCGGTTGGCTAAGTAATTCCGTTGCGGCTCTGCTGGTCACGAGTTCTAGTCTCCCCCCGTCCCGTGGTACCGGAGGGCGTGTCGCGCCAGCGCCGCCGGTCACGTTAAAAAGTTTACCAGGCGCACTGCAGTTTATAGGGGGTCGTGCTACCCGATTCCTGCAGTCTAAAAAAAAAAAATCTTTGATATCTTCAGCGATCTGCAATCTTTGGTCAACTACGATTTCCCTTTCCTCCAACAACAATGTCCTGCGATCTGCTTTATCTTATTTCACTTGGTCTCCAAACAATAATTCTCTCTTTTTCTATACAACTGCGATCAGATTTGTTTGACAGCAACTTCATAAACTAACAACTTTATATCTAATTGATAATGTCTTGTAAAAAATAAATGGCAATCTCTTTTCTCCTGCAACTTTATCCACAACTCCAGCTACAGCTGATAGCTTCTACAATGCTCCAATTTCTTCAGCCTTCACCTTTAACTTTGATCACCAAATTATATTTTTGATCTTCCTCATTGAACCTGCCTAGCTCTAATACCAGTTTGATGGTAAGAGGAAAGACAGAAATATACAAGAAAATAGAGAATGCTACAGCAAAAACATATTATATTCATTAATTTGATTGATGTCAAAATGGCTACAGCAGCACAGTTTAAATAGATGCATTACAAAATGATAAAGGAAACTTCCAATCTTGCAAACAAATCACGAAGGAAATAACTAAAACAACATATTAGAAGGTTTGACAGATTCCAAAATAAATTATAGAAACTGCAGGAGTACTACGGGAGAAATTACTTCCAACAGCTCTCCTAATACTCTCCATCAAAAAATTCCAATACTTGGGTCACTATGGAAAATAAAATAAAAACAGCCTTCCACAATCGAAAATGGTAAACATCAAAGCAAAATGGGTCTCAGTTCCCATATTAAAAAGGGTTAGTTTGGTCGTTGTCTTTGCTGGAATTCGTGGTAATACCTTAATGGATTGATTTGTCTTGCACCATTTTTATACAAATAGCAGTGGCTTCTTAATCAGATCTCTAGCTTGAACAATGATTCTATTTAGGAACATACAAATTTATTGGTTTTGATGTTGGCAATCACCTAGCCCATAATTACACTCATTTTCATCTTGTTACCTGTAGCCATCAAAATTTTTGCTAGCTGGAGGAGCGAAAACTATAGAAGCACCCAGTTTGTTCCATAATATGGGAAATTTATTGCAAATTTTCCATCCATTCATCTTGTTTTTCATGCTCAAACTCAAGATCCCATCCAAAGATATCAGACTCATTGTTTGTTGTCACTGTTTCATTATTCTATTCCATGATATTGACTTTTAGATAACATATTATTCCCATTTAATTTGAGCCTGTTTTCATTGTATTTCCCCATTTTTTCTTTTGATTTTTATTCTATGTTCCAGGTCCTTTTGGGGACGGGGACGGGGGGACGGCTGGGGACGCGTTTCCGGGACGTTTCCTAGGGGCCCATTTTTAGGGGACGGTAGGGGACGGCGACATACAAAATACATATATATATATATGATTTTTTCAAAATTTATTAATATATTACTGTATTATACAGAGAGAGAGGGAAAGAGAGATATATGTCAATAAATTAATAATTGCTCACACCAATATAATAAATCGCGAGAGTAGTAGCAACTTGATTTTATAGAAGTCATTTTTTGTTCTGTAGAATTTGTTTGGCAACTTGATGCTTTCCTAAAAGGCAATTTTTATATGACATTGAGTTTAGATGCTTGATTTCTTTTATGGCTAAATGCTGCCACTTTAAACATAATATTTACTGATGAATTGTTTTTCTAAATTGGTGAGATTTACATTCTAATTCCAAGTATTTATCATTCCAAAATGTGAGTCCACTGTCCAGGCATCCTACATAATAAATGGAAATATAAAGAATGTCATGAACATGTCCCAGTCAGAACAGATGGAGCTATGGCGATGTGTTGTCAAAGGTTAGCAATGCCATTACTTTATGGCTCGAATGTTTTATGCCCATGGTTGATATTTTCATTGTTTTTTGAAGCATGTATACCCTTGATATTTGGATCTCTTTGATCCATAATCAATTTAATATTGGTCTTGAATGGGGTTTTATTATAACTGGAATGTTGAAGACTGATTAGATCGAGCTGAAATTGAAGGCATTCTTTGTGAGAATACATGATTGGAGTTAAGATATATTAGAACAATTTCTAATTTTTATGGTAAGCTAACAAAAAGGCACTATGTTACTCAGCTATAAAGCCAGAGGCAGAGATACTTGTTATCACAGAGACCCAAAAGTTGTAAACTACAAATAGATTTATCAACTATTTTGGTAATTAGCAGTACTAGATTTTTATGGTTGATGTATGTGAATTTTTCAGGCTGTGTGATCTGAAACATCAAAGGAAATATTGTTACGCAGTTTTCTCCACAAAGCTTGAAAAATTCAACTATTTTGGTTTTTAAAATGATATTCCATACAAAATGTTCTATAGGAGACTTGAAATTGCTCCAATCCAAAGTGAGACTCCAAAAAACCTGGACATTGTTTGCAAATAAGTAAAAACATACTTATTTCTGAAACGGAACATCCTATGGGATCGATCATACTGCAAATATGGACCTCTGGAAAATCATAGCCTATGCACTCATAGAAGAGATTCTATGGAAGAGTTAAAAGGAAGATTGAAATGTCCCCTTTTAGGATGTTCCTTGATTTAGGCCTGCAAACCAATAATAAACACTAAAAACTGACATTAGCAATAATAAGTATCGATTTTATGGTTATATTCAAATTAACTCATAAAAAATTATAATATTAAGATCAATACTTCATAGCTAAATGCAGTGGATGTTAATTTCTATTTTTTCCTGGAAAATTTTATAGAAGTCATTTTTTGTTCTGTACAATTTGTTTGGCAACTTGATGCTTTCCTAAAAGGCAATTTTTATATGACATTGAGTTTAGATGCTTGATTTCTTTTATGGCTAAATGCTGCCACTTTAAAAATTGCCTTTAAAAAGATTAATAGGTGAAGACAAGCCAAACGCAGTTATAAAACGTTTTTTAAAAAGAAAAATGTGATTTTTATGTTCATATGCGCAGGGGACGGCAAGCCGTCCCCGGGGACAGCGAGGGACGTTCCCAACGTCCCCTGCCGTCCCCGGGGACGGGGTAACGTTCCCAGACGACAGGAAACGTCCCCTGCCGTTTCCTATTAATTTCTCAATTTTGGGGACGGCCGGGGACTGTCCCCGATGCGTCCCCCCGTCCCCGGGACGGATGGGGACGGGTACAGGGGGTTTTGGGGCAGGGGACGCGTCCCCGTGTAACACAGTTTTTATTAGAAACTATAAGAGGAACAGCTGGATGGCATATTACTTCCTTTTCATGCCCAAAACTCTACATGTGATTACAACATTACAGATAACTGTACGTGCTTCATGAATTTCAGGGAAGCAGATAACCCCATATCTAAAGGTTAGCCAATAACTCCACAGAGCATCAAACGCAAACCTTAACTTTTCCCTCCAACATTTACCAAGAAAAATAGGGCAGATATTAAACGTCCCTACAAATTTCATGTAACTGATATTATGATCTTAATATATTTTCATGCACACTCCAAGGAATCATTAGCATATTCTGTAACCAGCAAATGGCATTTAAAAAGAACAAACACTCAGAAAGAATACTTAGGATGTTAGCACCCATAAAGGCAACAAAATTCAGTCCATGGATAGAAGCTTCCCCAGGCTGCCGTGATCTTTTCAATTACCAAGCAATATATTTCCAAAAGAGGTCGTCAATTTCCTATTTAATAAACACAAAGTCTCATCTAGCCCCATTTAAAGCTTTTCTAAATTGAACTTCTAAAAGATCATAAGCTCATTCATACTGACGTACAGTGTGTGTATGTAAGTGTCTACTGATACAAAATGCAAATAAAGATGCTAATATTTATGCAACATCCTGCTTATGCTCATGTTACAAATTGAGGGCAAGAAAACTTTCATGTTTCTATACGTGATTGATTATGGACCTAAAACAACATGATAACTTGGTCATTGTTTCATTTGCTTTAAGTAATACAAAAGTTACAAAAGCCAAGGGCTCTTACGAAATTTTCCCTATCCAACATCAATAGGGCAGAGGGGCCCATAGTGGAGCACCCTAATTTCATATTTCTCAAAATCCTATGTGGAAGTTTCAAATCACTTCCAATTTTGTACAATAGTTTATTTGGAAATTCTCAGGCTTCTATATTTCATTTTAGGGCCACATCATCAATATAATGTTACATCAACATGCTTTTTGTTTAGTTATTAAAAAAAAGGCCCAAAAAAAAATTTGAGACCAATAGTGATGCACTAAGTCATGTTTTATTGGTGTACTGATGTGGCATCACATGATTTGTCAGTTTGTGTACTTTATGGATAAAAAGTGTTTTGCAATTGGATATTAAGGTGCTTCACTATGGAACCCACTGAGGACTACTTCTATCCCCACTATTGGACCCCACTCCACTATGGGCCCCTCTCCCCTACCTCAATTCTGGAAAGTATAGGAATAAATGCACAATCTGCTACAGAAAACTCAGATCCGAACAAATACTCAGTATGATTCGATTGATTTTCAGAATTAGTCAGCAAGCTAATAAGCTCACTCTTATTTGAACTCAAAGCATCCTGGTCCTTCAATCTTTCTTTAATATCTAGTGCATTTCTTGGAGTTGTGTATGGTACCTTTTTGCAAGATCTGGATATTTTGTACGGTGTGAAGTTGCAACTTGCCTTTAGTATTTGCTAAAAAAGTGAATAGCTTCATTTGGGTAGTGGCTTAAAGCGAAGAGTTTCATGTCCCATGAATGAATCTTCTCTAGTCACTCCTGAAACTTTTCCTGATCTACTCTGTCACTGGCAAGATATGTTCTAATTTTTAAATGATAGGAAACTGTTAGAATAACAAAATAAAGAAATTAAGCTTTTCTAGCAAGGATTCTGAAGATAATTACAATTATATACAACCATCAATAAAAGAAACATATTGAATAATTTCCGGTGGTTGACAGAAAATTTGTTCATCAGTGACTAGAACATGAATTCTTCCAGTAGGATTTCGTCTGAAATACTCTGCATACAAGTTCCTTTCCTTCAAAGGATTTATGTGATACAAAACAGACTTAATGTTTTTCTCTTTCATCACGAGGCATGCGTTTTGGCTGTCAAGTGATAGATGAAGGTAATAAAATTCCATAGTTTTAAATGAAATTAAGACAAATGAAATATGCATTGATGGTCCATTAAGATAAAGATTCAACAAGAATCAATTCAGAGCTCTACTCAAAGGTAGTCACTATTGGAGGAAACAGAGCATTTGACATCCCAAGAAAGAGATTGATAATCAAAGGCAAGTATCTCTTAGAGATAGAGCAACCCATAGGCAACACCTTTAAGGATTATTTATTTTGATTATTTATTTTGAGTTTGTGAGATTCATATTTCGAAAGCTAACCCATGATTGTTTAGGATAAAGAGGAATTCTCTAGTGGGAAGAATGCACATGTTGTGGAAGGCAAGACAAGCACAACAACGTGGGAATTACCAGTAATTGCAACAGGAGTCACCCTAGCCTTGTTCACCATAAAAGCCCAATATTCTCACATATCCAATTCCATACCCAGCAAGAGGGATTTCCCTACTGAACGTAGTGTCTTATTGGGTGCTGCTAAGATGGGATATTAGCTGGTCCACATTTTCTAAAGTCACAAGTTCAAAATAACTATAAACTATGGTATTTGGTTTGAAAGAGAAAACAACATAAATTAATCTTGTAATTTCTTTGAAAAAGAGTCTCCAAATTAAAAACACTATACAGTGGTATATAAATACATGTTATTATATCTAACAGTGAAAATCGAAAATCCTTAAACATGGATGGTTGCCCATTGGCAGCTAAATCTTCTTGGAAATTGGAGCAGGCGGACATTGCTGAGCACTTTAGATACTGTCTTACTTTGAAATGTTTAATTTGGCATAAAACTTCTTCTCCAGTGAAAAATTCCTGGGCATGAGGTATGGATAACATAAAGCACAAACATACTTCCTGTTTTCAAGCAGAAAAGTTCTCATTTAATTAAGTTTCTAATTTGTAATTTCCATAATTTACAAATACTAGTTAACAAAGTTCTCACTTAGTCACAGTACTGTTGGTGTTGTAGATATTTAACATTGAACGGCATTTACAGGAAAACATTTTGGAGTCCAAAACTGAAAATCATCTGCACTGGAATCCAATCTTCAAAATTGGGCTTCTTTGTTACTAACAAATATTAAAAAATTCATTCAAATTTCAAGGGGCTTTGATGTACTTGAATATTAAAAACTATATTTTCTATAAGCTAGCAAAAGAAAACTGGTAAAATTCCCAGAGACCAGGAGTTCAAATATATTTTCTTAAGGAACATATATGTTCTACAATGATGGAAATGACATTTGTTCAACCTCGAACTGGAGAAAATCATTTAAATCCTTCGTGCAAACAAGAAAATTTAAAGTAAAACAGTCGGTTATTCACTGAACATAAGGAGAGATTAAGTGAGAATCCTTACTTTGGATTTAATCTGGAATTCCATACAAGTCAGAACCACAAACAGGACAGAGTCGACAATTGTGTGAATATCATACAAATTATATTAAAATCACAACAGAAATTGAACAGAGGAGATGAGGTGCTTGACACCTGTCTAGGCACTAAGGAAGCATCCAACATGCAGACCTCCCCCAAAATCTCTATTTTGGTTGGAATTTAATAATATTCATGAATCTGTTGTGTAATTAATAGTTTATCACCTAGATGAATAGAGGAAGGAGCCCCTTCACTTTGTATTTCTCTCTACACAGTTAACATAAACAAAAGTTTTAAACAAAATCCTTTTCAGAAAAAAACTACCTTTCTTTCAGTTAATCAATGATATTTTTTAGTTATTAAAATTTTAAAAAGTTCAATGTTTGCATCATCATTTAAAGAGCACATCTAAGCATTCACTACCACATCAACAGCTGCATATTTACTGACAGATAAGCATATTGCATGTTTGCTTGCTGTCTTCAACCATTGTTCACAAGCCACTCACAAGTTGTCGAATAAGTTCACGCGGACTTCAAGAATTTGATTAAGAAGAACATGACTCTTACTTAGCAAGCTCCCCAAAGTTGTTTATAAACACCACCAATCTATTTATTGCAAATTCAAATATCAGAAGGCAGTGTAAACCAGTTTCCAGACCACAAAACCTATCAGTTCGATTACACACCAGAGAAAAGAAAAGTCCAATTCACTATTTGCCAAAGCATCACAGAGTCAAATCTGATACAGTAAGTCATTTTGCATCACTGTAACAGTTTGCAGTGTAGTGTCATCAAACTGCACCTAGAGCTAAGCAACCCTAATCCATCTTTGTTACTTCTGTTAAATTTAATGATCAGATTTAATGCACAGAAAATTAATTCAAAATCAGACAATAACACAGCAGATACCCTGGGAAAACCCTCCACTTGAGGGAGAAAAACCCAGCAACAAAGATCTCTCTTGATATATAAATAGAGGCAACAAATCTCTTTACAATGAGGCCAATAACAAGGCCAATCTTCAGCACCTACACAAGATGCAATGACAGATAACAATCTGTATTTCTTCAATATTTAAATTCTGCCCTTGAAGAAACTCGCAATCTGCTCTTGATGAAATTCGCACTTGAAATGAAGGAAATGAATCGAACTTGCTTGATAATAAAGAGATGAAGGTGACCTTGTATATATACAAGTGTGAGAGAGGTCGCACCTCTTCATATTACAAGGGCGGCCAGAATACAATAATATAATTACAAATAATAAATACAAATCATAAGGAAGGTCGGCCCAAGAGAAATTATATTGTTGCCAAGAGAAGCGCATATTCTCATTAAATGATACATATAAATAAATAGCCGATAGGCTACATTTATTTATGTCTTCACTCATGGCTGGAAGGATGAACCCAAAGCTGCTCAATAACATTAACAACTTCAAAAAAGTGTGCTTGTCTATTTAAAATTCACTGTGTCCAACTCATAGATTCTAGGGTAGATCTGATTATTGTTTGTTTTTATTTGTTTACCCTGAAACGTCCCTCTTTATGACTGATCCACAGCTTTGATGTGTCAACTGCCAGACAGGATTTAGTTGACTTAGTCTAGGTTAGCAATTTGAAAGTAGTTAGTCTCTTTCAGATAGGTAATCGACTTAAGTTAAGTCAGTTAAGCAGTAAATAAGGTCAGTTAGTCAGCCAATAAATCAGGTCGTTGAACTACAGTTGCCCTCATTCTGAATATGGGAACATTAAGTGTGTTATGTTCAATAATTAGTTATATGTTCTGTTATAGTTATCAAAGAATAAAATAAAATGTTCTGTTATTAGCTTTTCCTGCATCATTTTATGTATCTTTTAGTTAGTGTATTTCATACCCTAGGATTTTTTTAAAAGGCTCGTTATCTTCCTTTTCAAATCTAAAATAAATCTATTTAATGTAAAACTTAGAAAGAAAATATGAAATGTATTGGCTTAACCCTGAACTAAAAATTCTCAATCTTTCCATGCTTTAAATTTTCTGCCCAGGTGAGAAAAAAAAGGCAAAGATAAAGGGATATGCATACTTAAAAACAAATCTTCAAAACCACTTTTTGAAAAAGTTGGGAAAATTTTGGGAAACAGAAAAGAAAATGTGGCAGGTGGCAATTACTCTAGATTAATCACACAAGTTTTTGCAGTGTAATGTTGCTATGATACAAACATATCAATGTATCAAAAAGGTCCAATTCACTGTTATTGAAGAAAACGCTACTAATACTTGAAAAATTGTTTGCAGGCAGGGCATTTCAGAATTACAACCTTTTCAATTTCATTTCCATAATTTCAGAAGAATGCCCAGAAAGAAAACATTAACAACATAATCATAAATGAATTAGAACTACAAAACACTAAAAACACGAACACTGCCGTCCAAATGCATAAAAATGAAATATAATCAAAGAGGCCGAGTTGGCCATATGAAAGAGAAAATGCAAACCAGAACTATTAAAAACACAGAAAAATTATATCGAATGCCGAAAGAGAAATTGACAAAACCAATTAATTAAATAGCCTATTCAAAGATGCCTGATTACCCAAACCCATGAAAAATAGATACTCAACATCCAAAAAAATAAAAAATAAAAAGTAATAAAATAAATGGGTTATATCATTTTATGGAGGAGGTTGAGGTGAAAAAACATTTACCTAAATGATCCCGTTTGCCCAACTGACAGGCAAACCCAGACCCACAATCCAAAAACAATAAAAGTTTGAAATTGTGTTCAGTTCAAGTGAACAATTTTGTAAACAGGAACTACATATTCAGATAAAGTCTTCGGAGAAAACATTGTTGTGTCTTTCCTATACGTAAATTAGATAGCGTACCCTCTGTTACATCTAAGAGCATTTCTTGATCATAAACATGCTCCCTAACTACCCTTTCAAAATCATGAGCAGCATTGCCAGGAACACCATACCATGTCTCAGGTGCATCATAATGGTGATAATTCAGGCTACAACAGTGATAAGGATAGTAAGTGCATAAAATTGTAAACAAATGTATAATTTTAGCTAAAACTCATATAATTTAGTTACTTTATAATAAATAGCTCCACTACAATAACAGGTATGAAGGAATAGATTGTACCTGTACAAATAATGATCTTCCACATTCCATGCAAACATGCTGAACAGCATTCCAATGTAAAGCATAGGATCTGTCACACCCTGTATGAAAAGTATCAAACCCCTATTAGCTATTTGTAACACATGAATCTAACCTACAAAGCACAGAAATATTATTTCTGTACACAAAGATAAAACATTTTCTGAAAAGGACAGAATAATACAGGAATAGCAGTTTCAGGAAGACGCAGCATGGAATTTGGATTTCTTGACAGGTCCTGCATATACATTAATGAAAATCTTCAGATTCCAGTGTAGTGAGGAAAATGATCTATGCGGCTATAAACAATAAAAAATATGAATATATGGATCTCAAATACTGAACTAAGGAAGAAGGGCACCAAATAACCTTTAAATTCCATTTGTTGGTTCCTAGCGGATCATTTGGTGATTCTGAGAAAGCACTTCCTTCAATATCACATGCATAATATTCAACAGTTGATGACTATCCCAAAGTTATTTCACGCCAAAATTCCTCTTCCACAAACTTGGTAGGCAAGTTTGCAGCAGTTGAAAACTTGCGAGAATATGCATTGTTTGCTATTCTCTCCTATTCACGAAAGAAATAGTTCCTGGACAAGCATTGCCACCAAACGAAAATGGCTATTGTAGGTGAGACGGCACAGGTTTTCTTTAACCCCAGGCCCTCTCTCATGTCATTAATGAAAATATCATAGCTTGGGGGTACGTACTTGTGTGAAACATCATAATGTACCATTTATTAATATCACTACCTAGCATTTTGGAAACATAGAGAACTCTACCAACATACCATTCATTAATACCACTATCATTTTATATTATTCTTCTTTCTTTGAATAACACGAAGGTTGCAAATCTACATTTGGGAATTCACTCGGATCTCCCAAGGGGGGAATGAGGTTAGCCACTCCCTACTAAATAGAGTTGTTGCAACATATGACATTATGGATGAGCAAGAGTTTATGGGTCTAAAGGATCTAGATCTTGTAGAAGAGAACCTATACACTAAAGTCGAGAAGAAGAAGAGTAAAAAGGGGAATAATACAGTGGAGGTTTCTACAAGAAATAGGGCTAAAGCGGATGTGGGAATTCCGAAAGGTTCAGGCAGAAAATAAATTAAATGGCATAGAGAGCAGGAATGTTTTCAAAACATTGCGGATGGAACTCAAAAAATTATCTTGGATCTATGCAGAACTCCATCCAAAAAATGAAAGTTATGTCATGGAACATTCGGGGACTAAACAGTTCCCATAAACAGGAAAATTTGCGCAATTTTGCAAGGGACCATAAGCCTGACATTCTTATTATTCATGAGTCCAAAATGCCCAAAGATCATGTGAAGAAGATTAAGATTTTTAAGAATGGTGGTGTGTAGGGCAGTAGTTCGAATGGTGCTTCTGGGGGCTTGCTGACTCTTTTGGAACTAGGAGCGTATTCAAGGAACTTCAATTTTGGAAGATGCTAATCATGTGGCCACCAGATTTAAGCATATCAGAGATGATTTCAGTTGGATCTTGTCTAATATCTATGCGCCCAATAGTAAGACTGCTAGAAGGAGTTTTTGGAAAAAACTTGAGTTTTTTAGATCCTATTTTTCAAATGAGAACTAGGTCATCATGGGGGATTTTAATACGCCTTGGCTAGGGTCTGAAAATTTTGGTGGATCTTAGATTCAATTGGATAGTAAGATGGATTTGATGTATTTTATCAATTCTCAATGTTTGCATGATGTGGACCTTAAGGGGGCTACCTACACCTGGTCTAACAGGAGAGTTGGGAACGATCTTATTCAAGTTCGGCTTGACAGGGCTTTAATTTTGAATAAATGGTTGAAGGACTACTATTGCTCGTTAAATTCTCTCTCCAGAATAGGCTTGGATCATTTCCCCATAAGTTTTGTGGCTAAGTCTGTGTTAGGTAAGAAATTTTCCTTTCAAATTTGAAAAAATGCGGTTGTCTCATCCTAATATATTTAATTGCATTCAAGATTGGTGGGATATAAATGTCAGTGGTACTGCCAGGTGTAGAGTGGCTAAGAAGCTTGGTGAAGTCAAATCCAAGGTTAGGACTTGGAACAAGGACGTCTTTGGGGATATTTTTGAGTCTAAGGTTGCTATCCAATAGGATTTAAGGGACATTCAGGACCATATCCAGAAAGAAGGTTATGTGGGAGATTTCCTTATTAAAGAAAATGAAATCCTTTCTAAATATCATAATATTAACTCTAAAGAAGAGGATTACTGGAAACAGAGATCTAGATGTGCTTGGCTTTTTGTTGGGGATAAGAGCACTAGGTTTACCCACATGACCACCATGAAACATAGGGTCTCCAATCGAATTGCTTATATAATGAAGGATGGGGTCAAAATTGAGAGAGAGGAAGAGATTAGAAGTGAGGCCATTCAGTTCTTTGCTAACCTTCTCTCTTCTAGAGAGGAGTTGAATGTGGATGCTCAGAAGACTCTTATTGAGGTCATTCCTAATATCTTGGATTATCATCAAAATAAGCTCTTGGCAGCGATCCCTTCACAGAATGAGATTAGGAAGGTGGTTTTTTCTTTCAAAGGGAATAAGGCCCTTGGCCCAGATGGTTTCCCCATGTTCTTTTTCCAAGTGTTCTAGGAAATTTTTGCTGATGATGTTACTAGTGTTGTTAAAGAGTTTTTTGGAGCTAGGAAATTGCTAAAAGAGCTTAATGCTACCTTTATTGTTCTCATGCCTAAATTCCCTGGTGCTAATTCTTTTGATTCTTTCCATCCTATTAGCCTATGCAATTCCTTTTACAAGATCATATCTAAAGTGATAACTTCTAGGCTTTTAGGGGTTCTTCTGATGTTGATCTCTCCTCATCAGAGTGGTTTTGTTTTGGGTAGACAAATTTTGGACTCTATTATTACGGTTCATGAGAATATCCATTCCCTCAAAGTTTCAAAAAACTAAGGTTTCTTGCTCAAACTGGATATGGCTAAGGCCTATGATAGGGTGGACGAGAAGTTCTTAATTAAAGTCTTAAAATCTTTTGGGTTTTTTGAAAGATTTTCAAATTTGATATGGGAACCGATCTCTACCACAAGCACCTCGATGATCATAAATGACTCTCCTTCCTATTTCTTTAAGGTGTCAAGAGGAGTCAGACAAGGGGATCCTGTCTCTCCTATTCTTTTTACCCTCATGGTAGAAAGTCTAGGGAGGCTCATGCAAAAAAGAGTGATGGAAGGTAGCCTGAAAGGTTTAAAACCCTCTTTGGAAAATCTGGCCTATTCGCACTAGTAGTTTGTCGATGATACGATGCTTATGGGAAGTGCTACTATTGGTGAAGCCAGAGCTATAAAGAGTTATCTTGTTCATTATGATGAGGGCTCAGGAAAAAAAATTAATAGAGCCTAAAGTTCCCTCTATTCTTTCAATACCCCTGAGCACAGACAGAGAAAGATTGCAAATATCCTTGGCTATGGTGTTAATTCCCTTCCTTCAACTTACTTGGGTCTTCCTTTAGGGTCCAAACCTCTAGACTCTTTTTGGATCTCTCTGGTTGATAGGTTTAATAGGAAATAGGTTGGTTGGAAAGGGGCCCTTTTGAGTCAAGCTAGAAAAGTTCTATTTCTTAAGGCTTCTCTTCAGAATCTGCATGTTTACACCCTTAGTTTGTTCAAGATCCCTACTAAGTTTGTTGATACTATTGAAAAGATCCAAAAACAGTTTCTTTGGTCGAGGGTTGAGGAGAAGAAGAGGATTCCATTGGTGGTTTGGGAGAGTGTGTGTAGACCTAGGAAGTTTGGAGGCCTAGGTTTGAGGAATATCAGAGTGTTTAATAAAGCTCTTCTTGCGAAGCAAGTTTGGAGAACTTTTGCAGATATTCACAAATGGAATACTATTTGGCATAGCAAATACTTGTAGGAGGTTGACTCCTTTCAAGACTTTCTCAACTCTTAGAACCTTCCCTTTGGTTCTTCTCTATGGAACAATACCATTAAAGCTAGGGATCTGGCTGGTAAAGAAGCTTTTTGGAAGGTGGGTGATGGTAAGAAAATTCGATTCTGGGAAGATAAGTGGATTGGTAATGAGTGTCTTTGTAATATTCTTAGCTATGGAATTCATGTGGAGGACTGCAAGTCTAGGTTTGGTGGGTTGGTTGGGGATTATTGGAGGAATAATTAGTGGGTTGAAATTTCTTCAATTAGTTAGGATCTCCAACCTCTACAGACCCTTCTTAACTTTTTTAGGCTCAGTTCACAAGGGCAGGAGGACACTATGGTCTAGAAGTTGTCTTCCTTTGGAACCTACTATGTCTCTTCTATAGTGGCTTCTTGTTACTTGCCTCAACGACCCTATCTAGGCTAAGGTGTGGGTGCACAACCTCACTCTGAAAGTCAATCTGTTTGCTTGGATTCTTCTTCAAAACAAACAGTTGACCAATGATAATCTCGATAAAATGGGGTTCTCTTTTCCTAATAGGTGTTATTTGTGTTGTGTTGAGGCTGAGACTTCCTCACATATGTTTCTCCCTTGTCCTTTTGCTTATGCCATATGGTGTAGGATTCTGCGAATGTGGGATCTTAGTTGGGTTTTTCCTAGAACTATTGTGGATTTTTATAATCAATGGAAGGCCCCCTCAAAGAATTGGGCCCTAAATATGCTCTAGAACTATATCTTTCCTTACCTTGCTTAGGATATCTAGAAAGAATGCAATAACATAATCTTCGAGGATGTGGCTCTATCAGAGGAAGTGGTCTTTGGTAAGATAATGAGAGCAATGGTTGAAAACTTTAATTTGCTTAATAACAAGTATAAAGGTAGAGGTAAGGTCAAAATGCAGGAGTATGATTGTAAAATAGTGGGAGCCTGGAAAATTAATGTGGATATGTTCAATATGCCCAAAAGTATTAAGGATCCTAGAGATGGCATATTTTGGAGTCTCCCTCCCCCTGATTGGGTCAAAATCAACTTTGATGGTGTTACCAAAGGAAATCCTGGGCCTATCGGGAGTGGAGGGGTGATAAGGGATGAAAATGGGTGTTTTATTATGGTTGTGGTGGTTCCTTTAGGCACTTAGACCAACCATGTTGCCAAAGCCTCTGGTGTTTTTCAGACCTTGAAGTTGGCTAGTCAATTGAAGTTTAAAAATGTGTGGATCGAAGGGGATTCAAACAATATAATAGAATGCCTAAAGGCCCATCAAAAACCTTCATGGTCTATACAGAATTGGATAGACCTTTCTAAGGAAATTATTAATAACTTTGAGAAAAGTTATATTTCACATGCTTATCGAGAAATAAACATGGTGGTAGATTTCTTAGCCAACAAAGGTGTCAAATCTCAGAAAAAGATGATGTGGTAGGGGTAGGATGAGTTGGAGGCTGACGTTAAGGTCCTAATGATGTATGACCGTGTTCACGAAAAGATGCAATTTCCCATTCCATTGAATAATGGCTAAGTGTCCTCCCCTACAGTCTCGGGACTGCGATTTAATGATTATTCTAAGTTGGACAAGGAGTAATTACTTTATCTCTTGTTTGCATGTGATTAGTTTCACACAGTTTCTAGGCATTTTAGGATCCTGTTTCTATAGGGTTCTAGACTATTCTATTCCTACTGGCAATATGATGGGTGGTGAAAGTCGTAGGGTGGAGCTGATAAGTAATGCACAACTAAAGAGCAATCTGAAGCTTTGGAAGAAGTTGGAAAATGGTGGCATTACTATTTTCATTGAGAAACTCCATGGCTGGGACCCAAAGGTGACTAGGGTTTTTGCAAAAGATTGGAAGGATGGTGAGATTAACTTATTGGGCAGACAAGTGATCATCAACGAATAGCTTATTGCTAAGGTTATGGGCCTCTCGACTGACGGTATCAAATTCTACAGGGACAGGAAGCAATCTGATGAAGCAGACAATAAATTCCCTAAGTCAGATGCTAAGAGGTAGGAGTTACAAAGGACTTGTAGAAGCTACTATGACTTGGACAAAATTGTCTCGCATGGGAGGAGGGTTTTGAATGTGTTGATGGAGTACATCACTTTGGATGGTCATTAGACCAGAGTCTTTGGGTATCATTTTGTCCTTTTGAATCATTTCAGGCACCAAGTTAGGATTTCTTTTCCTTTTTATCTTGCATCTTCTCTGAATAACAGTTTGAAAAGCCATAGACAAAACCCTACCAGGTACTCTATTCTTCATGAAGGACTGCTTGTCCTTATTTATGACCATTTTAAAGCTATGTCAGCTCTGCCTTACCAGACACCATTGCCTAAGGATAGGTTTGTTGACAAGGATAAAGTAAAATCTAAGGATTCTCCTTAGAAGAAGGGTAAGAGAAAGGTGTCAGACAACCCCTCCTATGATGTGAATGAAGAGGATTCATAGTCGATGTCATTTTCTGAGTATTCCAACCATCCTGCGACCGATAAAGAAGAGAGACCCTGCTTCCCTATGAATCTCAAGGAAGGGGATCATTATTTTAAGGAGGAATGGGAATTTCCCACTAATGTTCTTGATATAGCCCGCAATGGGGTTGTGGCTAATTTTAGGTTAGTGAGATGGGTGTTCTTTGAAATTAAGGAAATTAAGTTGAACCAGAGAGCCATGAATAGTAAAATGGAGAAAGTTGATGATGAAAATAACAAAGGCAGTGGTAGTGGTCGGGCGATTGACTTTTGGACTGAGGAAGAGAAGAAGTATATGGTTGAGTGCCTCAAGAAAATGGTGGAGGAATTATAGGATTTTAAATGCAATCATGATGGCAAGTAGGCGGATATGGAGGAGTAGCTGAGGAACATCAAAAACTCTCTCCATAAAGTGTTGGTTATGGACCATAAGATTTTAAAATCTATTGCACATACTATGAATACCATGGTGGAGAACCTAGAAAAATCCTATCAAGTTAAGACTGTTGTGTTTCTTGATTTGGACAAAGAGGAAGGGCAGCCAGATAGTGGGGGGTCGAGTACCAGGACCAGAGCAAATTTGAGAAGGAAGGCAGACCAAGCTTTAGTCAACATCTAGGAGATCAAGAAGTCTACACTTAATATGAATAGTCTGGAGCAAGAAGCGGCAAAGATCCTCTGGAACCTGGCCTAGGGGCTAGCTGTTTTGTGGTTTTTTGTCAGTTTTTTGGTTGTTTTGCCTTGGTTTCTAGTGTTTTCTTCTTAGTGGGCAGGTTCTTGTTTTTGTTTGTGATATGTTAATGTTATATCCTTCGCTATCTGACTGTTAAGGGTTTCAAGACCCCTCTAAAACCTATTTGTTTCTTAATAAAAAACATGAAGGTTACCAAAATGAGTGAAACCCTCTCAGCTAATAAATTGTCAATAAATTAGTCAATAATTGATTTTTCAAATATTTTTGGTTAAAAAATTCACATTTCAACAGTTGGAAATATTAGAAAACACTAATATTTACCTTGATTAAAAATATTTTGCACTTCATTTGCTAAAAGGTACATAGATTATTACCCCTGTTAGAAAAAAATGAATAAAATAGTTACCTCCTATTGCAGGTACTAAAAATCACATATTTTCTTCCAATAACCAACCCAAAATTGTGTGGTACAAAGAAAAAAAATTGTGAATAAAATTGCATCAAATACTTAGAAGTGAAGAAAAAGTGGCACACTTTGTGGGTGCATAGGAACAACTACATAATTTTGCAACAGGTACTCGGCGTTGGTAGAGTTTGCAGTAATAAGCAATTGAAAATGGGGGGTAGGAAAAGAGTTGAGCCTAAAAGCTATGAAGTGCATACTAGGAATGAGAAGGTTTGGGAGTAGATTGAAAGAGGTGGGTTGGTTCCATTTATGGAAAAACTTCATGGGCCCAATTATGTGGCCATAGACTACTTAGAGAAGAATTGGAACAATGGAGAAATAATTCTCTTTGGAAGAAAGGTGAAGCTAGATGATCAAATTATAGGGGAGATTATTGGAATGTCCACTGAGGGTGTGAAATTTTATCACGATAGAAGGTTTTCTGACGAGGTAGTTATCAGATTTCCTAAGAAGGACAAGGAGAAATTGAAACTGGTTAAAATTTCTAACAGCTATTTTGAAATTGACACCATCAAGGCACTGTGGAGAAAGGTACTTTGGGTTATTATGGAGTATATCACTCTAGATGTGAGATTTACCAAAGTGAATGGGAATCATTTCACCATTCTTAACCACTTCCGCAATAAGGTACAGATTTCTCTTCCTCACTACTTGTTATGTTTGTTGAGTAATAGCCTTGAGGACCATAAGAAAAATCCCAGGAGATACCCTATTCTTCATCCTAGTCTTATTAGGTTAATATATGAACACTTTCAAAGCATGTTGGTTTTATCTAAACCTGTTTCCTCTATGACGTCTGAGGACTATGACATGGATAGTGGGGGTTCGGAGATTCAGCCAAACTAGAGAGAATTGTTGAAGCCCACTCATCCTATGAGATGTTTGGTAAGAAAACCCAATCTAAAAAACCCCAGCTCGCTAAAGATAACCTTGAGACCTACACTAATTGCTTTGCCCCCTTAAAGAATCCTATTCTCAAGGGCTCCCCTACCAACAAGTTGGTTTCCTACTCTATAAACTCCTTGGAAGACAAAACCGAAAACCCTAAAGCTAGTAGAAATTATGTGTCCTCCCCTCCTGCCTCTTTCAGATTTGAAGGTACCAAATTTCCTAGCTCTTCCAACTCGGGTGACGTTAACCTCATATTAGACTAGGTTCATTCTAGTGACATTCTGGCCTCTGCTAGAAATGACATTAGTGACACTTTCAGGGTCTTGAAATGAGCCTGTCAAGAAATTAATGAGCTTAATCAAAGAAATAGGGCTCTGTATAGTAAATCAAAGGAGCTAGAATTGAAGCTAGCTGCTCTCAGCAACAAAGAAGGGAAACAAAATAAGAATAGTATTGGAAAGAAAGGAGGTGACATTGAGGAAAAGTATAAGTCTCTGGAAGTGGAAATGGTTAAAATTAAAAATAACTTGAAAATAGTTGTGGAACAAAACCATAAAATGGCTAGGCACAAGGCCATTATTATCAATGCTATGTTTGAAAAGTTGGAAAAAATACAATAGGGTTTGCTGGGTGTTGATTTGGAAGAGAACAAGGATAGCAAGAATGAGGACCAAGGTATTTCGAAAAGGACCTATTCCAATCTCAAAAGGAAAGCGCCTCCCGCTACATAGATGGTTAAGATCTTAAAGAGGGGCATTTAGGATATGAATTCAAGCTGGAAGCTGAGACTACATATTTATTAAAGACAAAAATTTAGCTATTGCTAGCTTTTTGTCTGGTTTTTTTGGTTTTGTGGCCTTCGTTGGCATGTTTTGGTCACTGTGGTCTTTTACTGTTGTTATTTTTACAAACTTTCCAACTTTGGTGTCTTTAATGACTCTATCTTTATTTTGTAAACTTCGTGGTTTCGGGTCCCTATAAAACCCATTTTTTCCTCTTTCAAAAACATTGCATCAAATACAATGATATTTCCAAATAGATGAAACTCAACAATTAAATCCAAGATCTCATTGATCATGGTGAAATAAATTTGAATGTCATTATTTCTTCTCACCCAATATTCATATATGTGTAGTAAGATGCACTCTTGAAGCATGACCAAAAAAATCCTCAATGGCTAACAAGCGATCATCCCATAATAATTGCATGAGCAATGTCTACACACCAATAAAATATATATCTACTATGACTCAATAGTAGGTCATTTAGAAGTAGCTTATCTATAATTATGGACCATCAAAATTAAAAATTACAATTGTGTTGTATCACCACTAGGCATGGACCATCTAAGGGGAATCCTTTATCACCAAACAAACTACTTAACATATTATCCTTAAAAATATTAAGAATTATTTACAACGAACATTCAACTTGGAGCTTCTCGAAACATCACCTATTCACAAGGAAATATTAGAGTATATTATAGGAGTCACGAGTATCTAATAAAACTATTTGAAACTAATTTTAGGCCATGGTGGGCCAATTGTCTTCCTATAATTAGCTCATGTTTGATAAAAAAAAATACTTTACATTGGTCCATCCATAAAAAATCACTCCATATTGATGTCATAGTCAACAAACATAACTTCAAATGAGATCTAATAGATGAAAATTCTCATTTAGATTTGTACACATATAAATTAGAGAGAAAATTCAAATATTTCTAGGATATAATAGAAAATTTAAAGTGTGCAATAATTATATCCTACGATGATGTAGAAGGAATGTATAATGGTACTATTTATCTTCCCATTCAAGTCAATTTGATATTATAAAGAACCACATTCCATGTTCTTGACCTTTATTTCTAGTAAAATATTATCCCTAATAATGTATGGATCAATGCCATGTACATGCCATTCCAAATTTAACTATCACCCATGCATCAAAATTACCATAAAAATATAGAAATTATAGTCAATGGACCTAAAGACTTTGAATATTGTATAGTATTGGAAGGTTTCTATAATATATCCCATCACTACCAGAACTAACATTGATGTACCTATTCCATGTTATTGCTATCCTCCTACTATGTTGATCCCACCTCTTTGGATTCATCATCATCTACCGATCCCACTCCAAGAATATAGGTCAACATTATTTAGAGGGGTTGTAGTGATGATGGGCCTAATGATGCTTTATACGTGGATCAAATTCCTCTATATCCATGATTCTATCAAAAATATTGATGTCATGCTACTTAAACATCTAATGTCTTGTAATGTAGTACAACTTTTATCTATCAATGGATTCATATATGATGAGATCATGAATAGTGATATTGCCTCTTTAATCTACAAGGATAAATAATATGTAGCATGTTTCCTTGAAGAGACATATCCAATATCACTTAGTATATGTAGGAACATAGGTTGCAAGGTAGAGGGCCTATAAATCCATAAACAATGAATTCTTGAGCTAATTAATCTTGATGTAAATAACCATGTCTTTTCCTTGTGATAAATGAAGTTAGATAATGAGTCCTATGGTATCCATGATGCCTTTGATAATGTGGAAATATCCTTTCCCATTGTTAAAGTACATAAAATGATGGCCTGTCAAATATTCCTTGGATAAATTTACAATCATTTTTCATGATATATCCATTTGTACCATCACTCCCACCACTAAATATTATATTTCATTTCATTTCATCTACCTTGAGATTGTTTTCCAAGACCAAAAAGATCTCATCTCTCTATATGCATTTTAAAATGTTGAATGCTTTATAGAATTAATGGGAATTTATGATAAAATTCCAACAAATGATCATAAGAAATATTTCTAAATTGACTTAGATCTAATAGCATACTTTAGGGAAAATCCAAGTTCCTTAATCCACAATTTTTTAAATAAAAAATAACAATAAGAGGGTAAGTGCACCAAGATGGTCGCACTTTTGTGGCCAAACAAGAAAAAAACAAGCCATAACGCGTTCGCATTATGTCTTTTTTAAAAAAAAGGGCAAATCCAGTTTTAAAATAACGCGTTCTCGTTATAACACGAGCACATTATTTAATCCTAAACGGACATATCTCTACTGGTTAATAATGCGCTCGCGTTATGATAAATTTGGCATTTTTAAGCTTTAGATGGTAGATTTATAGGGTAGAGGATTAAGGGTACTAGGGAGAGAGCTAGAGGGATTGAGTGAGAGAGAGGGAGATACTTCAAAGAGAGAGGAAGGGAGTGAGAGAGAGATACCCTCTCTCACTCTCTCCAACCCTCTCCCACCCTCTCCCATCCTCTCCCACTCTCTCC
>VDFB02105785.1:84460624-84948128 GCA_007258455.2 Sequoia sempervirens | reverse complement strand
CAACAAAAGCTTTAAAATATTTACCTTCTTGCAAAAGCTCTTCATACTTTCAAGCTTGTGTAATCTTATCATTGTGTACCACAAGGATGAGTAGACTACTTGTAAATGGAACCTCCAAGATAGATAAAATAGGACATATTGCATGGTTGGCTATGTACATAGCACAATTTGTCTAGACTAACAACACTATCTATGATTCTATGGGTGTGTTCATGTAATAGTTTAAAACTATAGTAAATTCCAACCATTAAGAAGGATATACATTGACTATATATTTATAGTATTCTCATTTATACATCCTTGCACTTCCATGTGATGGAGGCTCGTAATACAAGATAACTTATAAGTATTAGATGTTGCTCTCAATTACTCATTTTCCCTATTTGTTTTAGTGGCCTCTACTATGCCCCTAACCCTATAGTTTGTATAGATCAGGGTTAGAATTTGAGGAATAATGAATCAATAATAGCAACCAAAATCCTATCTAATTCAAGCTAAGAAGACCCTAATCCAACAATGAAGCACAAATGACAATAGAAATCCAAATAATGAAGCAATACAACCTCAATTCCTATGCCATAATTGAATTATATACATTGCTCTTCTCCATTTTGCCTTGTTTGCTTTTATATTTGTATGCAATATATTTGATAGGCTTGATGTTGATGCAAGATAGCTCTAGTTCTCAAGATAACAAAACTTTAAAGATTGTGATTCTTCAAGATAAATGATATGAGAAGCAAAATATTGAAGATTTTTGTTTCTCAAGACAAATAATATGAGAAGCAAAATATTGAAGATTGTGGTTAACCTTGAAATGAAGGTGATGGCTTGCTTTTATAGAAATCCCAATTCAAATGAAGGGTCAAGAGTGAATGATGAAGTATCATGATCAATGGATGAGATTAATTGAGAAGAAAGGAGATAGGATGAACCAAAACTCAAGAAATTGGTTGAGATTTAGGGCTTGGCTAAGAAGAAATTCAAATTAAACAATGATAGCAATTATTTAATTTAAAGGAGGGAAAATTAATAATTAAATAATTAAAAATAATTATTTAATTATAGAAGAAGGCAGAGTGTTAAAATATTAAATAATTACAAATAATTATTTAATAGAGGATGGATGAAAATGATAAATAATTATTTAATTATGGAGAGAAAAGACTAGTAAATAATTAAATTGTTAAAATAATTATTTAATTATAGAGGAAAATATAAATAAATAATTAAATAAATAAAATTTATTTAATTTAAAATGATAAAAAAGATAAATTAGTGACATAATTTAAATAAAATTGATATTTATTTAAATTAATCAAAAGAGGAATGAGATAAAGTGAATTAATTAAATAATTAGGAATTATTTAATTAATAGAAGATGACATTAGGAAATAATTAAATAATTAAAATTATTTAATTATGCATGGAAGAAGGTGAATTAGTGATAAAATGTTGCTTGTAGGCTCGGGATATTTTTCAATGTCTTCAATTTGTATTGGGTTATGAGTAGTCATCTTGTGGCTACCTTAACTCTTAATAAGTTACATAATCATTATTATAATCATATATAGATATTTAAGTTGTCCTAAGGGTTATAGTTAAGTATCTAGGTTGGCCTAGGTGGCATCGAAGGCATATGTATGGTACATATAGGAGGGATAAGTTATTATTATCATGGTGAGTACATTGAGTTCTTATTAAAGAGTATTAGAGTTATCTCCCTTGAAGTGGATTAGGAGGTTGTTCCCTTGAAGTGGCATTTTATTATCATGTATTTGCAACATATTTCCTATTCTATTCTTCTATCGTGCAAGGTGTGTCATTACATAGTGTTTATTTGTATAGCAACCTCCAAGGGCACTCTCTATATAAGGCTAAAAAATCCTTTCAAGAACTATATAGTATAACTAACTTGGAACCAAATAATCTTGCTCTCGGTTACTCGTCTCTCTTATATTATTTGTGTGCCCTCAAAAGAAAATCTCTATAAGGCCAAAAAAAGACATTCCTTATTGTAGAACCCAACCTTGTGTATGTAAAAACTTTACAGACTTGATTGTGTATGTCCATGAACTATAGTGATTTTATGTCTATTGGAAGTATGAGTAGTTTGTGTGTTGTCATTGATGTCAAAATTTTTATGGAGAGTTATTTGGAAGTTTGTGATGATACTTTGATTAGCTACATTATGTTGTCATTAGTAGTGTCACTAATGTCAACCTATAGTGTTGCTTTGATAAGATTTTTTTGAGTTGCTATAGTAGTTTGGTAGTGCTGAGGAAGTGTTGAAGATGATGATAATGTGTTTGCGGTGCTTAGTTTCCAAGTGCTTTTGAGAAAATTTAAGTAAAAGAGAACTTTGTGATTGAGAGGTGTTTTGTATAGCATAATAGTGATATGTTTTTTCTTCACATTTCTTCTATATTAAAGATTTGCTTATGCAGTTCAAACATTTTGTTCAAAGGTTTTCAAAGGTGTTATATCTAGAATTTCATGTCTAGGATCATTGTGCAAATAAATTTGTGTTCACTAGTGTGTGAACAATGTATTTTAGTGTTGTTTGGGAGAAATGGTTTTGCTCCACATTTCTCCACAATTTGGTTTTTGGTCTTACAAATTTGAACATGTGCTTATATTGATCATATCTATCTTCACTCTAAATTGTTTGAAGCTTGGTGCTCTGGAAGATTGGATTCATGTGCTGCAAGTATGTGGAAGGTTAGCTTGGTGTACAAGTGAATGTGTTCTTCAAGTGAAAGTTGTTGTGAAGGAATTTGTTGTATTTCAGGATGTTTATGCAATATTCTAGATTATGTTCAAGTGATATATGTTATCCACAAGTTGTCTTTGGATCAAATGAAGCATGTACTTAATTTTTTAATGGTGTTTACAAAGGTACAACCGACCTTGGGTGTTTACACTAATTGTGGATATGCTTCGGTGTTTGTGGAAGTGTGGCGTAGTGTGTATTAGTGGATTTGGGTTTGAGTTAAGGTGTGTTGTGGTCCACCTTCATTCCTTTCCATTGTGAGAATTCTTTTGTGTTGACCTAATTTGAATTTGCATGTTTGAGATGCATAACCGACCTTTTGAATTGTTTTTAAGGTTGTGATGGGTATATATGTGTGTTGAGTTGATGGAGGATGTGTGCAAGAAGTGTGTGTGATGTGAATTATTATGTGAAGTGTGAAAGTGTGAAGTTTAGTGTGAGCTTTAATGACTAAGACTACTGTAAGCGGTGATAAGGTGTCTACATTCTTTAGAGAGTGTGTGTATGTATTCCTCACTGTGGTTTTTCCCTTCTTGGGTTTTCCATGCAAATCTAATGTTCTACTGTGTATGGTGTTGTTGTGCTTTTATTTTTTGTTATTTGTTTATATGTTAAATCATTCTAACAGATTAAAGGCTAATAAGTTTAATGTGGATTTGAATGTTAATGAGGGTTTGATGTTTTAATGAACAATTGGTTCATCCCCCTCTCATTTGTCTTGTACATTCAATAATTGGTATTAGAGCAAGGTTCCTTGGAAGAAAGATTAACTGCTTGAGGTAGATTTGGGATGGTGCACAAGGAGGATCCTCTATTTAATGGATATGATTATGCATTTTAGAAGATCAAGATGGAAGGTTTCTTTGTTTCTCTAGGATTTGGAGTTTGGAAGTCTGTTGAATCTAGATATATTGTGCTTGCAAATGGTTTAACTATTTTTGATAAAATTAAAGCATATGAGAACAATGGGAAAGAAAGTTATGCTCTCTTGAGTGATCTTTCTAATGCTAAACTTGTGAAAGTTATGAATGTTAAATCTTCTAGAAATATTTGGAGGAAGTTGGAGAGTATCTTTGAAGGAGATGATAAATTCAAGCAAGCTAAGATGTAGAACCTAAAAAACAAATTTGAAACCCTACGAATGTCAGAGGATGGAGATATTACAAGCTACATGCATAAAGTGGATGAATTTGTCAATTCTATCAGAGGTCTTTGTGGACAACTTGAAGAAGAAAAGGTAGTGAAGAAGGTATTGAGAACTCTACCTAAATCTTATAGTCATAAAGTTTCTACTATTGAGGAAGTTTAAAATTTGAATAATTATTCTAAAGATTAGTTGTTTGGTGCTTTAACTACTTTTGAATTGAGAGAGTTTGGTCCAAGTGATTCAAAGAATGAGACTATTTTTAAAGTTGGAAAAGCTGAAAAGAATGAAGAATCAAATCCGAATGATGTTAATGATATAGAATCAAACTTTGTAAGAAGATTGAAAAAGGGAACTGGGAAGTACATAGGTAAGTTGTCTTTCAAATGTTTCAATTGTGGAAAAATTAGTCATTATGCTTCAAGATGTCCTATCAAAGCTTCGAAAGATAAATATAAGGAGAACAAAAGCAAATCAGTTAAGAAAATTTATTACGTTAAAGAAGATGCTAGTATATCTGATGGTGAATCTAATTACCCTGATGATGAGGATAATGAATGCTTGTTCATGGCTCTAAATGATGGAACTAATTCTGCTAACTTTGAGAGATGTATGAAGGAAAGTACTCCAAAAATAGATTATAATATTGAAGGAGCAATGGTGACTGCCTTTCATGCTAGAGAGGAGAAGAACAACTGGATCAGTGATAGTGGATGCCCAAATCACATGATTGGTAATTAGAGTAAATTTTTTAAACTTTAGAGATTTGGAGGACTTGTTAAGTTTGGTGATGATACATCTGCTAAGATACGTGGAAAAGGTTCAATTAGTTTTGATGGAAAGCATAATACAGATGATATTCTTTATGTTAAGGGTCTGCGACATAACATTTTGAGTGTAGGATAGATGTGTAGTAAAGGATATAACTGTGTATTCAAGATGATGGGTGTGAGATTAGAAAAGGCTCCAAAATTGTGGTTGTTATAGGAAGAAGGGTAGACACAAATGTTCATCAGCTCAAAGGTGCAAATGGTATGTGATTTATGACTCAAATTAATGAAAGTTAGATATTCTAGACAAATGTGTCACATCAATTTTGATGGCCTAGTAAGGATCAACTCAATTCAAGTTGTGAGAGATCTGCCAAAGATTGCAAAGCCTATCAATGTTGTTTGTAAGGAATTCCAGATTGGGAAGCAAGCTAGAAATAGTTTCAAAATAAAAATAATCTACTATCGGTCCTTTGGAGTTGGTACATACAAATCTTTGTGGACCTACAAGAACAAGAAGTTTTCAAGTTGACAGGTATTTCATGTTATTGATTGATGATTATTCTAGAATGACTTGGATTACTTTTCTCAAAGAAAAATTAGAAGCTCTAGATAAGTTTAAGGAATTCAAAGCTATGGTTGAGAATGAAATGGATATCAAAATCAAATGTTTAAGATTTGACAGAGGTGGAGAGTTCACCTCTAATGAGTTTAATAGTTTTTGTGAAAATCAAGGAACAAAGAGGCATTTGTCAGCCCCTAGGACTCCTTAGTAGAATGGAGTGGTCAAAAGGAAGAATAGAACTGTTGAGGAAGCTACAAGAACAATGATGAAAGAAGCAAACCTACTAGAAGTCTATCAGAGAGAAGCAATTCATACCGCAGTCTACATACTAAACAAAGCACAAGCAAGGACAAATAGTTCAAAGGCTCCCTATGAGTTATGGTATGGAAGGACTCCTACTGTCAAATACTTTAGAGTGTTTGGAAAAAATGCTATATCAGGAGAGATGAAGAAAACATGTGAAAATTTGATGCAAGATATGATGAAGGAATCTTCCTTGGATACTCTACAAAAAGTAAAGCTTACTAGTGCTACAACAAGAGGCTGAAAAGGATTGTTGAAAGTGCAAGTGCCAAGGTGGATGAAGATCTACATAAAAATTTAGTGATGATAGATGGATATGAATTAGATGAGTCTTTTTGTAGAGAAGAAGAAGAATATAAAGTTAAGGAGATTGAAGTATAGGTTGAAGAGGAAGATGCTTCATAAGAGATCCCTCAAACTCCCAAGTATGTGCAAAAGAATCATCCTGAAGATCAAATTATTGGTAACAAAAGAAGAGGTGTATTGACAAGAAGAAAGGTTGCTATGATAAAAAACAAGTGAACTTATGTTTACTTTCTAAAATTGAACCTAAAATAGTGGGTGAAGCATGAAAAGATGAGTATTGGATAAGGGCTATGGAAGAAGAAATAATGTAGATTGAAAAGAATTAGACTTGGGAACTTGTTCGAAGACCAACAAATAAGAATGTGATTGGAACCAAGTGGGTGTTCCAGAATAGTTTGAATGGGGATGGAGAAGTTGTTAGGAATAAGGAAATACTTGTGTGTAAAGGCTACTCACAAGTGGAAGTAATAGAATTTGAGGAGACATTTTCTCCACTGGCAAGAAGGGAAGCTATTAGGATGTTTTTGGATTTTGCAACACAAGGATTTAAAAGTTTATCAAATGGATTTGAAGTTTTCATTTTTGAATGGTGAGTTGGAAGAATAAGTTTACATTGAAAAATCAAAAGGCTTTTAGGTATCAGATAACCCTAATATGGTCTACAAATTGAAGAAAGCATTGCATGGACTCAAGCAAGCTCCTAGAGCTTGGTATGCAAGATTGGATAGGTACTTCTTGTAGCAAGGATTCAATAAAGGTACTATAGATAACAATCTTTATTTCAAAGTTGAAAAAATATTGAATCTTGATTGTGGTTGTGTATGTTGATGACATAATTTTTGGAGCTAATGAAGCAATGCGTAAGAGAATTACAAAAAATATGCCAAACGAGTTTGAAATGTCAATTTTTGGGGAGATGAATTTCTTCCTTAGACTACAAATTAATTAAACAAAAAAAGGTATATTCATTTCATAATCAAAATATGTCAAGGAAATGTTGAAGAAGTTTGGAATGGAAAAATGTAAACTGGTATGTACTCCTATGGTTACTAGTTGCAAACTAAGTAAGAATGATGAATCTCCTAAGGTTGATCAGAGCAAGTACAAATTAATGATTGGAGGGTTGTTGTATTTAACTGTTACTAGACCGGACATCATGCACGTAGTTTGTCTTGTGGCTGGATTTCAAGAAGATCCTAAAGAGTCACATGTGACAACAATAAAGAGAATATTTAGATACTTGAAGGGCATTCCAGAAGATGGTTTGTGGTATCCAAAGGATATTGATTTCTCTCTAAGTGCTTATATAGATACAAATTGGGTAGGTTGTGTGGATGCCAAAAAAAGTACAAGTGGTGGTGCATTCTTTCTTGGAAGCAAGTTGGTGTCTTGGTTAAGAAAAAAGCAAAAAGAAGGATTCAATATCATTATTTGTTGTAGAGGCATAGTACATTGTTGCAACATCTTGTTGCACACAAGTGTTGTGGATGAAGAAAACTTTGAAGGATATCAGAGCGGTATATGAAGAATCTATTTCTATCTTTTGTGATAATAGAAGTGCTATCAACATTTCAAAGAATCTAGTAATGCAGTCAAGGACAAAGCATATTTCAATCTAATATCACTTTTTGAGGAAGAAGGTTGTAGAGAGTGAGGTAAAGTTGGAATATGTGTCTACTAAAGATCAAGTTCTAGATATCTTCACAAAGGCTCTTCCTAAGGATACTTTTGAGTATCTTCGGGAGAAGTCAGGGGTTATTTCCTCTCCTTTCAACTAAATGCATAAGGATATGCATTAGTCCAGTTGATTTCAAGATTCATTCTTGTTTTGGTCCAATGTTGGTGGCTACTTCTTAGGGGGAGTAGGTAGTGGTGTTATTGGTTGTTGCAGTTAGGGGGAGTAAGTGTTGTCATTGTGTTGCAGTAGTATGTTGTGTACTCCTAAGGGCGAGTTTGTAGAGAAGTGGAATGTGTAGATGTGCAGAGAAGGTGTGAAGAAAATAGAGTGCAGTAAAAGGAAAGGTAGTTGCAGAGTAGTTGTTGTTCCTTATAGGTGTTACCTTTGGGGAGGAGAAAGTATGTGTGATTGATGTTAAAGGGGGAGAGATAGAAGTGTGTTTCCCTTTTCCATTGATTTCAAAGGGGGAGAGAGTTAATTGGAAAACCTTATGAAGTAAGGGGGAGAAAGAGAAAGTGTAAGGAGTAGTATGCACTAAAGTGCAATATGTGAACTATGGTGATCATAAATGTTGTTTTTTTTGTTGGTGGTTTTTCACATCATGTGTTGCCATCAATGACAAAGGAAGCATTAGTAGATTGTGTGTTGTCATTGATTTCAACAAGTCTATGGAGATATTGTTGGAAGTTTGTGATGATACTTTGATTAGTTGCATTATGTTGTCATTAGTAGTGTCACTCATGTCAACCTCTTGTGTTTCTTTGATAAGATTCTGTTGAGTTTCTGTAGTAGTTTGGTGGTGATGAGGAAGTGTTGAAGATGATGAGAATGTGTTTGTGGTGCTTGTTTTCCAAGTGCTTTTGAGAAAATTTAAATAAAAGAGAAAATAGTGTGATTGAGAGGTGTTTTGTATGGTAGAATAGTGATCTATTTTTGCTCCATATTTCTTCTATATTGAAGATTTGATTATGTAGTTCAAATATGTTGTTAAGAGGTGTTCACAGTCATTATATCCAAAATTTCATGTCTTGGATAATTGTGTAGAGAAATTTGTGTTCACTAGTGTGTGAACAATGTATTGTAGTGTTGTCTGGGAGAAATTGTTTTACTCCACATTTCTCTACAGTTTGGTTTATGGTCTTGTGGATCTAAAGGTGTGCTAATATTGATCATATCTATCTTCAGTCTGAATTGTTTGAAGTTTGGTGCTCCAGAAGGTTGGATTCATGTGTTACAACTATGTGGAAGGCTAGCTTGGCATATAGGATGAATGTGTTCTTCAGGTGAAAGTTGTTGTAAAAGAATTTGTTGGATTTTAGGGTGTTTATGGAATATTCCAAATTATGTTCAAGTGATATATATTGTCTGCGATTCATGTATGGATCAAAGGAAGCGTGTACTTAATTGTTTAATGATGTTTACACAGGTAAGACTAACCTTACGTGTTTACAATAATTGCGGATATGCTTCAATGTTTGTGGAAGTGTGGCATAACATGTATGAGTGAATTTGGGTCCAAGTTAAGGTGTGTTGTGGTCCGCCTTCATTCCTTTCCACCACGAGAATGTTTTTGTGTTGACCTAATTTGAATTTGCATATTTTAGATGTGTAGTCAACCTTGTGAATTGTTTTCAAGGTTGTGATGGGTATATATATACGTGTGTTGAATTGATGGAGGATGTGAATTATGATGTGAAGTGTGAAAGTGCAAAGTGTAGTGTGAGATTTAACGACTAAGACTGTTGGAAGTAGGTGAGCCAAAGGTGTCTGCATTCTTTGGAGAGAGTGTCTATGTATTGGTGATGCAAAGGTGGATCTTTTTTGTTGCACTGAGATGGATTTCTCATTGTAACATTCTTCTTTCTTCTTTTCTTCTGGGTAGTGAGCCCTTCTTTTCTTTTGGATAGTGAGCCCTCCAACAATGGGCCTTTTGTATTTGATGTTACAAGTACTTTATACAGTGAGCTAATCCTCACCGTGTTTTTTACCTTCTAGGGTTTTCCACATAAATTTGGTGTTCTACTGTGTATGGTGTTGTGCTTTTAGTTTCTATTATTTGCTTACATGTTAAATCATTTTAACGAATTAAAGGATAATAAGGTTAATGTGGATTTGAATGTTAATGAGGGTTTGATGTTTTAATGAACAAATGATTCCGCCCTCCCCCCTCTTAGTTGTCTTGTACATTCAACGATGTCATCCCACCTTTTTATAACTAATCTAAGACAACATAAGTGGGTTTTCCCTTTGTCAAAATTTTGTCCAAGTCTAAACTACAATGTCCCCTATGTGCTCATCATGCTTCAAAGTTTGTAAAAGGTCCAAAAAATTCTCAATATAGATCTATTTAGTCATTTTCTTAGGTTTTGAGAGTTGTTGGAGTTTCAAACTTTTGGGTATTCCCATTATGATATACAATCCTTTCTATCTCCACTTTCCCTTTGTCTATTAAGTTATCAAGATTAATCCTCATAGTAGACCCTTCCACTTGATCTCAAAAATCTAATCTAAATCCTTTTAAATTTTTTCTAAGCATTGATTGTGTTGGCCTATCAAACTTGTCGAGGTTTTCATGATAGTCACCCAAGCTTAAAAAAAATGTGCCTTAGAATGTTTTCTATTGCTAAATTGTTGGACTTGTCCTTCTCTTTGTATAATATATTTTCCATCCTTGAGCTTCAAACCCCAAAAATATTTGTTAAAATTCTTAGATTTCACTTCCATTGGAATTTCAAATTTCCTAACTCCATCCTTTTTGAAACATTGAAATTCCCCTTTCCAAAGTACCATTGCCAACTTCATCCCAATTTTTGGTCTTTACTACCAAAATTTTCCGAAGTCTTTCAAACCAAGAAGTTGGATCATCCTTGATTGATGTATCTTATTTGCATCCTCCTTGATTCTTAACTTTGATTCGATCTCACTTTTTTTTTAATCAAAGTTAAATTTGTGAGTTTCCTCTTCCCCAAGTATCTTTCCCTTGTCATCCTTAGCTCTTGGTTCTCAACACTTCAAAAAATATTATATTTTAGAGTTGAAGTTCCAACCTTCCCTTAACATATGTGATTTTTCCTTGTCACTCCAACATCCAAATCCCTTACCCTCTAAAAGGCTCTTAATGCTATTTTTTAGACATTCAAACTTGGTCATGTGTCCATCCCTTCCTTGACTATTCAAGTTCATTTCAAATATATATTTTTTAAGTGTTCCTTTTTAGAGTTGTTTACTTTCCTTCATCCCAATGCATATTCCAAGGTATGCTCAACTTTTGAACTCTTTCAATTCTTTCATACTCTTTTGGAGTCAAAATTTTCCCCATCCTTCCATCTCAATACCGTTTTCCTAGTTCCTCAAAAATACCATTGCTCAATAAATTACTATGTATTTCCCATCAAAGTTTGAAGATTGGACTTTCCTTAAAAATGGTACCAAGTATGAGTCAAGTCCAAACTTTGATCTTGGACTTCCTTCTTTTAGCATGACTTCCTTGTGACCCCAATCCCAATGTCCCAAACTATTGTATGAAGTATGGATTTGGTTTGATCCTTCAAATTCAAAAGATCTACCTATTTCACCAACTTCTATCAAACTCATTAGAATGCCCAAAAAGTCACATGGTCACTAAAAAGGAACTTGAAATTCCATAAGGGTACTAATAGTTGATAATAGTGAATTTTTCTCTATTTAAGGATAATTAAGCATGATTTTGATGTGCAATTTAAGTATTTTTAATGACGGTTTGCTATAAGCAATTAGGGTTTTCATTTATTAGCTAAAAAGGCCCAACACTTACCAAAAGAATGCCCAAAACTACTTATTTTTACTCAATTCTCATAGATTTTAATTTGAATGATATTATGGCCATGTCAAATATGTAGTAGATCAAATTTTGCAAGGAGATACTAGGATAGAACTTTTAGATAGTAGGATGTGGTGCATGATTTCCATGGCATGTCTTTCTCCCACATGCTCTATCGACCATGTTTTTTGTGCCCTAATTGTAGATCCATGTAAGGGCATTTGGTGTTCATTGTAAAGGGCTGGGTTTTTTGCATCTCTATGGAAAAGCTCATCGAGTTAAGTTATATTTCATGTATAACCTTTATGTATGACTGTAACTATTTTTTTTTAGATTTTTGGTCATTTGTAATAGCAATTTTTTTTAAGAAAATCAATATAAGGCACTACTTTACTCTTGTCTTGCAACCTGTCTCCACAAATATTTTAGAGTTTTAATGGATTCAAGGAAGCCCTAAATACACACTTATTTTATTTCGTATCATATCTTTGTTATTTTTCATCCAAGGGGCGTAGTAAAACCTTTCGTTACATGCATGCATATGTTTTGTGAAAATATTTCAAACTACTATGTGAATCTTTAAAAAATTTATAGATTATCAAGTAGAGATTGCATTATTGGGGATAAAGGGTATTTGAGGGTTTGAGATATACAAGATAAAGGTAAATTAGACTAATTTAAAAATTAAGGGTTTGTAGATTTGTTAAGGATTCCATTTAGGGTAAATTATGTGTTGCAGGAGTAGGAATTGGTCTTGTGGCAAAAGGCTACCCACATCATTTTAAACCAAGAAAATATTTTAACCATTTTATTTTTCTTATTTTGTAATCTTACATAGTTTATCATTACAAACCTTTACTAAATTTATTGTGACACATTAAATATGAAAACCTTGAAAGACTACGTATAGTGTAACTTTAATAGGTTGACGATGCTATAAGTAATTTCTACTAAATATATTTGAAGAGATTTGTGACCATGTTTATCTTTAGTTACATCATTATCCTAGCTACATAAAAGAAGAGATATGTAAATTAAATGTAGTATTCCTTAACAAAGAACAACAATCACAACTAATATATAAAGTCATACTTTATGAAGATTAATTTTGATATTTATTTGATTTATTCTTTAAAAGATCTTTGGGACTACCCTTTGAGCTTGGTAAGGCTCAAAGTGCATAAGAGGTATGTAATCCTATTGTTGTCCTTTTCAACCCCCAGTTTGAGGATAGGTATCTTCTTCTTTGATAAATTTGGTCACTTTTTTATGTATATATAAGAAACCTTAGGGTTAGGGGTTAGTATAGAAAAGAACATCAACACCTTGGAGGATCCATGTTCAACTTTTAAAGTTCTAAAAGACTTAACAAAATTTAAATCACTTCAACTCTTTAAAAGACAAAAGAAATAATCTAGATAACTGTGAGATGCATAACTTAACTTCAAAATGTTAAATAAAATTAAAAATAGCTCTAAGATGGGTTTTTAGTAAATGAGTTATTGTTTGAAAGAGTCCTACCAAGTAAAAGAGTAGAACTTCTTTGTTATGGAAATTTATAAAAATAGAAACATTATTTGAAAATTTTCCCTTTTCTTTTACATAGTTTGGCTCTTCAATGAAGAGTGAATATGTAGATTGAATGCTTGTTAACATGTGTCTAGAGACCACTTTATGTAATACAAAAACATTTTATAATTAGAAGAGTACCACACAAGAGAAGAATATGATTATAAAACATTAAGAAAATATAAATATAAATACGATTATATGCCCCACTAAAGAATAAGAATTATGGTAGTGGATTATTAATTAAACAAGAATAATTTATTAGAAAAGAAAGGGAGTGAAAAATAGTGATCACATGTGGGTACAACTCTAAATATGAAAAACAATAATGATGACACTAACAATTAAAGGATCATAGATGTTGAACTAGTCATTAATGCCATTAATTACCTACAATAGATGATATATTATTAGGAAAATCAACATCCTTGACACAACTATTTATTTGATAATAATTAATATAATCCCTAGTCCACACGACTTTGACCTTGACTTTTTTGCACATTCTATAAAACTAGGGATCATGATACTAAAATCTATGGGACCTGTAATGAATTCAACCATATTTACTAGAAGATTAACATATTTTTATTTATATATTCATACAATTATAGGATTACCTTGAATCAAATAGCTAGAGAGTATAAATTCCTAAAAAAAAGCTACACGGTAGCATGATGATGATCCATTGATCTAAAATGTGACCTCGCATGGTATGAACTCAATAAAAAAATTTGTGATGTTCAAATTTTGGAGGAGTCATTTTTTTTATCAAGCTCCTTAGTCTTTCTTTTTGTGGTTCTTATCAGGCCTTGAGCCCCAACAACAGCCTAGAACCCCTCCCTTTGTTTATTCTCAATTCTTTGTTGGGTTGTGGGTTCTAGGTACAGCTTGGAACCCAAAACCTTGGGTTCT
The DNA here is from genome assembly GCA_007258455.2 of Sequoia sempervirens. Lineage (NCBI taxonomy): Eukaryota > Viridiplantae > Streptophyta > Pinopsida > Cupressales > Cupressaceae > Sequoia > Sequoia sempervirens. The sequence goes on along the minus strand of VDFB02105785.1, from coordinate 84,934,306 downwards.
AGTCCTAAGTTCCCTTCCACTCCCAACCACCCTTCATTTCTTTTTAGTTCCTCTCAGACCTCGGGCCTCTATCAAAACTTAAAACTTTTAGTTCTAATTTTAAGTTATCTTTTCCCGTCTGACACCTAATCCCCATAATTTCCATTCTTCCCTTTCCTCTAGATTGTAGGCTCAGGTTAGAACTTGGAACCTAATCTTCTTGGTTCCATCCAAACCTTGTTGCTCATTGATTTCTTTCTTGTTCCAATTTTGATATCTCTCTTAGGCTTGATGCTTACCTATACAAATTTTATTCTAGGTTCTGGCTAGAATTTGGGGCCCATAGGACACCTTATTGGTTACAAATTCCTTATTCCTCCCAGCTCTCACTACCTGCTAGGAACCCAATCATTAAAGAACATATTTTGAAAGCTTGTTTTGGGCACCAATGTTAAATGCCCAATTTTATCCCAACTACTACCATGAATGTAGAAAGTCTCCCAACTACCATAAATCAATACATGTGTTTTACTTCAACCTATCACATCCATTTTAAGTGGCATTCATCCATGGCTATGGATTTGGCATTGTCAAGTAATTCCATGACTTAGGGTTTCACCCTATCATTTGTTATTGTTGGGTTTTGGGTCTAAGTCTTGGGAGTATTGATAGTATTAGGGACATGAAAAGCATAAGAATACATCAAAGAAAGTTCTACAAAGAGATATTTTATTCTCATTTTAGCTACAAGAGGGTAGATATATTTTCAGATTAGTACACACATTATTATGAGGTTATTCTTTAGTTTCATTTCTCTATGAATGTGTGGACTAATTCAAAAATATATTTGTATCGTAAGATATCTCTTAGCACATTTTTTGATATGAATGTAAACACTCTTCGATGAATATGAAAAGATTCTAAACCTATCATACACTCTATGATGGATCATTTTGTGTTTACATATGAATTTGTGCATCCCATTAATGGATTACTAAGTATGTGAAATTGAATAATAATGCGTAGTCATATATTTAAATTCTAAGATCAATTATAGTTTTTCATTATCTCCTACTATCTTTCCTCATTGGATTTAACTTTGTTGCCTTTGGATCGACACCGGTCTCTAGTGTACTTACTCCAATCACACAAATTTAAAATAAAGTCTTAAATAATTTCTTTTCAAATAGGTTTTAGTATATAATAGTTCATGATATCACTACACAAAGGGAAAATGATTATAATTCAAACTAAAATAAATAAGGGAATAATGAATATTAATCCCACTTTACACTTACTACAAAGGTGTTGAGTGAGCTATATAGAGGCAATATGGTAAGTTGTTGCTCTTCTACTCAATGGAAAATCTCTGGAGTTATATTAGCATTCTTAGTTAGTTATCACCATCACCAATTATCTTGTATTCATTTAAAGCCTCTAGGAACACCCTCCAAAATTCAATATGAGCTCAAAGACTGCCTCTTGTAGATATGACCTTAAACCCTCCATTTTTTGTTGATGAACCAATTTTACCCACTTGAAGACAACACTAGCGTTGTGAACTTAGGGATTACCTAGCTAGTGATATCCATAATATAATATTTGATTTTAAAAGAATGAATCATCCCTAAAGATTCAAGAGGTATTGGGTTCTATGTTATATATTATTGCATGCCTTAGAGTATGAGTGGGATGACACATTAGAAATAAAATTTAAATCTCCAAAATAGCCTAGAGGCTAGATCAAGTTTGTACAATTTTGATCCATTCATATAGATAAACACCATACCTACTGATCCTACTACATTTTTGAAAATTACTTTATGAGTCCACTATTAAAGAATCTAATGAGATAAATAGGCCCAAGATAATAGAGAAGGCAACAAAATTAATCAAACCCATATAGATGAAACCTATGGAATTGAAGCATAATTGGAGAAATCCATTCTTCTTTAAAGTGTATACCTTAATCTTTTTTTTTGAGCTAATGACCAAGACCTATATATTGTCTTCTACTATGTCTCCTAGAATTGATTCCCTAAAAGTAATGTAACTATTACATCATGTTGACAATACCATTTTAAATATCATAAGAAGGGTGAGTTTCTTCTTCTGGCTATAGAAATTGGAGATTTTAAACTTTTAGGAAATGTTACATTTAATATAATGATTGCATATATCAAAAAATTAGGCATAGCATTTGGTTCCGAGAGACATGATCATGAGAAGTTTATCAATGGATTGAGAATATCTCAAAATAGATTTGGATTGTATCATAAATATGATGAGTCAAATATTCAATGAAGAGCTAAAAAAATGATAAAAAAAGGCCATGAGAAGAGATGCAGTCTTAGGCCACACAAATCTAAAATGTAACAATTTTCTTTAGTTGAATTTGATTGCTATATCCCAACATGATCTTGCATCAAGTGGGTATGTGAGAAGTGGTAATGAGTGAGGTGAAATGGGGAAGTATGCAGAATGTAAGAGGGATCTGAATCACATGTAGTGTGTTGAGGATTTTTTATTTGGTGCACGAGGATCTTTGATTTGGTTGTGTGTTTATGGTTGAGGTTATGTGTGTCCATTTGTTGGTTTTTATAGTTTTATATGTGCAAAGTATGTAAGAAAGTTGTAGAAAATAACATCAAGTTCATAACAATGTAACTAAAAATAAATCATTTAATGATATTTATTTACTTATAATAATTGAATATGCTCATTCATCTAAAAATTAAATTTATAACAAAAAATAAAATATAAAGAGTTATTTTTAAAAGTTATCATATAGTTGAGGTTGGACTAAAACAAGAAATAAAAAATGTAAAGATGGGGATAAAGAATAAGAAGTATGTTTGATTATACTATCATTTAGTCTATTGAGAAAAGAGTGAAAGCAAACTACATTGTTGGATTAAAATCATGTTTTTGTGCATTATCATAATTTCAATCAAGATTGAATTGCATGTATATGTTTGCTTCTGTAATGTTTTGCATGTTTATGCATATTGGTGTCAAATTTAGTGTGTTGGCATTAGGTAAATGAGATAATGTACTTTCTTGACACTTGTCTTCTATGTTTTTTTTTGGTATTGATACAAGAAAAAGAATGAGTACAATAAAAAAGGCAGCCAAACAGCTGCCAATACAAGATATGCATACAATGTGTGCAGTTGTCACAAATCAACCAATGTCAGAACAATAACAAAAGTAGCTATCACTTATCCTCTACGATTTTTGATATAAATCCTTTGGACCTATCAACACCTTTTAATTTTTTTGTAGTACTTGCAAGCATCTACAAATAGTAAACTTGGTGCCTAAGGCACATTTAGGGATTTGTCTTAGTCATATCCCTAATTTGACTCAACAAAACTATTACAAAGTAGGTTTACATGTGTGTAGCCTTAAGTGTTTGTGTAGGTTACTATAGGAATAAACATATTATGCGTAGTAATCGGGGAATCCCTAGGTACCTATAAATGAGTTTTATATGTTTAAACTCTACCACCCTCCCCTTTTATGTGAATATTGTACTATCCTTTAATCGATAAAGTTAAATATGAAATATTCATAAAAAATAATTTTATATGCTTAGAAAGAGTATTTGTATAGGTGCTAACCTAGTTTTCATTTTAGTCCAACCATTGATGCTTTAGGGACAAACGAATTGAACATAGAGATAAATTGAGTGTTTTGATGTACAATAAATCATTTTTATGTGAAAAAGCAATTTAAAGACAATTCATACTTCAAAAGAGTCAAAATGATTCAATTTATAATTATTAAAAGTGAGCATTAAAATAATTATAAAACTAAAGAAAAAAATACTCAATATATTTTCAATCTTACATCAACCTTGTATTATAATACCTTTCTTTAAACTATAATAATGATTTCATTATTTTTCAACAAACACTTGATATCTAACAATATACCAAAAAATATAAACATCAATAATAAATGACACCAATAATACTTTTTCTTCTTTATACTCCCTACCCACTCTTTTTAGAGCTCTTGTGATCTCTTCCTCTTCTTTTTCATTGCATTTCTTTTTCCCACTACCTACTACCCACATTAAACCCCATCTCCCCATCTCCTCAATCATTTAAAGTATTTCAATCATTCATAGTATTTCATTTACACAATTCCCCATTGAAGACCCCATCTCAATCCCTCTAAATTATCTTTCTTTAACACAGTTTCCCATCCTAGACCCCACTTTGATGGGAACCAATGCCCTAAACTCTACCACAACAAACATATACTACCCCCACCTCAACCCACAACCCCTTAATGAGCAATGCATTTCTTAATCATCTCCTTAGTGTGTGCCCTCCAATCCACTTTTAGGATGGACCCCAAATGCAGATTTTGTAACCTTAATCTTATCCTAAGCTCAAATGGGCTTTTCCTTGTGTATCACCAACCATACCAACCCTTAAAAGTAAAACCAAAAATACACTTTCATGCAAAAAGACATAATTTAAAAGCAAAAGACAAAAACCAAATGCCATGTGGCGGGTTTTCCAACTCACCACGTGAAAACCAGAATGTTAACACATGGATTATTTTACGTAATTCGTACATGAAACGGGAAACATAATTCGCTGACGTCATCATTCCCACAGGCGGGACCGGTAATTGTGGCGCGCCTACTGACAGTGCCGGTGGTGAGTTAGATTACAATTATTTTAGTTTCCTTAATAAGCAAAAAGATCGTGACTCAGCTTTTCTGTTTTTATTTTTCCGTTACAGTGAGTGGACGGGAAAAGAACACCCGAGAGCTAAGTTGGAGAATTTTATCCCTCACGCACAGCGGCACGAAAATCTGCTATCTCTAAGGTCGCTAGCGGATCACGACGATCCCGGCGATCTCGATTTTATCTGCATTGGTTCTGTGTGCTTGGGTAAGAAGTGGTAAAGCACGCTCTGGGACAATTAGGTGGAGTTTTGGATCATTCTTGTGATGGGCAGGCCTGACAAATGCATGGGAATCCTATTATAAAGATTTTGAATCCAAAGTTTCTTCCAAGAAGGACATTGTACTGGGTTTCTTGCAGGCTCTGCACTGGAGCAAGAGGATACTGAACAGTGGGGGGCATTGTACGGACAATACATTGCTGGTGGAGGCCTTTTTCTTGCTAGAGATTATGATGCCCATTTGGCCCAAATGCCGCTCTGAAGCCAAAGAATCGCTGGATCCTATAATGCAGGTTGTTTGTGTTGTTTTTTAGGGTTTTAACTGAATTACTACTATTGGGTTTTCTCGCATTTTGGTTTTTTCATTTTTTTCAAATAGGTTCGGCCTAGCATAGACATTCTATGGGTTTTCGTATTGAGTGATTACGAATTCCTGTAGTAGGAATTTGCATTTAATGCCTGGATAATGATATTAGGCCTTTTTTCAGGCTTTAGTTCGGCGAATTTTGATTTGGATTCTTTTCGGTTCTTTGCATTGTGTTTGAACGCTGAGCTTTTTGCAATTCTTTTAGCCGAAACTTTAATGGTTTTAGTGAAAGGTAAAGAGTTTTAAGGCCAAATGGATCCAAGGGTGAAATTGGCCAGGCCTACTTTTAGGAAAACAAAATTCTAACCAACAGTATAAAGAATAGAAAAAAATAAGCTTAACCTCTAGAATGTCTGGGAAAATTAATCATCTGCCATAAAAATGGCTTACTGATTCGCCCAAATAAATTTGCTGCAGGTTGGATAGCGTCCTTTCATTATCTGCCTACTATGAAGTGGAACCAAGCTGAAGCTTGAAGTGAATCTTTTGTCACCAAATTTTTACCTATTGGGTCATGCAAGCGTCCTTGAATTCGTGCATTATTCAGAGACTACTATTTGGCTTTGTTAGTGGGTTGAAGCAGCAGATCCGGATTAGCTTAAAAGGATTGGGTTTTTGGAGATGTTTCCAATGTAGGTGGAGCAATGGTGTGGAGGGTTCTTGGGCATGGAGAAATGTGGAATTGGTACCAGAGGATGGATTTGAAATCTGTTGCTTCGCAGTTAAAGGGTGTTAAAGCAAAGCCTCCAATGCTTCAAAGAGCTAGAATTAAGGTCTGGTTTGTTCGAGTGAGTTCCAGCATTTTGCTATGGACATGCCTTATTCAGTTGATGGCTCTGGGAGAGCTCTGGCACCCTCATTTGCCCATGGGCTGGCCTACTTGTTTCAATCGCCGCGAATTCGCTGTTGCTCAGATTCCTAACACCTCCGTAGTTAGCACCTATAGACCAGATGTTGTTCCTTCGCCTCCAGATGCTGTTCCTTCACCCCCAGATGTTGTTCCTTCACCTCCAGATGCTGTTCCTTCACCAAGTGAGTAACATTGCTGATTTTTCTCATTTCGTTATTACTGAATCATTGAAAACTTGCAAATGATGATGTTGTCAAGGACTTAGTGATGATGCCACTACAGTTTTAGATAACGATCTAACAGAGGAGAGCTTCTTGAATTTGCCTAGGAGGATCAATGTGCAGATGAATGATGAAGTTTTCAGCTGTGTTGTATTTTCTCTAGGATTCTGCACTTAAATCAATTATTTATTACGATAAATTGAAATGTTGAGAAAGTTTTTACCTCAAAGATTTGTCGATCTGGCAAAAAAATTCCAAGAAGATATGCTAGAAACTTCCAGTTGTCCCTTCTCCATCACCCTCTCAAACTTCTTGCAAGTTTTCTGTCCAACAACCTTATTGCGCTATGGTGTAGTCTGAGATTGAATATTTTCCCCTGCTTCTTGTGTATGGCTTTCATTGAGCCTCGATCACTTTGAAAATAGAAGTAGTCTTCCTCCATGGGACAGTATCCTTATTCCTGTTTTTACCAGCTTAAGTCACACACTTGGGAGCAATTAGCCATTTTATTAACTTATTTTATGAAGTCATGTTCTAAACTATCATGTTTAGGATGGAGGAACATGTCTTTTGTCTAAAGACAATGAAAATTCATATACTCTAACCAATGCCTAGAGAAGTTGAGAATGTTACATTTCTCAGGAATCTCCGATATGATAAGGTTTTTCTCCAATGTAATTTGTATTTCCTTACCTGAATGTAGTTCACATTTATTTGAAAAATCTATATTTTACTAGGTTTATAGGCTGCTGACTGTGTACATGCCCTGCATCATGCTCTGCGTCTGTGATTTGTGAGGCTTCTAAAATCCTTGTGCTCTCAATGTTACGGTATGCTTGAGTCATATATGTTAGATGTGTGTTGTATACTTTGCATGTTCGACACTCCCCATATACAAAGTGAAGCCTGGGGCTGCTTCTTGGCTAGGGAATATGGGGGATCACGTTGAAATCTTTTGGGTTATTATAATTGGTTTTGGTCCATGGTTTATTCCCATTGTATTGTAAATCTGATTAGTGATTTCCTAGAGTGATGTGCCTATAAATACTTGCACATGCATTAGGGTTAAACACAAACCAAAAACATCTTATTATATTAGGAATGGTTAAGTTAATACAGTAATGGGTGCTGTTTTTGCTGGTTTTTTCCCATAAGGGTTTCCTAGCGTAAAATCTCTTGATATCTTGTCAATGTGCCATTATTTCTTTCCATTGTATTTATGATTTTGTTAGCCTTGCTTCTCTTTGCATAGGTTTTATTGGTATTGTTTCTCTTTAATATTGGCACCAGAGATTGCTTTTGAAAAAAATAAAAAAATACAATATTAGCAATCATTGCTGATATTGTGCTCCATAGTTGCATGACTCAGGGTTGGCTTGTCATTCGTATAGCAATGTGATGGGCAATCTTAAATGGGGTCAAAAAGAGGCCAAGAACAAAAATAATAAACTCAATAACTGTTGCTAAATTCAGCAAAAGCTTGGAGCATGCAAATTAATAAAATGTAGATTACTCATATTATTTAGGCTTTGCTACGTTACCTAATATTTTTTGATGCTCCTGGTTTTCTCAAGTGTTTGGTGATAATTTTCTGAGTTGGAGTCTGAGTGTAGATAGTCTGGCTTGCCAAGCTTTGTACCGAGACTGAATTGTGTGACTATTTTTAGCATAGTAGGGAGTGGGATTAAATTATGGTATGTGTCTTTTAAGATTTTTTTGATGCTCTGAGTCATGGATTGCTATAGACTCTAGAGCTATATCCTAAGACACAATGCGATCAAATTCAGAGAAGAATCTGTGTATTAGATCTCGTTGTTTCACAGAAATATTGCAGCCTCACCCTCTATTTTTACACATCATAACATAATGATAGGATGGCTAGATTATTTCACAAATTGTAAGAATTGCATAAATGGAAACTTAAAATTGTTAATATACATTTTTTAGAATACCGCAAGAGTTTGAGGATGCAACTTCATTTATTTCAATTCATTCTAGCTGGACATAAATGTTGGGGGTACAGTAGAGCAGGTGAGGATTAAATCTGGTCACCTTCTATCTCATACAGTCTAGACCATTCCATGGCTTATTACCAGGTCAATCTGTACATTTCCATTAGTCTTCCAAATCTAATGACATATATAATTATCGGACAAGAATCACCGAGTAAAATAGTCATTATTTTCTCTCTAACACTTCACATGAAGTATCTCATGGAATTCTACAATATACTACTCTGCTGAAGCTATCTTATGTATTGAAGGTAAAATTATCATTGCTTCATGCACCTGGAATATTTATCCATTTCTGTTCCAAAATCAGTTTGACAAAGTGAGGACATTAGAATAATTGGTAAATTGTTCTAAATACTGACATGTCTGATGGGTTGAAAAGGCATGTCTCACTATTATTGAAGTATATGAGTTGCAGAGGTATTTAATTATGGGCACACTTTTGTCTTTGCAGGAATATATAAGAATAATGGCTACTTGAAGGTGTCCTGCAATGGAGGTTTGAATCAAATGAGAGCAGCGGTATGTTTACATATTTGATATTATCTGTCCAAGATCACCAATCGTATTGGAACGTGTTATGTCATTGTGAAGAACTTATATTAGCATGCCTCTTATGTCTCTATGTTTCTAATGACATAAAGATGGAGTGTTAGATTGAATTTAAGTTATGCTGTAATCAGCAGCCTTGGAAAATTGTAATAGTTTTATTGTCCAATTGAACAGATTTGTGATATGGTGACCATAGCACGGTATTTGAATTTGACTTTGGTGATTCCAGAGCTTGATAAGACATCATTTTGGGCTGATCCCAGGTATGCACAGGTGCAGGTCTGGACTTTTTTGTAGTGATTTAAAACTCTGAAACATTCCTTCCTTGAGATCTATAACAAGGGACTTATTTTCATATCTTCCATTTTTTCAGTGATTTTGGTGATATATTTGATGTGAAACACTTCATTACTTCTTTGAGAGATGAAGTGCGCATTATAAAGGGACTCCCAAATAAATTTAGTAGGAAGGCACAGAACAAAGTATTTGTGATGCCACCTGTAAGCTGGTCAAGTCACAAGTACTACTTGGAACAGGTTTGCATTTGTCAGCAGACATTTATGTAAATGTACCGGCATATTGGAAGATTGTTATATTTTTATGTTTCATCATGTAAATGTACACTTAAGAAGTGGTCTCACTAAAAAGTGCAGTGCTGCAGATTTTACCTTTGTTTCGCAAACATAAGGTCATCCATTTCAACAAGACGGATGCACGTTTGTCAAACAATGGGATCCCCTTGAAGCTTCAAAAGCTGCGGTGTAGGGTCAATTATAATGCTCTAAAATTTACTCCAAGAATAGAGGATCTGGGTCGGAGATTAGTAAAGATGCTTAAAGATAAAGGGTTTTTCATTGCTCTTCATCTAAGATATGAGATGGACATGCTAGCATTTTCTGGGTGTACACATGGCTGCACTGAGAAAGAGGCAGATGAACTCACACAAATGAGGTTTGTACACAATTGTTGTATGTTTGCCAACTAGCATTTTTTGATGTCTGACTGAGAGAACGGTGACATATCAGGTATGCATATCCTTGGTGGAAGGAAAAAGTGATCATATCTGAACAAAAACGATCAGAGGGCCTGTGCCCTTTGACACCAGAGGAGGCTGCACTGGTTTTAAAGGCTTTAGGCTTTGATAAGAACACACAAATCTATATTGCTGCGGGTGAAATATATGGTGGTGAAAAAAGATTGGCAGCATTGCGTGCAGTGTATCCAAACATTGTAAATATTCTCTCTAGTTTTGTATTTTTCTTCCTGACTCAAAGAGTATCATTAGTTTTATTAAGAGTTGCCCATATAATTGACTTTTAAGGGCTCATTCTATCGTACTGTTCTTCAGGTCCGCAAGGAGATGCTTTTGAGTTCAAATGATCTGAAACCTTTCCAGAACCATTCATCACAAATGGCTGCATTAGACTATTTGGTCTCCATTGCAAGTGATGTTTTCATTCCCAGCTATGATGGAAACATGGCAAAGCTTGTTGAAGGGCACCGAAGGTTTGTCTTACAAATTTGGACTCTCAAGGAGATGCAACTTATACTTTGTAAAGTTAGCTTAAACTTCATTATTAGTTGTTCCACTAAGTGCTTAAGCAAAAGGTGCAGAATTTGATTTCCTATTTTGATATGCGTTTGATTGCTCTCCAGATATCTAGGATTCCGTGAAACTATTTTGCTAGATCGTAAAAAGTTGATTCCATTGCTTGATATGTACCAAAATCAAACATTGGGGTGGGATGAATTCGAAGTTGATGTGAGGCAGGTACATAAGAATCACAGAGGTGCACCTATGCAGAGGAAAGTTATCTCTGAGAAGCCTAAAGAAGAAGACTACTTCTATGCCAACCCTCAAGAGTGCCTTTGTAATGCATCATCCCTTTCTAGTTCATGATGCCCGAATAGTTAGTTGTTTGAAGAATATTCTAATTATACATTGAAAGAACTACTAGGCCAGTTGCTATATCACCCGTGTCTTGTAAGCCTCTTTTTGAATATGGAAAGAGAAAAAAGTAAGGTGTTTGATATCAATATTGAAGCTCCAACTGCTAGAAAGACATGAAAAGCAAAACCTTTTGACCTCTGGAGTCAGAGGTGATATGGTGCAAGATGCCATTTCTATGATGGGATACACAGACAAGGTGGTGGTAATTCCAGTGCAGATAATTCTTCTTTCAGGAATCTGAGAAATAATTAAGTAGCTGATTGACAGATCTACTCTGAGCTTATAGACAGATCTGTGTTTCCATTGAACTTCAAGAAGAATTTGTAAATTAGTGCCAACCACTGCAAGCCATGTGCAAGCTACAGTGGTATTTTGCTGTTGCGTGATTATTTATTGTTTTGAGGCATTCTTTGTCCAATGCTAGTTGATTCATTCAGTAGAGAATTTGTCCCAGCAATAGAGAATGGTCTTTAGGCCTTCTCACGGTGCTTCAAAAGAGGAGGCAAATGAACTTGTTCTACTTAAAAATAGCATGGAGAAGCATTCCCTTTGGGGGAAATGGCATTTTATTCTTTTGGTCATGGAAATTTAGTTCACATTTTTATGCAATAAGTGTAATGTTTTGATTTCCAAGATTGGTAGAGCATTTCCCAGCTATGGTCTTTTCATACGTTTTTCCAAGCATTTTTTTTCTACTTGCACAAATAGAATACAACATATTAAGCTTTTTGGTTTTATGTCACTAGCAGCTAAGACTGCGTGTAACCAGAAATGCACAAAGCTTAAACATTTTGTCACTTAGTGCAGCTAGAAAAGGAAAAAGGGAACAAAACAGAAGTTCAGAAAATAAAGAAAATGACTGAGAATAACATGATAGTAAGCCCAAGGCAACTGTGGAATTATTCGTCGACAGCACCAAAAATTATTCAGAATTTCTTCTTGAGGTATCTTAAAATAAATCCTTACAAGTCAATTATCGATAGTACTTAAATTAAAACCTACACTGATTACCGATAATACTTCTTCTGTACTTGTCACATTATCCTCTTGATGGTTTGAATCTATGGTTCATTGAACCTCAAATGTGAAGATAAACATATACTGGATAAGGTTATTCGATTCATTTGACTGAATGATCACATAAGTTGGATTTTAATTTTGAACAACAGTATCAAATATCAGCATATCATTCACAGCAACAGCCCACTGGCTTGGTACGTTTGTAAAAACGAGAAAGTTTACTGGCTACGTTGTAGAGACTAAACAAGTACTTCTGTACTTATAGTCACATTATCCTCTATTGGCGGTTTGCATTTATGGTTCATTGAAAACCGCAAATGTGAAGATAAACATAAAGTAGATAGGTTATTTTATTCATTCAGTTGTCATTCACAGCAACAGTCCACCGGCAATATACTTGGTAAGTTTATATAAATGAAAGTACTTGCCAACAGATTTGGTCACGTTAATGAAACTAAACAAATACATGAAAGCACGGTTGTTGAACAATTAATATTGTATGACATGGAGCCAGTTGTAATTTGACTGATAAGATGGGCAATTTTAGATCGTTCTTTTTTAAGAGAGATTTAAAGGAGAACCTTTGATAACAATTTTTTGCTGCTAAACTCCACTAATTGGCACAATTCTTTTACGAGCAAAAGCATAAATACCTCTTCGAAGATCAAGTATCAATTCCCTTAATTAGACCTGATAATACATTGGAATAAACTTTATCAGCCATTAATATGACAAAGACTGTAACGCCTCAAAAAAGAATCAAATTTTCTTAAAATTTTTATATATAAAACCTTTATTTACTTGTATTTGTAAATGGTCCAATGATAAAACTGCTAAGATTACTCGTCCAAAGGCAAAAACAGTTTCCAAAGACTCTGCCATATGTATCTATGGAAAAACAACAAATTTTTAAAGGTGCTTGTGTGCTCGGTGAATCTCCTAGTCTCTAATTTTACCAACATATATGATGAAAAAGCCATAAAGTACTGGTGGAAATTGCTCATTTTAGAGGAGACTTACCTTTGAAGTGACTGAAACAATTTATTAAGGTCCATCTCCCTCCTCTACCGAGTGAGTACTGGCATGAAACATTTCTAAAGAAAATAGCAGGGGAATATATTGCTATTTTAGAACTCGTGAAAAATCCATCTATCATTAACCCTACAGGTTACGACATTAATATTCAGTTGGAGAAATTATTTTTGGACAAAATCTTGGAAATTGGTGGAATGGAATTGAAACAACCCTTGTACTTCAGGAATATCCTTATTGTTGCATAGGATGCGATGAACATGAGCATCTTGCTAAAGTTTTCCCCACCTAAAGGTAGGTGGTCCCCACAAGAAGTCCCCACAAGAATTCGGTAGAGAAAATACCAGGCTAAATATGAAGGCGTAACAAATTCATTTGTTCTTGGATCCTTTACAACCAGCCACCAACGAGGTATCAGTGAAGGCACTTCAAAAAGCCAAATTCCAAAGAGATTTCTAGGAAAAGGAAAAGAAGTTGTCCATCAACTATGGAAAGCAACTTTGAAAATTCTTTTAATGGTCTTTGCTAATTTAGTACAAGGAGAATTGATTTTAACAATATAATTTGTAAGACAAACCAACCCTGCAGATCCAACCAAGGTCATGTTCAAATTTGGAAAAAGGTATTATTGCTAAAATCCAGTACAAATTATTGGAATTTACATCAATGAATCTTTTTTAAATATGTGAGTTGTGAACTGCTTTACAATTATAACGTTTAAATTTAAACTAATTTAATGGTCTAGATTAATTAAAATAAAGTAAAGATGATAATTGTTTTGTTTAACAAAGTAAAATATTATTAATTAAGAAAAATAAGAAATTTGGAAATATAGAGAGCAAATTTTGAAAATGAGCCACTAGAACTAAACAAAAATTAGGAGAACAAATCTAAACAAAAACAAGGAGAACAAATCTAGAAGGTTTTATGTTTAGGCTCTATTGTGTCTATGTTGTAGTTTTTCCTCCAATCACATTGTTGTTTGTAAGTTGTGTTGGCATCTAAAATTATTGGAAAAACAAAAGGACTATATTGGAAGTAGGATGCTTGCACAAGGAAAATGAAAATGAAAAACACAAAATATAGATAATATACATAAAGTTAGAGAATAATAGTAAATACACATTTTATCTAGATTTTTCTAAAAAAAAAGATGCAATGAAACGAAAATTAGGAACACAAACCATAGTGTGTGATTCTCTCCATAAGAATTTGTATCTACGATAGAGGGGACGAAGGTGACTTCTTGGGGGCTTGCCAATATGGTCAACCGCCTCATATGGTTTTTTCAATATCTAGAGGCAATCATATAGTATCCTACGTGCATCTAGGACTGAGAGCAATAATATAAAAGATAAAAAGAACAATAATAACTATGTTTACTATTATCTAGGTGTGTATGGAAGAGCGTTGGGAGATGCAAAGTATAGAAATATCAAGTGAACAATGCAATACAAAAATAATAAGAAAGAGAGAGAACAACAAATTGTTCAAAGAAATTGGAGATCAATGATGTGTAAAAAGTTTCATAATGGTAGTGGAGGATGCTCACAAAATCAAAGAGTTGTTGTAGAGTGTTAGAATGTTGTAGAATTCTATAGAAGATTGGAGAAGAAGAAGATTTGAAGTAATAAACTAGTTCCAAGCATGAAGGAGGAATCCCACTTCAAAATCTAAATCATTAAAGAAGCTATTTATAGCAAAGTTAGGAAAAAATTATTGGAAGCTAAACAAACTAGAGAAATGATGGTTACAAACATTATGTAAGTTGAAAAGATAAATTTTTTGGTTGTGAAACAAACCTTGTATATTTGTACAATAATGGGACATTACCATGTTTACATAGATGTTCATGCTAACATCCAAGAAGAAATGAATAGGAAATATTAAGAATAAATAAAATAACATAAACACACAAACAATATAAAACTTAAAATCTAGATTAGGAATTATATTAGGAAAGAAATCTAAAGATGATCTCTAAAACATATTACAAGAACAAAAACAAAAATAAAAATAATTTGTAGTGTCAAAAATATAAGGTACGCAATTTTTAAGATTACACATTTCATACTAATTTAATAAAGATAATAATAACTTAAACCATTGTAAAATGTTGGTGTAGGTTTTTATTTTCCTAGTTGGTTAATTTATTTTTCTTTAGTTATAGGTTTTTCTTCCACTTTTATTAAGCCTATTTCACATAATAAAGTGAGTTTATTATTTAATAACTAGGAGATAAGGTGATGAAGTGTCCCTATCCTTAAAGGGTGGAGCATTTACTATTTTCATCACTTTACTTAATATTGGTCGTTATTGGTGGTCACTTCCTATTGGTTGATTTGACACCACCATCCTCTCCTTAGTTTTATATAAACTCACTACCTAGCTTGTATTTTTCATCTTAGAAATTCTTAATGCATTTGTCATTCTAACATTGCATACCTCTCAGAGTCACTTGTTTGCATTGTTTATGTTTTTCCAGTTTATGTAGTTTATAATTTCTCCTATAAATTTCCTTGGGTTATCAATCAATTTAAATTTCTAACATAAAAGACCTCATCTTAATCCATTCTAGATATAAGCCAAAACAATTTGATCTTCAAATAAAAAATAGGAAGTTGGCAAGATAAAGCATAGATTAAAAAGAACTACCCATAATAAAAAAACAAATGTTTCTACAAATAGACCTACCTCCAAAACCATGATTCATGTAGAAATAATGAAAGAAGAAGAACAATCTTCCCCAAGCTAAAAAGACACAGGAAGCAAAGGATGCAGTCCCCATGCTATCAAATTAATATTGAGTTTCGTGGAATTGAAGTGGTGTTGAATATTTATTAAAAACATCTTTCTCAAAGAATTAAATTTAGATAGATATCCCCTTCAATTGTCACCAAGATTTCCTTTGATCTAAATGTTATAACTTCGTTTTCATAAATTTCAAGAAACATGCAATGTCCACATGCATATTTCTTCTCATAGAAGAACATAATACATATTGCAACTAATTTATTTGGGTGTTATTGGGATACTTTACTTTGTCACCATGGATGACTTTAATACGATTAGAACTTCAAGGGAGAAAGTGGTCTATAGGTTTACACAGAAAAATAATACAAACACTCAACAATTTATAGAACAACACATCTCTTAAGGAGTTAGAGTTCTCTTAGGGTTTGCATATCCAAAGATAAATTTAAAAAATATGAGTTTTAAAATAAAAAATTTGGACATATTTTTCTTTTTGAAATATCTATATAATAGTACTTGACTCAAAGACAAATCTTTGTAGGATAATTGATTATTTTTTTGGTTATCACTTCCACAAGGCTTATTCTCAAAAACTACAAATTTTCTTTGAATAAATGTGGTCAACATGTCCACATTTTGTGAACAAAGCCAAAGAATAATGGGTGCTACCACAATAGTGTATCCCACTTTTGGGACATCTTGACTTTTGTTTAAAATCACTTATTTTTAGAAAAATTAATGATTTAAGCCTTGAGAGGTTCTTTCTAAAAGAGTTTTAATTGAAGAAGGTTAGATAAGACCCCCTTAGATCAAACCCCCTTTGATAAAACCCATCTAATATTAAATCATACCCACCATGGAGTCTCCTTCGTACCTATCAAACTGTTAGAAAAAAAAAAAACACTTTTTCTTTATCTTTTGAGGGATTAAATAAAGTCATTTAGAAATTATATTTTTCAAGATTGTAGCCCTCAAAATGATCTTTCCAACAAGTATAGTTTTTATATGTTTTCATTTTATTGTGTATTTAATTTTCAATTGAACATAAGTTTTTCACCAAACATAAGTTCTTCGTTTCTATAGAGGTGGAAAATTAGTAAACCATTGTAAAATTCAAAAATACCTTTTTCCCTGAATGTTATTGTCCCATGAAAATAATAAGTGGATTTCAATATATACATGGCAAATTATATTTGAATGCTGCACCTATGTCAAATTATAGTTACAATGATTTTGAAAATTATTTAAAACAAATATGTGACAAAATTATGAAAAAATATCATATACAGATATTGATGTTAAGAATCTATATTTTAAAATTAAATTTTAACTTTTTTGAAAAAGATTATGTTTATTGAGCATAATCATTACTTTTTTTGAAAATATTTTTAAATCTGTAAGCAACATTTACAGGGTGCTGTACCCTTTACATGGAGAGCCACAAGGGCCAAAAAAGATCAAGTCCAAAAAACATTAAAAACTAAGCCAAAAAACATACATAGCGGACCAACAATTGACAAACATACAATGCAACAACAACAGATTAATTGGCATTTTCCCAGTTCTAAGAAAGGAGATTAACAACATCATCCCCAACCCATTCTAGACCTTCTTCAACATTCTTCTTGTCCATTTCATCCTTCATCAC
This sequence comes from Sequoia sempervirens, assembly GCA_007258455.2. Taxonomy (NCBI): domain Eukaryota; kingdom Viridiplantae; phylum Streptophyta; class Pinopsida; order Cupressales; family Cupressaceae; genus Sequoia; species Sequoia sempervirens. Next base: position 84,916,994 of record VDFB02105785.1, on the reverse strand, counting down.
AGTAGAGAGGGTGCTGGTAACACAGTGGACCAACTTGATAGTGAAATGGGTCAAGCCACTAAATTTCTTGTCCATCTTTCCCATTCTTTCCTACAACACACGAAGCTCCTCCCCATAATCAAAGTCTTCTCAATATTAATGCTCTCCACATCTAGAAATTGAGGACTGGGAGGCTGAGTTCTCCTTATGCACTTTGCTAAATATCTGGAATGGTGTGGGGCTTCCAACATACTCCTCCTCACCATCCCAGACTCCTCATCCCTACAACCTTTGTTGTCAGACGCTCCTCATCCAGTATCCATGTCATTAACCTACACTTTCTTGTTATTTTTAGCTAGCCTACTAGACCTCCTGATGATGGGATTTTGAAAATGTTGTTTACTGTATAAAACTAGTTATTAGAGGAGATGTTGAAATATTCATGATTTATTTAAATTTTTTTTTATAAAATATATATTTAGAATCTACACACAAATTTCCATAAATCACTAGTTTGCATCATCTTCAAATTCTTAACGGTTTAGCTACTATAGGTCTCAAAATGTAAAGATTCAATGAAAAATGTTGATATAAGTGTCCATCTTGGCCAAAAAGTGGGAAATAGTATTGCGATTTCACCTTAATGGACTTGCACACCTCATGTTGTTGGACATGTTATGTATAGGTTTTCAACAAAAACCAAATATATTAAGGATTAAATCAAACATTAGAACAAAATAATATTTTTAGTAACATTTTTTCCAAGCAAAACAAGTTAAAGTTTTATTTTGTTATTATTTTGAAATTGATTGGAGAGAAAGGTACCAACCATTAACCAAAGATTTATGAACAAACACTAATCTAACACTTGAATTTCTATTAAAAAAGAGAGGAAACCTATTGAGAAAAAAGGTGTAAAGAACAATCCATAAATCAAGGGATTCTAAAACCATTTTTTTACATTCAATGAGCCTTAAAAGATAATAGATCAACTCAATTCATCACCTACAAATATATCCTATATAAGTGTTGATTTTCTCTCAATATGCTACTTAATTCTTTTAGGGAATTCTAACTATTCCTTCCCATGTTGGATCACACAAAGGCTATTCACTAATTGTTTATGCACAACATCCTAAGGATTTTATAGTAGGTGGTTAATGGAAAAATGTTGAAAGGGTAAATGCACGAAGTTAGTTCCACTTAGTGTGGAAGTTTTAGACTTAGGAAAAAATGCCTAATTGGGCTAAGCAAAAAGAGATCCCGCTTTTTATGAAACGTGATCCCATTTCACTTCAAAACCTCTAGTCAAAAATTGAAACAGGATCCCATTTTGTGGAAATAAAGATGATAATTGTTTTGCTTAACAAAATAAAATATTAATAATTAAGGAAAATGAGAAATTTGGAAATATAGAGCAAATTTTAAAAATGAGCTTAGAAGTGCAAACTAGGACTAAACAAAAACTAGGAGAACAAATCTAGAAGGTTTTATATTTAGGCTCTATTGTGCCTATGTTGTAGTCATCCAATCACATTGTTGTTTGCAAGTAGTATTGGCATCCAAAGTTATTGGAAAAACAAAAGGAGTAGATTGAAAATGAAAATGAAAAACACAAAATATAGATAATATACATAAAGTTAGAGACTAATAGTAAATAGAATTTTTTTATAGATTTATCCAAATAAAAAAGATATAATGAAGCAAGAGTTAGGAACACAAACTATAGTGTGTGATTATTTACATAAGTATCTCTATCTAGGAGAGAGGGAAAACATGTGACTTCTTGGGGGCTTGCCAATATGGTCAACTCCCTAATATGGGTTTTCAACTTCTAGAGGCAATCATATAGAAAATAGATTGGAGAATGTGTGCTCCTATCCTACGTGCATCTAGGAAAAAGAGCAATAATATAAATGATAAAAGAAATAATAAAAACTATGTTTACTATTATCCATGTGTGTATGGAAGAGAGTTGGGAGATGTAGAATCTAGAAATACCAAGTGAACAAGATAATACAAAAATACTAAGGAAGAAAGAAAAAAAATTGTCCAAAGAAAATGGAGATCAATGGTGTGTAAAAAGATTTATAATGGTAGTGGAGGATGCTCACAATTTACCAAAGAGTTGTTGTAGAGTGTTAAAATGTTGTGGAATTCTCTAGAAGATTGGAGGATAAGATTTGGAGAAATAAACTAGTTCTAAGCATGGAGGAATCACAATTCAAAATTTAAATCATCAAAGAAGTTATTACTAGCAAAGTTAGAAAAGGATTATTGGAAGCTAAACAAACTAGAGAAATGATGGTTACAAGCATTATGTAAGTTGAAAAGATAGAGTTTTTGGTCATGAAACAAATCTTGTATATTTGTACAATCATGGGACACTAGCATGTTTACGTAGATGTTCATGCTAGCATCCAAGAAGAAATGAATAGGAAACATTACAAAATAGACATATGGAACACAAGAAACATTAAGAATACATAAGATAACATAAACACACAAAACAATATAAAAATTGACATCTGGATTAGGAATTATATTAGGAAAGAAATCTAAGATGATCTCTAAAATATATTACAAGAATAGAAACTAAAATAAAAAACAATTTGTAGTGTCAAAAATATAAGCTACATAATTTTTAAATTTACATATTTTATACTAGTAGGTATTAGTTTTCCACATTGCATCAGTTGAGTAATAAGTGAGATTTTGGATTCAACTGTGAATATTTTTAGATCGACATTTTGGATCACATGTAGTGATCCATCATCAGGAAGAGGAGAAAAAGTGATGATGGATCATTGACTGTGATCTGAAACGTCAATTTAAAATATACACAGTTGAATCCAGAAGCTCACTTATTACTCATAATTTATACTAATTAAACAAAGAGAAAATAATAAGTCTTAATCCATTGTAAAAGACCTCATCTTAATCCATTCTAGATATAAGCCAAAACAATTTGATCTTCAAATAAAAAATAAAAAATTAATAAGGGAAAACGTTGATTAAAAAGAACTAGCCATAATAAAACAACAATTTTTTTTATAAATGGAGGCCTCCAAATCCATGATTCGTGTAGAAATAATGAAAGAAGAAGAACAATCTTCCCCAAGCTACAAAATCATAGGAAGAAAATGATGGAGGCCCCATGCTATTAACTTGATATTGAGTTTCATGGAATTGAAGTACTGTTGGATATTGATTACAAACCTCTTTCTCAAAGATTTAAATTCAGAAAGATATTCCCTTGAAGTGTCATAGAGTTGGCCTTTGATCTAAATGTTATAACTTGTTATAACTTCATTTTCATAAATTTCAAGAAACATGCAATGTTCACATGCATATTTCTTCTTATAGAAGAACATAATACATATTGTTACTAATTTGTTTGGATGCTATTTGGATGGAGTGGCGATCAAAGTCCCTAATGATTTGTTAAATAGAATTGACTGCAGGTATGGATTTAGCTCTTGTTGGTAAATTCCAGGCTTTCGAACTGAATGTAAACCTTATTCGAAAACAAGATTATTTTATCTTGAAGTTAAAAGGTAGTGTGTCCATAAGTACAATGGTTGATGGGATTTTCTTTTTCTTTTTTGTATTAAGGAAGATCTTGTTAAAATCTTAACAGGGGGTCCATGGGCCTTGGATAATAGCTTCAAATTTTATTTGTCTCTTTGTAAATACAAGCTAGGTCTTGATCCATTTGTGGATCTTGGCTTTGTGGCCCCGACCTAGGTAAGGTTTTTTTGGCTCCCTCTTGAATTTTAGAATTTTAAAGTGTTTTAGAGTATTTCCAATTCATTTGGCGACCTTCTAGCAGTTGACACAACAGAGGTTGATATTGGTCTTTGCCACATTATTTGTTAATGTTGCCATTAATATAGTTCTCCCTACTCATTTCACTCTCAAATCTAAATTTGGTACATGTATCCAACCTATCGTATATGAGAAGGCCAACTTTTGTTGTCACCTTTGTAGACAGTTTGGGCAACTCATTGACAAACTACTCGAATGGAAAAAAAAACCATCGATAAAAAAATTAATCCACCTTTGCCCATGCACCTTATGGGTGGTTCTAATGACTTGGTTGCTCACTTTATTTCTTAGGAGATTCCTTCAGCTTCTGGTCAACTTCAAGTGTTTGTTGCCATGGTATGTTTCCAAAAGAATTTATTCATAAGGATGTCCTCTTGGAGTCCTCCTCTCCTACCCCTATTATTGTTCTGAGGGTAAGATGGGTCTAATGAAGAGCTCAATGATGGGCCTTTGGTCTTTAATGTAGAGTTTTCAAAGTGCTCTATTATTGGGGTTGGAGGGGTGGTGTAGGAGGTCATTGTTACTATGGATTTGAAAGGTATTACTCAGTATCACTTTGAGAATGGGAATGAGGTCCTCATTGATCTAGATATTGTTATCTAACTCAACTCCCCCCTAAGAGTTCTACTGTTCCTCTTTTTACCAAATTGGTTAAAAAAGAAAAAGGAAAAAAAATGGATTTGGGGATTGATGACTCTATGAACCTTTTAGTTTTGGGGTCTTTCTCTTCTCCTATTCCCCCTACAAATTTTGTGGTCAACCTAGAGGTAGAAGAGTGGACTCAGGTTAATGAGAAGCAAAAAAGAAGAAGCCTGATGTGGGTGGTGATAGTAAAAATGGTTGTTCTTCTTATAGGGATACTCAAGTAAAGGAAACAAGGGAAATGACTATTGACAAAGGACCTTGGAGTTGCCAAGTCCTATGGACCAAAAGAAATGTTAATCTACTTAAGTAGGAGATGATTCCTTATTTTAGGTAAATGGGTTTTAGGAGTGTTGTTTGAGTTATGTTTATTATGAAGATTCTCTCTGGGAACTTAAAAGGCTTAAATAACCCTTTTAAAAACACCTTCATAAGTGTTTTCTTGTTGAAAATAAGGTGGATATCCTCTTTATCAAAAAACTAAAATGTTAGAAACTACTTTTACTTAGATTGTAAAAAAATATGGCCTTTTGTAGAGTTTTGTGCCTCCTCGGCAGATAGTAGCTCAGGGGGGTTTGGTTGTCCTTTGGAACCCTAACATTCTAAGGGGTTGGAAAGGTTAGTTTAGTAGGAACAACTTAACGATTAATTTTGAAGTCCTAAGAAACTCTCTAAGTGGAATTTAATAAATGTTTATGCTCCCAATTCTAGACTGGATAGGAAAATCTTGTGGGATCTTTTAACTGACCAATTGGCCACCAGAAACAAAGAGAAATGGTTACTTGGAGGTGATTTCAATACCCATTAGTTCCCTTTGAAAAACTTGGTAGCCTTGAAGACTACTTTGATAGTATGGTAGATTTTTTCGATTTCTTGTCCTCAACTAGTCTTATGGAATTAGACCTAAAAGGTATTGATTTTACTTGGTCCAATCATAGGCAAGGTAACAATCTATTTCAAGTTAGATTGGATAGATTCCTTATCTCAAATGGATGGAATATATTATAGATTTTTTTCCTTTTGGCTCTTCCTAGGATGGGTTTTGATCACAATGCTATTATTCTAAGATGGAATGACTTTGTGCCTAAAGGCCCTTGTCCCTTTAGATACAAAATAATGTGGCCTTCTCATCCTAGTTTCAAAAGTCTAGTGGAATAATGGTGGAGTTATCCCTATCTTGGTATCCCTATGCTTAGGATCTCAAAAAAGTTAAAGTTAATAAAGGAAAAAGTTAAAGGATGGAACAAAATGAGTTTTGGAAATATAATTTGAAAAAAGAAAAATTGATAATAGATCTAAAGAATGTTCAAGATGAAATAGAGAAATGGATAATAGATATTGATACTTTTAGTAAGGAAAGACTCCTAAGATATGAGTGGTATAGTTTGTTGAAGAAGGAGGAGATTTTTTGGAAACAAAAGTCAAGAATCTAGTGGCTCTCTAAAGGGGATAGGAACACTAAGTTTTTCCAGCAATCAACCCTAAATCATAGAATCCAAAATTCTATTAGATAGATTTGACTCTTCAAAATTGTGTCACCATCTCTAAGGAAGATGATATAGTGAATGTTGTTGTTTCTTACTTTCAAGAAACCCTGGCTAATCTCTTTCAAGACTTGTCTGGTTTGGAGGAGATAATTGATGTTATCCCCCAAAATTTGAATGGATAGGATATTCAGATTACTGAAAAATAAATATCTTTGGAAGAGGTCAAGCCTCTTGTCTTTTCCTTTGGTGCTTATAAAACCCCCGGTCCTGATGGGTTCCCCTCCTTTTCAAACTTTCTAGGATTTAATTAATTAGGATCTAGTTATGGAAACTTATGACTTCTTCAAAACAAGTAAAGTCCTTGGGAAACTTAATGTTACCTTCATTACCTTAATTCCTAAAAAAGGTGAAGTCTCTTCTATGTCTGATTTTAGATCTATTAGCTTATGTAATATAATCTATTTCTTAACTGATTGTTAATAGAATAAAACCTATGTTACATAGGCTGATTGCTAGTAACCAAAAAGGGTCTGTGTTGGGGTACCAAATCTTGGATTTTTTTGACCACACATGAATATGTTCATTCTATGGAGCACAAAAAAAACTTGGTAGGTGCTCAAACTCGACATTTCCAAGACATATAATAGGGTGTCCTGGTCATTCCTATTTGTTGTTTTAAAATTTTTTAGGGTTTAGTGGTATAATTATAAAACTCATTACTACCTGTGTTATCACTCCTATATTCCATGTGCTAATTAATGAGGTCCCCAAAGGTCTCTTTTCTAGTGGTAGGGGTCTCAAGCAAGGAGATTCTCTCTTTTTATATGTTTATCTTAGTTGTTGAAGTCCTAGGAAGAAAATTTTAAAAGCTTATTAATGTTGGGTGGCTGAAAGGGATAAATGTTACTTCCTCCCTCCCCCTCTTCATATGAACAAATTGTGTATGGAACCATCCTTTTTGGAGCTTCTTTTGTTGTAGAAGCTAAACATTGGGAAAATATTCTTGATGATTATGCTAAAGTCTCAGGTTAGTATATCAATTACAAAAAAAGTATGCTTTACTTTTTCAATGTTGATCCCCCTTTGAAAGAAAGAATAATGAGAATTCTTGAATGTCAAATTTATTATCTCTGTTCTACCTATTTGGGTCTCTCATTATCTATGAAAAAGATCCCTAATCACTATTGGATCAATATTATGAAGAAGTTGCAACATAAGTTGGTTGGTTGGAAAGGGAAGCTTCTTAGCCATCCTAGTAAACTTCAATTATTGAAAGCCTCTATTCAAAATATCTCTGTTTTCTACCTCTTTTTGTTTAAAATCCTTGCTCATATGGTAGAAAAATAGAGAAAATACAAAATAATTTCCTTTGGTTTGGAACAAAGGACAAAGCTAGAATTTCTCTTGTTAAGTGGGATAAAGTGTGTACTCTTAAATAGTAGGGTGGGCTTAGTATTAGAAGATTACAAGGATTCAACAAGGCTTTAATTGTGAAGGTCATTTGTAACTTTATTAACTCTACCAATGATTGAGGATCCATTCTCAAAGCTAGGTATCTAGATAATTTGGACCATTGCTATTTCTGAAACTCACCTGGCATCCCCTTGGTTTGGTTGTTTGGAGTAACCTCTTGAAAATTAGAAATTTAATCAAATATGGTCTTATTTGGAATGTGGGAGATGCAAAAAAGGTTAACTTCTAGCAAGAATTTTGGCTTGTGGGTTTTCCTTTACCTATCTACAAAGTTTGGATATCATCAAAGAGTTTCTTACAAGACAAAATGAAGAAAAGATACATAATTACATTGATTGGAGTGGTTGAAAACCAAAATGGAAGAAATTTGGTGAACTAGTTGGTAGAAGGATTATTAGAAGTGAAAGACAAAAAAGGCAGTAGGAAGAAGTGAAGTTGCTATTTTATCTGGGAAGTTACACCTTTGGGCTCCTTCTTTGTTAGATCGACATACTCCTTGAATGACATGAATGAGGAAATCAACTTCAAGTAGTCTATGTTTTGGAACAATAGATTGGTCCTTATGATTAATTGCTTCTGGTGAGCTGTAATCCACAAAAAATCCTCACCATAGACAATTTGAAAAAAAGAGGGTTTCATATGGCTAACAAATGTACCTTGTGTATCAACAAGAGGAAAGAATTGACAACGTCCTCTTGCATTGTGAATTTTCTAAGGATGTTTAAACCGAAGTCTTGAATAACCTCAGTATTGAGTGGATCTTCCTTAAGAATGTAAATGATTTTATTACCTGTTGGAAAAGTTGCCCTTTCCCTCATACTATGATAAATGAACTATGGAAAAAAATTCCTCCTGTTGTTTCCTAGGGTATTTAGAAAGACAGAAATGATATGAATTTTAGGGAAACCCCAAAAAATAGCATGGTTTTCCTACAAAGTATTTAGACCAACCTAAGGAATAATATCAATGCTTTGAATTTTAAAAATACCAGGATTGGTCCCTCTTATCTTGAAATTATGTTTAAAAAATTGGGGGTTAACCCAAGATATTATGAAGACCGACCTTGGAAAAACTTTGTTAACAAAAATGGTTAAATGGAAACCCCTGACAAAGGATGGATACGACTCAATCTTGATGGTTGTTCAAGGGGTAACCCTAGAGACGCAGCTACAGGTAGTGCCATTAGAGATGAGTATGGTTCTTTGATTGTAGGATTTTCTAACTATATTGGGAAAAAGTCTAGTAATGAGGCTAAGGCTACTATAGTTTGGTGGGGTTTATCTAGAATAATGGATATAGGCTACTGCAATGTTGAAGTTGAAGGGGATTCAAATTTGATTATTTAATTTCTTCAAGGGAAGGCTCACTCTTCATGGAGGATTAGGAATATGATGGATAAATGTAAAAGAACGATAAGAGGATTTGCTAAAACACATATATAGAGAGGGTAATTCAATTATAGACACTCTCGCTAATGAAGTCTTCGAGTGTTTGAATTGGAAGTATTGGTGCTATCAAGATCTCTTGCACATTATGAAGGATAAGGTATATGTTGAAAGATAATTCTAAAGAGTCCCACTTTGTGAATGAAACAAGTGATATGACATCCAAAGGATGGTGTGGACTTTTACTTGCACACCATATATTGGTTTGATGTGATAGATGTCCTTTTGGTAATGGTTTCTCTCCCTCTACTTATTGGTATTAGTGACATGTATTTTCCTCAAGCTTGAAAAGTTAATGATGTATTATACAGGATTGGTTTAGATTCAGCCTTATACTTTCTCCAGGGGTGAGATTAAGCTTCATGATTATGAAGAGATGGAGCTTTTTATCCTCATAATTACAAGTGATATGGGAAAAATCAATAATGTCTCCAAACCTATGGATGTTATAGGCTACAAAAAGTGGAGGTTGATGTGTCATATTTCTGCTATCTTTTTGTGTGAAGGTTACATCTAGTTATATTAAGAAGGTTGCTAATTATGTTTTTTTTTTATTTCAAGCCCCAAAATAGTAAGAAAATTTATTTAGGGACTTTCTACTATGTCTTAGAAAAAATATTTTTTTTGTGAGTAAAATGGGTGGCCTGTGTAAGAGAAATGAACTATAATATTACGAGGGCCTTATGTAAAATGTTGATATCTTCAAAAAAGGGGGATGTTCTCCATTTTTTAAAGCTATGCAAGGTTGTAATAGCAAGATGACTTCTAGGTTCATCAATTCTTAGCATAAAGGAGTAGTCACTATTGGAGGTGTGAGATTCAAAGTCACAAAGGACCTCATTGCAAAAGATATAGGTCTGAAATATGAGGGAGAGTGAGTGGAGAAGAAGAGTAATGGGAACTAAGAAAGATTTATGGTGACTTTCTTGGAGAAAAGGGAAAAGCTAGTAAGTACCAAAATAGATACAACAGAGAGAGACTACCAACACCTTGGGGATTGGTAAGTTTTCATGTCAAAATATTTTATGGTAGAAGGTAGATTCTAGACCATTCATGGGTACCACTTTCCAATTTTAAATCATATCCATCATGGGTTAAAGATTAATTTACCATTCTACCATCTCTCATCTCTCCAAAATTACATTGTTGTTGAGGCTTATCCACCCCTTCACCAAGGTTTAATTACGACATTGTATAAATACAACCTCTTTGTTACTCCCAAAAACAACCCTTCCAGAAGGCATCAATCTATAAAAATTAAGGAAATTGACCCCCACCCACTTTTCCCATTTTTGTTGAGGGAAGCCTTAGATCGAAACCCAATCTTGAAGGGAAAAAAGTATCTAAAACTAACAAGGTGTCTCATGGGGTTGATACTCCCCCTTCTAGTATTCATGATCTCCTCATTACAACCCCATAAAAAGAAAAGGGTTGGTCTTTCCAGATAAAGAAAACTCCTCTAAGCCTCCTATTGTAGACAACTTATATACAATTTTACCAAACTTGGTGAAAACATAGAACTTTGATGCAAAGCGCATCAACATTAGATCAAATCCACGGCTAAAGTTAATGTTAGGACTTGCATTAGTCCTCCATCATGCCTACATCAACTTCACATTGTATATGGATTAGATGCTTGTGTTAGTTATAACTATGTCAAAAACAAGTTATTTTATAATTAATGTTATTCCCATTACAAGTATTTTAGGATTAATAAAAATTACATCTTGAATATTATTTCTTTTTTTCTTTTATAAAAAATTCACCTTGAAGTTAATAATTTTTAATTGACTGGAGATGATTAATTGAAGCTAATTACAGGAAAATGATTTAACTAGATTATTAGAAGAAGAGGGTTTTAATAAACATAATTGTTGGAAGAGGGTTTAAATAAATAGTCATAATAAGAGAGCTTAATTAATCTTAGAGACAAATTTTTTTAAAAAAATTCATATGTTTATTAAAATGTTAGCAAATCAAATTATCCTAGAATTGAAAATTAGATCAAGTTTTATAAAATTAATTTAGAAAAATAAGAACATGATTGTTACTTAATTGCACTCTATTGGAGTTAAGATGGAGAAGCATCATTTCATGGAATTTTTATTTCCTTTACTAGACTTGTGGGATCACTTGGTGATGACAATCAAGAGTACTCCTAAACTTAAAATGGATGAGGTAGTTGCAACATTAATTTTGGAGGATATGTAGAGAATTTTTTTTGAATCATTTAAGGAGGACCTAGCTATTTGTGGGAGACTAAAAGATATGGGTAAGAGGGATAAGAAAAGAGACAAGTCTAGATCCAAATCTTATAGAAAAACTAAGGCTAAATGTTAAAATGATAGCAAGCCTAGGAATAGAAGACATTGCAAGAAGGAAGAAAAGGAAAGGAAAATGATTCAAATGATGTCTAGAAAGTCTCAAGATGATGGCGATGCTTTTGTTAAGGCATTCACAAAACATACATTAGAAGGTGCATGATTGATAGACGTTGGGGATTATTTTCACATGGCACTCACATTGGGGTTGGTTTTAAAAGATAAAAATATGATGGTGGGAATGTAAACATTGGATATGATTATCTCCTAAAATTTGTTGGACATGGAAGAGTCTTAATTTTATTCCTTGATAGATGTGTGAAGTGGATCAATGGTGTACTACATGCAATTGGTTTGGCATTAAATCTACTTTTAGTTAGCAAGATTAATGATATGGGTGTGAAAGTTTTTTTTCTCTAATGGAGGGTGTATGATGGGTGATGAGATATGATGATCACTAAGAGTATTCATGTTGACAAGTTCTATTTCAACTGGATGCATGCATCGTTCAATGCAATAGTTCTTCTATTCCTATAATGAATAGATTTATAAAATTTACACCTTCACCATTGGAACCAAAAACAAAGAGGAGCATTACATCTACTTTGTGAGACTCACTTTTTTAGTACCATGGTTTTTTTTTTACTTATGCATGATTTTTTGGGATCCAAATAGATAATTTTGTTATGGATGCTTTAATATCATAGATTTTGACCTTGACATACTTAGATATTACTATGGTTATAGTATACTCATGCATGTATGTTATCTTTATCGATATGGTTTTGCGATGTTATGTAGCTAATTGAACTAACCTAATGACCTTGATATCATTGTTTTATGAGCATGTGATTATATGGTTAGATGGATTATGATGGATACCCCATGTAGTGCACTTATGATCAATCTTGTTGAAGTGATTCTATTAATTTTATGATTCTAATGTCATGGAATGAATGAATGTGATGAGTTGCTTGATTCTTAAAATGCTATTATATAGACATCATGTTACACTTTTCATTGATTCATTTTATTATGAATGATGGATTAACTATTGTAATTGAGTGTGTAGGTTTAGTCCATGACCAACAAACCTGGGGAAACACCAAGGTGACATATGTGCATTTCTTGTGAGACTGACCTAACTCATTAGAGAGATTAAGGTCTTATATATCGTGATTGTATGTGATATGGTTATTATATGTTTGTGCTAGTAAGAATTATTGTGTTAATGTCCAGTACAGTGCCTGATGTAAATTGTTGTAGTGGCATGTTAAGTTCAAGTTTTAATGTGATTTAAAATGAGTTTTAATTATGTTTTATAGTGTTTTCATGACCCTAGGCCATAACGATAGGGCTTGGGGGTAATTTCATGGGTTTAAAAGTTAATTTTAGAACATTAGGACCCCTTTCTTGAAGCCTTTTTCATGAGCGACGAATTTCAAAGCGGGTCAAAGCATGAGACTCTTAGGCATGATTAAATGAACCCTCACACTAAAAGTGTGAAGGATTGGATTGAGAGTGATGGTTGATCAATTGTGGAGGCGACACTTATCGCCCTCACAATTGGAGATGAGGAATTAGGACTTTTGTGGGAGTTTTATTTTGAAAAATTTAGCATTGGGATTCATTCATGCTAGTTTGGCCATAAACCTCGAAGGGAGTGAAGGAAGCTTGGAATAAAGAGCTTGAGGGAGAGTATTGTTGGTTTTGCATCTACCATTGCCAATTTGAGGACAGTCTAGGTTAGTATTGCTACCCTTTTGTGTCATTTTTATGAAAATGAGTGTAAGCATTTTGTTTGTAAAGATTTTGTATTGTTTGTTGTGGCTTTTGTGTGTGTGTTGTTTGTTATGTTGAATGAACCTACCATTGTATGGAGGTTTCATTATGTGTGGGGTTGAGTGGGTGAGATGTCCATAAGAGGGGGCTATTGTGAGGGTATGAGTAACCATGGAAAAATGACTTTGGCTATGTGAAAAACTAATGTGTTATATTGTATGGTATGGTGATGATTAGGTGTGAAATGGAGGTAGTGTGGTGGAAGTATGGTTGGTGTTATGTAATGAGAAAAGTAGGATATACGAGGACGTATATGCACAAAATTTTGCTACTCTCCCTCTTTTTGTTGATGTCCCCACTCCCCCTTTTTGGGCTTTTAGAGAAGAGACCTTGTGTTATGTGTATTGTGTTGTTTAATACCCGTAATTTATGTAAATGGAGTGGAAATCTCTACTGTAATGTGTTTTTGGAAGACTAAAAATGTGGCTGCAATTTAGGTCATGATGTAACTGTGGTGTTATGTAATAAGCCTATCATCTTGTTGTTTCCCCTAGGTCAGGGGTGGAACATTTTAGCCCTATGGCTGGAGTTGAGCTCCCACTTTTCATTGAGTCAAGACTTGTTGTTGTGTGTGCGAGAACTTAGTAGAGGGAAGAGCCATGTGGAAAGAAATTGATATCATAAGAAACTGTTAGATATTGTTCACAAGTTGTAGTGTATTTGAGTGTGAATATATGTCATGTTTAGATGTGACTACATTGTTGGAGATATATGTATATTTCTATATACCGTGGATATTTTCCTATTGTAGTAAGGTTTCATTTGGGAGAAGAATTTATAAGGAGATAGATAATGGTTAAAATAAAATGACCATGTATCAAATATTTATTCTCCCGAGATAATTTATGTAAGTGCTTGCAAGTGTTGTAGATGGACAAATATGTATATAAATCCTTGTATATGAAAATGTTAGTAAGTTTTGTATATGGAAACATTAGTAAGTGTTTGTGTTGACTATAGTGTTCACTCTTAAGAGAAATCTCCTAGAAATTGAAGTGATACCTGTACAACAAATAAAGAATATTATGTCAATATAGCTATATTTCAGATTGATATGAAAGTATAAATTTTAAATAGAAGAAGAAATACATGTGCATTGTAAGCAACTTTTATTGTTGTTCTAGAAAGAAAATCTAAATTATCTCAGTGCATCCACTTCAACAAATATGTTATTTCTGATTAAGTTATTTCCCCTATCATTTATTGTTCCCATTTTCTATTCTCCTTATTACCCAATGAATGCAAAAATATATGCATACATATTGTATTTTGGTTGTTTTTTTCTTTCCTCTCCTAACATTGTTGATCACTTTTTTTTAAGAAAATAGAATGGTTGTGGTAGGGAACTAATGATCTTAAATTTAAAGATATGTATACATTGCATAACAACGATTTATCTGTGTTGTCTTTTCTCTATAATTTTTTTGTACTCTTCTACTTGTACGGAATGTTAGAAAGTACATAGAGAAAATAAGGGTATAAATATAATTGTAATGCTATAAATTAATGATGTTTTCTTTTGTTCGTGGTTACCTGTTAAATGCCTTGTATATGAACAAGGAAATGCTAAGATAGGCTATATGTTGAGGTTATTTGTTAGATAGTTTAAAAAACCCTTCGAAATGAAACATTATGTAGTTTATAGAAGATTTTTTAGCCTCCATTAGGGCAACATATCATCCTAGGAAATTTACGTGAACAAAAATAGGAATTAACAAAATAAAATTTTCTTGTTATGGCTAGCAAGCCCCTCAAGATGAGGCACAAACTCCTCTATTTTTCCATGCATTACAAACCATCCAATCGCCTCTAGTGCCATCCTAAACAATTTGTATCTGCAAACGTAAACAACAAACAAAAATAGGTTAGGGCCAAGTCACCTCAATCTCAAGCAAATCGAGAAAATAAATGCAACGAGAGGAATGAACAGGTGAAGGAAATGTCGACAAACTCATCCTTGATCCTGCACATTCATGTCACCCTCATTAAAGTCTACATAAGAGAATGAGTGGATAAAAAAGGAATGAGGAAGAATTGGAGAAAGGGTTCGCCATTGTAGAAGAAACGACCAAAACCTCATGCATAAGGCCTGGTTTGTTGTTGTATCGCCCTTCCTTGATAGCCGCCATGTTCTATCTTGCTTGAGAATGCATACAACAACAATTTAGGGATAAGAAGAAGACACCATCACATTAGGGCATCAAACTTAAATTTAAAAATAAAATAGAACATTATGGCAACAAAGTTAAATTTAGGGATCTTCATGTGTTTTTTTGGCACCTCATTCTAATCAAAATGGATTGACATAGAGTCCAGACGGTATCTTGATAGACTTTTATCGTTGAAAGAGTTGGAAAATTCCCTTTTCTCAATGGCCCCTCATAAAAGCCCGGGCAACAATGGGCTTCCTATGGAATTATATCAAGCTATGTGGCCACACATAATGACAATTTTTTATTGTTTATACTTAGAGGCCCTTAACAAAGGCTCCTTAGGTCTGATCATTAATGGAGGCATTATTAAGCTCCTTCCTAAAGGAAAAATGGAAGACTCTGTCTCTGGCTGGCGCCCCATCACCTTACTAAATACCTCATATAAAATAATTGTAAAAGCTTTGGCTCTCCGAATAAAGCCTGTGGTGCAATAGATTGTCCGGACAGAGCAAACTGGTTTTATTGCTGGTAGATATATTCTTGACAATCTTATGTTGGCATGGGAAACTTGTGAATGGGCACAACAAACAGGGCAAAATGTTGTTCTAATTAAGCTGGATTTTGATAAAGCCTATGACAGAATCCGCTGGAGCTTTATTCTTAAAATGCTTCAATGGTTGGGTTTCGGGCCTAAAATCCGTTCTCACATTCAAATGTTGTTCCAAGATGCTAATGCTCGTATCATCATCAATAACATGATGTCTGATCCTTTTGTTTTACAACGATCAATTCGTCAAGGGTGTCCTCTAGCTCCTTATTTATATGCTCTTACAGCTGATGCTTTGGGGTACCTCCTTCAACATGCTATTAATCAGCAACTCATTGCAGGAGTTTCCATTACTAATAATGTTGTTATTAACTCTCATTATGCTGATGACAGCTTAATTTTCTTACGAAACTCTGAAAAAGATATTTCTAATCTAATGGATATTTTGGAGCTTTATTGTGAAGTTTCGGGTTCTAAATTGGCTCATACCAAAACTGAATTCTTATTGGTGCAAGTTGGGGTTGTTCCCCAATGGATTCCCAAAGAATGGAAACATATTAAACATGGAGAAATTATGAGGTACCTTGGAATTCCTTTCGGTATTGGGGTCTCTCTTTGTGACATGTGGAATTGGTTTCTCAATAGACTCAAGCAGAAACTCTTTATCTGGGGGTATAAATTCCTTTCCTTGGCTGGTAAAATCCAAGTTGTTAATAGGATTTTCCTTTCTACGCATGTTTATTATTCTTCGTGTTGGATGCCTTCTAAAAAAGGGTATGAGGACCTAGTGAAAATTATTCACAGATTTCTATGGGCCAAGTGGGATGGTAGTCCAGGTTATATATCCACATCATGGTCTCATTGCATCCAACCGAAACATAAAGGAGGTTTAGGTCTCATAGATCCAAGGACTCAGGGGATCTGTTTGGCTGCAAAATGGATTATTAGAGTTGTTAAAGGGGACGAACCATGGAAGGTCCTCATTCGACATCGGATTAATAATGCTTTAGTTAAAGGCAAATGGCAACAAGTGGGATGGCTAGATAAAGTTCTTCATGCTTCATTTTTTAACATCAAGGCTTCTTTCCCTCTTCAATCCATCTGGAAGGCTTGGCAATATGTATTTCACTTCTTAAAGTGGAGAGGAGGTGAATCCCTTCAACTTGGTTTCAGCTTTTCCACCTCCTCTATCTAGTGGAACAAACATATCCTCTATCATGGCCAACCCCTTGCATTAAGCTTCCCAAAGCATTCCTATTCTTTGTTCAAAAAAGGGGTTTGTAATGTTGGCAGTTTGTGGAATTTTCAATCAATGTGTTGGTCTTCCTGGTATGTGGTTAAAAATCTGTTTGGTTTGAATAACAAATATGAAGCATTCATGATCTTTGTGCAATCTTTGGTGTCAGAGGAGCTATCTATGAAGTTGTGTACTCCAATCCATTGCAACTTTTTTAAGGATTGGACATGGATGTCTTCATATCCCTTTTTGTCTTTCCCTTTAAAAAAAAATTACTTGAAGCTGCTTCCTGATTTTCTCTTGAAGTCATGCTTAAATGCTAAATGGAAGTGCAGGTTCAGTGAGAGGTTTTGGTTAAAATTATCTGCTCAAATTTGGAAATCTAAAGTTAATTCTGATGCTCAGTTACTTGCCTGGAAGATACTACATTTTAAACTGCCTATTGAGGATAGGCTAAAGTGTATTATGATCTAGCCACTTAACTGTCCTTTTTGTCACAATCATGAAAACATGAAGCATATTTTTTGGAACTGTTGGTTGGTTAAAAAGCTATGGAACTCTGTGTTCAATGATTTTTCTGCTATCTTCACTCATAAATTAAGCTGGAAAGAAGCTCTTCTTGGAGCTAGTTTGTATGATAATCGAATTGTTGATGGTGTGAGACATATAATTTTGTTACATATATGGAGAAATAGATGCAAAGCTGTGTTTACTATCAATCACTATCATCAGGAAGTTATGTTTTTAAGGCTTTACTTTGATATATTGTTTTGTCTTGTTGCCTTGTTTCCTCTTCTTCAGAAGGACGTTTTGAAGAATCCAACGTTGAGTTTCCATATTCAACAAATCAAGCTACAAGTTGAACAGTTAGTGAGCAAGAAAAAAATTTATATTAGCCAAGGCTTAAGTGCCATTTTACAAGATGTATAGTGCTGTCATGTTTTTGTATGTCTTCTAGTTTTGTTACTGCTGTTTCCATTGTTTTTTAAGAGCTGCTCTTACAGCTCGTTGTCTTGTATTGTTGTTTCTCTTCATCTCTTGCTGCTGTTGTATCCTTAGTTCTTGAGAGCTGCTCGTATTGCTCTTTGTCTATGTTGGTTTTTCTCTCTTCTCTTGCAGTTTTATAACTACTCTTCTATTTGTAATTGCATTCCCTCAATATAAAAAAAGAAAAAAGAGTAGTTAAAAAATTGCAATAAAACACTGTACCAAGGAAACATTACACCATAGAGAGTTGTACAAACTACCACAACTCAAAAAAAAAGACAAATATACAAAAGATACAAAAGCTTTTAAACTTTAGAATGTACCTTTTTCTATTTTTTTTGCCGAAGGCGTATCCTATTTGAACTGCACAAAGCTAAAAATTACAATTGAAGGGCGGCTATCGTCTGCCGACCATTGAAATTCCTTCAGCCATCTGATTTCTGTAGTTTTCGGTCAACTTCCCCCTGTTCACCGTTGAATGACTTGCGTCGGTTCTTGCGTTTGATTTAATGTTCAGTACAGAGCCTCACATCGCAACGATGTAATCACTACCAACCAGACAAATAATTATGTACGTTATGTGTCTATGGCTTTTCCCATTTTGAGAACGCCCCACTGAAATTTGGAGAACCTTTGAGCAGAGAGATTTTAGTCTAGCTCCTGTTGGGGATTTCATATGAGTTTTAAATTTGATTTCTTTTTTGCATTTTATTTAATGATTTATCATAGCCTTAATTAAAAAAATCATGGGGGCATTTTTTCAAACAGTTTAGTTGCCTTGTCTATGCTTCCACATTTTCCATACATGTCTGCCAAGGTAGTTGCAACAACATCCAATAAAGCTCCTCTATCGTTTATCCTTACGGATGTCCATACCCTGTCAAGTTGATTTGAAAACTTCCAAGCTCTTTGACCATGATCTCTACATGACCGTGTCAGCAACCACCATGATCATAATTAAAGTTTTATTTTTTGTGCGGGAAGCAACCACCATGCTCTTTAAAACTCATTTTTCTTGTGATATTAGTGCTAAATCAAAATGGGAAAATATTTTTGGGGATGGATGTTGGTGGGGTTAAGTTGTTTAAATTTTATTTAAAATATAAAATTTTATATTGAGGAGTAAAAGGAAAATGAAAAACATTAAGTATTTTAATTTCCATATACAATTGATTTTTTTTTATACAATTATGCAACCATAATCAAGAGTGTGCATTTACCTATCTTATATTTTTCTATCAACATAACCCTTGCACCCCTTCTGGTCCAAGTGCTAGTATATGTTTGTATAATGTTATATATAATATAATATGTTATTATTTATTATATTTATATTTTTATATATAATATAGTGGAACTTAACATATAAATAAAATAATATATTATATATTATAGTAGATAAATAATAAATTACACAAACATTTAATCAATACTTAATCAAGGTTCAAGAATAATATTTAATTATACAAATTAATAGCAATTAAACTGTTGTCAAATGTAAGATGTATACATTATATTATATACTATATAATTTATATTTATTATATTATATTATTTTATTTATATTATTTATATTTATTACTTATTTATACTATTATTATTTATTTATCTTATATTATATTATTTATATTTATATAATTATTCTACTTTATTATATTATATTATTATTTAGTTATATTATATTATTCATAATTATATGTAGGGTTAGAATTAGGGTTGAAATTGGGGTTAGACTTAAGGTTAGAACTAGGTTGGGCTTAGAATTATAGTTAGAAATAGGGTTAGGGTAGCATTAGAATAAGGGATAGACTTTTAAATTTTAAATTTCGAATGAGGGTTAGAATAAGGGTTATATATATAGTTAGGAAAATGTAAATAATGCTCTCCTAAATCACACTTAAAAAGTTGTCTTAATTTTAAGGTCAAAATAAGAGTGTTTTTTAATAAAAAAGGGTAAAAACTTTATTAAATCAAGAAAGAAGTACAAATCCAAGAGAAACAAGCTACCCACTAGAGTCCTAAAACAAAACCATCAAGCAACACACATAACACATCTCATATCCTTTACAACCAAGTCCTTAAGATCCTTGGAAAGACCATCTAGAAGAACACTCCAATCATCCAATTTCCAAGTTCCCCTCTGTTCCGAAGCCCATTTAGCCAAACCATCTGCCACCTTATTCCATTCCCTAGGGATATAGCGAAAGGTGATAGAGTCCAAGGACTCCCCCAGAGAGATGATTTATCTAACCACACCTGTCAATTGCCAGTTAACATCCTCCAGCTACCGCTTCTCTAGCAAGTCAATTACAATCTAGGAATTAGACTTGCAAATTATCCTTCTCCAACCAAAGGCACAAGCCCTCTTCAAATCCGAGAGAATAGCAAAGGCTTCCATGAAATTATTAGAATGCAGGCCTCAATATTTAGAAAAGAAGAGCACAACAACTCCAAAGCAGTCCCTACCAACACCTTCAATCCTAGCATGGCTAGGATTACCTCTAGAGGACCCATCCGTATTTATCTTCAGCACCCCCAAAGGTGGAGGCATTAGTGGCCATCTCTTTGAACCTTCTCTCTAACACTTCAACCAAATCCAGGCCTCTTCTCATCCTTGGCGCAACAAGAGACCCCAAACTCTAAAAAATCCTCATATCTCTAGGATCCACAAGGGTCAAAAGGTCACACCAAACCGATAAAGTCTCCTATAGAGCTCCCAATATCCTTGTTCAGACTTGCATCATTTGAAGCTTCTTATCTAAGAAAATCCTACGATTGCACTACAACCAAAATTTCTAGATGATAAAGCTAGGACCAATCAACCAAGCAATGTAAAGAAATGAAGTCTTAGCTATAGAACTTCCCAGCCTACTACAAAATTCCTCAAGAGATGAAGCATACCAACACGGTTGACTCTAGAGACCCCACCAAAAATGCTAGAGCACCCTAACAAAAGGGAATTGGAAGAAGACATGTGAAGTATTCTCCTCACTTTAGCACATAAAACAGACACAAAGGGGCCCTGAAATCCCCACTTCCAAAGATTCTCCTAGGTCAGGCATCTATTATAAATCACCAACTAGGGAAAAAAGTTACACTTGGGCCAAGAAAATTTGTTCCAGATCTAAACAACTATTCATCAAGAACCCTATACCCAGAGGCCACAATGAATTTTCCTTTCTAGTCTCCTACTAAAGCCAGAACATCCCTCTCCAGAAGGGAGCTATACACCCTACTGGCGAAGATGCAAGCAAGCTCCTTATGATCCTCCTCTGTACCTCCAGGTGGCCATTGATGTAGGTATTTCCAATTGCACACCAAAGCTTGATCCAAAAATTGAGAAGACTTGAAATAAGCCACATGAGACCATCTTGCATCTAAAATATGTCTACATAGGTCCTAAAAATGAGGATGAGTAGACATAATAGGAGTATTTCCATCCTACGAATCAAACCAGAAGAGAGCCTCTGAACCCCTGCTGCAAATCTAGAACAAGCCTTGTTTAATCAACTTGGCTCCCCTCTTGAGGGTGCTCCAAACCATAGATCCTTTACCCTTGAGAGTGTACTTGGGAACATCCTCTCCATCCACAATCCCAAGGTATTTTGAGGTGAGGATCTTAGCCCAAGTCTGTTGATGTTGAGAACACCATCTCCAATAAAGCTTAGCAGCCAAAGATTTCCCATTTAAATCAGCTCGTCAAAGCCTGAGACGACCCTCTTGCTTCAAACAACAAACTACATCCCACTTGACCAGACTCCACTTCCATGAAAGAATATTTGTAGACCAAAGAAACTACCAACAAAAGGCCTCAAAGTCCTTCACAAAGCTAGCAAGAGCTGATAAAACAAAGCACCTATACAAAGGGAGAGCCTACACCATAGACAACAAAAGAGTCACTCTCCCTGCAATAGAGAGTCATCTAAACGTCCAATGACTTAAATTTTTTTGAAACTTCTCAATAACATCCTGTCAGAACACTTGAGGTAAGGAGTGAACAACTAGAGGAATGCCAAGGTAGAAAAACAATAGTGAGATTACTTTGAACTTGAGAATGCCTGCAATCCTTTGTTGAATGAGGTTAGGAGTGTTAAAAAGAAATAAATAAAAGACTTGCATTCATTAATGCTTTGACCCAAAGCTGCCAAATAACAATCTAGGGCCCTGCTTATATTGACCACTTCATCAACTCTAGCAATGCCCATAAGTGTTGTGTCATCCATAAACTAGAGATGAGACTGGGGAGAAGATTATTGTCCCACCGCCAACCTTGAATAAAGCCAAGCTCCACTTGAGATTTCAAGAATCTCCCAAACCCTTTTTCCATCAAAATGAATAGGTATGGAGATAAAGGATCACCCTACCAAAGGTCCCAGGATGCCCCAAAAAGATCAGAAGGCTCACCATTGATGAGCACAAAGAAGGAAGTAGTCATGACATAGCTCAAGACCCAATCAATCCAATCATTTCCAAATCCAAAAGCTCTCAATCCTTTTCCTTGGAGGAGGCCATAAAATGCACAGTCTCTACAACAATGACCACACCATCCAAAATCTGCCTACCACCCACAAACCCACCCTGTTCCTCAGAGATCAACTTGTCTAGCCATGGCTTCAAGTGCTCAACAATCAACTTGGTGATGATTTTGTACACTACATTGCAAAGGGAAATAGGCCTAAAGAGATCCAAAGAATTAGCTCCCTCACGCTTAGGGATGAGAGCCAAAAAGGTGGCACTAAAAGCTCTGAGTATTTGCTTATTCTTTTGAGATTCCTGAACAACCTCAAGAATGTCAAGCTTGATAATTTCCTCACAAATCTCTTGAAAGAACTCCATCGGGAACCAATCAGGACCAAGAGATTTACCTTTCCTCATCTGAAACACAACATTTTCCAATTCCAATAGAGTGGTTGGCTTGAGGAGAGAACCGTTCATTTCCTCAGTCACCAAGCTAGGAATACAAGTAGACAAGTATGAAATAGAATTTTTAGAAAGTCTAGCCGAAGAGAGAAGAGGGTCCTCAAGTTCTGGGGATTTCAGAGAAGTTATAATGTTTCCCTGCCTTTTGTCTTTCACCGAATTGTGGAAGGATGTATTCCTATCCCCCTCCTACAACCAATCAATGAGAGACTTTTGCTTCCAAAAAATCTCCTTGTGCAACTCCCATTCCTCCACTTCCTTTATATTCGCAACCTCTGGCCCACTCAACACCTTAGCAAGTCCTTGATCCTGTATTTGCTGAGTGATGGAATCCAAATGCTCCTAGCCAACCCTTTTAGCCTAGAAAACATTATCAAAATGGTGTCTGTTCCAACGTTTCAGCCTATACTTGACATACTATAGCCTCTTTCCAAAGGAATACATAGCAGTACCAAAAGTTGGCTTACCATCCCTCCACCACTCAGGGACTAGGTCATGGAGAGATGCATCTGAAAGCCACATGAGTTGGAATTTAAAATAATTTCTTGTAGAAGACCTCACCAAACAGACAGAGAGTTTTATTGGCCAATGATCTAAGCCCTGCCAGTCCAAAATATCATAACTAGTCACCCATCTATCGCTGACCCAAAAATTGGACACCGAGAGTCTATCTAACCTTTTAGAAATGACAACATCCCCAATCCTCTTGTTATTCCAAGTAAACACCCCATTCGAGGGTTTGATATCCACCTAGTTCATAGAGGCCACATTGTCCCTCATGAGGTCAAAGGAGGAGTCCAAGCAAAAAGTCCCACCCCTTTTCTCATCCAGAGACAAGATAGCATTAAAATCACCTACAATAATCCAAGGGAGAAAAGGCTCCAAGGAACACAAGAATCTAATTTGAGACCACAAGTGAATCTTGCTAGAAAGATTTGAAGGAGCATAAACATTAGAAATAAGAATTCTCTCACCTGACTCCAAACTGGAAGCAATAAGGGAAACAGAGGATTTGTCAGAAATGTACCAAAAGGGAATGACCTTGCATGGATCCCATAAGCAGGAAAGACCCCCTAAGCTTCCTAGTGCTCCAACACATTGACAAAGACCTCTACCCTATATTTTAGGAACCAAATTCAACATACCATCAACAAACAACTTAGTCTCTTAGAGGAAAACCAAATGATTAGAGTGAACATGAATCAACTCACGAATAACCTTTTGTCTAGGGTGTTATTCATACCCCTTACATTCCAAGATAGTACAATCATTTTTGTGGTTGGGAGAAGTGAGAATCAATATTTCTCACCAAGCTAGACTCAACCAAATACTCTCCAATCAACTTAACCTTTTTCTGATCCTTCTTCCTTCCAACTTTAAGAGTCTTCTCTAGAGCTCCATTTTTTAGGGGTTTTTGATAAAGACCCAAAGCTGAAGAAAAGGTCTTATCTTTGCCAGAATCCTTAGAAACCTTTTCAATGATGGTCCTAGAGCTAGGAGAAACCAATACTAGATTTATGTCTGACGAATACCAATTCCCCCACCCCAGAGACTAAGGTAGGGAGTTCAACATCCATCTGGCTCATTAGACCCCCTACTGGGGTCACACTAGAAATAACATTTGGTTGATCCACCAAGAACTTCTCAATAGTATAACTATTTGGAATTTTCATGTCAAAGGGGGCCCCTTCTTCCTAAAAAAAACCCTCTAAAGCTTTGGACCTATTGAGGGATTCCTCTTCCTACCTATCTTTGATGGTCCTTTTCTGGCCTCTATTCCTATTACGAGGTTTAATAGGCACAAAACCATTCTTATCTACCACCCCTTGCATAGGGGAGTTACCCTTATCCATCTTCGAGTAAGACTGATGAGGATCATAAGTCAAGCCAACAGTATTGTAAGATTTGGGACACATTCACTATAGGTGACCATACTCATGGCATAGTCGACATCGAAAAGGTAATGCCTCATAGTCTAATTGTTGGATCCAAGAAGTTTCTCCAATGCTCATGGCCACAGAATCTGACAGTGGGTTATTCAAGTCATTTTCAACACAAACATGAGCAAAAGAAAGAACCATTTATATAAAGTTTGTTTAAAGGGCCCAATAGGCTTACCAAGCAAGAGAGTAATCATTTGCAAAATATCACTTCACCAGCACTCTAGAGCCAAATGAGGGAGGCACACCTAAAATCAAATGTGGGAAGGGAGCTCCTCAACATAATTGAACCCCATGTGCCATGGTTTAATCAATAAACCCACTTGATTATAAAAATATAGTCCACCCTCAAAAGCTTGATTTCTATCAGCAACACAAGAAAAATCTACCATGAATAAATTATTTGTTGCTAGCAAGATATCAAAATCACCTTCAGGGTTCCAAGTTTTGCAAATCCACAAATCGAGAAAGGGAAATGAATCCCACATCCCCATGAACTTACAAATTAAAACATGGTTATAGTAGTACTCCATATCCTCTACTACAGATTAAGATTGTATCATGAGCATCGATTGATTCTTTGATCTCTCCAAACAACCATTTACTTTTTGAAAACGAAGGCCATCATTCCTCGTCAAACCCTCACCCGGGGTAACCCACATTCACAGACTTTTTATTTCCTCTAGGAATAAATGGACCATGATCAAGCTTATCAGCCAGCGTATGCCCCTCCATGAGGAATGACACACACCCTCGTATGGGAATAGAAACACCGATAGAGAATAGGTGAACACCAGAGCAAAAAGCACCCTTACCCAAGGCATGCAGAGGAGAAAACCACAAAAAGGATCAAAAATCCCTTCTTTATGGAAGGCACAAGATCCCCTTACAAAGCACACAACCAAAGATCCTCTTGCACCACTCCACAGGTCAACACAACCCACAACAAGTTGAAAAGAACCGTCGCCAAGAAAAAATGAAGAAGGAAGCAAGAAAATACAGAGGAAAAAATAGATCACCCACAACCACCCTCTTGTAGATAAGAAAATACCCCCCGCTCTAATAGTAAGCTTCAACAAACAACCGAAGGCCGAGATAGGGCATAGAAACCCTAGCTCAGCCACGACACTTTGTAGCGAATGCCCATCATTTTTTCAAAAACTCATTTCGGTCAAAATAAGAGTTAGGTATAAGGTTAGGTTTGTAATTAATATTAGATTTAGGGTTAGTGTTAGGGCTATTATTACATGGTTAAGATTAGACTTAGGGTTAGGCTTATAAACAGGGTTACAATTGGGGTAGAACATGTTTTATGGTTATGCTTAGAATATAACTAGGGTTAGGGTTGTAGTTTGAATTTGGATTGAGATTAAAGATATGGTCAAGGTTACAATCAAAGTTGTAGTTAGGGTTAGAATTAGAGTTAGGATTAGGATTAACATTAAGATTAAACTTAGGGTTAGAATTAGGATAAGAACTAAAATTAACTCTTCAAATATAAATTCTAAGTAAATAACATATTTATATTGTTTCAAAATATTTCATTCTTGAACTTTTTCATTTATTTAAGATTCATCTTATTTATTTTAAAATTATTTTACTCTATATACTTAATTTCAATTATATTAGTCATAGTTGTGTTTAGTACAAGTCAAATTTGAAGTCAAGATCAAACCTAACAACTATTAACTCACTATCCAAGTAACATTTCAATAGATTAAGCCTGCAAGACTCTAGTGATATCAAACTATTACTATATTTCCTTTAAATCACTATATCATGCCAACTCATCTATCAACTAGATAACACCTTATTTACCTCCCTCATAATTAACAACAAATAGTTTTATTACAATACTACAAAAGAAAGTACTTCCATTGCTATAAAGGCAGGTACTCACCACTATGTGGCACTTGTTTATATTATGTTTGGTTGAATGAGTTTTTAGAACACAATTTCCATGAGTTCCCCCAAGTGAATGCACTATTTATTATATTTATGGGAGGCCTCAATTGTTCTTGTGGGATAAAAATATTATTTTTATTTTAGGTAGTCTATATTGTTAATGTTTCTTATTGTTTTTATTTTTGTTAACATGGACATGCTTCTAAGGTTAGTCACCCTACCACTAAATATATTTTTTTTCTCAAAAATCAAGACTTTTCATTGGTTTTGTTGTTAATATATTTGATTTTGTTTTGTAAAATTTGATAGTCTTTATCGAAAAAGGTATTTTTCAATGGTTACCCAGTTTCCTTATTTTTCAATTATGCAAAAATAATAGAATCACAAGTGAAAGGCCATCTCTTGGTTGAGGTTAGTGACAATTTTTTTTGACAAGTTTATTTCCTAGCATAAGCCTAAAAGTAATTTTCAAGAGTTTTTCATAGCTCTAGGAAGGTGGTGAATCTATCCCCATTCTGTTTTTTCAAATTAAAATTTCCTAGAATTTTTTGTTCATGCTTTTAATTTTTACAAGAAATGGTTTACAAATTTATCAATAATATTGATGATAAAAGTGATAGACCATTGAGATAGGTTAATGAACCATTCAAGTACTTTCGTTTGCAAGCTTTAGGGAATAATACTCATTAGGTACATCTTTCTATATGGTATCTCTTGGTAGGTATTAGGAATATCATTTACTTGGTATCAGGGGTCTCCTTTCCCTCCTTTTTGTCAAATATAGGGGTTTAGAAATATTGAAGGAATGGAATATCATGGTTTTTTTTTATACATGTAAGAGTTTAAGTATATTTTGATTTCAAAAAAGGATTTACATAAAGTCTACAAAGCAGGAGAAAATTTGTAGGATAATTTGGATGAGACAGACCCAAGCATATGCAATGTTCACTGACCACTCAAACACTAACAACACTAACATTAGCCCAAATATTTGACAATATTTAGCTAAACATATATAACTAGATCCATACAAACTACACCCAATAAAAGCGACTGACAAGAAGACCAACAACTAAAACAAACCAAAAAGGAAAACCCATTAAACTGACACTTTAGCTTGCAAATTAAGAAGGCCATACCATGCCAAGGAAGCCATTGGCCAAGGCAAAGGACTTGAAGTCTAGAACGCATCGGTCACCAAATGAGGGGATGAGATTGAGTGACCTCTAAAGAAATTCCATGCCCACCACCGCAATTTGCTTATGCTCCACCAATGCCATACCCTTCATGTCCAGTATGAAGGGTTAATATTTCAAAACCTCCCCAGGCTTTGTAGAATTTGAGAAAATTGTTTGCACATAAAATGCCCATGCTAGTGATAGAAATATTGAGAACCTCCTTTAACCCCACTAGGTAGTCTACTAAGAAGATCTTTTTAACCAAAGCGGCTATATCATTCTTAGCCATATGAATTTCAAGCAGGACTGCTAGAAAGCCAGAAATGATGGACATGTCCACCTTGAATGGCTCCTTATTCTTCAAAAATCCCTTCCCCAGAACCATTTAATCATGGCCAAAATGAGGGGTAATACTTCTTCTTTAACAAGCATTTGAGTTGATGATCTGTAATTGCCCTATGGAAGGCCATTTTCCTTATTGCGCAATCCAACATTATAGGTGTGTCTACCCCAATGCTTGTCTAGGTCTCCACAAACATTTTAACAATGAACTTTGAGTGTTCACCCATCGAATTTTGTAGACTAGAGTGAAAGGAAAGCAAGAGTTCTAGGTATGTGCAGGATCGTGATGGGCCAAAAAGTGGTGATATGTAAGTGATATGATGGCCCATGTAGCTGACGATTTTTTTTAATCCAAAATTGATGAAACAAAAAGGGTTTTTAAAGGATATTCTAAGTTTTCCACCAATATAAATTATGCTTTACTTTGAATTTAATAAATAATTATTATTCATTTTCTATTTGAATTATTATTAAAGTCCTGATTGATAGGTTGATTGAAAAACACATATAGCTTTCAAATGGTATCACATTTTTTGAATCCAAAACATGCGCCACATTCTATGCTTCACATACTATAGGATTAAAAAAAGAGAGTTGAATTTCATGAAGTTTTGACCAAGTTAAGGTGGTCAGACATACGAGTTTTTATATTTTATAAAAGTTGAAAAAAAAATTCATAATTAATTATTTACTTGGAAAAAAATTACAAAAAAATATGCATCACATTGGGACATGAGTGTTCTACTTATATATAAAATATTATAAAAAAATATTCTCATTTTATTGTGGTTAGGGTGGTCAGACAGACACCCTTCTTATTTTTTCCTAAAATTTAAGTACAAGCGCATTGAAATTTCAAATTTTCACCAAATAGATTTTTATTTTTTTAAAATAGACCTAGTAGTTTAGAAACTACATTCAAATTGCTATAGATTCTATTCTTAAATATTTTTGAAATAATATAGATAACATATTCAAATTTTTATGTCAAGTTGCCTAATTCTGATTTTTCTGAATATTTTGCCACTTAAGGGCCTATTTTTTCCATGATGATTTTGCGCATACCCTTCTAAAAAGGATGAAAAAATTGTAGACCAACTGTAAAATATATTCATCTTTTTCACACTTGGTGTCAAAGCCTTAATTCCCCATCAATGCTCTATATGAATGCAAAGCATGATATTAGCCGAAGTATGATGCACGCTGTCTAGCTCACCTATGGGAATCTATCTTCATGATTTTCGAAGGACACACCAAATTACCAAATTGTGTGCTTTGTAATAATCATAACACCAAGTACTACTTGCGAAAAGATCAGACATTAATACCATGTTTCCATTCTAGCAAAGCTTGTTTGCATTGAGCATATGATTAGACCCAACCATCGTGTAGCAAAATTGCCACTCTGGAACTCAACACATACACCAGTCCCATATTTCCCAACTTAGGCAATCGTGAAAAACCCACCAACTGACTTGCCATAGAGGTTTTCCAGAAATGTTTCCCAATCATCTAGCGTCACTTGACATATGGTAATCTCATTATTACTGGCTCTCCACAACTTCTAATGTGGAGAGCCACTCACCCTACCACCCACTAATTTGTAATTAGAGGTTTACAAAAAAACTTGCAAGTTAATCCTAATTACAATTTCTTCCCGATCGCAACAGGATTGAGTGACTATGTTGTTTAACCGTTAAAATTACAAAATAAGTAATTAGAAATTCAAATACTGAATTTAAACTAGAGAGAAAATTAGATAGAAGAGAGGAGAATAATAAGACAGGAGATAGAAGGATCACACGCAGGTTGATAATGGAGTTCGCTCAATATGAGCCACATCTTTGGGTCCACTTCTCAACGTTGGACCGCTTTCATTAATATTGCCAAGCAAAAAATGCCTTGTTACAATATACAAGCTCCAAACCTGCATACAAATCTCCTCACAGTCTCTCTAAACACTTGAAGACAATTCAGATGTCTTCGTGTTTACAAAAATCTCCTTTGAAAGAATTCTCTCTCCTCAAACTCTCACAATTGCAATAAATCTCCCATAATACAATTATTCTCCAAGAGAATTTTCAATTTCTTCACTCCATTACAAAACTCCTTAGAACCCTCACCCCTTTTATACATAAAAATTTCCCAATATGGTTTACAACCATATGATTACAAAAATAAGCCCATATCACCTATTACAAGTAAAAATCACTTACATTTTCCCCTTATTTACATGGATAAATCTACATATCTTGTATAACATTATTCAATTTCTACAAGCCCCTTGATAATATTTTAAAAATATATCCTAAATATTCCCCTATCTCCTATTTTGAATTTAACTATCTTTAATATAGGCTTATATTAACCCGAGCCCTTAAAAACCCCTTTAAAAATCCCAATAAAATCTTTCAATGCGTCTTAAATATATAATTTAAGCCCTTTATAGTTTTATTTTCTCAGGCTATACAAAGCTTTAAAATAGGGGTTTATGTTATTTTTTAGGATTTTAGTTTTAACCTTTTAAATAGGGAAGATAACTTAAAACTAGGGGTTATGATCATTAATAGGGGCTTTTAATTTTAAAACATGAGCTTACGGATTTTTTTCTCTCCTTGTTTTATGGGCAAGGCAAGAGGATTTTAAGGGATAAAATCCCACCAAATCCTCCTTTTTCCTTTTAACTTTTAAACCATATATTTTTCTTTAACAGTATGGTTTAATCCATATTTCTTTTTCCACCATGTCCATGCCAACTCACCACACCTACCACGTCACAACCTACCATGTCAGCATGTTGACATCATCAAAGTCAACCAGAATCAAACTTTTGACCAACCTTTGACCAGCCATAACTTTCACATACGGAGTCTGCTTTTGAAACTGAATGTAGTTCTGTAATCAGCATGACGAACTCTTCAACTTGACATAATTTTTGCCAAATTTGAAGTTGACCAATTTAATTCCCTTTTTGACCACTTGATTCACCTATTTGACTGATCTTTGACTGCACATAACTTCTGCATACATACTCCTTTTGAGCCCGTTCAAGTTGCATCAGGACCATGTCAGTGAGCTCTATCCAATGATGCTAATTTGGATGAATTCTAAGACTGATATTTTTAGGTATTCTGAATCGACCTAGATCATTCCTCCCCATTGAGAAGCTTTTGGACCTCCAAAAGGTCTGTTTATGTACAAATTGAGCTAGGGAAATGTTGCCCCACTTGCCCAATATCATCTATCCTTCCTTTCTATAACCTATACATCTAACTCATCATAACAACAATCAAAACTGCAGTGATATTATTAAGTACATTAGCCATATACACATCCACATTCAACGTTGTTGCTACCAACCATACACTACTGAAAAGTAGAAGGATGAATAACAAAATTGAATTTGCGGATGAGAAAAAGAATGCACCAACATCATACTTATCTTTCATAACTGGAACAACCTTAGAATCAAATATATTTTTATGCAATGGGTATGTGCAGGATCATGATGGGCCAAAAAGTGGGGATATGATGGGTATGTGTAGGGTATGTGTCTGACAACTCTTTTTTTACCCAAAATTGATGAAACGAAAAGGGTTTTTAAAGGAGATTCTTAGCTTTCCACTAATATAAATTATGATTTACTTTGAATTTAATAAATTATTATTATTCATTTTCTATTTAAATTACGACTAAAGTCTTGATTTATAGGTTGATTGAAAAACATCTATAGCTTGCAAACGGTATCACATTTTTTGAATCCGAAACATGCGTCACATTCTATGCTTAAAATACTATAGGATTAAAAAAAAAATGAATTTCATGATGTTTTGACCAAGTTAAGGTGGTTAGACACATGATTTTTTATATTTTTAAAAATTTGTAATAAAAAATTCATAATTAATTATTTACTTGGAAAAAATTACAAAAAAATATGCATCACATCGGGACATGAATCCTCTACTTATATCTAAAATATTATAAAAAAATATTATCATTTTATTGTGGTTAGGGTCGTCAGACAGACACCTACTTATTTTTTCCCTAAAATTTAAGTACTATTGCATTGAAATTTCAAATTTTCACCAAATAGATTTTTTTTTTTTTAAACCTAGTAGTTTAGAAACTTCATTTAATTTGATACAAATTTTATTCTTACATATTTTTAAAATAATATAGATAACTTATTCAAATTTTTACATCAAGTTGCCTAACTCTGTTTTTTTAATTTTTCGCAACTTAAGGGCCTGTTTTTTCCATGATGATCCTGCACATACCCCAATGACACTTCTTGTGGTACAGACATAAGTGCCAATTTTTTTTTTGCATTAACTACCCTTTTCAATTGTCCTATTGTCACAAAATATTTATCAGTCTTAATTGGATGAGAATGCATAGTGTATTCAATTCCTTCCTTAAACAAGTGATACTTATTATGTTTCTTGTAGAAGATTGCTTTCCTATCATATAAGTACTGGCTACCCAACACAATCCCACAAATATCAAGTGGAACCACATCAAATTCAACGTCATCTATAAACTTAGATGTTATTGCAAATCTTAAATTGCATTGCTTAGTTACTCGCAATCTGTTATCATTGCACACCCAACCTAATGGATAAGGTTTTTGTGTGGCTTTATTTTCAATCCCAACTATTTAACAACTTATTTTGAAATTATATTAACTTGGGACCCACTATCAATTATTGTATTGATTTTAGAGTTCTTAGATATCACCCTTATATGAAACAATTCACATCTTTTTCTATCTTCAAGAATAACATGACTTTTAGAAGTAGAAGCACATGAAACATTAGTGGAAGAATCAACAAAAGTCTTACCCTTCACACCCACAACTGCAATCTTTGTTTCGTCATCAAAATCTGATCCAAGATCCTGAATGACAACTGTGGCCTTTTGATTTCCTTTAAACTCTTTAAACCACTTGGGTTTCAACTCTAGTGCAGTTTCCAACACTTTGCATCTACATGCCATTTCTTCTGACAATGTGAACAAGTATGCTTTTCACTTTCTTCTTTCTTCACAGTAGTTGTTTTCCCCTCCTTACCCTTCTTACTCCCTTCAGTTGGATGAACAAATTCCTTCTTTGAACTAAAACTTATGTTCCTTTCACCTACTTCAATATGGGTTGCTTGTACACACATTTCATCAAAGTTAGATGGATTAAACATCAAGTTTGCATGTTTCAAATGTGAATGCAAACCACCTATATACTTTAATAAATTTTCTTGTTTATAAAGAGGAATGCCAAGAGTAAGTGCTTTCTTTCTAAACACCTGTGTATACTCTTGCACCATTTGTCCTTTAACCTGTCTTAGATTTTGCTAGTCTATAATAGCTTGTTTCATATAACCTAAAGGATAAAACTATTTTTTTAAAGCATAAGTAAATTCATACCAAGATGAAATAATTTTACCATCTGTAGCAAGATCATCTTGAATCTTACTTTCCCACCAAAACAATGCAGTGCCTCCCATTCTAAGAGTAGCTAGCTAGATTTTGGAAGAATCATCCAAGATCTGTTGAACCCTGTAATACACTTTGATCTGCTTAAGCCAGTTATCTAGTTCCAATTCACCATTATATATAGGCAACTTGAATTTAACATCTAGTTTTAACAAAGGTCTATTAGCTTGCATATGTTGTTTCTTCTTAGAAGAGTTGGACAAATAAGAAGAAGAGGACGAAGAAGAAGATGGGGATGGAGGTTCAGGAGGGTCACCACCACCTCCTACTCCTTTAACTTTGTCATCTTTCAATGAGGATTCAACTTCCTCCTTCTTTCTAGCCTTGAGTTCCTTTTTCCTCTATCGATCTTGCCTCTCTTGGAAAATAACTTCCGCCATAGCCTTCATTTTGAGAAATGCTTTCTGGAAAGCTTTCTCATCAATCTATATAGGAATTTGTTTAGCTACAATCTTTGCTCATGGAAAAGTCCTTCATTTTCCAATCTCAGGATTACATTCTTCAAGTGCACCTACTCCTTGTTTTAGTTTCAACCTAGTTAACATTCACTTATGCAATTTCCTACAAACCCAGCTCTAATACCAATTTGATGTGTAATTAGAGGTTTACAAAAAAACTTGCAAATTAATCCTAATTACAATTTCTTCCTGATCACAACAGGATTGTGTGACTATGTTGTTTAACCACTGAAATTACCAAATAAGTAATTAGAAATTCAAATACCGAATTTAAACTAGAGAGAAAATTAGACAAAAGAGAGGAGAATAATAAGACAGGAGACAAAAGGATCACATGTAGGTTGATAACGGAGTTAGCTCAATATGAGCTACGTCTCTGGGTCCACTTCTCAATGTTGGACCACTTTCATTAATATTGCCAAGCAAAAGATGCCTTGTTACAATATACAAGCTCCAAACCTACATTATAAAACTCTCCTCACAGTCTCTCTCAACACTTGAAGGCAATTCAGATGTCTTCGTGTTTACAAAAATCTCCTCTGAAAGTATTCTCTCTCCTCAAACTCTCACAATTACAATAATTCTCCCATAATACAATTATTCTCCAAGAGAATTTTCAATGTCTTCACTCCATTACAAAACTCCTAACTCTCACCCCTTTTATACATAAAAAATTCCCAATATGGTTTACAACCATATGATTACAAAAATCAACCCATATCACCCATTACAAGTAAAAATCACTTACAATTTCCCCTTATTTACATGGATAAATCTACATATATCCTGTACAATATTATTCAATTTCTGCAAGCCCCTTGATAATATTTTAAAAATATATCCTAAATATTCCCCTATCTCCTATTTTGAATTTAACAATCTTTAATATAGGGATCATATTAACCCAAGCCCTTAAAAACCCCTTTAAAAATCCCAATAAAATCTTTCAATATGTCTTAAATATATAATTTAAGCCCTTTATAGTTTTATTTTCTCGGGCTATACAAAGCTTAAAAATAGGGGTTTATGTTACTTTTTTAAGATTTTAGTTTTAACCTTTTAAATAGGGACAATAACTTAAAACATGAGCTTATGGATTTTTTTCTCTCCTTGTTTTATGGGCAAGGCAAGAGGATTTTAAGGGATAAAATCCCACCAAATCCTCCTTTTTCCTTTTAACTTTTAAACCATATATTTTTCTTTAACAATATGGTTTAATCCATATTTCTTTTTCCACCATGTCCATGCCAACTCACCACACCTACCATGTCACCACCTGCCATTTCAACATGCTGCATCATCAAAGTCAACCAAAATCAAACTTTTGACCAACCTTTTACCAGCCATAACTTTCACATATGGAATCCATTTTCAAAACCGAATGTAGTTCTAGAATCAACATGAAGAACTCTTCAACTGGACATCATTTTTTCCAAATTTAAAGTTGACCAATTTTTTCACCCTTTTTGACCACTCCATTCATCTATTTGACTGATCTTTGACTACACATAACTTTTGAATACAAACTTCTTTTGAGCCCATTCAAGTTGCGTCAAGACTGTGTTAGTGAGGTTTATCCAATGATGTTGATTTGGGTGAATTCTGAGACTATGAAATTTTTAGGTATTCTGGATCCACCTGGATCACCCACTGCTAATCTCCACTCAAAGAAACACTTCCCTGATAGAGAAGTCATCTGCCTTGTGATTGGATAGGGAGTCTACCTCTAAATTTCCCTCCCTGAGAATGTGATTAAACATGACTGCCTCAAATCTATTTGCTAGGCTCAATGGAATGTCTAGTTGCACTCCCAGTTTCTAGTTTATCACCTTTCTTGAGTGTAAGGCATTAATCACTAATGTGGAGTCACCTTCAATTTCTACCTTTGTTTCCTTTATTTCATGGAAGAATTTAAGGCCTTGGATTAGTGCTTGAAACTCTGCCATGTTGTTTGTTCCCACCGGGAGAGGAGAAGCCAATATGCCAATTATCTTATTCTTCCAATCCCGAACAATGCAATCAACCCCAGAGGCTCTTGGGTTTCCCTTGGTTGCATCGTCAAAATTGAGTTTTAACTACCCATTGGCCAGAGGGAACCACCTTAGTTTGTTTCTTTCATTTTGAGTTTTGAGTCCACCGTCACCACCAAAGGCTAGAATTTGAAGACCATCCTAGGTGTTTCATATAGAGGCATCCCAAGCCATGAAATTGATCTTATTTGGCACCTTCTAGCTAGATTTTGAGTTGATCAGTTCCACTATGCAAGTATCGATTTTGTTTATTAGTGATTGAACAAACATCTCTTTGTCCTAGAATTTTGTGATTTTTGCTCTTTCCAAACTTCTCGTAACACAATAGATGGGCTTGCAATTCATAAACTACTGAACATTGCTTGTTTATAAATGATTGGGCATCGAGTGAGAAATTGTAATAATCTATTTGGAAGCATGCTATGCCATTGCAACTTGGAGAGTAGCTAATACCAACATGAATGAGTGTATGAATAGCTTAAGAAAATATGGTCCCCATCTTCTTTAGCTTGTTTGCATAAACTGCAATGTGAGGGTCCCTGATAACCCAGTTTTTTTAACCTATCAATAGTCAATGCCTTACCTTGTGCAACAACCCATGTGAAAATTCTTGCTTTGGGAGACACTCTTTTCTCTAGCATAAGAGAGATAGTAGGCATTCAATTACATCTTTGAATTTGGTTAATACTTTATAGCCACATTTCTCACTATATTCTCCATCAACTGAAGCATTCTAGCTTAGCCTATCATGCCCTTATCTAAGACATATATAGCGGTTATTCAACATGTCCTCATAAATCTCCATAGTCCCACTGTCCAAGCCTAAATTGCAAATGCATTTCCATTTGTAGGTGAGAATACCATTTTGGCTTGATACTTCCATATAATCTCTTACCTTATCCCCCCACACCTATTTTGTGACTCGTTTGACATCCACCAATGTAACATGTTCTAGTTTCTGACCACCTTCCCAAGAATCTTCCCAGAAGGAGGTTGATCTCCCATCCACTATTTCTCATGTGAGGAAATCTGTAAAAGAAATTTGCAATTCCTTATAAAATTCCAAATTCTTGATCCCTCAAGGAGGGAGTGGGATGTGGAGATGTTATTTTTTTCATTTCCCAATTACTTTTCCCTCACAATCTTTACCCATTTGAGCTCCCTCTTTGAATGAATGGCCCAAATCATTTTTTCCCCCAAAGATTTTTTTTGGTGTTTCAAAATCTTTATACCAACTCCACCTTCCTAGAAGGAATTTCTCATTTTCTAGTTAAAGGACCTGATTTCTTTGGCCAATAGAGGGAGGCATGAAATCATGTAATTTGGTAGAGTTGCTATGACTAACTTGAGCATGGTGAGTCTACCAGCCCCAAGACAACCACCAACTCTTCTAAGAGGACAATTTGTTCTTCACTTTTTTCTATTAGGGTGTTCCATGTGTTACCAAGCTGCAGTCCCTTGGTCAATGTGAGTTCCAAATATTTGCAAGGAAGAGCTCCCTTTCTAAATTTCAAAATCCTTAAAATTTGAACTCTATCAACCCTAGTATTGAAAAAGAAAACCTTTATTTTTTCCACAGTCACCTATCGACCCAATGATGAAGATTACTTTTCTAAGATATGCTTGAATTTCCTTGCCTCCCTTTCCTACCTTGTACTGAACAACATTGTATCATGAAAAAACTGTTGATGTATAATTTCTAGTAGAGTATTGGTGACTTGTAGCCCTGATATCTTTCCTTCTCTCCAACCTTTGTTAATGGATCTTCTAGGGGCTTCAGCCATAATGATGAAGAGAAATGGGGATAAAGGATCCCCTTGTCGAAGACCACAAGAGGCGTTAAAAAACCCTTTAGGAGAACCATTCACAAGCATTGAATATGTGGGGCTAGCCACCTGACCAAAGATCCAATCTAACCATCCCTTCTGAAACTCGAAGGCCTCCATTACTTTGAATAGGAATCTCTAGTTAACCTTATCATATTCCTTCTTGATGTCCAACTTAATTAGCATGGATAGATTTTTTAACTTCTGCATGGAGTGGATCACTTCTTGTACTATAATTACCCCATCTAAAATGGATCTCCTAGGGACAAATCCCATTTTTTCATCTGATATAATTTCTGGTAGTAGCTTTTTCACTCCATTAGCTATCGCTTTTGAGAGAACCTTGTATATAGTATTGCACAGAGTAATGGGCCTGAATTCTTCCAAAATTTTTGGTCTCTCTTTCTTTGGAATGAGGGTGATAAATGTGTTACATCCATTTCTTTGAGCACCCACCCTGAGTTCCTTGAATCCTCGACTACTTCAGTGACCTCTTTTCCATCTATATTCCAACACTTCTGAAAGAAGACAACAAGGAATCCATCTGGTCTAGGCACCTTGTCTGGGTGGAGCTGGGACAATGCCTCCTTTACTTCTTTTTCAGTGAAGTTATTTAATATTGTGTTATGGGCTTTAGTCACTATTGCCAAGATTC
Source organism: Sequoia sempervirens (assembly GCA_007258455.2). NCBI lineage: Eukaryota > Viridiplantae > Streptophyta > Pinopsida > Cupressales > Cupressaceae > Sequoia > Sequoia sempervirens. Next base: position 84,878,312 of record VDFB02105785.1, on the reverse strand, counting down.
CTTCTAATAGATCCTTTTGAGCCTCTAGAATGGAGCCCTCCCAGTCATTCAATAGGTTGTGAAACTATTCCATCGTAGCAACTTTTATTTCCTCCACTTTATCTAGTACTCTTCCATTTGGTGCCTTGATGCAAGTGATCCTGTTTATTTCTCTACACACCTTTGTGGAGTTGTGGAAGAATATGGTGTTGTTATCCCCAACATTTAGCCAAATATCCCTAGAATTTTGATGCCAAAAGATCTCCTCCTTGGCCAAAATATCATTCAACTTGCTTAGAAGTAGCTTCTCTTCTAAGAAACTTTGTTCATTCATGCCATTCCTGATTATTTTCTCCAATAATCCCTTTAATTCCTCCTTTGTTTTCCTTTTTTCTTCAAATATATTTTTAAAACACTCCCTATTCCAACTTTTGATATTTGTTTCAATGCTTTTAGTTTGAAAACTATATTGAACATCTTAGAACCTCCTTGATTGCAGCCCGACCACCATTGCACAACTAGGTCCATAAAGTTCAGATCCTTGAACCAGATATTTTCAAATTTGAAAGGGCATCTGGTAGGACCCCTTTCTCCAGTAATCTCCAATATGATCGGATAATGATTTGAGCCAGCACCATGGCTAGTTTTGTATTCCAAAGTATATGGGAATAGTCCCATATCTGCCTTGAAGGAAAAGTGGTCTAGTTTCTTTACAATGCTAGAGAAGCCCCTCCTTCTGTTTGTCCATGTGAACCACCCATTCCCCATTTGTAATTCAACTAATGTGTTTCTTTCCATAAAAACTTAAAAATCAATATGAGATTATAGTTTTCTTGCCATCCCACCTTTTTTATCCCTTGATCTTAGTATGGCATTGAAATCCCCACCTATGATGCAAAACTTGGACTTCGAGTTGTTGCATATGGCTGCTAGTTCTTCCCAAACCTTCCTTTTTTGAATGCAACTTACTGGACCATAGACATTGACGAGAAAAAAGGATAAATTGGATGCCAAAATTCTTACCTTACACATGATCCAATGTTTGTTAGTAGCTAATTCCTCAACTAACATTCTTTGAGGTTTCCATAAGATCATGAGACCACCCAAGGGCCTGAACATGTTTACCCCACACATTTTCCATTGTTTCATTTTCCTACCAAAGAGAACCTTCTATTGTTCCCCTAATTTAGTTTCCTACAGTAAACACACGTTCACTTGAAAAGATTCTATCTAGTGCCATATAAGACACCTTTTGTTAGGGGAAATTAAGCCTCTAACATTCTAAGATATGAGTTTCATTGTTGTTCAAGAAGGGCTTCACCCTTCCCTACTTTCATCATCTCATTTATTTTCAATTTTCCATTGGCCTCACCACCCCACTTTAGTTTTTCTTGGTTGGGAATTCTCCCTCACTTCTTGATATCCCAACAATTAGGAGTGGGTTTGAGAGTCTCTTTTTGGTCAATACCAAGCTTTCCCAATTCCCCTTGAGGTAAAATGGTAAAATTTTATCTTTTGCTTTCTTTCTATCCAGCTATTGCATCCTCTGGTTGCCAATCAACCTCAACAAGGGTTGGACTAGCCATCTAGTCATACAAAAGTTCATCCTCCTCCAGACTAAATGCACCACTCTTTTCCAATTTGGCCAATTTGGTTAGTTTGTTGCCAACTTTGATTAGAGAATTAAGGTCTTCTTCCCTTACCTTGTTTCCTAATATATCAATAGCTTCAAAGATATGCTAATTAAGATCACTTGACGATGCATGTAAGGTAGAGGCCCTATCCTGTGGCTCAGACGACACTCTAGGGTTATTTTCCTCTTTCCCTTGTTCTTCCATTTGTGCCTTTTTAGGTTGTGTCAACACTTAATTCAATGAACTAGCCACTCTAGATATCTAGGCTCCAACCTCATGATTCACTATAGGCATATTGAGTGATCTCTATCCAATTATCTTGACCAATTCACCTTTGGGGAGAGGATCTGATGTGAGATTTTGTGACCAACTTCCCCAATCTATAAAGAGCACTAATTCTTGCTAGCTCCAATCATATTTCTTTCTTTCTACACCTAATCTAGCATAAGTGCTAATGCCATCTAGTTCCAATCACTTTTCCGCACATAAATAGGATCCCAGGTTATTGCCTATTTCTTCCAAAATGTTAGGGGCCCAAAATTTCAAGGGTAGGTTTAGCAATTTTATCCATTGTTGGGTTGATTCCACCTAATGGTTGAGTGGATCAAATCTAGGCCTCCATCTTTGAATGTAAAAACTCCACCCATCTAAGATCCAAACTCCATTAACAATTAATTCCTTGATTTTGTGTGTGGGACAAATCACTACAAAGAATTCATTGCCTAGGTATTTGAATTGAAGATCTTGATGAGTCTAGTTTATGTTCTCATTTTTGGGTGGAATTTGTGATTTAGTTGCTGAAGTTATCATAGGCTTTGACATTAAGTGTTGATACTTTTATGATATTTCCTCAAACTATAGGTCCATTGGGCTTAATCTTATTTCTACAAACCTTTAATGATAATGGCATGTTATATGGACTGTCTATATTAATTTTGCATGTGGTTAATGAATGTTCCTTAAGGTGGTTACAAATATTCAATTATTGTGCATACTAACATTTCCATGCAGATTTAATTTGAGGATGCTAAATTGAGGAAGACACTGCTAGCTAGGCATGCACCATAACGTCCAACAAGAGAATCGTTCAATGGTCAAAGGAGGTCGACAACAAGAGATTCCTCATGCAAACTGAATGTAACCACCTTGTAGTGGTCATTATTGATGTTGAGAAAATGCGTGCGTTACTACAACACTAAATCTGTGGTTGGAGATGCATGTCTGACTAGATTCCATGCATTCATAACCATCACCCCACTTTCTCTATTTTCCCTAAATGGCATCCTCCTGGTTCTTGGAGTTGACTGCCTTGTTTAGTTGGTAGTATAAATAAGGATTAGATGCTCCTTCTCTGAAGGTTGTACGATTTGATATTGTACTTGCATTCTTGAGTTTTCAATAATATAGATATACTACTCTTTTGCACTCATGATTTACAATGAATGAAATGAAATTCTAAGTTTGAGCATCTGAGTTCTCATTAGTTTTAGAGGATACTTATCCAAGGGGGCCCACTTGGTGAGTAATTCATCCTTTAGTTTAGTATTACTTTCTGTTAAGTAATTAGTTAAAAATCTGGCACCTACTATTCCTGCAACCACTATAATTCTATTATGTGATTGTTACTATAGCCAAAGAAAATAAAGTATTTCCCTATTTGCTTGCTTAGATTTTCACTTTTGTCATGCATTTCATCTTGGTGTAATTGTTGATTGATGGTTAGCATTTATGTTATTCCTTTCTAAGAAATTTACTTTCAACGTTGTGTTTTTCTTAGTTGTAGAATGAAAATGGCTACTTTGGTTTCCTAGTGCACATATTGTGTTGACCCATTTCAAGTTCATGCCCCTGGGTTGACAAGTTAAATGCAACTTCATGATGATTGAAATAGCTATTCAGGTTAGATTTCCAATCTCTGAATCATGACTATAAAGGCCTAGTTGTTGAATCATTGTAGGAGGCAAACATTTTTGGCGCCGTTGCTAGGGATGGTGTAAAACTAGGAAGTTCTTTGGAGTCATTGATAGTTTTCTTGTTGTAGTATTTTTGAAAGTTGTTCTTAGCATACCCCTCATGTAGGATGTAATGATCCCCCTCATTCTTTTCCAATTCTTTGTGTGAGCTGGATGATAGTGAGTTGATACCATATGCATAGAGGAAGGAGAAGAGATGCTTATGGGAGATTCCTTCCTAATAATCCTAATCCATTCCAACTAGAAGAGCTTCCAAATCCTCCAAGGAATGAAGAAGAAGAAGAGCTAAACCCCTTTTTTTGATGCATTTCCTAATCTGACTAGTTCTAGAGCTTTCGCTAAAAACCAAAATCAGTTTGAGAATCCCTTTGTTTGGGAAATCCATCCAGTAGGCATGGGTGATGCAAATAGAAATAAACCTAACCAACAAGATTTTCCTTTCCCCATTTCCCATTAGATTGAAGTTGGTAACCTCAAAAATATCCTTGCTTTAGCCTTTCCTAAGTTTTATGGACTTGTTACAGAAGATCTTGATACCTTCTTGTTCAAGTTTGACATACTCTGCAAGAGTTATGACTATGTTTGACTTGTTATAGAAGATCTCGATACCTTCTTGTTTGAGTTTGACATACTTTGCAAGAGTTATGACTATACCACCAATGCCCATAGGCTTAAGCTATTTCCCTCCACTTTGAAAGAAGCTCCATTAATATGGTTCATGAGCCTAGGCAGAGATACTATCAAAACTTGGGAGGACATGAAGACAAAGGGTATGTGCACGATCATCATGGAAAAAACAACTCCTTAAGTGGCAAAAAATTCAGAAAAATTAGAGTTAGGCAGCTTGACGTAAAAATTTGAATAAGTTATCTATATTATATCAAAAATATGTAAAAATAAAATCTATAGAAAATTGAATGTAGTTTCTAAACTACTAGGTCTATTTAAAAAAAAAAATCTATTTGGTGAAAATTTTAAATTTCAATGTAGTAGCACTTAAATTTTAGGGAAAAGATAAGAAGTAGGTGTCTGTCTGACCACTTTAACCACAATAAAATGATAATATTTTTTTATAATATTTTATATATAAGTAGAGGACTTATGTCGAGATGTGATGCATATTTTTTTGTAATTTTTTTCCAACTAAATAATTAATTATTAATTTTTTATTACAACTTTTAAAAAATATAAAAAAATTGTATGTCTGATCACCTTAACTTGGTCAAAACTTAATAAAAATTATTTATTTATTTTTTAATCCTATAGTATGTGAAGCATAGAATGTGACACATGTTTTGGATTCAAAAAATGTGACACTGTTTAAAAGCTATAGATGTTTTTTAATCATCCTATCAATTAAGACTTTAGTTGTAATTCAAATGGAAAATGAATAATAATTATTTATTAAATTCAAAGTAAAGCATAATTTATATTGGTGGAAAGTTGAGAATCTCTCCTTTAAAAATCCTTTTATTTCATCAATTTTGGGTAAAAAAAAAGTTGTCAGCCACATACCGTACAAATACCCATCATATCACCACTTTTTGTCCCATCATAATCCTGCACATACCCCAAAGTTCCTTGAGAAATACAAGGAGTATTGTAGGGGTAGTGACATGAGAGGAGATGACATTTTTAGGATGCAACAAAAGGAGAATGAGAGCTTGGAAGATTACATTTCAAGGTTTTTGTTTTGCTTACAAAATCTCCACACCATACCCTCAACAAAGAATCACAAAAGTTGATTTTCTTAAGAGGAATCAATAAGAGTTGCACTAATGCCTTGGACTTGATGGGAGAAGGAGATATCACCAAATTTCCTTGGGAAGACATCAAGAAAATATGCCAAAACTACTCTAGGGAAACTTCAAAGAAAGGGAGTGCTTACCAATCGTCTATGGGTAAGTCATCCACTAGTGGAGTCTCAAGAATGGAGATCACACACTTGCTCACATATTTCAAGCAAGACATTATAAACAGTGTAGCTACTCAGCTAGATACATTTTAGGCCAAGAAGAAATAAGAGGAGGTAGAGGCAATGTTGGAAAAGTATTTCCCCCATTGCAGACAGAAGAAGGAATGTAGATGCAAGATGGTAGCTAATATTGAAAGCAAGCAAATTGCACCCGAGTTTAAGCTAATCCAGGTTGAAAAAGATCAATTCTACTATGTTGCAAAAAGGAAGCATTGGGCTCCAAGACAAGGTATGCCACCTAATCCACTATCTTATGTTGGGCCATATTTCAATTCCTATTCATCTAGTAACCAATAGAAGCTCCCATATCCATCCAACTATGGAGGATATCCACCACATCCTTAGGGTAACCCTTCAAATGCTTGGTCCAATCATCAAAAATCTCCACCCTAGTGGCAACAACCTTAGTGGAATTGGAAGCAATTTCAAGGGCATTGGTATCCACCTCCAAGAAATTGGCAACAAACAAATGAATGGAGGGGAGGACAACAATGACCAACCTAGACAACTAGTTACATGTAGCCACCTTCTCAGCCCCACCATCCTACTATAATGCCTCCACTTACTAATTCAAGTTTAAACCCACCTAAACCTACTCAACTACTAGCTCAACCCACACCAAATCCAAATAACAAACCATAATAGTAGCCTCCATACTCTGCTGATTCAAATAAATTCTCTACATATGATATGAGTTTAAGTGACATCCAATTGAATTCAAGAACTACTTTACTAGCCCCTTTTGAGCCCATTATCATTGAGCTTCCTATGGAAGAGGAACCTATGGATGATCCCATTTAGCCAAGTACACCTAAAAATCTTGAACCAGTCCCAATCAAGCAAATTGATCAAGAACCACCATTTCCTTGGAGATTTGAAGTTTCCAAGAAGAAGGAAGAAAAAGAGGATACAACTTTTGACATCCTGGATTAGTTGAAGCATATGTGTCTAGATTCCTTCATTCTAGGTCATAAAGGATGCCCCAATTTATGGCAAGGCAATCAAGGAAGCATGCCTCAAGAAGCTAGACAAGAAGAAGAACCCCACTATGGTTCATGTGGTGGGACAAATAGCTAACATAATGTTTGGAAAAGTGAGTATCCCTAAGTACAATGACCTAGGTAGTCCTGTGGTGGCAGTTGTTGTAAACATGATCCAAATAAAGAATGCTTTGATTGATTAAGGGGAAAAAATAAATGTAATGACCAAGGACATCCTGTAGCAACTAAACGTTGCAAGCATGAGATCTATTTCTAATATCCTACAGCTTGCTAATAGTTCTACTATTAAGCTTGATGGTATAGTGGAGGATCTTGTGGTAGTTTTGGACTCCTGGGAGTACCTAGTAGACTTCATATTTTTTTCTCCTAAAGCTACACTAGGCCGGTATCCCATTATTCTTGAAAGACCATGGTTAGGAACTTCAAATGCATATATTTGATTTTAGTTACTTGACATGACCATTTTATATGGGAAGAGCACTAAAAAGTTTGTTTTTTATCTTCCTGCTCAACCGTCTCATGATGAGGATGATCCTGTATGGCCACATGTTGGTGAATAGGTTGAGGAAGTTAATTTTGTGGTGCAACTTATGATGTTAGGTAGAAGCTCCTTCATGCAGCTTCAAGATGAAGATGAAGTATTGGTTAATAGTATTCAGAGCCATTGTGAAGTGGAGGAAGCATCATCTTCTCATTCTATTGTTCCAGTCAAGACACTTCGACCTGCTCTTCCTACAACCACTATTCCTGCAAATGTTCTTCCTGTAGCCACTGTTCCCATAGATGGACTTCCTACAACAACAAATATGACCCATACATTGTTTCCATATGAAATAAAGGTACCATGCATTAATGAAGCAACCATGATAGACTTAACTACACAAGTGCAAGTGTTAGAAGGAAAATATCTGAATGTTAACAACAAATTGAGTGAAGAACAACAATTGTTATTGAAAAACTTATTAAAGACCCATCAACATGCATTTGCATGAGATTATTGTGATATGAAGGGATTGGAACCTAAACTTTGTACACACATAATTTACATTAGAGATCATTGCAACCCCGTGAGGCAACCACAAAGAAGAATTAACCCTGCACTAACATAAATTGTAAAAGGGGAACTACAAAAATTGCTAGATGCAAAATTTGTCTACCCCATTTTCGATAGCCAGTGGGTGTCTCCATTAGTGATTGTACCCAATAAAGGATGAAAATTATGAGTTTGTGTTGATTACAGGGAACTTAATGCTACCAGCAAGAATGACCATTTTCCCTTACCCTTTATAGATCAAGTATTGGACACACTTGCAGGAAAGTAATACTTCTCTTTTCTAGATGGATTCAATGGCTACAACCAGATTTAGATTGCACTAGAAGACTAAGAGAATACCACCTTTACTTGTCCATGGGGAACCTATGCCTACTCAGTACTTCCATTTGGCTTATGTAATGCACCTGCAACCTTTTAGAAGGAAATCATTAGCATATTTTTAGATATCTCTCTTAACTGCATGGAAATTTACATGGATGTCTTTACCACTTATGGTGCTAATTTAAATCAAGCATTGGAAAATCTCAGGAGAGTTCTATAGAGATGTGAACACCAAAACTTGTCCTTAAACAATGAAAGGTGCTTCATGATGATGCAAGAAGGTGTAGTTCTTGGCCACTACATCTCCCACAAAAGAATTCAATTAGATCCTGCAAAGATTGAGGTGATCATAAATCTACCCACACTTGCAAAATAGAAGGATGTTAAAAGTTTCTTGGGCCACATGTGTAGGATATTATAGGTGTTTCATCAAGGATTTCAAAAAAATAACAGTACCATTGTATAATCTTCTCACTAAAGATGTTGAATTCTAGGGGACTGAAGCTTGTGACAAGAAATTTTTTGACTTGAAAGTAGCTTTGACTCATACTCTTGTACTCAAGGGACCTAATTGGGAGATTCCTTTCCACATCCATACTAATGTATCAGATTATGCCATAGGAATGGTCTTAGGGTAGAAAGAAGGAGCTATTGAAAATTCCATTTATTTTGTCAGTAAGAATTTACAGGGAGCTTAATTCAACTGTACAGTGACAATGAAAGAAATGTTGGTAGTAGTCTATGCCTTGAAAAAATTTAGACATTACATAATGGGTTACCAAATCTTTTTGCACATTGATGATGCAACCATTAGGTATCTCATGTATAAACCTCTGATCTATGGTAGGCTATAAATATGGTTATTATTGATGCAATATTTTGACATAACCATTGTGGATAAGCCAAGGAAGGCCAATGTTGTTGCAGATTTTCTTTCAAGGTTGACTACATTAGGAGATAATCAAGCCATAGATGACTCCTTTCCTGATGAGTATCTATTCTCTATCAGTGTACAAATGCCTTGGTATACTGACTTAGCTAATTATCTAGTCATGGGTAGAGGTCCTCCTCACTTCTCTCCAAAAGAGAGGGACACTCATTGAAAAATATTTTCCTTTCTCATTAATTGCTAGATGTTTGTTTTATACTAGACTGGACCTTGTCATGAGGAGATGTGTGAGAGAAGATGAAACATATGGCATCTTTCATGAATGCCACAATGAACCATGCGGAGGATATTTTGCAGCCAAGAGAACAGTAATGAAGATTTTGAATATGGGATATTACTAGCCAACACTCCATAAGGATGTAGGAAGGTATACAAGAAAATGTGACAGATGCCAAAGAATTGGCAGGCCAACCAAATTTGATGAGATGCCACTTTACCTCAGTTAATAATCACTCTCTTTGACAAGTGGGGATTGGATTTTGTAGAACCCATTGACCCTCCATCAAATAGTAAGTCTTATATCTTGGTATGCATTGATTATGTAACAAAGTGGGTAGAAGTCAAGGCCCTGAAATATGCAAAATATAACAAGGTTGTAGAATTTCTTTATGAGGAGATTTTCACAAGGTATGGAGGTCCACGAGATATAGTGACTGATCAAGGGGCTCAATTCATATCAACCATTGTTGCAACACTAGTCAATGAGTCCAACATAAGACACATAAAGTCTTTTCCTTATCACCCCTAGGCTAATGACCAAGTTTAGGTAACCATAAGAGAAATTGAAGCTATTATGACCAAAATAGTAGCTATCCATAGAAAGGATTGGGAAAATAGATTATCAAAAGTTGTTTGAGCCTACAAAAATACCTAGAAAACAACTATAGGCTTCAGTCCATTTGATTTTCTGTATCGAAAGACAACCATGATGCCCATTGAATTTGAACATAAGACTCTTAGGACTGTAATAGATTTGGGGATGGATATTTTTGAGGCATAGAGAGAAAGAATCATGCAGCTAAATGCTTTGGATGAGATGAGAAGAGAAACCTTGCATCACACAAAGGTAGTGTAGAATCAGAGAATCAAGTGACGTGACAAATTCATCAAGAACAAGAAATTCCAACTAGGAGATTGGGCCCTACTATATGACTCAAAATATCATGACAATGCAGGAAAATTGCAAACAAGGTGGCTAGGACCATATAAAGTTTCTGAAATATTTTCTAATGGTGTTATACAACTCATTACTATTGACCCAGTCAGATTTAAGTTGCTTTTCAATGGTCAGTACCTCAAATTTTATCACAAGCAAACTTCCAAGGAGGATTTTCTACAACAATTCACTCAACATGCAACATACAAGCTTCCTACAACCGAAGGAAGTGGACCTAGTGTCCCTTCTTCTAGCTAATTAAGGTATGTAATTGTCATAATAAAGACTTCCACTTCCGTGGGAGTCCATTTCTTCACCCATCCGCCCATCTTGCCATCCATTTCCACCTTTCTCTTTCTTCCATCACTTCATTCCACTCCAACTCATTTCACCCCATCTTCATTAATTGCTCAAATTATTTCTTGAAAAGGTGAATGGTAATTTCTTCACAATTTTTGCAACAAATTCTCCACACATTTAGGTATGTGCGCATTAATTGCTATATCTTAATTGTCTTTAAGGGAATTCATTTAGTTGTTGTACATTAGCATGGATGTTCATTATAGCATGCAAATATTCCCTACCCTGTAAAATCATCATTTCGAATGTGAGGACACATGCCCAAATTTAGGTTGGGGAGGAGGAAAAACATGCCAATATTTTACCCATGTGTTAGTCCATGTTGGTCTACATCAACAAAATTTAAATTGAGCCAATTTGAAATCTGAGTGAGAGGACGACCCACATGTGTGATTTGACACCAACTGTTTCCGCCATTCCTCTCCATTATAGCTTTCCTTTCTTACTCTTTCCTTTCCATTATTGACCTTGTCATATCTCAAGTTGCGTTGCAAACAAAAGGTAAGTTAGAAAAGGAAAATTCAATCGACATTAGCATTGGAAAGCTAGCAAGTGTTGCAGGAAGGTGAATTTTATTTTTAGACAGAATTGCAGGAAGGAAATAACAAAGTTTTTGTTTGATTGCAGACAATGGGATGTGGGTTAATTCTAAATGAACCCATGGTGCATGATGTATTACTGCAGGATGCACCCTGCCTAGCCGAATTCAAAAATTATAGATGGATAGACTACTTCCTAAAGCTAGATGATTTTGTTGAAGACATTGAACTAGAGTTCACCCAAACATTGTTTGAAAGGAAGGCCATGGTGAAAGGGTTGAAGGTCATAGCAACTAAAGAAAGAATTGTAGAAGTTACAGGGTTACCTGTTGATGGTATGTGCAAGATCATCAAGGAAACAGGCCCTTAAGTGGTAAAACTTTTAGAAAAATCAGAGTTAGGCAACTTGACATAAAATTTTGAATAAGTTATCTATATTATTTCAAAAATATGTTAGAAATAGAATCTATAGAAAATTTAATGTAGTTTCTAAACTACTAGGTTTATCTATTAATTTTTAAAATCTATTTGGTGAAAATTTGAAATTTCAATGCAGTAGTACTTAAAATTTAGGGCAAAAATAAGAAGTAGGTGTCTGTCTAACCACCCTAACCACAATAAAATGATAATATTTTTTTATAAGATTTTAGAAATAAGTAGAGGACTCATGTCCCGATGTGATGCATTTTTGTTATTTTTTCCAAGTAAATAATTAATTATGATTTTTTATTACAACTTTTAAAAATATAAAACTCGTGATGTCTCACCACCTTAACTTGGTAAAAATTCATGAAATCCAATTTTTAACTTTTTAATCCTATAGTATGCTAAACATAGAATGTGATGCATGTTTTGATTCCAAAAATGTGATACCGTTTGAAAGCTATAGATGTTTTTCAATTAACCTATCAATCAGGAATTTAGTCATAATTCAAATAGAAAATGAATAATAATTATTTATTAAATTCAAAGTAAAACATAATTTATATTGGTGGAAAGTTGTGAATCTCCTTTAAAAAACCCTTTTCATTTAATCAATTTTGGGTAAAAAAGTCATCACCACATACCCATCATATTGCCACTTTTGGCCCATCATGATCCTACACATACCCACAATTTTTTTTTTGTGCAAGTGAAAAATAACACCCTTAGATTATTTTAAACAAATAAAATTTTCATTTACATCATTTTCAAGCAACAAATTTTTAGATCCATCCAATTGTACAAAAATCAAATCAAATCTGCAATGATCTCAAAGATTTGAAGGTTTAAAAATTTGAAAGTTTTAGATATATTCTTGGGTGTATCCTGCAAACTTCATCATAGAAGGATGGTTCATCACCTCATTTAGAACTAGATGTGGAACTTCCTATGCTATTTCCATAGAATCCAAAATAGGCCTAACAAATTCTAGAAGAAATAACCCTATAAACATGCAAAAGGAAAAGCTAAATCAGTAGTAATTTATTAATTTTTATTCAACTTCTCTATAATAATTTTAGGTACCTGATTCTATTGGACTTTAAAGATTTATAATATATGAAGTTTAGCTATTGAAATAGATTAGATAATTTTAAGTTATAAAACTAATAACTAGGCTTTAGCAATTCAAAAAAAAAACCCACTTCTAAAATTTAAATATCTTTACTATATCTATTTACCGTCATTAGAGAGTTGCAAACTATGAATTGTCCTCTATCCTATAGGACTGAGAAAGGTAGAACACTATCAAACAGTGATTGAATCATAATAAACAATCCAAAAACAATGAAAGTTACTATCAAATGGTTACAAAGATTTGTCCTCTAAGTCATTTGCACATGGTGATTGAGAACACAATGAGTAAGAAGTAAAAGAGTATTGTATCATAGCACTATAAAATGGTCATGAGTCATGCAATGAACTTCAATATTCTTGTGATCACAAAGGAGATTGAGATAATAACCAACATTTAGATGTGCATAGAGTGTTCATGGAGTGAAAACTTCCTTACAAAACAATTACCATAACAGAGTTTGAGGTGAATTGCACCTGCTATTTTATGTTGATATGGATATGTTCCAACCTATAGTTAATTGTTGTACCATAAAAGATAGGCTAAATAGTTGTTCATATACCATTGTTTCAAATTCTAAATTTCTATGCCTTATTCTAGGAGCAAATCACAGGGGGAGTCTATACATAAGACACCATTGTTTCAAATTCAAAATTTTTGGCTCTTTCACAATTGTTTGCTTCATTTATTTGATCTAAGATAGCCTGTTGTATAGAATATGCTCTCAAAATCATAGTAAAATCCTTTATTTTGGGATGACTGTTCAGAATCTTTCCCACCATAACAATGAACAAAATCATCAACCATTAACCTGAACTTTGCAAGAGTTTCATCAAATTATACTTTTTCACTCCTTTTCCATTTTGAATTTTATTCCCAATTTCATCCATGAAGAACTTCCTCAGTATGTAGATCCTACTATTAGCCATAACTTTACCATGTGTCGAGGATAGCTTCGAGTAACAATTTTTATCAAGCCAAATGTCAAAAACTATAATGAAAAAGATAAATCCTTACGATTGGACCTCAAATTGGACAAAGTAGATTTATGATTTTATCTTTAGAATGTAGGAACTTTCTCTGTCAGAGCTTCATGACCTCAAATTGGACCAATAAAACTTATGATTTTATCTTTAGAATGTAGGAACTTCCTCTATTGGACCTTCACGACCTCAAATTGGATCTGAAATTGGTCCAACATATTTATGATTTTATCTTTAGAATGTACAAACTCTCTATCAGATATTAAAGATCCCAGGTTGGATGTCCAATTGGACCAGCAAATTTATGATTTTATCTTTAGAATAAAGGAACTTGCTCTATTAGATATTTAAAAATTCTTATACTTAGGTTTTTCTTTTGAGCAAAAACACCCAGAAGTGTTTCACATTGGCTCAAGGTACTCTCCAACCTGGTTATGTCATTAATAGCAATCCAATTTTTCCTGAACCATCCATACGCAAAAGTTGCAACAAAATCTATTATTCTTGCACATAAAAATGCCACATATTAACCCCTTCTAAATCAAAATCAAAATCGTCATAAAACCATAATTAATAAATCATTTCATTTTCAAAAATAATTTGATGTCATTTACTATCAAAACAAAAGATGTATAAATCACAAAAAATCCATGAAGGCATCCATCCAAAGAGAAAATAAGCAATGCAAGGATTTGAGTAATGTAAGTCCAAAGAGTTATGTTGTAACGGTAATGGAATCACCATAAGATCACAATCAATGAAAAAATTCTTGCGACTGTAATTATGTGATCCATAACTCTATTGGTCATGTGGCACTATTGTGCTATAACAAATACAAGATGCATTCATGTGTGACACAAGTTTAATGTGGCTAAATGTTGTGATAGAAATGGAGGAAATCATATGATCACAATTCATTAACAAATCACTGCCATCACAATTAGATTTCAATCATCATTGGGTGCATTTAGGTTGACTCAAGTTTAATATGTTATGATGTAATGATAGCATGATCGAAGAGCAATTACCTCTTGCTGCAATAAAGAGCCTAAAACTCTGGTTGATATGCAGAGTGGTTGTGTTATATCAATTATGTAGTGCATTCAAGCATAACCCATATTTAATGGGCTATTCTAGAGAGTGATCAATATTTTCTATACCTTATGAATGTTACTTAAACATGTACAACTTAAACTACAAACCAAGTTTGTTACATACTTGAATGCAATATTGGGTTATCACAAACTATAATAATGTGATATGCAAATAACCATTATGGAAAGTATTAAATCAAGACCCATGGTAGATAGGATATATTTCCATGATTAGGTTTACATACCTTAATGATCAAACACAATCTTCCCACACACTCGAGGATACAATCCAAGATCATACCACAACCCTGTCAAGACAGCTAATTTTCTAACCCAAGATTTAAGGGTGTTCTTTAATACCAATAAAAGCATTGGTAAGAGCATGACTAGGGTACAAGCCCTAGGCCTCCGTAGAAATATAAACCATAACTCTAGTAGATTTGGGAGGTTGCAATACTAGAAAGATTGAGACACTATAGCTAATAATAAAATCTTGCAGTCTAAAGATTGTAGCCAATAAAAAGTACACTATGTAGCTTAGTGACATTAGTAAATGCAATCTATGGTAAGAAGAATGACAGTCACTTGAGGTGTGACAATCAAAAAGAGGCTGAGCAGTGACACAATAATAAAGCTTAAACCTTGCATAATAAAGTGGAGATTTCAATAGTGATTTTCCTTACCCCCTTGCTGACCTTAAGGGTTTTTTAAATGCTATTGGAAATTTTAGACAAGACATGCAATTAGGGAATGACTGTCAAAATGAAGTAATAGTGGTAATCACAGGTTCAATGTTTGTTCTTAGCCATTATATAATGGAGGTAGTGGATTGCATGTTTGAGCAATTTTTTGAGACTCATAAATAAAAACAACATGATAATAAAGCTTAAACCTTGCATAATAAAGTGGAGATTTTAATAGTGATTTTTCTTACCCCCTTGCTGACCTTAAGGGTTTTTCAAATGCTATTGGCAATTTTAGACAAGACAAATGCAATTAGGGAATGACTGTCAAAATGAAGTAATAGTGGTAATCACAGGTTCAATGTTTGTTCTTAGCCATTATATAATGGAGGTAGTGGATTGCATGTTTGAGCAATTTTTTGAGACTCATCAAAGATGGGAGAATAGTGAATAATACCTTGTGGACTGTGAAGTAGTGACAATAAGGTTGAAGGATCTTAAGAACCACAATATCATGAAACAATGAGTCCCCTATAGTAAGGAAGTAGGAAGTCTATAAGACAGTTTAATTTTATAGAAGGATGCTCATGAAAGGAATCTTCAAATGATAGTGAGTGAGTTGTTTGAGATTATAGCTGAGGGTGCAATATTGTGGCCAATGAAATTGTACTCCCTTGGAGATAGTACAATCTGTGGCCTAATTTGGACCTATCTTGAGTACCCTTACATTAATCACTCTTTAAAACATCATTTATAGTCCCATTTAAGACTCATTATTTTGGACCTTGAGGCTTATTCCACTCATAAATCATACAAATCCTGACAAACAACATTCAAATTACTCAAATTCTAGAAAACCTACCTCAAAAACCTCTCGTGGGACTAAGTCTCCCAAGGTGGCGACTTAGTCCCTTTTGGATGATTTTTTAATTTTGAGTGGGAAGATCATTAACTTAATTCAAATTTTTGATGAATGTCGGCCTCTTAGGTCAGAAAATTAGGTATGAATAGCTATAAATATATGTTTTTAGGTCATTTTTCAAGTAACCTAGGTCATTTTGACTGCTAGGGCTTGCAAGTCTTAAAGCTCACCTTTTGTACAAGATCTCATATTGTGAAGAGTTGATTATGGATTCCCATGGAGAATCATGGAGAAATATAGGTTGAGGAGATGCAACTAGCCATCAAATCAAGCCTAAGGACTTGTTTTCAAAGTGATTCCATCTTCCATTTTCTCTCTATCTTTAGATTAAGGAAGGTTTGCATGTCGTTAAGATTCATTTCTAATGTGATTTAGTGTCTCTTGGAATGAGTCTTGCATTATTATAAATTCATTTGTGCATCTTATTCTTGCATGATAGAACAAGGTTGCAACTTGCTTTAGATTTCCTAGTCTTATACACACTTAGGGCTAGGGTTTTATGTAGATTTCATTATCTATTTCAAGTTTTAAATACCAACTAGGGGTTTGACCAAGGAAAACCCCATATTAGAAACCAAATTTTTTTTTTTTTCGCAAGTGTTTTTGCAAAATCAATTTTGGGTTTCTGTTAGAAAACAAAGTGCAAACTGAGGGCTTCCATTTCCACTCTCAATTTTTTAGAAAAGCCAAAGTGGACTAAGCCATCAATGGTAGTGAATTAGTCCCATTGCAAATTTTTGTTAGAAGTTTCTGTAGATCTGGATACCCATTTGGTTGAAACAGACTCCAGAGCAGTTTTCTAGATCTAGGACTAAGTTGCCTAGCTTGGAGCAAGTGTCCCAATTGGCTAGAAAATTAGTTTTTCTTTAATTTTAGAGGCATTTGCAGTCTTCATTCCAACCTTTGTCATTTTCTAGGTGCACTCTTTGTATTTTACTTCTTTATCTTGTTCCATATTGCACTCAATCTATACTCTTGCATATCACAACATGCTTTCAAACATTTTACATTTTATTAGTTTTGTTGGAAATACAAGGGTAGACAATTGAGAGGGGGGGTGAATCAGTTGTCCCAATAATTAAAACTTGTTTAACTTATCAACATTATTCTTAGATTTGATTATTAAGCATGAAAAAAAAGATCATCAACACATCAGAAACACACATAACACCAACATTTTTTATGTGGAAACCCTGTTAGGGGAAAAACCATGGTGGAGGTCAATCCACAAGATTATACCCTATTAAAAGTATAAAGATAATGAAATATGAGGAATGCACTAGCATTTAGGTGCATTGCCTAGGGCTCACTGATCAATTACAAAGGAAGAAACACTTTCTTACAAAGAGATTCAGATTATAGCCATCCGCAGGGATTGAACTGATAAAATAGTATCTACTAATGCCTGATCATAGTTTTGGTTAAGTGCATGAACAACTCTTCATTCTTCTTCACTCTTCTTCACTCTCTTGTATACCTTCAAATGATTTAGACATTATTCACATATACACACACACATTTGGAATCCACTGGAATACATTCACATACTTGAATTTGAATAAACAACCGCTCTTATATATCCACAACAAGAAATTTCACCACTACCAGTCAGCCACAAAGAAATAATAAAATGAATATAACTGTCGGCCCAAAATAATAGATAATATTTAATGCGAATCAACCAAATTCATCCACAACTTAGTGAGGACCCAAATCAACATCTTTAACATGAAAACACTTCAATTAATTTCTCCTCGAAGATCCACAACACACTTCAACACCATGTTGGCCAGGAACATGAAAAAAATGAACACGCAATAGAAAATCGCCAACTACGAGCCCAACGATCAATGCAGACATGCAAAAAAGATAGAGAAAAATATAGAAGCATCCAAAAATATTAAGAACCAATAGAGAAGCATCCACAACAACTGAACTAACTGTAATAGCCTTATCTTCAATCAGGTACACTAATTGAAGAAACAAAAAAACTATCTGAATGAAAATCTTCATAACTAGATCAACTCTTCATGGGGATCTCTAAAAATCAATGTGGATAGACTAGATACACTTAGAAATAAACCCTTTAGTCCACAACCTCTGATCTTCAATGTACATAACAAACCACCATACTGAACTTCACTTCACAACTGATAACCTGCAATTTATTTTTTTACAATTTTCTAAATAACCTTGACATATGCAACTTCAAATCCATTAATGCTAATAGTGTTGACATCAATGACAACCACATATCAGTAACACAACCACAACATCCAACAATATCTCCCTTTGACATTGATGGCAACACACATGATGTGAAAAACACCATCAACGCAACAACTCTTGACACTTACTCCTGCTTAGATTTTGGCTTATTTTCTCCTCAACTCTTTCACATGACTCTTCTCCCACATAACTCTTGTCCCTAGATAATACTAGTTTTTCACATGACTCTTCTCCCCCTTTGACATCAATGACAAACATCACTAAGCTCTGAACCACATATCTAAATTTTTGAACCATCTAAATACTCCCTCTGAGTAGCAGCCACCACAACATCAATCCGAAACAAGATATGAAAATGAAATGCATAGACTGATGCAATCACATTGCATCTTTAGTTTTTATTAGGAGGGGTAATCACCCCTAACTTTCCTCTGAGATACTCAAAATTATCCTTAGGCAATGTGGCTTTGTAAAGATATCTACAATCTACTCCTTAGTAGGAACATATTCCAATGTAACTTCTTTTTCACTTACCTTCTCCCTCAAAAAGTGAAACTTGATAGATACATGCATTGTCTTTGAATACAACACAAGATTCTTGGAAATGTTAATAAAACTTGAATTATCACAATATATAGCAATAGGCTCATCATATACAACTATAATATCCTTCAACATCTGCTTCATCCATAGGACTTGAGTACAATTGTTAGCAACAACAATGTATTCGGCCTCTATAGTGGGCAAGGAAATAACATTTTGCTTCTTGCTTAACCATGAAATTAGCTTCTTACCCAAGAAAAATGCTCCACCACTAGTACTTTTTCTGTCATTTACATCTCCGTCCTAGTCAGCATCAGTAAAGGCACTCAAAGTGAGATCATCATCTTTAGGATACCATAGGCCAAGATCAACAGTTCCCTTCAAATATCTAAAAATTCTCTTCACAAAAGTCACATGAGATTCCTTCAGATCAACTTGAAATCTTGCAATAATGCATACAACATTCACAATATCAAGCCTAGTTTGACTTAAGTACAACAATCCACCAATCATTGATATGTATCTTGTCCGATTTTCTTTTGAAGAATCATATTTTCAACTTGCATCCAGTCACCATGGGTGTACCAACTGGCTTTGAATCTTCCATACTAAATTTCTTCAGCAATTCCTTCACATATGTTGACTGAGATATTAAAATCCCTTTATCTAACTGAGTGATTTGCAATCCAAAAAATAATTTCATTTCACCAATCATAGACATCTCAAATTCATTTTTCATTTCACTAGCAAACCTCATGCACAAAGCATCATCTCCTCCAAAAATAATATCATCAACAAAGACTTCGACAATCAGATCTTTATCATCATTCTTGAAATACAAATTACTGCCAGTAGTACCTTTGTTAAATCCAAGCTTTGGAAAATACTTATCCAATCTTGCATACCATGCTCTATGGGCTTGTTTTAGTCCATACAATTCTTTCTTCAACTGACACACCATATCTTCCTTTTCAGTCAACTGGAATCCATCAAGTTGCTCAACATACACTTCTTCCAATTCACCATTTAGAAAAGCTGATTTGACATCCATTTGATAAAATTTGTAGTTCTTGTGAGCAACATAGGCATGAAATAATCTTACAACTTCAATTCTAATAACACGGGAAAAGGTCTCTTCAAAATCAATTCCTTTGATTTGTGAATATCCTTTACATACCAGTCTTGCTTTATCTCTAATCACTTCACCTTGCCCATTCAGTTTATTTCTAAAACCCCATTTAGTTCTAATAACATTCTTATCCTTAGGTCTGGGAACAAGAATCCATGTATCATACTTTTCAATTTGTTTCAACTTTTCTTTCATTGATTCAACCCAATGCTCATCTTTGCATGCTTCATTCACATTAGTAGGCTCAGTTTTTGAAATTAGGCAATATTCTTCTGCAATCTTTCTCCTAGTCTAGACAACTTTATTCTTATCACCTATAATCTGATCTTCTGAATGATTCAATCTTACATACCTCAAAGTCTTCTTGGGATGTTCTTCAACTTAAGGTTCCTCTGATCTCTCGTCTATGTTTCCACTAGTTTCTCCTTCTTCTTCATTCTCATGATTTACCATATTTATTTGCACTTGATTTGAAGTATGATCTTGCTTTCCTTGATTTGTACTATCATTCTAATCATCAAAGTCATATCCACAGGTTCTAGACAGTGTACCTAAGTCTTCATCAACCTTAACATTTGGAATTTCAACCATTTTCTTTAATCTTTTATTGTACCATCGGTAGGCCTTTCTCTTAGTAGAATAACCCAAAAAGATACCTTCATCACTTCTAGCATCAAACTTCCCTATGTGTTCATCTCTCTTAATATAACATTTGCTTCCAAATATCTTGAAGTATTTAACATTAGGATTTTGAATAGTCCATAGCTCAAAAGGGGTCTTACCAGTATCACCTTTGATTTGTACTCAGTTGAGTGTGTACACAGCAATACTCATAGCTTCTCTCTAATAGATATGAGGGACATTTCCTTCTAGCATCATTGTTCTAGCAGCATCTTCAACTGTTCTATTCTTCCTTTCCACAACTCCATTTTGATGAGGGGTATGCAGTGAAGATAATTGTTTCTTTATTCCATGTTCTTCACAAAAAGAATTAAATTCACTAGAAGTGAATTCACCACCTCTATTTGATCTCAAACACTTAATATTCAAACTTGTCTCATTCTCAACCATAGCTTTAAATATTTTGAGCTTTTCTAGTGCTTCAGATTTCTCTCTTAAGAAAGTAACCCATACCATTCTATAATAATCATCAATAAGTAACATGAAATAAATATAACCTTGCAGACTTCTGACCTTAGAGGAACCACACAGATTAGTATGCACAAACTCTAACAATTCATTTGAACAATGCTTTTTACTCCAAAAGGAAATCCTTGTTTGCTTTCCCAACTGACATTCCTTGCATATTACATTAGTAGGTTTCAACAACTTAGGGAGATCTCTCATAGCCTTTGTAGAACTTATCTTGAAAATATTATCAAAGTTAACATGACATAATCTCCTATGCCATAGCCAAATTTCATCAACTTGAGCAATCAAACAACTTTTACTAGCAACACTCAAGTGAAAGATATTACCTTTTATTTTTGTACCTAAGGAAATTTCATTTCCAAAACTCAATATTCTACACTTTCCATCCTTGAATTGAAGATTGTAACCCTTATCATCCATTTGACCAACACTCAAAAGATTATACTTCAAGCTTTCCACATACAGAACATCATTAGTATTATGCTTAACATCAAGAGAAATGCATTCTGTTCCATAGATCACACTAGTTGTATTATCACCAAATCTCTCAACACCACCATCATATTTTTCAAAGCTTACAAACTTACTCTTGTCTCCTGTCATATGATGTGAACATCCATTGTCAATTACCCATTCATATTTTTCTTCAACTCAAGTAGCTAGGGATTTCTCCACATTTGTACAACTAGCAGATTTAGTAGATACATGTTTATTTTCTCTGGCAGCAATAAATACCCATACATCATCACCTTTATCAGATTCATCATCTGTTACACCTTCATCAGCAGCATAGTAACATTTCTTCTAAAGTCTAGGCTTGTTATGTCTTGGTTTAGGGGCCCTTTCCAAACACCTTGATGCAAAATGACCTATCTTATTGCAAGAAAAATATTTAAGAGGAAGTTTTCCTTCATACTTACCTTTTCCTCTCAGCACCTTTTTGACAATAAGTGCTTCTAGCTCTTCCATCTCTCTTTCTTCTTTTTTAATCTATTTGATTTCATCCTCATACTTGAATGTATTTCTAGATAAACTCTCATCTGAATCATATCTCTGTCTATCTCTTCCAAAAGTAGTCGCCTTAAATGTAGATTCAACCTTAGGAAGGTCATCACCAAATTCACTCAACTCAAAAACAATCAACTTACCAACCAATGTATCTCTGGTTATGTTTGTTATGATCTGGAGTTATTCAATAGCACTAGCCTTGAATTTTTAGGAATCAGACAGGGATCTAAGAACCTTAGCAACAATCTTAGATTGTTCTATCTATCCACCAACACATCTAATACCACATACAAGTTCATTCACTCTTTGCATGAAAGTATTAATATTCTCATCATCATCCATTCTCAACCTTTCATATTTCCCTTTCAAACTCTGCAACTTAGCAATCTTCACATTAGCATCACCCTCATAAAAAGTTTCCAAATTTTTCCAGATCTCATGAGTAGTCTTTAGATCCATAACATTTTTCATCTCAAAATTAGTCAAAACACTTAACAAAGCTTCCTTAGTGTGAATATTATACTCAACATATGTACTATTTAGTGGAATAACATACCTATTACTTGTAATGCTCCAGTAGGGTTCACCAATGCATCTCAGAGGGAACTCCATACAATTCTTCCACAAAGAGTAATTTGTTCCATCAAATCTCAGATTATCCTTCTTGAATCTTTCAATCCCTAATCACCTTAAGCTATTCAAATTCTTCCAAGGAACTTAGCTCTGATACCAATTGTTGGCAATACAAGGGCAGGAAATTGAGAGGGGGGTGAATTAGTTGCCCCAAAAATTCAAACTTGTTTAACTTATCAAATTTATTCCTAGATCTAACTATCAAGCATTAAAACAAAGATCATCAACACATCAAAAACACATATAACACCAAGATTTTTTACGCGGAAATCCTGTTAGGGGAAAATCCGTGGTGGAGGTCAGTCCACAAGATTATACCCTTTTAAAAGTATAAAGAGAATGAAATATATGGGGAATGCACTTCCATTCAGGCACACTCCCTAGAGCTCACTCCTCAATTCCAAATGAAGAAACATTGTCTTACAAAGAGATTTGGATTATAGCCATCCACAACGATTGAACTAATAATTAGCATGTGCTAATTCCTGATCACAGTTCTGGTTAAGCTCATGAACAACTCTTCACTCTTCTTCACTCTTCTTCACACTCTACTCTACCTTCAAATTATTAGGACATTATTCAAACATACACACATATTCGACATCACTGGCATACATTCACATACTTCAATTCGAAGTAACAACCGCTCGTATATATCCGCAACAAGAAATTTCACCACTACAAGTCAGCCACAAAGAAATAATAAAATGAATATAACTATCAACCCAAAACAATAGATAATCTTTAATAGGAATCAACCAAAATTGGCCACAACTTAGTGAGGACCCAAATCAACATCTTCAACATGAAAACACTTCAATTAATTTATGAGCCTCAAAGATCCACAACATGCTTCAACACCATGTCGGCCAAGAACATGAAAAACATGAACACGCAAGAGAAAATAACCAACTATGAGCACAATGATCAATGCATACATGAAACAAAGAGCATGATCTAGAAGCATCCAAAAACATTAAGAACCAACAAAGAAGCATCCACAACAACTGAACTAAGTGAAATAGCCTTATCTTCAATCAGGGACACAACTAAAGAAACAAAAAAGATGGATGAATGAAAATATTCATAACTCGATCAACTCTTCATGTGGATATCTGAAACTCAACGTGGATAAACTAGATACAATCAGCAACAAACCCTTTAGTCCATAGCCTCTGATCTTCAACGTACAAAACATACCACCACACTGAACTTCACTTCACAATTGACAACCTGCAACTTGTTTCTTTACAATTTTCTAAATAACCTTGACATATGCAACTTCAAATGTATTAATGCTAAAAGTGTTGTCATTAATGAAAACCACATATTAGCAACACAACAACAATATCCAACAATTTTTTCATTAATAGTCAACATCTTTCATTAGCTTATTGCATTTAGGACATTACATTCAAACATATTTCATTCATATTTGCATTAATCTTGAGTGGGGACATTGAAATCTTTGGCATACCTCTCTCTTTTAGGTGAAAAACCCTAGAAGTGTTCGAGAGCCTTGTGGTTCCAAAATATTTGTCCACAAATATCCATTCTTAAAGAAGTTAGAAAAATAGTAAATATGCAAGAAAATCAAATCGTACACAACAAACAATTCAAAATGTTATCTTTCATAATATCTTGGGTTTGAATAAAAAAATATCATTGTATCTTGATGAAATTAGTGACCTTGATGGTCAATCACTGGCAACCATTCAATTTTAAAACATGCTATTGTGCTTAAGGATGCAACATTTTAAGCAAGGCATTGAGTGGTGGTTTGGAACAATGGAAAGTATGGACTTGCTTTATATGCATACTATGCAGTCTAGCTTAAGACAATGTTCAAGTAGAAGATATTGGAGGTGGATTATGGAACTCAAGGGTTACCATGATAAGGATTCAAACAAAGATTGAGATCGATTTAAAAGCCACTATCATGAAGATATTGAAGATGCCACATGCAAAACCCTAGCAACTGGAGTAATGAATACAGTGCCAAAGAGGACAATGTGCTAGGGAAGATTTTGGAGATCTCCACATTATCCAATCACAGGAAAATACATCATTTTTTTTTTTACAATTAAACAAATCATTCTAAACCCTATATAGGATACATTGATACTTCAAAAGAATCTAATTTATTTTTTTAAATTAAAAGAAATTATTCTAAACCCTATATAAGATACATTGATACTTCAAAAGCATATGAAGGAATTTGAGATTATTCAAATATATGTCAATTAAATACCTAGATTACAAATAGTAGCTCATACAATGCAACCCTTGTCGATAAAAGCAGGAATGAGATAAGCATCAATGAATCATATGCCTCCTATCACACACATCTCCTTACCATTCTTTGTCATTCTTTACTAAAACACTTCTCCATTTTGGTGGGATACACCTTAAAATAAGGTTTTGACGAAGGTTATAGAGTATTTTTATTAAAATGAAAACTCTATTTTGGCAGCTATTCTTGAAAATAAAATTTTGAAGAAAGTTTTAGAGTATGTTTATTAAAGTTTTAGAGTATTTTTGTGGGCTATATTCTTGTTTCCTTAAATGATTTATTCAAATGAATTTTTACTAAATAAATGACTAATTATTTAGTCATTTTTAGTTGTTGTAAAGTTAAATATTTTTTAGTCAAAGACCAAATTAGTCATTTATTTGGTCAGTTATAGTTGAGTTGCAAAAAATTAGTAGAATTTAGTCAGTTTTAGTTGTTGTGACTAAAAGTTTTAGTCATCTAGTCATTTATTTTCTAATTCTACTAGTGAAGAACAAGAGTTGTAGTGCTCTAAATCTACTTTCTAAAATAGTAATTCATTTTGAAAATAGTGAAGAATAAGGGTTTGAAATAAGGGGAGCACACAAACTGATCCTATTTTTTATAAAAAAATAGCCCCTTAAAATATCATAGTCCTTTTAGAATTTGAAAATTCACTTTGGTGAGAAGTTAGCTAACACCATGTAGTTTATGCTATTTTTTCCAAATATTTTTTAAATAAATATATAATATTTTACTAATTTTCTAAGTGGAAACATCTAGAAAAGTAGAAATTTGAGCATGCTCCCCCCTAATTTTTTTGAAAACTAATTAAAAACAATTTTTTTTTTTAGAATGTGTAGAATGGAGTCTATTTTTTTAAAAATAATGTTTCGAAACTTGATGAATGAGTATAAAACTATACACAAAATAGAACATGTTGGTTTTTGACAAAAAATGGAGACACTAATAATAGAAGCTAAAGATGAAAACCTTGAAATAATCAAAACATAAAAAATTATATGGTTAGATAGCTAGTAGAGAGCTTAACATCATCATGATAATTTTTATAAATTTTCACTGAAACACATGCAAACATGATGGACAGTATAGCAAAAAATATGTGAAATTTTGTTACCGTTTCAAAAAATCATGTCTTTGGCATGAAATGGATATCCAACCCTTTGGGTTCAAGGATTCCCAAGGAAAATCCAACCTAAAAGGTTGGTATTTCCTAATAGAAGACATTTGACGATCATGAAATTTTTTCCGAACAAATGAAAGTGCATCATTTGGCGAGCATCAAATGTAAATGCTAAAGCCAAATTCTCTTTCTCTTTCTCTTTCTCTGCCAATTTGATAAGGCTTAAAGTTTAGGGTTTATGATTGATGGTGGATAATCAAGGCTTTACATTTCACTCCCTCTATGCTTCGTTCCCTCTTAACCAATACTTCCCCTCTTTTCTCTCAACCCTCTCTAGGCCTCTCCCACCCTCTCTACCTTGCCTTCCCTCCTTAACCCCATCTCTATCCTTGCCTCTCTACCTCTCTCTTATTAGCTCTCCTTTTGCTATTGTTTCTCACCCACCACTCTCCATTCTCTCAATCACTACCTCTCCCTCCCACACTATCTCTCTCCCCATCTCTAAGTCTCTCCTCCTCTCTTTACCTCTCTACCTCTCTCTCCTTATCGCATTACCAACCTCTCTCCCCATCTATCTCTCTCATCTTGTTATTCTCTCTCCTTTTCTTTCTCCCTCCCCTCTCTAGGTAATCACCTCTATATCTCCCCCCTCTATCTCTCTCACCCATATCTCTCCCACTATGTCTATCACCCCTCTCCCTAGGTTGTAGGTATCTCACCTCTATATCTCTCTGCCTCACCTCTCTACCTCTCCCTCTCTATCCCTCATTAACCATCTCTTTCTCTCCATTCTTCTCTCTCCCTCCCCTCTCTACATAATCACCTCTCTATCTCCTCCTTACCTATGTCTCTCAATCCCTCCATGTCTACCTCTCCCTCCATCCATTCTCACTCCTCTATTAATACTTCCCTTTCTCTCTCCCTCTCTTACCTCTCACCTTTCTCTTCCCCTCACCTCTTTACCTCTCCATTCCTCCTTAGCCATCTCTTTTTCTTAATTATTCTCTCCCTCTCTCCTCTCTATGTCATCACTTCTCTATGTCCTCCTTCCCTAAGTAGATGTCTCTCACTCCCTCCATGTCTACCTCTCCCTCCATCCCTTATTAGTCCTCTAGTTTGACACTTCCCTTTCTCCCTCTCTTCTCTCTCTCTCCCACTCTACCTAACCTTCCCTCCTTACCCCCATCTATATTGTTTCCTCCCTACCTCTCTCTTCTTCTCTCTCCCTCTATTTTTTTTCTTTTCCATCTCTCTCCATTTTTTTATCACTACCTCTCCCTCCCATCCTCTCTCTCTCTCTGAATCTCTAGGTATCTCCCTCCTTCCCTCTTTTCCTCTCTACCTCTCCCTCCTTTTCTCATTATACACCTCTCTTCCCCCTCTATCAAAGGAATTATTCGTGTCACTTGAATTATCATTATATTCCCTTTGACTTATCATTTTGAGTTGTAGAGGATTTTTCAATGCATGTTGTAAATCAAAATTTCAGTAAGATTTGTGTTGGTAAGTTTACTATCATGATGAAAAATAAGGAAATATATATTATTAGTTTCTAAGGTATGTTTGTATGTCTACAATAGGCTTTCAATATAATGCTTGCATGTATTCTCTATGACAGTGGTGGTCTAGAAGTCTGTGCTGGAATGTTTAAATTCAGTTCATAGGGTAGAGAGATTTCTCTAGCAATACAATTATGGTTTGCATTTCTTTTAGAAATGCATTTTTTCTTTACAATTTTAAAGGAGAGTATTGTAAGCACATAATCTGCACAATAGCTTCAAACTCAACACACATTAGCTAGGGTTAGTTTAAAAAAATCAAACTAAGTTCTCCTATGAGATGTTCAAACATACTTAAGGATGCAAACTAAGCAACAAAAGATCAAAGAAACTAATTGCAAGAATGTAAAAAAGCATGTTTATAGCTATCCCATAGTGGATTGGTGCTACTTTGATGTGAAAAGTAGCCCTTTCCCAACCCTTGAAAAGCTAAATGATGAGAATTCCTTGAAGACGCTATGAATTAAAATGACAATAATGAACTTGTGCATGAGGTCATGGATCCCAAATCAATAGAGAGATGCTATATTTATAGGAGAGAATGATGGAGAAATGAGAACAATGGAAGAATGTGGGACAAAAGACAAACCAATGGCTAGATACCACTTGTCAACATGTCAATGGAGGAAGGTTGTGCACATTTTTGTCATTGTGCATGATAAATCTTATTAGGTGGATTTTGAAATTTTGAAAGTTGGCTTGTTAAGGAAGAAGAAAGTGTCTTAAATGCCAAGTTGGAAACATGTAAGAGATAATGTAAGAGGAGTCATGTTGGAGGATAGGTCCCTTTTGAGGGGAGATTTCAAATTTGAAGCATATTCCATAAAGATGCCATGTTGAATGAAAACAGATTAAATAATAACTCAAATAAATTGATTTATTGTGCAAGTTGTAAAATCTAGAGGATTGGAGTGATTAGGATTAACATTAATCATGATTTGATTAATTTAGGTGGAGATTAGCTAATTTTTACTTTTGACTTAGATTTTAGGATTTAAATAAGTTAAAATGAGAGGAATAATGGATATTACTAATTTAATTAAATACATTTGATTTATTCAATTAAATGAACTTTGGGAGATAATTAAATAAAATTGATATATTTAATTTAAGAAGGACGACTTAGGATTTAATTAAATAAACGATGATTTATTTAATTAAAGAAGGAAAATGATGATTTAACTAAATAAATTAATTTTTTTAATTAAAAGAGGACATTACGATTTAATTAAATAAAGATTCGTTTATTTAATTAAAAGAGGACATTGGTTAATTTAATCAAATACAAATTATTTGATTAAATGGTTAGTAGAGGGATGATTAAAGAAGAATTGAAATTAGTGAATCCATATCAGATGCATGTATATTTTATGTGTCTACATTTTTCCCCTCTTTGAAGCAATGTATCTGCTGCATTGGTTCAAAGAATAATCTTGCCATGGTCAAATTTCAAAAAAATTCTGACTTGTTCGGATGCCCCAGCGGAAAGAAGTATATTGGTACACTACCCCCTTGAGAGGTTGAGCAAAAAGTTCAATTTGAGGGTCGATCTCATGACAAAGAGGTTCAAGATGGATGTGGGTATGTGCAGGATCATCATAGGAAAAACAATCCCTTAAGTGGCAAAAAATTTAGAAAAATTAGAGTTAGGCAACTTGACGTATAAATTTGAATAAGTTATCTATATTATTTCAAAAGTATGTAAGCATAGAATCTGTAGCAAATTGAATGTAGTTTCTAAACTACTAGGTTTATTTTTATTTAAAAAATCTATTTAGTGAAAATTTGAAATTTCAATACAGAATACTTAAATTTTAGGGAAAAAATAAGAAGTAGGTGTCTGTCTAACCATCCTAACCACAATAAAATGATAATATTTTTTTTATACTTTATTTTAGACATAAGTAGAGGACTCATGTCCAAATGTGATGCATATTTTTTTTGTAATTTTTTCCAAATAAATAATTAATTATGAATTTTTATTACAACTTTTAAAAAATATAAAAAACTTGTATGTCAAACCACCTTAACTTGGTCAAAACTTCATGAAATTTATTTTTTCTTTTTTAATCCTATAGTATGCAAAGCATAGAATGTGATGCATGTTTTGGATTCAAAAAATGTGATATTGTTTGAAAGCTATAGATGTTTTTCAATTAGCCTATCAATCATGAATTTAGTCATAATTCAAATAGAAAATAAATAATAATTATTTATTAAATTCAAAGTAAATCATAATTTATATTGGTGAAAAGATAAGAATCTCCTTTAAAAACCCTTTTCGTTTCATCAATTTTGGGTAAAAAAAGGTCGTCAGCCACATACCCTACAAATACCCATCATATCACCACTTTTTGGCCCATCATGATTCTGCACATACCCATGTATGGATTGTTATGATGATGATGCAAATGAGATGGTTTTAAGATGCTTAGAATAACCAATCTATATTATCCTAAAAAACTTAAAATGATGATGCACTACATTCGAGATGGATGATGTGATGATGCCTATATGATTATGCAATGGATGTTTTATGTAAATGTATGGTTTATGAGATGCTTAGACTAACAGATCTATAAATTATGCAATGTTGAAAATGTAATGCATGTGAATGATATGCAGCATGTTAATGGTTTGTGGATGCATGATGGATGCATTGGTGACGATGTTTAACTACCATGGAATGATGTTAGTGTGGAAGAAAGAAGAAATGAGATGGAGACAAGAGGATCCAACCAGTCCATGATCTATGAGACTTTATTAGAGATGATGATAAATGATGATGCTTATGAGGAATTGATACTTTAAAAGGGCTACTTACCTTGTGTTTGATAACACACATAGATGCAATGTATCAAGGTATAAAGAACCATGATGGCGTTGCACCTAGTGTGATGGACTTTGACTCAAAAATCAGATAGGAGTATCCCTATTCATGCCTAGCATACATAATCTAACTTAAAATGTAGTTCAAATATTTCAAATATCTCAGACCAAAACATAGAAAGGAAAGCATTCCTATATGGTAAACAAGATACCTAAAACACCCTCCCTACAAACCAAACAAAGCACGCATGACCAAGGTTATATTACAAGAAAATCCAACAAGCACATCAGATAAAAAGATAATGATCATCATTTCCCCATTGCTTTCTCTCTAAATCCTTTTGTTTGGACATCATCAAGAGGTCATCAGAATGAGCACAATAAGATAAGCCAAAAGGAAAAGATAAAGTAAACAAACAAGCTAATGTTCTTCATACCGCTAGCCAAGACTAAACTACGATGATGTCTGATGTTGATGTCCATTGTAGGAAGGATTCATCCTAGGACATGATGTTATCAAATGATTTGGGACAAACTAGATAACAGGCTATTGATACGCAAAATTGACCAACTTGTTTACCTACTAACCTAGACTTGAGACTTTGATGTTTGAGTTTTCACTTTTAAACTGCTAGACTTGTTTTTTATTGTTTTACCAAAGGTTGAGGGTGATAATTGTTTATTATGAGTGATGTTTATTGTGGGTGAAAGTGAGATGGGGATAGAATATGTTTTTCAAATATTTGGATGTTTTTGATGTTTTGAAATGTGTTTGAGGCTATTTTTGGGTTTTTCTCTAAGATGTTTTAAAAATATATATATTTTTGAATTTTTTAATGTTTTGGGGTTTTATGAGATTTTGAGCAAGAGACTAACCTAAGGACCTATCCTATGGGCCTCAAGGGCTGATCAATAGATTAGACTTAACTACGTTATACATGAAGAGACCACATAGTCTGACTGACATAGACTTGATTATTGATGAGCTATGAACAAATAGATTGCTAGTTTATTATGATAGACTCCTAAAGGACTGACCTAAGTGTCTCAGGGGATGATCAAATATCAACCTTTCCTACATTCAAAGCTCAAAGATGACATAGTTTGACAAGACGACTCTATTTTTGAGTTTTTGAGTTTTTGACCTATTTTTGGATTTTGATATGTTTTGAATGTTGTTTTTGGATTTTCTAATTTTATGAATGTTTTTTATTTTTTGATGTTTTTGGATTTTTCTATTTTAGGGACTTCAAGAAGATACACGAATCCAATCCAATGAGATCATGCCCCCAACATGAAGCAATAGGCTACTCTGATATAGGCAGGACAAACTAACCTTGAAAATGGGCCGAGTAGTAATAGGAGGGATCATGGTATGAACACAAGACCAAGTTATGATGTGGATGCAGATGGGTGATGGATGGAGATATGGAATGCAATGGATGATGGAAGCGTGATGGATGGGTGATGTAGAACGAGTCATGAAGGTCCTAGTGGATGGAAAGTTCTTATTTACACAAGGTGCCTGTTTGCCAGGTTTTCACCAAGGTACTTGCCCAAAGTGCCATCGAAGTGGTTTTCACTATAGGACGATTTTTCTCTTTACTATTTTTAATCTTTTTCCAATTTTTATGGATTTTTGTATTTTTGTATTTTTTTGTTGTCACCAAGATGATTGTTTGCTAGGTTTTAATTAGGGTACTATTGTTTTAGAACATTTTCTCATTTTTTTGTATTTTTTGGTTTTACACTGTGCAATATTAGGAATAAAACTTTTTGAGATGGGAGTTGTTCATAGGCTCCTGTAGAGGTTCTCCTTCTAGTGTTGATAGTTGATATTCCCCTGACTTATAGCTCACTATGATGAAAAATGGTCCCAACCAATAGGGTTAAAATTTTCCCTTTCCATCTAGATTTGGAAAATTCTTCTGATTCTCCTTTAGCACTAGTTCCTTGACTTGGAAAGTTTGACTCCTGATCTTCTTATTATAACTCCGCTTGAGATAGTTCAGGTATATTTGCAAATGGTTTAAGGCATCCATGGGCCGTAGATCTAGTAATTCCAACTCGTTTAATCTTGACACCTGATATTCCTCATTTGTGATGAGATTCTATAATGATATTCTTAGTGATGGAAGCTCAATCTTAATGGGTAATATGGCTTTTGATCCATTGAGTACGGAGAAGGGTGTGGCACCTGTTGGTGTACAGATACTTGTTCAGTATGCCCATAAGGTGAGATTCAATTAGAGGTGCCAATCATGACCAACTTCATTGACCATCTTCTTGAGGATTTTTAGGATGGTCTTATTTGTAGCCTCAACTTGGTTGTTTCCTTGGGGGTAGTACGGGGTGGAAAAGCGATGTATTTTAAACTTGGGGCATAGGTCACAAACATCCTAATTCTTGAAGGGTGTCCAGTTATTTGCGATAATAGCTTGAGGGATACCGTAACAATAAATTAAGTAGTTCCTGATGAACTTTGATATCTACTTTCCTTTGATATAAGTCATGGGGATGTCTTCTACCCATTTTTTGAAATACTTAGTGGTAGTGATGATGAACTTATGTTCACTAGATGAGGTGGGAGTTATTTTTCCAATGAGATCGAGCCCCCACTACAAAAATGGCTAAGGTGTGACAATCAGATGGAGCTGTTGAGTTGGCACATGGATGAGGTCCCCATGCTGTTGACATTATAAACACCTTTTGACATAGTCATGTGCTTCTCTTTCCATTGTAGGCCAATACTACCCTATCCTCACCAGTTTCTTGGCCAAGGTCATACCACTCAAATGTGAACCACAAATGTCATTATGTACTTCAATTAAGGAAATCAATTCCTCCTCAACATTTAAGCAATGTAATAGGGTTCCTTCAATGCTTCTACGGTAAAAGGTATCTCATAGGATGACAAAATAGGATGAATTTTTGACAAAGGCTCTCTGGAGGTTCGAGATTATGTTGACGGGGAGGACCCCTATTCTTAGATAAGTGTAAATATCATGGTACTAGGGATCACCAGGACCAACAATTTTGCACAAAAATCTAGACTCTCGTACCAAGAATGCAGGCACAAGAAGCTGCTCTACAAGGAATTCTCGCTTTAGGATGTTGTGTGGGACATCTAAGAGTATTGTATCCATTGCATCTACCACTCTGTTGTTATCCCTTGGTAGCTGCTCAAATGTGATGTCAATGAAGGACTCCTTGAGACTTTCCACCAATTTATTGTATGGAGTTAACTTGTCATCCTTTGTTTGATACTCATTGTTGATTGGGTTGATTATGAGCTGTGAATCTTCATAGACCTTAAGTGCCATTATTTGTCATTGCATCGCAATTCTCAATCCTATGATAAGAGCCTCATATTCTATGATGTTATTTGTACACAAGAATGATAGCTTGTATGATTTTGGTATACAATCCTATTGTGGAGTGATGAAGAAGATCCCCGCTCCTGATTTGTGTTGCATGTAGGATCCATCAAAGTAAATTTTATAGTGGTCGGCCACACTTAGGTCAAATATTGATTTGTCAGGGAACTTTGATACAAGTGGATTCTGTGAGTATATCAATGCCTCTGTCAACTAATCTGAAATTGCCTATCCTTTGATGGCCTTACATTCCACATACTTAATGTCATGCTCTATGAGGATCATAACCCACTTAGCTATCCACCCTGTAAGAGTTGCTTTGGAGAGCAAGTAC
Organism: Sequoia sempervirens; assembly: GCA_007258455.2. NCBI lineage: Eukaryota > Viridiplantae > Streptophyta > Pinopsida > Cupressales > Cupressaceae > Sequoia > Sequoia sempervirens. Next base: position 84,843,925 of record VDFB02105785.1, on the reverse strand, counting down.
TTAAGGGGGTCTATCTTTGCAATAAGCTTTATCTGATTGGCTAGCATGTAATGTATGAACTTTTGTGCTACAAATACAACTGCTAGACAAGATTTCTCAATGGATGTATGTTTTAATTCATGGCCCACCATAGTTCTGCTGATATAATAGATAGCTCTCTCTTTTCCATTTTCATCATGTTGTGCTAGGAGAGCACCAAGAGACATTGTCGTTGCTGATATATATAAGATCAAAGGTTTGCCTCAAATTAGAGGTGTTTGTAAGTACTCCTTGATCTTGTTGAAGGACTAATCACACTTCTCATCCCACTTATATGCTACCCCCTTGTGGAGTAGATGAGAATAGGGTACAACCTTATTTGCTAGTTATGCTACGAATCGATGGATGGAATAGAGTTTTCCTTGTAGTCCTCTTAGTTATTTCAATGTTTTTGATGCCTCCATTTCAAGAATTTCCTTGACCATAGTAGGATCTATCTCAATTCCTCTCATAGACATGATATACCCGAGGAGCTTCCTCGAATGTACTCCGAAGACACACTTCTTTGGATTGAGTTTGACTTTGTATTCCTCTAACCTATCAAAGATGGAAACTAATGGGGCTATGTGATCTTGTATTTTCTTTGATTTGGATAATATATAATCCACATAATCTTCCATAGTTTTGTGGATCATGTCATGAAAGATTAGTGTCATTTCCCTTTGATAGGTAGCCCCCACATTCTTCAACCCAAACGATATTCCAACAATATGTCCCCCATGGGTAGGTGAAGGCCATTTTGTGTTGGTCATCTTTTTCTATCATGATTTGGTTGTAGCCCAAGAATCCATCCATCAAAGATAGCATCTCATGCCTTGCTGTCATATCTATGATCATATCAATGTTTGGTAGCAAAAAGTCATCCTTGGGACATTCCTTGTTTATATCTCTAAAATACGTGTAGATATGGATGCCCCTAGTGGGCTTTGAAATAGGTACAAGGTTTGAGACCCACTTTGGATAATCGATCGACTATATGAACCCTACATCTAGGAGCATTTGTAATTCCATTTTGACCAACAATGCAATCTAAGGATGCATTTTTCTAAGCTTTTGTCTAACAGACTTTGCTTTAGGGTATACCACTAGGTGATGAACCACAACCTCTAGGTCAAGGCCTAGCATGTCGACATAGGTCCATGCAAATTTTATCTTTCTTTCCTTTAGAAATGTAGCTAGAAGTTCTTGTTCTTCTGTGAGAAGTGACTCTACATAGAATGTTATGTGTGGTAGTTCCTTTGTTCCCAAGTTGACTAGATTGCACTTCTTGGCTACTACAACTGATTTCTCCTAATGAATTGCATTGAGAGAAATATTGAATCCTTCATCCTCTGGTGCCTTAGAGAGGTTTTCATTGTTGGATACATCCTTTATTTTTACTATTTTTGTGTCAGAGAGTGCCACTGTGTTTTTTTCACTCAAAAACCTAGAGAATATTCTCATATTTTCACCTTTGCAATTGAAGGATTCAATCATTTCCCCATAATAGGCATGTGTGTCTAGTGTGATATCAAACCCAACCTTGTGATCTCCATATGGTACCACGTCCCACAATCCCATGAATTTTGAGAGTGCCTCATCATTTTTGAATGTGTCCAAAATTGTTGGTCCTTGTTGGTTCTAATCAATGAGTTGGGGGTAGACTAGGATTATTTCATGGGTTTGATGGTTGTTGGCCTCAAAATACAAGGTACTAATCATGAGAAAGGAGGAAGCTTCAAAAGGAATAGGTAAGTCAGTTATGGGATCTTCATCACTGCTACACACATCAGTTATGTCAAAGGTAAAGTTGTCTATGACTCGACCTGTGGATACTAGTAATTCAAGGGAAGATATTGATTGTTGAGGGGGAGTTGTGACCTTCTTAATCAGGGTTGCTTTGAAATGTATGGTTACCTTTGAAGGGGTACATCCGAGGCCAATATTTAATATATGCTTCTTAGCGAAAAGGTGTTGAAACAAATCATTGTCATTCTTCCTGAGTTTCTTGTTTTTGTCATAGCCCATACTGAGCATTATTTGTAGACCTTTGATGCTTTCATCCATTAGAAGATCAGGCATGAGCCTTTCATCTTCATATAAGAGACTATCTGATACATCTCTTTCATCTACTATTTCCTAACTTAGATCTCTTGAAGACCTGAATCTAGAGGGGTATGCTTTGAAGCTATGGGATGATGTTTCAGTTGGTTGGGGTTTCTTGTGAGTCCTAGGAGATTGAGGTAACTCCCCTATGAAAAAATCACTTTTCTTCATTTTGTAATCCTGACACCCATTTTCTTTGATAATGACCTTGATTTTAGATATATCAGGGATGGCGGATGTCTTTGTATTAGAAGTGGAGGCTAATGTAGCAGGGTCTACATATGGATTTGTGGGGCCTTCATCATTCTTTAGTACTTGGGGTATTTTATAGGATTTTTCTTCTAGTATCTTGTAGTAGGAAAAGGTTTCAGGATCACCATGAACCATGATCTCTTGATTTTTATATCGGAATTTGATGCACTGATGGAAGGTTGATGCAACTGCTTGCATCCCATGGATCCACGGACACCCTAGAAGGATATTATAAGGTAAATCAAGGTCAAGGATCTAGCATGTGGTTTCCATAATGGCTGACCCTACTTGAATAGGGACTGAAATAGTGCCCTGAGACACTCTTTCCTGATCATCATATGCTCTGATTGTGATGCCCTTACCCTTTTCAATGGCATCCTTTGAGAATCCTAGATTCTTTATTAGTTTGAGGGAACATATGTTTAGACCTGTACCCCCATCAACCAAGACCCTTTTGAATTTATTTTTGTGAACAAAGACTTCAAGGTGGAGTGCGTGATTGTGAGATGGTTGGGTGGGGAAGTCCTGATCGAAGAAAATTAAGAGGCTTGGGGTGGTGATATTTTTGACCATAGCTTGGAACTGGTCAACATCTAGATCCATGGAGAGGGTGGATCAAGCCAATGCTTCCTCTAGGATTTTTCTATGTGTGGGTGATATCTTCAACAACTCCATGATGAAGATCTGAGTGGGGGTTCTTTTCAGTTGTTCTAGGACATTGTGTCCATTAGGAATAGATTTCAGATTGGAGGTGGATGCCCTAGGTGGTTGTGATGGTCCACTAATGGTAACTTTACTACCATTTGTGGTGACTCCACAATTAGCTTTGGATCCTTTGATGTTAATGGCAGTGACCATTTCATCTATGGATGTGACAACATGATCATACACATGGTTCACATTGGCATACTTGGTCTTTCCATGGTTGTTCCCTTGGTTATGATTTGACATTGTATTTATGTATATTTTTTAGGTCTTGATTTCCAACTAGTTCAACATTTATGACCTTTTCATCAATGAGGTCATGGATCAAAATTTTCAACCTCATATAGCTAGTTGTTGTGTGCCCCTTGATTTTGTGAAAATCACAAAGGTGGTTTTCATTGTACCATTGTGGTTTCACTTGGGGTTCCTAATAGTTCTCATAAGTGAGAATTTTGATGAGATTTTCATTTATCAGTATCTTCATGACTGATTCAATGGGTTCCCTAAGGGAAATGTACTTTCACTTGGGGGGATTTTTATTTCACAAGGGTGGTCCCCCTTGATTATTAAGGTTGTTGATTTGATTGTTGGGTGGTTGTTGTGATACCATGTTAGCTTGCATGCTATTTCAATTATTTTTTTATGGTTGTTGGTAGGTTTGGGTGTTCTATTTTGGAGCACTGATTACAACCTTAGCATCCACCACACCATCATTTGTGACATTTTTATTCCTCGACAACATGCGAGGTTTCTCATTATAGTTGGTGGACAAGTGATTGTATTGATTTTTTGGATATGTGGGTGTTCCCCCTTGTGCAATAAGGGCTCGTTCGATGTTGATCCCCTTGGGGATTAGTTGGTAGTAAGGAGTGATACATTGCACCTTAACATGGAACACCAAGGGTTTCTCAAGATTAGCAATGATGGTGCAAACTTGTTGTTCTTTTGACATGGCCCATTTTCTCTTGTTGGCCTTGGACTACCATCATTGCAAGAAGGAACTGAATGAATCCCCTTTGGCTTGTTTAAGAGTAGATAGTTCCTTTAGATTGACATCCATGTTGATATTGAAGGCATTATTTTTTATGAATGCGTCTATAATCTCTTGGAACTTTTTGATGCTAGTAGGTAGGCAAGAACCATTCCATGGTAGGGTCAACCAAACTCTGAGGGAATAGCCACATTAAATATGTATCATCATATGCAACCTCCATGCAATGTACTTGGAATTCCCTAATGTGATCTTCAAGGTTTCCCATCCCATGATATTTGTCGAATTTAGGGATTTCAAACCCTTTGGGAATGGTACCATTGCAAGGCTCCTATCAAAAGGATAGGGACACAAGTTTCTTGGTGTCTTTTTTGTTTTCCCTAATTGTAGATTGAGCACTTGCTGCAAGAGCAATTTGATTAGTGTTGTCACATCATCTTATGAATCGAAAGGTGGAGTGCATGTGTTTTGAAGTGGTTGAGGTGTTTGAGTGATGGGTGGAGTGTTGGGTATGTTGGTGGGAGTTTGTTGCATGTTTTGTTGTGCGACCAAGATTTTTTTATATGCCTACATTTTTTGTTGCACCAACAATGCTTGTTGTTGGTATTGTTGTTGTTGCAGCAACAACGTTTTTTGTTGGTCTTGCTACTGCTACGCCAACAATGCTTGTTGTTGGTCTTGCTACTGCTATGCCAACAATGCTTGTTGTTGGGCTAGTAATGCTACTTCTTGTTGTGCTTGGTACTATTGTAGGAGTTTTTGATATGCTTGTTGTTGGGCTACTTACAGTTGTGCCTGATATTGAGTTTGCGCTTGTGCTTGTTGAGCTTAATAGTGGCCTTGAGCTTGCACTTGTGCTTGGGCCTGAGCTTGTGCTTGTTGGGAAGCTTATGTAGCCTACATGACTTGAGTAGCTTGAGATGCTTGCACAACTTGGGCAGCTTGTTGTTGTTGTAAAAAGGCTTGGGCTTGAGTAGCCTATTGTGCTTGTTGTGCAGCTTGAGCTGCTTCAGCGGCTTGTGCTTGTTGTGCAACTTACATTTTTTGGGCTTGTTGTACCTAAAATTGCTGATATACCTTTTCATAGGCCTATTGTGCTGCTTGCAACATGATGCTATATTGATTGGCCACATTTGGTCTCTGAGGTGGTGGTGGTGGTAGATTTAGAATGGTGTTTGTTGTTGTGGTGAGAGGTACTATTGTATTGATGGTGGAGATTTGAGTGGTAGATGGTGTGATTGATAAGCTTGGTCCTTGGGAGACTGCGTTTATAGATGGTGTGGTGATTGCTTGGGTTGCTTGGATGGTTGCCACCTATTGTTGTGATATAGATGGAAATATTGGAGGATTGGGTATGATGTTTTGATTTATGATTGTGGGTTGTTCAGATTGAGTGGTGGTAAAGGAGGTGGCCCTAAAGTGAGGGGTGGTGTGGATGTTAATGGTAAAGGTGGAAGTGGTGGAAAAGTTGATACTATGTTACCTTGAGGGAATGATGATAATGAGGGATCAAAGATGCCCCTTGGTCCAAATAGCCAACCTCTTCCTTGCGACGTCATAGGGAGAGAAGTTTTTGTATTGAGAGGGTATGCTAGTGTTGCATGGAAAGATGATGATGGGTCATTGGGGTCCTAAAAGGTAAGCAAACCATATGGGTGTAGCAGATTCAAAGGGATGGATTGACCCAACATGGTGTTCACATCTAAATCTTGGTTTTTCATGAAGGAGTGTGTTTGTAATGCATGGAGCAATGAGCTCCCCTTCTTGACAATCAATTGAGTCGGAGCAATGGATGATGTGATTTGGAAAATGGATTGAGTGATGCTTTGAGATGGAGGTGTGGATGATATTGGATGCATAATTCCAAGAGGTTTCTCTACAAGAGTGCTCACATCATATTCAAAAGGGAGTTTAGCTCCTTTTTCCAATTCAAGCATGTATTGTGAGGGATTGAGTTTCATCATGATATTGACAATTTTGTGTGTCTTAGGATTTTGGACCATTTCAATAATCTCATCTTGAGTCATCCCTAGAACATTGTTGGTGATATCTTCCACTTCGTCACCTTCCTCTTGATGATCTTGTAGAAGTGGACGAAGATTGAGAGTGGGATTTCCAGAACCACTAAGATTCATTTCAAGAGTGGTTTGACTCAAGTCACTTGAAGTATATGTTTCCTTGTTCGTTTCCATATCCTTCTTGTGTTGAGATCTAGTTTGGACCATAAAATGAGGATCAATTTTTAGGAATGGGAGGTTAACCTTTAATTCCCTAGATTGATCTAAAATTTAGGTACAAAAATAAAGTCTAAGATATTAAGGATCAAAAGGATGGTGATGAGATGATGAGATATGAATGATTGGTGAATTATTGGAACTCTTTAGGAATCCTTGAAGAGTATACTAAACTTTAGGACTTTGGTTTTGATGTTTGATTTGATTTTGGATTGATTTGATTTTATTTGGATAATGAACTTATGAACTCCAATAGGTTGGATGTTTTCCTAGAGTAAACTTGTTCACAAGATGATAATTTGGCTAGGTGTGTAAAGAAGGATTCATCTACACACACCTAGTCAAACAAGATGATTTGGATTTTTATTTCAAAGGATTTTTCCAAATTTTAGCATAAAATATATTTTCAAGATTTCCAAGGGTTTTTTGTGAGGTGATTTTGATTTTGATGTTCGAAGGATGGATGAGAGTGTTTTGATTTTGATCCTAAGAGACTTAGAGATACTTTTTTTACTAGACAAAGGTGTTGAAGAACATGCTAATACTTCCTATGTGAGATACTCAAACCTTTGAAAGAGACTTGGATTTTGAAAATAGTAAAATGAGTACAAATTTGGATTGTTCCTTGATGCACGTTTGTAAAATTTGAAGGCCAATCTTTCTCTAAATTCGTAAAGTATAGAAAAACATTTCTTGCGAGATTTTTGACTAAGACCTTTGGACTTTGGTTTTCAGATTTTTATCTTTCAAGAAATCATTTGTAAGAGAAAATGTGTGGGGTTCAATTGTTTCTTAGCTTTGCTTAATGACTTATTTTTAACACAAACATTTATTGATTAGGTTTTCAAACTAGATGTCTAATGTCTTAATTTATTCTCATCCCACAAATTCCATTATGTGGAAATCAAGGAAATCAAGGAAAAAGTTTCCTATTGTTGACTTTAGTGAGAGGAAATTGTGATGTAAATTCACATGCTTAGAAGCCTCTAAGAATAGGATCCCTAGGGCAAGCAATAGCACTTAAATTTTGTCAAAGCTATTTTCTTCCTCTAAATGGTTTGAAATTTTATGATCATGTTTGAATGTTTGTTTTCCAATGTTTAAGATCGAAGAAAAGTGTTTTGATGTCAAGAAAAGGCACAAACCTATGTATAAGAGGCAATATTTATTGAATCCCCACTTAGATAAATCCAACTTTGCTTATTCTTGGTGAATGATTAAAAGATTGACCACATTGGCTCCCCTCCACGACACTCACTTCTATGGGTCAACCAAGCTTTAGTACCCATGAAACTCCCATGGCATACTTCTCATCTCTACCAAGAACTAAAAGAATATGGGGTGGCTTGAAAACAACCATTCTTGCACCAACAAATAGATTAAGGATTTGGGCTTTCTAAACAAAAGGTTCTAGTATAGGAATTTCATTTGTGGGGGATCATCCATACAACAAGAGACCATTGTTTCCCTTCTTTTCATAACAATCCTCATGATACTTGAACTTTCCTCAAGTACCCACACTTATATACCGGGTGGAAGGCACTTGGCTTTAGCGTGTTCCTGACTAGGTCATTCCCTAGGGTGATTACTTTTTCCCATCAGGAAGTCCCTCTAAGGATAAACAAAAGTGAGCAAACACATCTATAGTTTGATCAATCTTTGTTGATGTGAACAAAGAGAGAACACACACGATATACCTAACTCACACTAGCAAGCTTTGTCCAATTTTAAGAATCTAAATTGAAGTGTGGAGGCAATCATTTATACAACTTAATATCACCAAAAGACTTTTGATTCTCAAGATTTCTGTGAAGCGCAAGAGAAGTGAATACGCCTTTTAAGTGATATTAATTTGTATAAGAGATTACAAAACATAAAATCACATGTTCATTTTAGATTTCAAAAGTAGTAGTGAGTTCTTTTTAAAGCACCAAACTTGAGGGTGAAATTGATTGTTCAATTTGAGACCCAATTGAAAAGCTAGTATGTGTCTAAGTTTAATGTGAACCAACTTGAAGAGATCAAATCAATGGTTAAGTTTAAACTCAAAAATGAAGTGAGTAGTCCTAAAACAAAAAAAACAAGAAGAAAATGGAAACTTTAAGCATTTAAAAATACTTTGTCAACTTCAAGTTCAACTCCAAAATTCTTTGAAGATCGCTTGCAACTCCCTTGTGCAAATGAAATCGCTTTTCCTTCCTACAAGATAAAAAACAAAGAAGATTAATATTTGATGCAATTTAATGCAAACAAGATTAGATTTTCAAACAAGTAAACATTTGCAGAAATTTAAGTAAGCTTTAAATTCTCATTTAGTTAGCTTGGGCAGGTGCATGAAGTTGGGTACCAATTTTGTGGCCACTTTTGAAAAAAAGTTTTAAAAAACGCGCTCTCATTATAACGCGCTCATGTTATTTCGCGTTAAAAACAAAGAAAAACGTGAAAATACTTTCCTTGGAATACCAACCCAAAGGCTTGGAGGGAATTCCCAACAAGGCCAGAGATGTGTTTTTGCAAATTCTATAATTTTTCACATAATCAAGTCCGTGCTCGCCATCAAGATTGCATCTAGTTCAATATCGACAAAATCGAACACATGGATAATGTTAGGTTCTCTCTTAGCTATCCAACGATGCAATTTTTTTCACTTTTTCACAATGTTAAGTGTTTCATCCATAATTTCTTTTGTTTGTATGTCTATTTTTTCCAAAAAGTAGTGTTTGGTATTTTTTGTTATAAATTAACCGTTCATCAAAATTTCAAATAAATTAAATTTTTAGAAACTAGACTCCATTCTACAAATTTAAAAAAAGAAAAAAAACAATTATTTTCCAAAATTTGTGGGAAGAGCACGGCCAAAATTCTGCTTTTTAGGAAGTTCCCACTTAGAAAATTAAAAAAATCAAATATTAATTAAAAATTATTAGAAAAATTGTACATCAACTAGATGTTGTTAGCTAACTTTTACCGTAGGGATTTTAAAATACTACAAAAAATTCACCGTGCTTAGGTCGTACAAGAGTTGCTATGTTATGTTTAACAAAAATAGCACCAATTTGTGTACATCCCTCTTTTGAACCCCTTAATCTCAACCATTTTCAAAATAAATTAGTATTTTAGAAAGTAGACTCAGAGCACTTCGATCCTTGTTTTTGTTCCATCTCAAAATTTTGAGTGTAACTATCCTCAATTTCACGTTCAAGGTCAGCATTTCCTGATTTTAGAAAAAAAGTGGCCACTTAAGCCCCCTTTTTGGGAACCATCTTGGTGCACTTACCCGCCTACAGAAAACCATAAATAAGGAACATAAATCAATGAGGATTCCTGCAAAACCATTAATGAGTGTCTTCAAGATATAAATGTAAACAACTTTCAAAAGATAGTTAAAGTGTGTGACAACGAATTCAAAATGTTTAACATTATGAGATTAAATGTTGAACATCGATGCACCAAGGGTAGATTTCATTGAAACTGTACCTAACTTCCACTACATGACTACGAAAAGAAAACTTCTTAAGGCTTAATTGATGGAATTTTTAATCATACTAGAAACGAGGCAACAAACCATAATACCATTCCCATCACTTGGAATTTTAGACTCTTCTATGTTTAGGACTTTTCTAAGACTCTAGATCCCACAAAAAATGTGTTCACATAATATGATATACGTCTGTATATGTGCTACATAACTTTATGAAAACTAGCAATAGATTAGATGGAAAATTATTTTAATTTTTTCTTGAAGGTTGCATCGAATGTTTTCATGTCATTAATCTTAAACTATCATGTGGGATATCAGACTTAACCAAAATGGTAAGAAAATCTTGAACCTAATGGTCCTTGTACCATTTATTTGAAGACTATAACAAGGATCTCATTCCAATGATAGTATTTTGGACAGCTAACATCACTATAAATCGAAACCATTAGTAACAATATCAAAGGACATTCTTTCAAGTAAAATTGTTCTTTACAAAAGAACACATCTTACCAATGAAAATTTTATCCATACAATGTTACAAAGGACTTAAAAGAAGTGATCTATAAGAAAGAAAGTCAGATTGAATGTTAAATAAAGTCAAATGAATGAAACAAGAGAGACAATGATTCCACCCTTGAACTTTTCCATCTCTGTTAATCACATCAATGATCAAATTAGAAGCATTGTCTCTCATAACTTTTCTTCACCTGCCCCACACGTGATACCCACCATGTTCGAAGTGACAAAGATGTAGTTGCTCCTCATTCCAACTTAGATTTCCTTGGTCAAAGTAGTTCATTAAGCAATGCATTAAATTTTAGAAATGATGAAAGTACGTTTAGAAAAAAAATTAAGAAAACATTTTGAGAAAGAAACTTAATACAATTGTTGGGTGTAAAACTGAATTCCTACAACTATTTCCATCATCCTCTTTGCCTATGCTAGAAATTCAAGTGTGGGACTTCACAAAATCATTCCATGTGCTCTTTCTAACTAACAGGACAAGAAAGAGGAAAGCAAAGACCGCAGGCTAAGAGAAAAAAAGAAGATTCCAAGTAGCAACACAAAAATCGGTGTAAATAAAATCTTTACAAACCTACGCTTCCTCCTGTTGCAAGAAGGATTCGATTTAATAGACATAAATAAAAAATAGTAATAAAGAGAAGAATGCAAATTTTGATTGTACTCGAAATCATATATTCCCTTTCACAAAGATATACAAATTCCAAAATGCCTTATAGAAATGTGGTTTCATGGAATGCCATCGTTGTAAGACGTGCTTTAATCAAGTGTTAGCAACTTTCAAGTAAATGTAATTCACAGGAACAAGTTTGAAAAGGCACAAACTTTTGAGCAACTATTATTAGCAAGTCCAAATCCAAATTTACTTCGAAATACTCTCTAAGAAACTCATTAGTGAGTTAAAGGGAAATCAGATCACACATATTTTTCCTTAAGAGTGAGTCGAGTTTCTGAATCAAAACTTAAACAATAAATCATATCACACATATTATGATGCTTAAACAATAAATCAGATCACCCATATTTTTCCTTAAGAGTGAGTTGTATTTCTAAAACTTGTATGCCAATTCATATGGTACCTCCTTGGTTTGCTTATATGCGCTATGCAAAAATAAATAAAAAATCCTAGTCAAGCTAACCTGGTCGAAGCATATGAAGATTATGGTGCATATGTTTATGAGAGAAGCACGAAATGAAGGCAAGCTAAGCACAATAAATCTTACTTGATAGAGGCTAGAGAGCCTTTAAGAAACTATTGACAGGTATTAACTGTGTTTTCACCCATCAACAAGAAATTTCTTATTTGACATCAACAAACGACTTGAGACAAGGATGGTTTCAGTCAAGCCACCTCAAATGAAAATATGTTAAATCATTCAAAAGAAAACTAGAAAAATAAATATTTGCTGATAGGAGAAAATGGCAGAAGTGCATCTATGACTAGTGTAGGCTTTTATTCAAAGCACAGCTAAGTCACAGAAACAACAAATAACCAAATTTATACAATATAGATATTCAATAAGATTTACGTAATATGGGAAAATAGATTTATCCGAAACTTTGGAAAACTAAGAATTTCAAGAGTACCACCCTCCTTCTAGCATCACATGTAAGCACATAATCTGCACAATAGCTTGAAACTCAACACACATTAGCTAGGGTTAGTTTAAAACAATCAAACTAAGTGCTCCTATGAGATGTTCAAACATAATTAAGGATGTAATCTATGCAATAAAAGATGAATCTTGAAACTAATTGCAAGCATGTAAAAAGCATGTTTATACCTATCCCATAGTGGATTGGTGCTACTTTGATGTGAAAAGTAGCCCTTTCCCAACCCTTGACAAGCTAAATGATGATAATACCTTGAAGATGCTATGAATTCAAATAAAAATAATGAACTTACACATAAGATTGTGGATCCCAAATCAATAGAGAGATTCTCTATTTATATTAGAGAATGATGGAAAAATGAGAAGAATGGAAGAATGTGGGACAAAAGACAAACCAATAGCAAGATGGACCAATTGTCAACATGTCAATGGAGGAAGGTTGTGCACATTTTGGTCATTGTGCATGATAAATTCTATTAGGTGGATTTTGAAAATTTTAAAGTTGGCTTGTTGAGGAAGAAGAAAGTGTCTTAAATGCCAAGTTGGAGACATGTAAGAGACAATGTAAGAGAATTTAATGCCATGTTGGAGGACAAGTCCCTTTTGGGGGGAGATTTCAAATTTGAAGCATATTCCATAAAGATGCCATCTTGAATGAAAATAGATGAAATAATAAATCAAATAAATTGATTTATTGTGCAAGTTGTAAAATCTAGAGGACTTGAGTGATTAGGATTAGCATTAATTAGGATTTGATTAATTTAGTTGGAGATTAGCTAATTTTGACTTTTGACTTAGGTTTTAGGATTTCAATAAATCAAAATGAGAGGAATAATGGAAATTAGATATTTAATTAAATACATTTGATTTATTCAATTAAATGAAGGAAATTTAGGAGATAATTAAATAAAATTGATTTATTTAATTTAAGAAGGATGACATAGGATTTAATTAAACAAAAGATGATTTATTTAATTAAAGAGGGAAAATGATGATTTAACTAAATAAATTTAATTTATTTAATTAAAAGAGTACATTAGGATTTAATTAAATAAAGATTGATTTATTTAATTAAAAAAGGATATTGATGAATTTAATCAAATACAAATTATTCGATTAAATGGTTAGTAGAGGGATGATTAAGGATGAATTGAAATTAGTGAATCCAGATCAGATGCATGTATATTTTACGTGTCTACAAGCATATCTACACTATTTCTACCATATTCTATAGTTTCTCAAGGATATGTTTAGTATGCAAAAAGTTTGTAATGAAAAAAGGCTCTTTGTGTCTTTCTGTCAACTAGTTGAAGTTCAAGGCATGTGTGATAGTAGCTAGTAGGACACACAATTCAAATCTTGTGTGTGGTGTTAGGATAGGACCTTCTTAATGTTTATGTGGTAGCAGATGATAACATGTTCTTTTGATGATAATTTTTTTGTTTTGGACCGACCTATTACATGTTTCAGAAATTAAATTTACGTCCACCTTATGTCATCCTTGCTAGTTGTGGATCCCTCGCTAACATGGAAGAGTGCTAGTATAATGTCTTGTATATATTTTGATTGTTCAAATGTATTATAAGTGTGAGTGTGTGTCATCACATGAATTATAATTATGCTTGTGTGAAGAGGAGTTGGTCGCTAGTGCAATTTGAAGAGAAGGAAGTGAAGATAAAAGGAAGAGTTACATTTCAATGTGTACCCCTATATAATAAGATCATATATTTAGTGAGGAAGAGCACTAGCTATGACTTTGGCACATGTTGAGTTACATAGAATATTTTCAAGCATTATCTTTGTATTTCAATAGGACTAGTGTTCTACCTATTATTCTAATTTCATTAGGGATTGGTGTCTAATGCAAGAAAGGTGGTTGATACTCACTTTTAAACTCAATTTGATTAGATATAAATAAGGATACAACCTTCACAACTCATTTCTCTCAAACTATCCGAAGACAACACCAATAGGCTTCTAGCCTTCAAACCACAAATTTTGATGAAATTTATTGAAGGAGGTTGTACAAATTCCAACTAAACATCAATTAAGCATTGAAATAGACCCAAACACATTATCCCAACATATCACCAAGGGTTTCTTTGCAACAATATGGAGTTTCATTAAATTTCCCTATTCTAAGGCTACTAAATTAGCCCAAAATAACAAAGGAGGTACCTTTCAAAAAAAAAAAATCACTAAATCTCCACAAAAAGTCAACAATCACCTGTGTCAAAACACCAAATTCCAACATTTCTTCATATTCTCAAGGCTTCTAAATTGCTACACCATAAAACCCTCATTTCACATACAAACTCCTAGGGTTTATTGGAAATCCCACTGCCCAAGCTTCTTAGAGACAACTACTGCATCAAAAAACTTTCATATACTCTATACATGGTCACTAATCCATCAAATAGACAAATCCTTCACCGATTTTTCAAAACACTACCTTGACACCACCATTTCACATGAAAAAAATGCATTATCTAACCCTAGGGTATCATTCCAGACCAAACAACTTTCTCCCCTTCATTCCTAAAACATATTAACACCTAATCTAACACAAAACATGCCATTCCACCAAGAAATAGATTAGAACAGTAGGTGGAATGGCTGATACATCATTTGAATTACTATCAAACCCTCAACACTATGATAACATGCTACTTTAGGAAAATATTGAAAATCTCCCACAATATTCTAAATTAGACTCTCAAAATGAGTCCGATTGGAAGGTAATTCATGTAACTTTAGAACAAAAAATGGTTTTGAGCATATAGAACTAGTACAGATTCATACATAAGGAACAAATTTTAGAATTATAGAAGAAACTTGTAGAAAAAAGTTGTGTTTAATGGAATTGATTTCAATATAAAACTTCAACAACTTGCTTGAGCCTCCTTGAGGCCTTTAAATACATTTACAATTCAAAAACCAATTGTCTAACTCCCTCAACTATCTTTTAAAACACTAATCCCTTCCTATTCCCTTAAAACTGCATTTTTAACAACCTTTATTGACAACTTTATTTGCACTTTTGCAATTTTTGACCCCAAAACACAAATGACTCAAAATCAACTTATTACAAAGAGAATGGTCTCACAAGACCTTATTTTAGCATAGATAAACTAAATACACCCTACACAACCCCTTGAAACTTCCCATCAACCTTTAAGAGATTACATTTTTCCAATAAGGTGTAGGTGCTCTTGCACCATACACCCCCATAGGAGAAAAACTCATGTCACATGAGTTGCATCTTATTCCAATATCTCCAAGCTTCATACATGTTCCTCTGGTATGCAAATCCTCTTCACTGGTTCATACAAACTGGACTTGTAATCTGTCTTGCACCTTTAACATTCTTGACATTGTTTGCAATTGAATTTGGCTTCATCTTTGTATTCAAACCTGAAAAATGGTCTTCTCCCTATTCTTTGATCAAAACAAGACTGCATTCCTTTATCAACACTTGCAAACAAACACATGTTAGAATTAATTTGATCTTTCTTTTCTTTTACCTCATCTCCATGCTTATTTTTGTCCTCATGTCTTAGTGCACTCTACCCCTTTCCCTCTTTCTTCAAACCTCCTTCCTTATTAGCACCTATCATCATCTTACCATCCTTGTAACTCATTGTACTCACTGTACCATCAGGATTATTGACCATCGTACCTACAAATATTGTAAATTTTGCAAACTCATTTCCACCTATAGGACACTCAATGGTCCCAACCAAAACTTTGTCACTCTAATTCTCTATCAACTTACCTTGCAAATTTGATTCAACCTTCTTACCTGTTGCCAAAACATTTTCAAACCTCAAACTAACTATGGCACCCACATTTATGTCTTCTTTCACATCTCTTACCAATTCTTTCTTTCCACACATTATCACTTTTTCTTTTCCTTTCTCATCTTCTACCAAAGGAGTTAAGACAAACTTGCATCCATCTTTCATTATTGTATAGGTGTTCTCCCTACCATCATACAAGGCTCGCCTATCATATTGCCAAGGTGTACCTAGGAGTAGGTGACAACAATCCATAGGAATAATATCACAAACTACACTATCCTTGTAACCTCCAATATGGAAATCTACCACAACCTTTTCATTTACCAACAAAGATTTTCCATCACTTAACTATGAAACTTTATAACACAATTCATGAGGTATTTTTTACAAATTTAACTTATTCACCATCTTAGTAGACACCATGTTTTCAGTTGATCTAGAATCAATTACAATCTTGCATACCTTGTTTTTTCACTTGCATGTAGTTTTGAAGAGGCTCTTTCTTTGAAAAGGTTCTACCTCTTTTGCTACCTTCAACACTATCTTCATCATCATCAACATCTCCCTCGTTTTAGAAGTAGCTCTCAAACTTGTAGAATGATTGCTTTCACATTCCTCTTCTTGAACCAATTGTGCTCTCCTATCAATCCTTTTTTCACCACTTGATGAACTACAAACCCTTTTAAGAAATTTCCAAGGTGGATGACCATATTCATTTCATGTATAACATATCCCTACAAAATCATTAGAACTTCTACTAGCACTAAACTTTCCTCTACCCCTAAAACCTCCTATAGTATCAACACCTTTCTCTTTACCTTTATTTACTCCTTGTTCTTCCAATGGTTGCTTTGGTGTAGGGATTGCTCCTCTCCCTCTTACACTAGTTCCTCTTCCTCTCACTAATTTCTCTTGTCTCCTTTTAATATTTTCCTCCACCCTAATTGATAATTGGAAACATTCCTCAATGGACTTTGGATTAGCAAAAATAAGTTCATCTTGTATATTAAATCTCAAACCACCTAGATATCTAGCCACCTTTTCAACCTCATCCTCGTTCCTTCTTGACCTTATACTTAATTTGTAGAATTCATCAGTACAAAACTTGACATCTAGATCATTTTTTTTCAATCCTTGTAACTTCTTATACAATTGAACTCCACAATCCTTTGGAAGAAATTTACCTTTCAATTTCTGCATCATCTTGTCTCATGAAGTAATCCTTGATTTTCCTCATTTTCTCCTGCCTGCTTGCTCATAGTCCCACCATAGAAGAGCATGTCCCTTAAGTTTTTTTTTCCACCTTCACCATCTACTCATTTGAAATCTCTTCACTTTCGAAGTAACTGTCCATAGAAGCAATTCAATCAAGCAATTATTCTTCATTTAAATTACCACCATACATAGGAAGTTCAACTTTTACCTTATGAGAATCACCTTTCACTACTTTGAACATCTTCACCATCCTCTGATCTTTAGGGTCTAGTTCCTCATCAACATCCTCATACTCTTCATCATCTTCCTCTATTTCACTTTATTCATTCTCATCTCTCCTTTTCTTTGTCTCCAAGGCAACAAGCCTTTCCAACACAACATTGTGTGATTCCAAAGGCTTAGCACATGCTTCTCTTTCAAATCTTGCAACTCTCTAGCAACACCAACACCTTTTAGAGGCATCTTCACTAATCAACTTTCTTCAAGCCTGCAAAAAACAAACAAATCACCAACAAAATACCTTGTCTCTAAGTTTTGATATCACCTGATGCAAGCAAGGGGGTTGATACTCACTTTCAAACTCAATTTGATTAGATATAAACAAGGACACAACCTCCACAACTCAATTCTCTCAAACTATCCCAAGACAACACCAATAGACTTCTAGCCTTCAAACCACAACTTTTGATGAAATCTATTGAAGGAGGCCATACAAAGGCCAACTAAACATCAATTAAGCATTGAAATAGACCCAAACACATTATCCCAACAGATCACCAAGGGTTTCTTTGCAACAATATGGAGTTTCATTAAATTGTCATGTTCTAAGGCTACTAAATTAGCCAAAAGTAACAAAGGAGGTACCTTTCAAAAACCTTGCTTTCACCAAATCTCCACAAAAAATAAAAAATCAGGTGTCAAAACACCAAATTCCAACATTTCTTCATATTCTCAAGGCTTCTAAATCACTACACCACAAAACCCTCATTTCACATACAAACTCCTAGGGTTTATTGGAAATCACACTGTTTAGGCTTCTCAAACACAACTACTACATAAAACACATTTCATATACTCTATAGATGGTCACTAATCCATCAAATAGACAACTCCACTAATTTTTCAAAACACTACTTTGACACCACCATTTCACATAAAAAAATGCATTATTTGACACTAGGATATCATTCCAGACCAAACAACTTGCTCCCCTTCATTCCTAAAACATATGAACGCCTAATCTAACACAAAAATTTCATTCCACCGAGAAAAAACAATAGAATAGTAGGTGGAATGGTTGATACATCATTTGAATTACTATCAAACCCTTAACATAGTGATAACACGCTACTTTTGGTAAATGTTAAAAATCTCCCACAATATTCTGAATTACTCTCAAAATGAGTCCAAATGGGAGGTAAGTCATGTAACTTCAGAACAAAAAAGGGTTTTGAGCATCTAGAACCTATACGGGTCCGTATAGAAGGAGCAAATTTCAAAATTACAAAAGAAACTTGCAGAAAAATGATGTGTTTAATGGAATTGATTTCAATATAAAACTTCAACAACCTGCTCGAGCCTCCTTGAGAGATTTAAATAAATTTTCAATTCAAAAACCAATTGTCTAACTCCCTCAACTATCTTTTAAAACACTAATCCCTTCCTATTCCCTTAAAATTGTATTTTTAACAACTTTTATTGACAACTTTATTTATACTTTTGCAATTTTTGACCCCAAAACACAAATGACTCAAAATCAACTTATTACAAAGAGAATGGTCTCACAAGAACTTATTTCAGCATAGATAAACTAAAGAAACCCTACACTACCCCTTGAAACTTCCCATCAACCTTCAAGAGATCACATTTTTCCAATAAGGTGTAGGTGTTCCTGCACCCGTGTCTAGTAGGTCGGTGCCTACAAACACAATAGGGGACTAGTGTCTCTAGTAGGTTGGTGCCTATCACAATTTTTAAAATTCACTTTTATATTCCTATATTGTGAGTTTGGATTTGGATAATAGATCCAAGAAACTATTCTCACTATGGTTTTTCCCAACTTGGGTTTCCATGTATATTTGGTGTTCTCTTGTGTACTTTATTCTTTCATATTTTAATTACTTATGGGGGCATTTTTGTGAAGAATAAATAAATGTGGAAGAGATGAATTTTAAATAGATTCAATCTACTGATTCACCCCCCCTCTTAGGAGATTGTGTGCCCTTCATTATAAACTTCATTCTAAAGCATAAAAGAGTCTATTTATGAGTCTAATATAGCCAGTAGATCCATTGTTGTGTTACCCTCTTTGAACATGTGCACAATCCTATGATCCCCTATAATTAATGAATTCAACTGAATCCCTTATAGTGTCATGATAAGTTCAACACGGGGATACATTGTCATCAAGTAGGTCGATGGTATTCTTAGAGTTTCCTTCAACAATCACTTTAGTACACCCATTTATTTTAGCTAATTGAATCCCATTAAATTTCATTGTAACCTCAATAAAGTTGGAAGTCTGAGTTGCAAGGTTGATAGAGAAATCATAAATCTGTTGGGAATAGGATTCCATTTAATTGCAATCCTAAACATATTTCATGTATCTCCTAAGTCCTTGGAAAGTGTTCCCCAACACTAGGATTACAAAGAGATTAAATTTTAATGAAATGAACATGTAAATTGACATTTTCAATTATTCCTAAATGATAGGAACATGTAGGGGCGTCCAAGAAGAGCTCCTACAAAATAGGAGCAGGGTATGTGCAAGATCATGATGGGCCAAAAAGTGGCGATATGTAAGTGATATGATGGCCTATGTGGTTGAAGACTTTTTTTTGTCCAAAATTGATGAAACGAAAAGGGTTTTAAAGGAGATTCTCAGCTTTCCACCAATATAAATTATTCTTTACTTTGAATTTAATAAATAATTATTATTCATTTTCTATTTGAATTATGACTAAATTCTTAATTGATAGGCTGATTGAAAAACATCTATAGCTTTCAAATGGTATCACATTTTTTGAATCAAAACATGTGTCACATTCTATGCTTCACATACTATAGGATTAAAAAAAAAAAAAATTTATAATTTTTGACCAAGTTAAGGTGGTTAGACATAATTTTTTTATGTTTTTAAAAGTTGTAATAAAAAATTCATAATTAATTATTTCTTGGAAACAAATTACAAAAAATATGCATCACATCGGGACATGAGTCCTCTACTTATGTCTAAAATCTTATAAAAAAATATTATCATTTTATTGTGGTTAGGTGGTTAGACAGACACCTACTTCTTATTTTTACCTAAAATTTAAGTACTACTGCATTGAAATTTCAAATTTTCACCAAATAGATTTTTTTTTTTAAAATAAACCTAGTAGTTTAGAAACTACATTCAATTTGCTACAGATTCTATTCTTACATATTGTTGAAATAATATAGATAACTTATTCAAAAATTTATGTTAAGTTGCCTAACTCTGATTTTTTTGAATTTTTTACCACTTAAGGGCCTATTTTTTCCGTGATGATCTTGCACATACCCAGCACATGGGGCGCCAAGATGGAAGGTCAAAACCATCTTGCTTAAGTTAACTGTTTGGAGGATTGATAACACTTTAGTAATGCATGTAAAGATCCTACAAATTATGGATTGATATTTACATGAGTGGAGTTTGGTTTAGTTTAGTTTAGTTTAGTTTGGTTTAGTTATGGTTCAGTTATCTTTAGTTTCCATTAGTTAGTTTGAGTTGAATGCTAGTTGAATTTAGTTGACTTGAGTTGAATGACTAATGACTTCAGTTGCATGACAAATAACAGATGGATACATTTAGTTAACTGGGGATGATCAATCATGCATAATGTTTGCATGAATTGGTGGAGAGATATGTTTCAGTTAACTAAGATTGACTTGCAACCACCTTGGGCATCCAAGTTCGCATCTTTGAGTTAACACCTTTTGCATGAGAAGATATTTACAAGGCTCAATTAAGTGGGCCCATTCTTGGGTGCCAACTTTAAGGTGATGCTTGCAAGATATTTTCTTGACCAACAATTAGTTAACTGTTCAGTTTGGAGTGCCAAAATTGAGGAGAATTTTGTTTTGACTTCATGTTATAGTGTGGGACTCTACTTGTACAATCTAGGCATGATTTTTTGAGAGGAGCTTTATGCTCTTGTATTTTATAACTCTTATGAGTTTGCATGCTCATTAATTGTCTATTTATTGCAGCAATTGCATTAGAGTTTGTAAGAGGTTTTACAAGTTGAGCTTGTGCATGTGTGATGGTTTGAAACATGGCATGGGATGTGTGGATTCATGCTTGGTCGCATGGAATGCATGGATAGCTTGTGTTGCAAAAAGTGCATGAGATTTATGTATAGGTTGTGAAGAAGGATTGTTGAAGGTAAAGGAAGCATATCAATCAAGGATTGATACAAAATTATTGTAATCTTGTTCTAAGGTTAAATAATACAAGCACTATTGATTTTGGTGGAGTTTTTCCCCAAAAGGGTTTCTCCACGTATATGTTGTGTCACTTCTATCTTCATTATTTCATTCTTTTACAATTGGTAAAATTGATCTAAAGATATTAATCATACACAAAGAATTGTAGCAAAGAACACTTAATTATATCTATAGTCACATAGTTTTAGAAGCTCAAAGCTATAATATTACGTTCATTTTCAACATTTGGTATCAAAGCTAATGGTTGGGTAGTGTTTAGGACACCGTTCTCTTAAAAGTTTGAAGGTTTTTTGGCTATAGTGGGAGCTTTTACTATCGTGTTATTACAGATTTGTAAAAGAAGTATGTTACAATGTATTTGGGTTGATGGTTGTATGACTTGGAATGGCTTGCTCAATCCTTGAAAGGAAAGGCCTCGTAAGAGAGGAATTCTCCCAGGAGGTAAGGGGAGGAAGTTGGGTTAACCTAGTGCTTGGGTTAGAGTTAGTGGATTAACCTTTAGTGGTCTTTAGCACATGGTTTTGTGCTAGGTGTATTGGTCCATGGTTTTGAATCTCACGGTGTTGAGGCCATGAATGATATTTATTTAGGAGATGGTTATCACGATGTCATGGATAGCTTGGTTACATGTTTCAGTGGGATTTTTTGATAGTGATGGTTTGATGTTATCTTGTTTCCATGTATAGCTCAGTATCACAATTCAGTGGGAGCTTTGGTAGGATATGGTTATTTCAATGTGATTTGAAGAGGTTTTCACATCTTGTTTCATGGAGGGCCCTTAGAGTCTTTGGTAAAGGTGTTATTGTTCTTCCTTTGGAGAGGATGTAGTTCTTTTTTGGTTTTGAGTATTAATCATTTTCTTAGAGCTTCATGATTATGAAGGTTGCATTTGAAGTTGGCATGGATTGATTGGTGGGTGCTCATGGATGCTAGAAAGACTTGGGTTAGGCTGGATATTTCTTATGTTAAGAGATATGTGTTAGAATGGTTACTTGTTATAAAAGTTTTTCAACAATAATGACTAAGGATCCTACACCTAGAAATGGATGTGAGTCCATCATAGACCTGATGAGAAGGTTTCCTTTATTGAAAGCCTATATTGCTTGCTGTTGTATGCACTAGACAATCTTATATCCCACTCTTGGTCTACTCGACAGGTAAATAATCTAAGAGGTCCTACCCCCCTAATTATTAGATGCATTATTTATATGTATGTTGTCTTCTCTTATGCATTAGTCTTGAAAATTGAGTTCTAAGGGATTATTGAGAAGTAGATGCATGATCTTATGTATTTCCATTGTTCTCCTTGCAATCTTGAACTTGAGTTAGTTCTTAGGATTTAGGTAGGAGAGGTACAAGAGATAGTTAATGTCTTTAGGTATATTCCCTTTTGTTGTGGGAAGGTTTAGCTAAGTTTGATCTACTTTCTATGAGAGATTTACATCTAAGTTTTTCCTTGTTTCATTATAAGTTGAATGGTTAGATGTTGATATCCTGTCAATTTGGGAGTGTTGAAGGAGATATTACTTTACATAGTTTGACACTAAGATAGAGGAGTTAGCCACATCCTTGATGTGATGTGCTATAGGAGGACTTGTTGAAGTTTTGATATTGTTTTCAGAGTTGACATTACCTATGCAGTGGGAGTTCCAAAAGGTATATGTGTTATGTATGAGAGGGGCACTTCTCTTGGACTAGTTACACTTTACTATATAGTGAGTTATGTCAGAGGTTTTTTATTGCGTGAGTTACTTGTTTGCAGATTTGGGTTGTTATGTCAAGATAGCATGAAGTTCTACCTATGATAGTTTGGTTACAAAGACTTGGGAAATGTATTGATTGAGAAAGTTGACACTTTAATCAATGCTACATATAAGTTCTCTTTGTGCAAGAAGGTCATTGGCCTTGAGTCCTGTACTTGATTTATAATAATGATTCCTTGTTTAGAATAATTGCAATATATAATTTCAAGTGGGAGAATGTTTGGAATATGATGCCATTTAATTGCAATCCTAAACATATTTCATGTATCTTCTAAGTCCTTGGAAAGTGTTATCAAACACTAAGATTAGAAATAGATTAAATTCAAATAAAATGAGCACGTAAATTGACATTTGTAATTATTCCTAAATGGTAGGAACATGTGGGGCCATCCAAGAAGAGCTCCTACAAAATAGGAGCACATGGGGCACTGACATGGAAGGTGGAGTCCACCTTGCTTAAGTTTACTATTTGGAGGATTGATACCACTTCAATAATGCATGTAAAGATCCTACAAATTATGGATTGATATTTACACGAGTGGAGTTCAATTCAATTCAGTTTCGTATATTTTAGTTTAGTATTAGTTTAG
Organism: Sequoia sempervirens; assembly: GCA_007258455.2. Taxonomy (NCBI): domain Eukaryota; kingdom Viridiplantae; phylum Streptophyta; class Pinopsida; order Cupressales; family Cupressaceae; genus Sequoia; species Sequoia sempervirens. Next base: position 84,820,165 of record VDFB02105785.1, on the reverse strand, counting down.
TTCAGTTCGGGTTAGTTCAGTTATGGTTCAATTATCTTCAGTTGGATGTAGTTAGTTTGAGTTGAATGCTAGTTGACTTTAGTTGACTTGAGTTGCATGACTAATGACTTTAGTTGCATGATAGATAATAGATGGATACATTCAGTTAAGTGGGGGTGATCAATCATGCATAATTTTTTTGCATGAATTGGTGGAGAGATATGTTTCAATTAACTAAGATTGACTTGGACCCACCTTGGGTGCCCAAGTTGGCATCTTTGAGTTAACACCTTTTGCATGAGAAGATATTTACAAGACTCAATTAAGTGGGCCCATTCTTGGGCACTATATTTGAGGTGATGCTTGCAAGATATTTTCTTGACCAATGATCAGTTAAGTGTTTAGTTTGGGTTGCCAAAATTGAGGAGACATTGGTTTTGGTTTCATGTTGTAGCTTGGTGGAAATCTACTTGCACAATATAGGTGTGGTTTTTTTAGAGGAGCTTTATGCTCTTGTATTTTATAACTCTTATGAGTGTACATACTCATTAATTGTCTATTTATTGCAATAATTGCGTCAAATTTTGTAAGAGGTTTTGTAGGTTGAGCTTGTGCATGTGTGAGGGTTTGAAGCATTCCATGGGATGTGTGGATTCATGCTTGGTCACATGGAATGCATGGATAGCTTGTGTTGTAGAAAGTGTATGAGAGTTTTGTGTAGGTTGTGAAGAAGGATTGTTGAAGCCAAAGGAATCATATCAATCAAGGATTGATACAAAATTATTGTGATCTTGTTCGAAGGCTAAATAATACAAGCACTATTGTTTCTAGTGGAGTGTTTTTCCCTGAAATGGTTTCTCGATGTATATGTTGTGTCACTTCTATATTCTTGTCTCATTCTCCTACAATCTTCTATCTCTTTCTACAATTGATAAAATTGATCTAAACAAATTAATCATACACAAAGAATTGTAACAAAGAACACTTAATTTGATTTACAGTCACATAGTTTTACAAGTTCAAAGCTATAATATTACCTTCATTTTCAACAAAATAATGTGACCCTTAAAGTCTCTAAGAATACCACCCCCACTTGCTTTCCTAAAATTACCTTTAGCCAAAACATCAAAGTTAAGTTTGAACCAATTGGGAATAAGGTGTCCTCCTCACAATAATGTTTTGATTCAATGAGTGTGAAGGTAATTCAAAGTCCTTTCAATCTTAATGTTTGTATTGGAAGTCGTAGCAAATAGCTCTGCTAATATTTTTTTTACATGCATGAATCCAACATTATCTTTTCTTAGCTTCTAGACACATATGACATACATTTAACCCTTTTAATACAAATTTGATCATCATCAACACATATTTTTTAGTAGCACAAACAATTGAATATGAACTATAATATAATTTACCCATTGAATGAACACATTCAAAATATATGGGAATTTTTATTTGGGTTCAAAAACACATATATTTACAACCAAAGTCTATTAATAAATAATGCTAAAATCAAATGTTTGTGATTTTATGTAAAAATACAAGTAAATTAATATCTTAAAATTTTATATAATATTTCAAACATAAAAAAATATACATATATTTTATTGAATACATTATTTAAGAATATTATAATAAAACTTAGTAAAATTACTTAAGATTTATTTACTCTTGTACAATAATTTAAAATTTTAATACTTTCTCCATAAACTTGAAAATTAAAAATGTATACTCTATATAGGTATAATGGAATTACAAGGAAATATCATTACCATGAGAATTATTTGACATAACTATTTTACATTTTGTTATGATTACCTACTTATCAACCTATTCAACAAACTAGCTGCCATTTGATCTAAGACTTGAATGAATCTTCTCCTCCAATGCCTTTTTACAGCCAAAATTCCAAACACTCCCCAAAATCCGACAGCAACACTTACCATCCACTCTACATACCAATGCCATGGAATTTCTCCTCCCTCATCATCTTTTTTTCCTAGAAGAGGAGTTGATGTGCTAGAATTTGATCTCTTTCCACATCTACATGTTTTATTGTTAACTGGGAATCCACAAAGATTGGGGTTACCTGAGAAATAGGTAGAATTGAATGTATTGAATTGTCTTCCTTCTGGTATTCTTCCACAAAGCATATTGTTAGATATAATGAAAAAGCTCAAAAAGGAAACTTGTAGCATTTCATTTGGAATCCTGCCATGCAATTTTTTGTTTGAGAGATCAAGTGACTCTAGCTCTGTAAGCATTCCAAAGCTGCTTGGAATCTCTCCTGTAAAACTATTATATGATAAGTTCAATGCGTGAAGACCTTTAAGGTTTCCAATTACTGAAGGAATGTTACCTGAAAGATTATTTTTAGATAGATCAATGCAAGTTATAAGTAACATCACTGAACTGACATACACCATTTCCAATCCTTTGTTGAACACTTGTATCTCTTCTTTGTAATAAAAGGAGCTACCACCATTATCATGTGAGATTCCCACTGTAGAGTTCATCATACCTGCCAATCTTGCTAACTGTGGTGGGATGGCACCAATCAAACTATTTTGTGAAAGATCTAAAACATGGAGACTTGATAGATTGCTTAATTCATGTGGAATGCATCCATCAAATTTATTTGACCTCAAAACAAGTATCATCAACTCAAATAATTTTCCTAACCAAGGTGGTATGTTCCCAGAAAAGAAATTATTAGCCAAATCTAAAATTTGCAAGCTAGAACAATTCTTAAGACTTGATGGAAAGTTTCCCTTCAACATATTTTCATTGAGATGAAGTGAATTGAGTTTGCTTAGCATTCCCATATGGTGTGGCATCTCTCCTATTAAACCATTATTTGCTAGGTTTAATCTTGTTAGAGTAGAGCAATTAGTTATGCTTGATGGAATTTTGCCAGATAATTTGTTCTTTGAGAGATCCAAAACCTCCATATTTTGCAGAAGACCAATTGAAGTAGGTATATCACCACTTAGATGATTTGCTGAAAGTGACAAAAAATCAATGGTTGGTAGAAGCTTGCCAATATCCACTGCAATAGATCCTGTGAATCTATTCTGAGATAAGTCCAATAGTTCCATACCTGATGCCAATGTTGAAATAAAAGGAAGAGGACCTCCCAATATATTGCTATGTAAGTCCAATCTATAAAGATCACTTATATTCAAGGTGGAGGGAACCAGACCTTGCAAGTTATTGTATGACAAGTTAAGATATCTTAATTCAGGAAGCGTCCCTAACCAATCTGGAATATTTCCAAACAGACTATTGTTGGAGACATCTAAATAATACAACTTATACTGTGTGGAGAGGAATGGTGGAACAATACCCCCAATACTACATGAAGCTAAGTGCAATTCTTCAAAGTAAATTGTGGGTATCCAATCTGGTTCAATAATGACACTCAACTCATTGTAGGATAGATCAAGTGCATAAATACTTGTCAAATTTTGAAAAAAACTAAGAAATATGTTGCCTCGAAGAATGTTTGAAGATAGGTAAATACTTGTAATACTATGAAGACTTCCAATTGAACTAGGAATGGTACCATTTAGTTGATTGTCACTAAGATATAGGTATGCTAAAGATGATAGTTCTCCTATCTGGAAAGGTATATTGCCACTCAAGAAATTGGAGTAAAGAATTAAACTGATCAAGTAGGAAAGTTTACCCAATTCAGCAGGTATATTTCCACTCAAGAAGTTAGAGGATAAGTCTAAGTCTGTCAAAGAAGAAAGATTACCCAACTCAGCAGGTATATTTCCACTCAAGAAATTAGAAGACAAGTCTAAAAAAGTCAAAGATGAAATAAGACCAAGTGACGATGGAATCTCTCCATTCAATGAATTGTCATAAAGATGCAAGTATTGCAAGGCAGAGAGATTGCCAATAGAAGATGGAATAGAGCCTTCCATCTTTTCCATATCTACCAACTTAAGATAAATGAGAGAGGAAATATTTACAATACAAGGTGGTATACTCCCTGTCATGTTGGACCCCGAAAGACAAAATACAGTGAGCTGAGGCCATTCTCCGCATAAAATTTGACTCAGATTTCTACTTACTAGGTTCCTTCCCCCTAGCGTGAGCTCTTTTAGAGTAGGCAGACGAGAGAGACTTAGTGGAAATGAACCACTTAATAATGGACACTCGTACAACCAAAGCGAAACCAGACTAGTCATATTTCCTAACCACAAAGGCACCGACCCGTTAAAGTCGTTGGAAGCCAGGTGGAGGTGGGAGAGGAAGGTGAGGTTTTGTATAGCATTGGGAATGTGCCCTGAAAGCATGCAGTGTATAAGGTGGAGGTGTTGGAGATTGTGCAGATGAGAAAGGGGTGCTTCCAACTGCTTTCCTGTCATATTCAACACTACTCCGTTAAGGGACAAGTATTTTAATTGCTGCAGCTTTTCTGTCCACACTAAACTAGGACTAGAAATTTCCCAATCACCACCATAAACCTCTGTTCCAAACTCAGGCACATCTGCAACAGATAGGTCCAAAAATTCCAGCTGAGAGAGATTCCCCAATTGGTAGGGAATTGTACCATTGAACCCGGCCCAGGACAAGTTGAGATAAGCTAAGTTGTGCAAGGAGGCAAATTGCTTTGGTATTTCACCTTTAAAAATGTTATTGCTCAAATCTAGATGTCTCAATTCTTGCAGGGCAAATAGACCTACATGTTAAACAACGGAAAGCATTCAAATTACTGTAAAAGAAGAGACTAAAACAGAAAACCTGAAAGACCGCTTCGTAAAAGGTACCTTTGGGTATAACACCACTCAAATAATTGAAGCTCAAATCTAGATGTCTCAATTCTTGGAGGGCAGATAGACCTACATGTTAAACAACCAAAATAACTACTCGAATTACTGCAAGGGAAAGCTTAAATCAGAAAACATGAAAGATCACTTCATAAAAGGTACCTTTGGGTAGAACACCTCTCAAATAATTGAAGCTTAGATCTAAATGCTGCAGCTGTTTTAAATGGAACAAATCTGTAAGAAGCGTGCCATTTCTTCTGTCAAACCAGCGATCATCGGAATAATGGAGTTTGACAACATGTGAGGTGTGGGAGCTGCATTCCACTCCTCTCCACTCGCAGCAATTAAAGCCCTGCCATGAATGCAATAGAAATGTAGGACGCAATTTACTCATGAAAGAAAGAAGAGCATCTCTTTCGTCGGGTAGGCAGGTGCTATTGCAGCTTATCATCTGTAAATAGCATGAGAATGCGATTAAACAGAATATGACAAAGGAGGACCGATCCATGGCAAGAATTCAGATTATTTCATCTGCAACAACAACAATTTGGATTAGAGTTAAACAGGAATTTTCTACTATTAGAAATAAAAAAAAGGAAAGAGCGAAAGAAATGTAAATGTACGTACCAAAAGATGAATGGATAGATTGAGTAATGGGGAGAAGAGTGAGTAATATGGAAGGGAAAGTGAGTTTATGTAAGCAGAGCCATGCGTATTACGTTTCAAACACGGCAAGGAAGTCTTTGCTTTCCCTTTCGGTAGTCACAGATGAGAAGAAATGAGTGAAGCAGAACAATTCAAATGACGATGAATACGGGAGAAAAGTCCCACTCTTCCCTATTACTTCGCTCGTGAATAGTTAGATATTTATTAGATTAGTTTTACTCAACTTTATATTAGTTAGAATTGTAGTTTATAAGGCATACTATATATAGTAGAATAAAAATGTAACAATTTTGTAAATAAAAGATATATATTTTATGTTTTTACGTTTAATTTGTAAATTGGTGTGGTGTCCACAATCACATCTTCACTGCCGTGCAGAGGACGGTGGAAATTTAGAAATAGTGACTGCAACATACCATGGAGTTTTTCTCCTCTACACTAGTAGGCAGTCAAACATATCTTAGAAATATCAATCGATAAAATGTAAATTTATATGCATTAAAGAGTTTCAAATGAACTAATTGAAAAGGATAAGCTGAGATTATAACTGAGTGTGTTAAAAATAAAATGAAATGAATATAGATTTTTTTTTAAAAATTGTTCGATTACGATTTTTAATTAATGTTATAATAAAAAATTTATATGACATAATTTAATCATAATGGTATGAGTATGTCTTATATAAAAATTAGTTATTGATAATTATAAATCATGTTTATCTAATGTATATCAAAGATAAGGAAAACAATATAGTTCTAGGAAGCATCATTTAAGTCTATTGTTCTAGCACTGAAGTTCTAGATTTCCTTTACATTTAAGTCAAGTCGTCATGTCGTAAGCTTTCACCTAACAAATGAGTGGACATAAATTAAATGAACAATTCTTTTCTAATATAAATGTGGCACCAAGCATGTCACATTGTACTCCATACATACATATTATACAACTTCTATTACTCACTCTTACCTATATTTTGACTAACTAGTTTTAAAAATACTTAGGATTTTACATGAATAAGAAGAAATTTTTTTAAACAAAACAAGTATAGTTTTGGGTATTCTTTGCAACTTCTTGGTGATATAGTTATATGATCATAGATAAGTCCACTTCTAGTTCATCTTGACTCCTTTTAAAAGGGCCATAAAAGATATTCAATCATGGTGGTGAATCTTTTGAGGTATAAATTTAATTCTCCTTTTATACCTGGCTATAACACATGGTTGAGATTATCCCCTAGGTGATGAAATCCTTAGGTAGGCCTCCTAAAAATAAAAATAAATTAACATTTTTATACCCAAGGTCACCCAAGGAGATGAGGGGAAAGCATACAAAAATAAAAATACGAGATAAAATATACACATTACTTTAAATTTCAAATTCAAAAGTTTGACAAAGAACACAAATAAAATCACACACAAGAAAGAGAAAATATTTGATAAAAAGTGTCTTCTTCCAAACATCTTACAAAACTTTGTTGATCCATTATATGAATAAAAAATTATAATAGTTGAGCATCATGAAGAAGAAAATTCAAATCTACAAGAATGTTAGAAGAAATTAAATTATGAAAAATTAGCCATGAAAATGGATGGAATGGAACCTAGTGCTAGGAACTCTATTTTTTTAATAGTACAAAAAAACATGTTATCCCAAAGCATAGATTCCTAGTTTTGTATGTTCGAATGATTGATCCTTTTACCCCCAAGACTAGAAAATATTTTCTTTCTTAACCTTGTCATAGAAGAAAATGGTAAACCTTTTGATTAGTTCCTTAATTATAGCTCAAAAAGTGCAAAGGATAATAGAAGCATGTATTTAATGTATCATTTTCATATTATTCCATTATCAGATTTTGATTTTAATAAGAAGTATTGCATTGATAATGAGAGGATAAAGAGGACCAGATGGAAAGGGAATCATTTTTATCCAGTTCAAGATTGATCATGTAGGATGGTTTGAAATATACATTGAGGGGGTAAGTGCACAAATTTGTAACACAAAAAGGGGTCTTCAGATGTCAGTTTTTTTTTTCTTTTCTTTGAAACCAACAAAATCTAATGTTCAATGAGAAAATGAGGATAGTCCAGTTCAAAATTTAAAGATACAACAAGAACAAGATTTTTAGTGCTCTGAATCTACTTTCTATAATAGTAATTGATTTTAAAAATAGTGAAGATTAAGGGTTTGAAAAAGGGGGAGCACACAAATTGATCCTATTTTTATCAAAAAAATACCATAGTTTCCATTGTGCTCCCCCTAAATTATTGACCTTTTTTTAGAATTTCAAAAATCACTTTGGTGAGAAATTAGCTAACACCATGTTGTTTATGCCAGTTGTTCAACTAAATTTTTAATAAATATATAATATTTTACTAATTTTCGAAGTGGACACATCTTGAAAATTAGAAATTTGAGCATGCTCCCCCAAATATTTTTTCAAAACTAATCGAAAATCATTTTTTCTTCAACATGTGTAGAATGGGATCTAGTTTATAAAAAAATAATGTTTCAAAACTCAATCATTGAGTAAAAAACTATACACAAACTAGCACATGTTTTTTTTTGACAAATTAATAGAGGCACTAACAATAGAAGTTAAAGATGAAAACCTTGAATTAATCAAAATGTAAAAATTTATATGGTTAGATAGCTAGGGGAGAGCTTAACGCTATCATGGTATTTTTATAAACTTGCATTGAAACATGTGCAAACTAGATGGAGAGCATGACAAAAAATATGTGAAATTTTGTTACTCTTTCAAAAAGTCATGTCTTTGGCATGAAATAGTTATCCAAGCCTTTCGGTTGGATGCCCAAGGTAAATCCAACCTAAAGAGATGGTATTTCCCAATGCAAGACATCTAGTGATCACCAAATTTTTCACCCACCAAATGAAAATGAATCATTTGGTTAGCATCAAATGTAAATGCTAAAGCCAACTTCTCTTTTTCTTTTTCTCTTTCTCCACCAGTTTCATAAGGGTTAAATTTTAGGGTTTATGATTGATGATGGAAAATTGAGTCTTTACCTTTCATTGCCTCTATGCATCCTTCCCTCTTAACCAATACTTCTTCTCTTCTCTCTCAACCCTCTCTAGGTCTCTTCCATTATCTCTACCTTTCTTTCCCTCCTTAACCTTATCTTTATCCTTCCCTCTCTACCTCTCTCTTCTTCTCTCTCCCTTTGCTATTGCTTCTCACCCATCTATCTCCATTCTCTCAATCACTACCTCTCCCTCCCACCCTCTCTCTCTCCATCTCCATGTATCCCCATCCTTCCCTCTTTACCTCTCCACATCTCCCTCCTTATCTCAGTACCAACCTCTCTCCCCCTCTTCTTTCTCCCTCCCCTCACTAGGACATCACCTCTCTATCTCCTCATTCCTATGTCTCTCACTCTCTCCATGTATACCTCTCCCTCCATCCCTTCCTACTCCTCTATCAATACTTCACTTTCTCTCTCTCTCTCTCTCTTCTCTCTCCCCTCTCTAGATCTCTCCCACTCTCTCTCCCTATCCCCCTCTCTACCTTTCCTTCCCTCCTTTCCCCCATCTATATCCTTTCCTCCCTACCTATCTTTTCCTCACTCTCCCTCTATTATTTTTCTTAACCATCTCTATCCATTCTCTCAATCACTACCTCTCCCTTCCACCCTCTCTCGCCCCTTCTCAAAGTCTCTCCCTCCTTCCTTCTTTACCTCTCTACCTCTCTCTCCTTGTCTCATCACTCTCACCCATATCTCTCCCACTTTGTCTCTCACCCCTCTCTCCCTTTGATATAGGTCCCTCACCTTTATATCTCTCCCCTCTCTAGTTCTTTCCCTCCCCCTCCACCTCTCTACCTCCCTTCTTATCCCTCTTTCCCTCTTTTTTAACTTCTCTCTTTCATTTTCTTCTCTCTTACCCTCACCTCTGTACCTCTCCCTCTCTAGGTTTCTTAGTCACTCCTTGTCTACCTCTCTATCCCTCCTTAACCATCTCATTCTCTTCATTATTATCTCTCTCTCTCCTCTTCTCTCCCCCTCCCCTCTCTATATCATCACCTCTCTATCTCCTCCTTCCCTGTGTCCTTCACTCCCTCCAAGTCTACCTCTCCCTCCATCCCTTATTACTCCTCTACCAATGCTTCCCTTGCTTTCTCCCTCTCTTCTCTCTTTCACCTATCTAGGTCTCTCCCACTCTCTCTCCATATCCCCCTTTCTACCTTGCCTTCCCTCCTTATCCCTATTAGTATCCTTGCCTCCCTATATCTCTCTTATTCTCTCTCCATCTATTATCATTTTTGTCCAATCTCTCTCCATTTTCTCAATCACTACCTCTCCCTCCCACCCTCTCTATCTCTCCCCATCTCCAAGTCTATCCCTCCTTTTCTCCTTACCTCTCTACCTCTCCCTCCTTGTGTCATTACCTACCTCTCTCCCACTCTATCTCTCTCACCCCTATCTCTCCCTCAATCCTCTCAACCCTCTCTCCCTAGGCTGTAGGTCTCTCACCTTTATATATCTCCCCTCTCTAGTTATTTCCCTCCCTCTCCACCTCTCTCCTACACTTTCTATCCCTCTTTCCCTCTTTGTGAACTTCTATGTCTCATTTTCTTCTTTTTGGACCCCTCACCTCTCTACCTCTTGCCTCTCTGGGTATCTTAGTCACTCCTTGTCTATCTACCTATCCCTCCTTAACCATCTCTTTATCTTCATTCTTCTCTCTCTCCTCTTCTCTCTCCCTCCCCTCTCTACATCATCACCTCTCTATTTCCTCCTTTCATATGTCTCTCACTCCCTCCAACACTTGTCACTCATCTATCAATAATTCCCTTTCTCTCTCCCTCTCTTCTTTCCCACCTCTCTCTACCCCTCACCTCTTTCCCTCTCTATCCCTCCTTATCCATCTCATTTTCTTAATTATTCTCCCTCCCATATCTACATCATCACCTCTCCATCTCCTCCACTATGTCTCTCACTCCCTCCATAACTACCTCTCCCTCAATCCCTTTTTGAGTCCTCTAGGTTGATACTTCCCTTTCTCTCTCCCTCTCTTATTTCTCTCTCATCTCTAGGTCTCTCCCCCTCTCTATCCCTCTCTACCTCACCTTCCATCCTTACCCATTCTATATCCTTTCCTCCCTACCTCTCTCTATTTCTCTCTCCATCTATTATTTTTTCTTTCCCATCTCTCTATGTTTTCTTGATCACTACCTCTCCCTCCCATCCTCTCTCTCTCTCTCTCCCAATCTCTAGGTCTCTCCCTCCTTCCCTCTTTACCTCTCTACCTCTCCCTCCTTGTCTCATTATCCACCTCTCTCCCCTCTATCAAAGGAATTATCTATGGTACTTGAATTATCATTATATTCCCTTTGACTTATCATTTTGAGTTGCAAAATATTAGCTAATGCACATTGTATTTTTTTGATAAAGGAAAAAATGGGTTTTACAGGGACCCAAAACCAAAAAGTTTACAAACCAGAGAAAATTAAGCCATCAAAGTACCCAAAGAAAGGAAGGCTACACAACAAAAAAAACAAAAAAAGGATAGTAGCCACTGACTAAGAACCAACAAAAAGCCAGCAAGTTGTATGTTAACAATTTACTAAGATTTGTGTTGGCAAGTTTATTGTCATGATGCAAAATAAGGAAATATATATTATGAGATGCTAGGGTGTGTTTGTATGTCTATAATAGGGTTGCAATATATTTCTTTCATCTATTCTCTATGGCAGTGGTGGTCCGAAAGTCTATACCAAAATGTTTCAGTTTAATTCTTAGGGTAGAGGTATTTCTCTAGTAATACAATTATGGTTTGCATTTCTTTCAGAAAAAACAAATTTTGTTTGTAGTTTCAGAGGAGATTGTGTCTGCACTGGTTCTATCATATTCTAGAGCTTCTCAAGGATCTTTTCAACATCCAAAAATTTTGTAACAGTTGATAAAAATCTATTTTTCTTTGTTCGTTGACTAGTTGACATTCAAGGCGTGTTTGGTAATGACTAGTAGCGTATAGAATTCAAATCTTGTATGTGGTGTTAGGATAGGACCTTCTTAATGTTCATGTGGTAGTCCACGGTATCATGTTGTGATAATTAAATTTATTTTTTGATTGACCTATTACATGTTTCATGTAAATTAAATTTAGGTCCGCCCTTTGTCATTTTGGCTATTTAAGTGGGAGTGTGTGTGACCACATGAATTAGAATTATTCTTGTGTGAAAAAGAGTTATTTGCTAGTGAAAATTGAAGAGAAGGTGGTGAAGATAAAAGGAACAGTTGCATTACAATGTGTGTGCCTATATTAGAAGATCATATTTAGTGAGGAAGAGTGTTAGCTATGACTCTAACACATGTTGAGTTACATACAATATCCACAAGCATTATCTCTATATTTTGGTAGGGCTGGTGTTCTTCCTATTGTTTTGATTTCATTGGGGGATTGGTGGCTCTAGTAGGTTGGTGCCTACGAACACAATATGGGATTGGTGTCTCTAGTGGGTTGGTGCCTACCACAGTGTGTAAAATTCATTTTTATATTGTTGCATTGTGAGGCTATATTTGGATAGTAGATCCAAGAAACTATTCTCACTATGGTTTTTCCCATCTTGGTCTCCACATATATCTGGTGTTCTCTTGTCTGCTTTATGCTTTCTAATTTTAATTTCTTATGTGGGGTTTGTTGTGAAGAATAAATAATTGTGGTAGAGATAAATTTTGAAAATATTTGATCTACTAATTCACACCCCCTCTTAGTAGATTATGTGCCATTCAATATAATCTTCATTCTAAAGCATAAAGGAGTCTATGTATAAGTCCAATATAGCCAACAATTTTTTTGCTGTGTTACCCTCTCTGAGCATGCGCACAATCCTATGATCCCCTATACTTAACAAATTCAACTGTCACTCCCTTATAATTTCATGATAAGTCCAACACAGGGAGGCATTGTCATCAAGCAGATTGATGGTATTCTTATAGTTACCTTCAACAATCACTTTATTAATCACATTTAGTTTAGCTAATTGGATCCCATGAAATGTCATTGTAACCTCAATAAATTTGGAAGTTTGGATTGCAAGGTTGATGGAGAAATCATAAATCATGCCACCCTTAAAGTTTCTAAGAATACCATCCCCATCCACTTGCCCGAAATTACCTTCACCCAAACCATCAAAGTTATGTTTGAATGAATTGGGAATAGGGTGTCCTCCTCACAATAATGTTTTGATTGAATGAGTGTGAATGTAATTCAAAGTCCTTTCAATCTTAATGTTTGTAGTCGAAATTATAGCAAATAGCTCTGCTATTTACTTTTTTTTACATGCATGAAGCCAAAATTAGCTTGTCTTAGCTTCAAGACACACATGACATACTTTTCACCCTTTTAAGACAAATTTGATCATCATCAACACATATTTTTTAGTAGCACAAAAAACTGAATATATATTTATCAACCAAAATCTATTAATAAATAATGTTAAAATCAAATGTTCACAATTCTATGTAAAAATATAAGTAAATTACATCTTAAAATTTTATATAATATTTCAAACATTGAAAGATACATACATTTTTTTGATACATTATTTAAGAATTTATTATAATAAAATTTAGTAAAATTACTTAAGATTTATTTACTCTTGTACAATAATTTAAAATTTTGATGTTTTCTTCATAAACTTGAAAATTAAGAACGTATACTTGTATAGATATAAAGGAATTACAAGGAAATATCATTACCATGAGTATTATTTGATAATAACTATTTTACATTTTTTATGATTATTACCTACTTATCAACCTATTCGAGAAACTAATATCCATTTCATTTAAGACTTGGATGAATCTTCTGCTCTAATGCCTTTTTACAACCAAAATTCCAAACATTCCCCAAAATCTGACAGTAACACTTAACATCCACTCTACACACCAATGCCATGAAATTTCTCCTCCCTCATCATCTTTTTTTCCTAGAAGAGGAGTTAGTGTACTATAATTTGATCTCTTTCCGCATTTCCATGTTTTGTTATTAACTAGGAATCCACAAAGATTAGGGTTACCTAAGAAATAGGTGGAATTGAATGTATTATATTGTCTTCCTTCTAGTATTCTTCCACACAACATATTATTAGATACAATGTAAAAGATCAAAAAGTGAACTTGTAGTGCATTTCATTTGGAATCCTGCCATGTAATTTGTTGTTTGAGAGATCAAGTGACTCTAACTCTATAAGCATTCCAAAGCTGCTTGCAATCTCTCCTGAAAAATTATTATATGCTAAGTTCAATGTGGGAAGAACTTTAAGGTTTCCAATTACTGAAGGAATGTTACATGAAAGACTATTTTTAGATAGATCAATGCAATTTATAAGTAACATCAATGAATTGACATACACTATTTCCAGTCCTTTTTTGAACACTCATATCTCTTCTTTGTAATAAAAGGAGCTACCACCATTATCATGTCAGCTTCCCATTATAGAAGATCCCCAAGCATTATCTCTATATTTTGGTAGGGCTGGTGTTCTACCTATTGTTTTGATTTCATTGGGGGATTGGTGTCTCTTGTAGGTTGGTGCCTACAAATACAATAGGGGATGGTGTCTCTAGTAGGTTAGTGCCTACCACAGTGTGTAAAATTCACTTTTATATTCTTGCATTGTGAGGCTATATTTGGATAGTAGATCCAAGAAACTATTCTCACTATGGTTTTTCCCATCTTGGGTCTCCACATATATGTAGTGTTCTCTTGTGTGCTTTATGCTTTCATATTTTAATTTCTTATGTGGGGTTTTCTGTGAAGAATAAATAATTGTGGTAGAGATAAATTTTAAAAAGATTTGATTTGCTGATTCACACCCCCTTTTAGTAGATTGTGTTCCCTTCAATATAATATTCATTCTAAAGCATAAAGGAGTCTATGTATAAGTCCAATATAGACAATATATTTTTCATTGTGTTACCCTCTCTAAGCATGTGCATAATCCTCTGATCCCCTAGACTTAATAAATTTAACTTTCACTCCCTTATAATTTCATGATAACTCCAACACGAGGAGGCCTTGTCATCAAGCACATTGATGGTATTCTTAGAGTCACCTTTAACAATCACTTTAGTAAACAAATTTATTTTAGCTGATTGAGTCCCATTCTAAATTTCATTCTAGCCTCAATAAATTTGGAAGTTTGGGTTGTGAACCATCAATTTTATTGTTCTATATGCTTCTCTTACACTCTCGGGATCTTTCACCTAAAAGGAGAGAGATAGAAGACTAAAATTGAGGTGGTTCACTTGAATAAAGGAATCTATGATGTTATTAAGACTAAAGGAAATGATGTAAATGCAACTAAGTACTCAAATTGACTAATTATGATTGCAAAACTAATGCAATATGTAATGTTTGAAAAAATAATGTGATATGCAAAAAATGAACTAAAACATGAACAAACACAAACAAAATTGAAAGAGGTTGAACAAAGTACACCTGGGAATTGGATGTTGAATCTAGAAGGCTCTAAAAACTAGTAGAAATCATTGTAAATCAATAGTGGGACTCATTTGCCACTAAAGGTGAATTAGTCCTCCTACTCGCAAAAACACCTGAAATTGCTTTCCGACTATTGGGAACTAGATTTTGACAAAATCACCTTTTTCAGCCTCCAGGTGGGATTCATTCACCACTGATGGCGAATTAGTCCTCCTCTAGAATTCTGCAAATTCAAAGGTCAATTTTGTAGATCCAGATCTGCACTTGTCTTTTTGTCAGGTTGATGGAGTCAAATCTGCATAAAATGGGTTGTAGGTTGTTTCCAAGCTTGAATTAGGGTTTAGTTGACTTGAAACACTTTGTTGAATTATTGGCCACCTTTTGAAACCTATTTTCTTGAAAAATCTACATACACAGATCTATAAACACATATGCAAAATGGGGGAAAATGGTTAAGGGTTAGAGTATAGCGATTTGCCTTGGTCAAATCTCACTTTGGTAATCAAACCCTTAATAGAGAAGTGAAATGAAATGAAAAAGGAATGATGAATAAATAACATGCAAGTGTCCTAAAATCACCACACCCTTGTTGGAGATGTCTAAAGATATGTCAATGGCTTCTCCAAGATGCTTGATAATTGTTTGATTGAATGCAAGAATGCTAATTGATGTTGAATGTGTGAATGCAAAATGAATGGGTGAATTATGTGTTAAAATGGATGGAAAAACACTTATTTATAAACACTTATGCCCTAATAACCCAACCAAAAAAGTGGTTTACAATTGGAGTGAGGAAGGAAAACTTGAAAAAATGACCCCATGCCAAAAAAAAAATATTTTGGGGGTTCGAGTGAACTAATATTTTCAAATGAACTGAAAGAGGGTTCACTAGAACATGGGTTCAAGTTAACCCATTTAATGCATGTTCCCACCATCTTTCCAAAAAACACAATAAAAAAACCTTTTTGAAACGTGGTTAGAATGAAACCTGGTTCACTTGAACCCCTAGGGGTTCACTCGAACCCCCTTTTTCCCACCTTGTTGCTCTCTGCCACAAAAAATATAGAATTTTTTCCCTTCAAAGCTCAGGTTGAGAATGAAAATGGAGGAGACTTCACAAACCCAATTGGAATCAGGTAGTCCTTGGAACAAGCTATCCAACAACTATAATTTTAATATATTTTGGTTTTATTATCTATTTGTTTTTTTAGTATTATTAAACATAGGTTTGTCACTAAAAATGAAGCTCTTTGTTTTGCACATGTGGAAAAATAGAATATTATCAAAAAATATTAAAAAATATGAGTGCACCAGATATTGAAGTCCTTGATCCAACAAAAAAAAAATGAATTTTGATACATACAAAAAATGTTGTGTTATACATTCCGCGTATGTTTGAATTGTAATTGGTTTGACTTTGAAACTTGATTAAGGAAAAAATATTAAATAATAAACTATCTAACCAAGTGGAAGCACTAGATATCATAGTTACAAATCTAAATTTGAAATAATTAGAATTTTATCCTTCATCAAAAAAAAATTATGCGTTATACAGTGAGTGTCACTCCTTAGAAATGTTATTTTCTGAAAAAAAAAACTAGTTTTTGAGGGAGATGGAAAAAGAGGTGCAATTTGGTTCCAAAATTTTTGAAAAAAATATATCTAGAATCTATAGAAAAAATATCATGAAACTCTAGTTTGCATCATCATCAAATTTCTCATGGTTTAGCCACTATAGGTGCTTGAAAGTGAAGATTTAGCTAGAAAAATTATTTCAGTGTCCAGTTTGGCCAAAAATTGTAAACCACTATTGTGGGATCACCCAAGTTCCCAATAATACAACATCATAGGATGAAACAAGGTATTTTTGAATAAAAACCTGAAAGAAAATTTGAATTATTTTGAATTTGGAGCCAACAGGGACTCATTCACCACCCATCGTGAATGGGTCCCACCTTAGGTTTGTAAGTGGGTGTCGGGAATTGACTTGCATTAAATGTTGTTTGTCAGGTTTACATTCAATAACATACTTAATTAAGTCTTATGAATGCATAAAGGGGTCAAATAAAGCATAATAAAGGTGTAAATAGTGAAATCAAGCCTAGAAAAGCGTGAAATCTTGTGACAAGACTTTACAACACTTTAGAATAGGACTTGATAAGTGATGAAAAGGTGAATTTTAGATGAATTGTAATGAAAAGAGTCTAGAAAAGTGTTGAAATATGTTACAAAACTTCACAACACCTTCAAAGGACACCATAATTTTAATTTCTAGGACCTAATGTGAATGTAGAAGTTACATTGCAACATTAATTCAAAGAAAAATAGATCAAGAATCACAAGAGAAAGACCTAAAAGACCATGAAAATGTCAAAGATCCATTTTTCTATGGTACAGGTTGCAATGTTGACATAGAAATCATAAATCATGTGACCCTTAAAGTCTCTAAGAATACCACCCCCACCCGCTTGCCCCAAATTATCATTAGCCAAACCATCAAAGTTAAGTTTGAACCAATTGGGAATAGGGTGTCCTCCTCACAATAATGTTATGATTGAATGAGTATGAAGTTAATTCAAATTCCTTTCAATCTTATTGTTTGTAGTGAAAATCATAGCAAATAGCTCTAATATTTATTTATTTTTATATGCATGAAGCCAACATTAGCTTGTCGTAGCTTCAAGACACACATGGCATAATATTTTCCCTTTTAAGACAAATTTTATCATCATCAGTTGACACATATTTTTTAGTAGCACAAACAATTGAATTTCTCCTCCCTCATCATCTTTTTTTCCTAGAAGAGGAGTTGGTGTGCTAGAATTTGATCTCTTTCCACATCTACATGTTTTTTTGTTAACTAGGAATCCAAAAAGATTAGGGTTACCTAAGAAATAGGTAGAATTGAATGTATTAAAT
The DNA here is from genome assembly GCA_007258455.2 of Sequoia sempervirens. NCBI lineage: Eukaryota > Viridiplantae > Streptophyta > Pinopsida > Cupressales > Cupressaceae > Sequoia > Sequoia sempervirens. The sequence continues at coordinate 84,802,352 of VDFB02105785.1, read as the reverse complement.
TTTCTTCCTTCTGGTATTCTTCCACAAAGCATATTTTTATATACAATGAAAAAGCTCAAAAAGTGAAATTGTAGCATTTCATTTGGAATCCTACCATGCAATTTGTTGTTTGAGAGATCCAGTTACTCTAATTTTGTAAATATTCCAAAGCTGCTCAGAATCTCTCTTATAAAATTATTATCTAATAAGTTGAATGTGTGAAGACCTTTGAAGTTTCCAATTACTAAAGGAATGTTACCTAAAAGATTATTTTTGGATAGATCAGTGCAAGTTATAAGTAACATCACTAAACTAACATACACCATTTCCAATCCTTTGTTGAGCACTCATATCTTCTTTGTAATAAAAGGAGCTACCACCATTATCATGTGAGGTTGCCACTATAGAGCTCACCATACCTGCTAATCTTGCTAACTATGGTGGGATGGCACCAATCACACTATTTTGTGAAAGATCCAAAACATGGAGACTTGATAGATTGCTTAATTCATGTGGAATGAATCCATCAAATTTATTTGACCTCAAAACAAGTATCATTAGGTCAAAGAATTTTGCTAACCAAGGTGGTATGTTCCCAGAAAAGAAATTATTATCCAAATCTAAAATTTGCAAGCTAGAACAATTTTGCATATTTGATGGAAATTTTTCCTTCAACATATTTTCATTGAGATGAAGTGAATTGAGTTGGCTTATCATTCCCATATGGTATGGTATCTCTCATATTGAACCATTGTTTGCTAGGTGTAATCTTGTTAGAGCAGAGAAATTAGTGATGCTTGATGAAATTTTACTAGATAATTTGTTGTTTGAGAGATCCAAAGCCTCCAGATTTTGCATAAGACACATTGAAGTAGGTATATCACCACTTAGATGATTTGGTGAAAGTGACAAAAAACCAATGATTGGTAGAATATTTTCAATATCCACTAGAATAGATCATGTGAATCTATGTTGAGACAAGTCTAATAGTCCCATACTTGATGTTGGTGTTGGAATAAAAGGAAGATGACCTTCCAATATACTATTATGTAAGTCCAAACTCTGAAGATCACTTATAGTCAAGCTAGAGGGAACAAGACCTTGCAAGTTATTATATGACAAGTTAAGATAGCTTAGTCTAGGAAGCATCCCTAACCAATTTGGAATATTTCAAAACAAACTATTGTTGGAGACATCTAGGAAAACCAACTCATACTATGTGGAGAGGAATGGTGGAACAATACCCCCAATACTACATGAAGCCAAGTAAAATTATTCAAAGCAAATTTTGGGTATCCAAAATTATTCAATGATGACACTCAACTCATTGTAGGATAGATCAAGTGCAAAAATATTTGTGAAATTTTGAAAAAAACTAAGAAATATGTTGTCTTGAAGATTGTTTGAAGATAGGTAAATACTTCTAATACTATGAATACTTCCAATTAAACTAGGAATGGTACCATTTAGTTGATTGCCACTAAGTTGAAGGTATACTAGAGATGATAGTTCTCCTATCTGGAAAGGTATATTACCACACAAGAAATTGGAGTAAAGATCAAAGTTCATCAAATAGGAAAGTTTAACCAACTCAACAGGTATATTTCCACTCAAGAAATTAAAGGATAAGTCTAAGTCCATCAAAAAAGAAATATTTCCCAACTCAGAAGGTATATTTCTTTTCAATAAATTGAAAGAAAATTCTAAATAAGTCAAAGATGAAAAAATACCAAGTGACAATGGAATCTCTCCATTCAATGAAATGTTCTAAAGTTGCAAGTATTGCAAGGTAGAGAGATTTCCAATAGGAGGAGGAATAGAGCCTTCTAGCATTTCCATATCTACCAACTTATGGTAAATGAGAGAGGAAATACTTACAATAGAAGGTGGTATACTTCTTGTCATATTGGACCCTGAAAGACAAAATATAGTGAGTTGAGGCCATTCTCTGCATAACATTTGACTCAGTTTTCCAATTACTAGGTTCCTACCCCCTAGCGTGAGCTCTTTTAGAGTACGAATATGAGAGAGGCTTAGGGGAAATGAACCACTTAATAATGGACACTCACACAACCAAATGGAAACCAGCCTTATCGTATTTCCTAACCATAAAGGAACTAACTCATCAAAGTTGATGGAACCCAGGTGGAGGTGGGAGACGAAGGTGAGGTTTTGGATAGCATTGGGAATGTGGCTTAGAAGCATGCAGTCTATAAGGTGGAGGTGTTGGAGATTATAGAGATGAGAAAGGGATGCTTCCAACTATCTTCTTGTCATATTCAACATTACTCCGTTAAAGGACAAGTATTTTAATTTCTGCAGCTTTTCTATCCACAATAAACTAGGAATATATATTTCCCTATTACCAACAAAGGATAAAAGCACAAAGCCATGTCACACTTTTGGTCAACTTAGCAACACACTTGAATTTAAGTATTTCTAACTAAAAATAAAGTTTGGTCAAACATATGATCTAGTAAGATTCATTCTAGCTAAGTTAGATACTTCCACAACTTTTTCAACTAAAATAATTCCTAGACTCATCTAAATAATTTTTTTTAAATATATATAAAAATACCCTTTTGTAGATCTGTAAGTGTAGTTTTCAAAAATATATTTATTTTAATAGTTTAATTATTATTTATATTTTATTTTTATTTTTACTAAAATTAGGTTATCAACATAAAATATTAGGTTGATTACCATGCCAAGAAAAAATAGTAAATTTCATTAAAAAAATTGAAAAAAATATGATGCACTAGATAAAAGAATCTATATCAAGTTTGTATATTATTTTTTCATTTTAGATAAATATTTATTATGAAAGTTGACGTCTAATGGAAATAACTATTTTTTTATATGCGCACATTTAAAATTGATTTAAAAATGTATATTTATCAAAATTGGAAAAAAACATATCAATGCACTAAAGTTTCAAGTTATAAATACACAAATAAATTTGAAAGAAAGAAAAATTACTATAAAAAGTTTGACATCCCATGCTACTTCATTTTTCAGCATTTTATCAACACCTAAATTATAGTGTTAATTTATTAAAAGCTAATTTAAAATTATTTTTTATTTAAAAAAAAAATACAAACATAAAATATACTAAAAAATACACATTTTACTAGTTTACATCATTTCAAATTCAAAACATATGTCATTTTTTAGTGATTCAATTTTAAAATTTGGATCAATGTCAGTCATTTCCTTTATAAAGTGTGACACAACTTTGTACTTTTACCCCAAAAACCTTTATTCCAAAAATTGTTGTTCTAAAATCATACACATGTGCAACAAATAGGTCCCAAAATTCTAGCTAAGAGAGATTCCCCAATTGGTAGGGATTTATACTATTGAACCTGGCCCTGGACAAGTTGAGATAAGGTAAGTTGTGTGAGGCAAATTACTTTGGTATTTCACCATTAAAAATATTTTTTCTCAAATCTAGATGTCTCAATTCTTGCAAGGAAAATAGACCTAAATGTTAAAAAACAATGAAAAGCATTCAAATTACTATAAGAGAAAGACTAAAATAGAAGAAGTGAAAGACCATTTCATAAAAGGTACCTTTTGGTAAAACACCACTCAAATCATTGAAGCTCAAATCAAGATGTCTCAATTCTTGGAGGGTGGATAGACCTACATGTTAAATAACCAAAATAACTATTGAAATTATTGCAAGGGAAAGCTTAAATCAGAAAACATGAAAGATTACTTCATAAAAGGTACCTTTGGGTAGAACACCACTCAAATAATTGAATCTTAGATCTAATATTGTAGCTTTTTTACATGGAACAAATCTGTAAGAAGAATGCCATTTCTTCTGTCAAACCAATGATTATTAGAATAATGGAGTTTGACAACATGTGAGGTGTGGCGGCATGTTTACAACCAAACATTGATGACAAGATCTTCCAAGGTATAAGCTTGCTATAAATAATATGTCTTAGAGTGGCAGCATGTGTATTATATTAATATATAGAATACACCATTTAGAAAAAAAAACTTATGTAATGGAAGAAGTAAACAAGAAGTATTTGATCTAATCCATAAGGATTATTTTGACATATAAATACAATGAATTTCTCTTCAATAGGAGAGGTATGATGAGATTACACATCCCCCATAAATAATTAGTTCTTGTGTTAATGATGAAATCTTGAAAATATAACATGATTCACTTCTTACAAACAATATTTATCCCCTTTGGAAGAAATATATCCACTATTGATTGGAGAAGCCATTCCCATAAGCTGAATGAATAGGGAATTCAAATTCAAATGTGTTTCTCTAAAACCTACTCAAATGCCCACATGTGGAAATTAGGTGATTCCAATCTAGAATCTTGTGAAGACAGATATAGAACAAAATCCAAAGACAATAATTATGGGCTAATAGCAATTATGTGGCTATCATGAAAGAAGGAATGAATCCTCCAAATCTAGAATATGTGACTCTGCAAACAAGGATGATATGTCTAATAGATATGAATTCCAAGTAACTATGTTTGGATGATGAATTCCTTATACACTAAATCAATACAAATCATGGATGTAGCAATAATAATCTCATCAAGAACAATAGAAGATGGGTATGTGATCTTGATATGAAGAGTGGGAGAAAGGATTTATGTCTTTTAACCATTAGATTATGTAATATTTGTAATATAATCAAGCTTTTCTAAAGTATCTCCATCAAAGGGTGTGTTATTTACATCATCAAGGGGAATGAGACAAACTGTAATAGGATCCTCTTGGAATGGATAGATATGAGGGTCTTCATAGCTCTCCAAAAGTCTAGTTGAAAGTGTGAGGATAATCAATGTCTATGTGATGCATTTTTTCCTTAATCATTTTTTATTTTTAGCTTTTATATGTTGTTGGCTTCAGATGTGTCCATGCTCAAAGTAAAGTTGTTTCGAAAGGTGGAAACACACCACGTGGTGGCTACATGACTTTCATTTACTGCCTTCCTTCAGGAGAGAGTCAGGACACATGTCAACTCAGTGGAGATTTTATCAAGGATGATTTTCACAAAGTTTGAGAGTACTCACTCGCTTGACACATCATCTCTTTGTTGTGGGTACTTTGCGCTTTTATGAAGCGATCTCTTTTGGAGTGTGTTAGAGTTTGTTGGGTTTCTTTTCATTTTTAGGATGGAAACTTTGAGTTAGTGCCATCAAGCCACATGATTAGTCAACTAGAATTTTTCTAGGCTATTTTCTAGGATCTGGTCATTTTCAGATAATGATCTTTACTAAATATCTAAAGGCCATTAATGCGACAGTTGAGAATTGATGAGAAAAGATTGTCATGACCTAATTTAAGATCTATGATTAGATCATGAGCTATCAAATGCCAACATCTGGCAGCAATTACTTTTGGAATGTGGAGGAGGTCTTCTCTTTTTATAGTTATAAATGGGAGGTGACAATAGAAAAGGAATTTTTTCCTAAAAAGTTCCAAGTTTCAGTTTCCTTTTCTCAGGAAAAGTTTCTTTAGTTTTTTGAAGTTATAGAACTATTTTCAAAAGTAGAATTAGCAAAACTACTTTTCTCTAGCATGTTATATTGTTTATGCTTAAACTATTATCAGATTGGCATCTGACCTCTGTTTTAAAGTTTATTAATATTCAAGCACAAACCATTTGGAATAAATCTTTGAGACTATGCATGTTATGAGCTTTATCAAGTTCTTCCTTTATGTTTTCATTTAGACTGAAACATTGTGTTCAGTTGAATTCAAATATTTTGAGTAGTTGATTTCCAAGCTGTAGGGTTATATGGTAGGACAATAACCTATGAAAATTGGACTATGTCTATGAAATTCTCTATTTTTCTAATGGGTTGTTGTTTTGTTATATTATGTTGTAAGAAGAGAGAGGGTTTATGCAATTTTTGAATTTTTTTCCTATTAATGTAGGTAATCTTTATGTTTGATCGGACCTTAATGAACACTACCTGTGGGGAGATTTGAAAGACTGTACTACATTGTGCTTGTTTTTGTCCTTTGTTGTTCATTCTCTTCCCAACAATGAAGGCTTGTGGTGATCTATGTATAATATATCATGCATAGGAAAGATTGGGTTTTAAATGTTGTAAAACCTTTGGCATGTTGCCATTTTTTATGTTTTATGTTTATATTTTCTTCTACCCTTTTCTCCAAAACTCAAAAAAGACTCAGCTTTCTATAAAAATCCCAAAGGTATTAAGTGAGGTGCAAATCAGTCCCCTGCTCATTGAATTTTCCATAAGGTTGTTGGAGAGGCAAAAGCTTTGATGATCAATAGTTCTTTTTCTAGCATGCCTGGTGGGACTCGAAGTTCTTCAAACACCTGATTAGAAGTTATAAATATTTCTTAAATCAGGCCAAGGAAAGAAGCTAGAAATTTCATGCCCATGATCCAAACAAGAGCATCCTCAAGAGGACATTTCCAGTACTCCTAGTTACCTGCCTTGGTACCTAAGAGAAGAAGACTTACATGTTTTGTATCACCTATAAGGAGTGATAGAGAAAGGAGTTAGAGCCTAGAGTTTAGAGCCTTATCTACTCCACTCGGAGGCCAAACTTTCCAAATCAAAATACTAGTATACCCGATTCATAGGAATATATTCTCCATGGCTCATATAGCTGCCCCTACTCCTAGAAATTTCGTAACTTGGGATAGTGATAGTCTACTATAGCCACCTACACCCCCAAACGTATGGCCTACCATACCCACTAATGCCCTCAAGGCTAGTCCAATTTTTTTTAGAGAAGACTTCAAACCCCCTTTGAACACCTTCAAGATATAGCAGAGGTATGTAGGGTACATAACATAGTGGAGGAAAATATTGCTCTTAGGCTATTAGATGCATCTTTCAAAGGAAAGGCTCAAGATTGGTATCGATCTGTGGCCTCCGGTTTTATCCACTCCTAGGATTAACTTGGAGAGAGGTTGTTCAAATGCTTCTCAGAGAAGGGAGATTATTCTTTGTTGCTACATCAATTAATCACCATCAAAAGAGCCCTGCAAGAGGCCATGAGTGACTACAACACCAAGTTTGATAAAACCTAGCCAAGAATCCCTATGATTTCCCAACCTCCAACTATGATGGTGTTTATGCTCTATTTGAAGGCTTTCAATTCAAATATTGCAGTGATGATAACCTCCATGGGAGGGTATATCTTACCCAATGCATACAAGTTGGCTATGCTTGTAAAAAAATAGTTTGATTTAAACTAGGAAACTTCCACCATGACCTATGATGTTTGTTTTTGCAAAAATATTTGGTAGTCCTTGGGAAGAAGCAACTCCAAGAACTTATGCTACACAACTGATGATATTTTCTATGCCGCAGTCCATGTACGTGTACCCCACCGCATAGCCTAGCATGTTGGGCTCTTCTTATGTAGCAATGAACATCAATGACATGAATAGTCTTATACAAAATTTTGTTAATGAGTTGGTTCTCATCAAATGACACATGCAACACCTCCAAAGCAAACCACTCAAACCTATGGTGGAAGTAGGCCATCCTATCAATAGAACATGTACCAAGGACCCTCTAGAGGAGGAGTTCAGTAAATGATGTCTGCAAACCAGATAGTTTCAGTCACCATGCTACTTTAGGTAGTGAAGGATAGCTAGAGTAAGGAGTTAATCCCAAGCCAAAAAATCTGGTGGAAGATGAAAATGTATGGTGCTTCCGATGTAGTGATAGTCATATGCCCTAAATTGTCTAAGGGGAAATATGCAACAGAAGATAGCGGAACAAAGAAACAAAGGTGCGCTACTGAATGCAGATGAATATGAGTCTTCTAAAATGGAAAATGTCTGCTTTAGAGCACAAATGCAAGGAATTTCCTTGGAGCAAGAACTGGATATTGTGCTCAAGCAAGTGATATTTTCATGGATGGAGGAAGAAGATGCGGTATTCATGAATGAAGCTCTGATGACTAGTCCTCCTCAAGTATAGTCAGACTACAACACAAGATCCAAAAGAAGGCTAATGGGTGAATATGTGCAACAAGATCTATCTCATCCTCAACCATGACAACCCCCACTACAAGAAAATTAGGCCCTGTCGGTCATCGATCAACCTGCTCAGTAGCCACAAGCTCCATTGTTTCCAGTGAAGGAGATGGACAAGACGTCAAGCCCATTCATGGGAGATTGTTTTCCTCTAAAGACAAGAGAGATACCACTATTTAAGCCCAAGGTCCAACCAGTCACAATGCTCAATGTGGTGGAACAACTGAAGAAGGTGCCTACTAATGTATCTCTGTGGGATGTCATATCTATTCTCAAACAAAAGACATTGCTTTAGGAAGCATTAAAGGAGGAACAAATACCACAAATGGATGTGACTCCACCATGTGATCAAAGTAAAGATGAAGGACCCATGTCAAAACCTCAAGCTCTGAAAGCCACAACTTTTATGAACAATGTGGACAATGCAAAAGAGAAAGAGTTATGCAAGACAAATCCCACACCTTTATTTTTAACACTTATTGTGGGAGATAATATTTTGCATAATAACATGATTGATTTGGGGGCTAGTATAATGGTCGTGCCAAAACAAGTGGCTAATGCCTTGAAACTTAAATATGATCCCCTCGAAAAGGGAATCATGCAATTAGATGAGAAGAAGGTTTCGACCATTGGTCGGATAAAATATCTATCTCTAACCCTCTTCTTATGTCCAAGCTAAACAATTACACAAGAAATAGTGGTGATAGACATTCCCCTAGTCTTCAAAATGTGCCTTTCAAGATATTGCACTGCGAAGATTGGTAGATATTTGGCACTGGATTGGTCCCACATGATATTGAGAACCAATCATGGGGTGATGATGAAGATTCTATCTGAATATTTGCATCCCAAAGACATAGCAGACAATGCAGTCCTATGCTTTGAAGAAACACATACGTCTTTCTTGCAAAGGGATAGATATTGTGTAAAGATGATGGAAGATGAAGAAGACACAAGTGATTAGACTCCTGAAGAAGAGGTGCTCCTCAACCAATTCATTGACTCTGACCCATTTGGAAAATTTCATGCAATAGGACTAGGCACTTATGTGATCTTCGATGACAATCAAATCTTTCTAAAATTGATAAAGGATTAGGAGGAATATAATGATCTGGGGGAAAATCATCTATGGAACTTATACTTTGATGGTGCCAAATGCAAAGCTAGTTCTAGAGCATGTATTCAACTAGTGTCCCCGATAGGATCAAAGACCCTCAAGGCTTTTCATTTTTTAGTTCTCATGCCTGAACATTGATGTGGAATATGAGGCCTTGGTCCATGGTCTGACCCTTGCTGAACGAATGGGTGTAAAGAAAATGCTAGCATTCAGAGATTCAAAATTAGTTGTGAGTTAGGTCCATGGGATAGTGGTTGCAAAAAATACATGAATGAAGTCATATAGACATCGGATATGGGATCTGATTTAGAGTTTTGAAGCTTTCAATATACAATTTTTTCCCCAATCTCAAAATAGTGTCACTGATTAGATGGATTCTATCGATTCATAATTTGAACCAGTTTATGATTCAACAATAAAGCAAAGTGCAGTACATATCATCATCCAATCGATAATCCCTGACAATGATCAAAACTATGAAGTATTCAAGGATAACATTCAGATAGTTGCCTTTATACATAAATTTGGAAGAGCTTCTGATTATTCACAACCAGGAGTAGAACTTCCCAAAGAATAGGTTATCTAGTTAAAAGGTAACAAGCTTCATTGAGTTTTAATCTCCCTTGAAAATCTCTTTAACTATTAAGATGCAAGAAATGGCAAGTAGAGGTTCACTATGGACATGAAGTACTATGAAGAGCTTGATGTTAGAAGCAGCATAAAGTTAAAAGTCAGAAGGGAGGTTCTGCGAAAGGACAAGGAAAGACTAAAGGGTTAATATTTCAGATATGATGGAGTTATTGCATGGACCTATGATGATCTTAGAGGGTATGATCTAGGCATAATTCAACATACCATTGACTTGGTGCAAGGATCAAAGCATGCCTGATAGAAGCAAAGGCTAGTCAATCTAAAGGTTGAAGCATTGATGGCACAGGAGCTCAACAAATTGATCAACTCAAAGATCATATATCCGAATAAGCATTCCACCTGGGTGTCAAATCCAGTACTTGTTTGGAAAAAGAATGACGATATTAGGCTTTGTTTCAATTCTTGAGATTTGAATAAAGCTTCGCTAAAAGACCACTACCCTTTGCCATCAGTGGAGTAGATCCTACAAATTGTGGTCAGATAAGAGATTTTCCCATTGCTTGATGGTTTCTTAGGCTATAACTAGGTATATGTACAAATGAAGGTGACCAAAATAAGACAACATTTAGCACCAAATGGGGAACATTTGCATACTCAAAAATGTCGTTCATACTTTCAAATGTTGGTGCGAATTTTCAAGAAGCAATGGATATTGCTTTTAGAGGATTAATTAATTTGATTATTCTCATATATGGGTATGTGGAGGATCATCATGGAAAAAATAGGCCCTTAAGTGGCAAAAAATTCAGAAAAATTAGAGTTAGGCAACTTGATGTAAAAATTTGAATAATTTATCTATAAGGTATGTGTAGGATCATGATGGGCCAAAAAGTGGCAATATGATGGGTATGTGGTTGACAATATTTTTTTACCCAAATTTGATGAAATGAAAAGGGGTTTTAAAGGAGATTCTTAGCTTTCCACCAATAAAAATTATACTTTACTTCAAATTTAATAAGTAATTATTATTCATTTTATATTCAAATTACGACTAAAGTCCTGATTGATAGACTGATTGAAAAACATCTATAGCCTTCAAACAGTATCACATTTTTTGAATTTGAAATATGTGTCACATTCTATGCTTTGCATACTATAGGATTAAAAAAAATTGAATTTCATCTTTGACCAAGTTAAGGTGGTGGACATACAAGTTTTTATATTTTTAAAAGTTGTAATAAAAAATCATAATTAATTATTTACTTGGAAAAAAAAAAAAATATGCATCACATCAGGACATGAGTCCTCTACTTATATCTAAAATATTATAAAAAAATATTATCATTTTATTGTGGTTAGGGTGGTCAGATAGACACCTACTTCTTATTTTTCCCCTGAAATTTAAGTACTACTACATTGAAATTTCAAATTTTCACCAAATAGATCTATTTTTTCTTTATACAAACCTAGTAGTTTAGAAACTACATTAAATTTGGTACAAATTCTATTCTTACATATTTTTGAAATAATATAGATAACTTATTCAAATGTTTACATCAACTTGCCTAACTCTGATTTTTTTAATTTTTTGCCACTTAAGGGCCTGTTTTTTCCATGATGATCCTACACATACCCTATATTATTTTTAAAATATGTAAGAATAGAATCTGTAGAAAATTGAATGTAGTTTCTAAAACACTAGGTTTGTTTTGAAATAAAATAAAATTATTTGGTGAAAAATTGAAATTTCAATGCAATAAAAATTTTAGGGAAAAATAAGAAGTAGGTACTGCAATAATGATAAATATATTCTAGATATAAAACTCATGTCTGATGTGATGTTTTATAATTTTTTCAAGTAAATAATTTATGAAATTTTATTACAACTTTTAAACAATATAAAAACTTTCAACAATTCGTTTCAAATTCTCAAATTTTCAATGAAATGAAATACTTATTAAATTCAAAGTAAACAATAATTTATATTGGTGGAAAGCTGAGGATCTCATTTGAAAACCCTTTTTGTTTCATCAATTTTGGGTGAAGAAAAGGTCATTAGCCACATACCCATCATATTGCCACTTTTTGGCCCATCATTATCCTACACATACCCATATCTAGATGACTTAACAGTCTTTTCAAAGTCAAAGGATGATCACTTTGATAATCTAGAAAAGGTCTTCTAAAAGTGTCAATAGTTCAGGATTTCTTTGAATCCCAAAAAATGTGTTTTTAGAGTACCCCAAGGTAAGCTACTTGGTTTTTTAGTGTCAAAAGAGGGAATAGCAATAGACCCCGAAAGGGTGAGATCCATAATGGAGTTACCCCTTCCAGTAAATAAGAAAGGATTGTATTCCTTCTTGGGGAAGATCAACTTTGTCAGTAGGTTTATTTCAAAATTTTGCAAGCATTGCGAGACTTATCATGTTGATGCTCAGAAAGAACCTAATTTTCAAATGGACCCCTAAAACCAAATTAGCTTTTGAGAAGATAAATATATCTATCTCCACTGATTTGGTGTTGGCTAACTCAAAATTTTCCAAATATTTCCTACTCTATGTGTATAGTGGCTGACATAACATAGCTTTTGTGCTCACTTAGAAGGAAAAGGGAAATAACGAAGAGAATATTATTACATTTGACTCAAGGACTCTTAAAGGATATGAGGCTGACTCTTAAAGAATTTCCAACATTTTGTGTCAGCAAATAAAATCACTATTATCGTCGCACATCCCAGTGTGCAAGAGTATATCATCGAAGGTGAGATAACCGAAAAGAGGGGAATTGGATCACCAAGATCATAGAGTACAATGTGGATAGCAGACCAACCAAGCTAGTTTAGGGAAGAGGTATGTGCGAATACATTGCACATGAATCAAGTTCCATAGCTTAAAATGAGACTGATCAAGTCTACTTGAACCAGTTCGAGTCCAACGAGTCCTGGGTGACGGATCGAACACATTATATGCAAAAGGGGAACTACTTGACCATCCTTCCATCCTAGCACAAAAGGTGATACTACCAATTGCAAGGAACTAGGTATGCATTAATTGAAGGTATATTATTCAAGAGAAGTTATGATGGTGTCCTACTCCGATGCTTAGACAAGCCGTAGGGAGAAAGAGTTATTAATGAATTCCATAGCAGCCCTGAAGGTGGACATTTCTCTTCCAAGATTACCACTTTGAAGATAATATGAGCGAGATATTATTGGCCCTTTATGTTTTTCAAAGCACACCATCTAGTGCAAAAGTGTACTCAGTGCCAATTCTTTGTTGGCAAAAGAAAGAATTATGCTTTGTCTTTGAGCCCAATTGTAACTGAGGAACCCTTTGCTCAATGGGGTTTGGATTTTATTGGAATAATAAATCTTATTTCTAGTGCTAGCCACAAGTGGATCCTTACGAAAATCAACTACTTCACAAGGTGGACAGAGGCCGTAGCCCTAAAAAATGCCACAAACAGTGAGATCGTCAATTTTATTGAAGAGCTAGTAACCAGATTTGGTTTGCCAAAAACTATCATATTTGACAATGCTCGAGCTTTTGTAAATTTGGGGATTTCAAGTTTTGCTATAAAAAATGGGGCTTACCTTAAATCTTCATCAAACTACTACCCACAATGAAATGGGTTAGTGGAGTCAACGAACAAAAACCTAATTAGGTTAATCAAGCACATTGGGTCAAAATGACAAAGGGATTGGTAGAAGCACCTACAAGCTACTCTGTGGGTGGACCAAATTACTCCCAAGCCGATCCTGAAGACCTCCCCTTAGGAACTAGTATATGGAAAAGAGATAGTTTTATCTGTTTCTATAGAAATCCTTCTGCTACAACTGCTAAAAGCCATGGAGGTAGAAAAAAGTGACAGAATGGAAGTATAGCTGGAAAAACTCCTCAAACTTGAAGAAGATAGAGAAAAAGCTCATACAACAATGATTAGCTGCCAGCAGACAGTGAAGCGGTGGTTCGATAAAATGACCTCCAACCCAAATTTCAGGGAAGGGAGCCTAGTACTAAGTACGATAAGTGCACTACAAAACTAGGAAAACATACCAAATTTGAGGCACTATCGTAGGGACCATTTTGAATTAGCTTATGCAAAGAAAATAGTGCATATGAACTTAAAGATACGAAAGGTAATGCTTTGGATATACTAGTGAATGGTATTTATCTAAAATTATTCCATTAAAATATGGAGTTCTTTCAAAAAAATTAGTAGTTATATACTAAATTTATGTAAATTTTTTTGTAAATATGCTCTAATTTTGAGAATAAGCCATGAGAAAACATAGAGGAAGTAGAAAGTTTTTATTATAATATATTCATCAAAAATTTTCAATGTAATACAAGCATGAGGCTCAATTTTACACATAAAGCCCTCTTGAGTGAACCCAAAAAGAGTCACAAAGAAAAAAGAAACAAAAAGGAGGAAACATGCAAAAAATAGTGAAACTACACCTCCAGTCATTGTCCAAAAAAGCCGAAGCAGCTCATCATCGGGTTTTATTCTTCTTCTTCTTGGTCAGGATGCAAAAGGGGGGTGAAAAAACAACACACATAGGCTTGACACAATGGGGACTGCAGGCCTAGTTGTTGTGGTTATACACCAGAAACTTGAAGTGCTTCCTCCAGTCAAGCCCCAAAACACACTCCATGTTGTACTCTCATAGCAGGTAGGTGGTCGGTGGAAGACATGTTGAATGATGCCCTTCAGGGTCCATGGTGTGAAAGTCAAAAAGGAAGGGAAACCAGGGTACGTCTATCTTGAATTCCACGTGCCTGCAAATATCCATGGTGCTTGGAATACCGATGCTAGGGAGAGCTACCTACATGATTTCATCGAGCCCTTCCATTAGCGTAGAGTCAAACATATGGTGGTATAATTCAATTATCATGGACTTGTCCATGTTCAGGTCAAGCAAGGAGGTGACGAAGCGGGAAAGAATGTTGTAGTTGCTCATCATCAATATAGTCAAGGTCGACCACCCACTTGAATGCAACCAAGCCAAGATGGTCACACCTTTTCACCAGGTGTTTAATTTTTTCATTGGTGAGCTCTCCCACAAAGCAGTATTGTAGCCTCCATGGTAGAAGTCGAATAGGAGTGCCCAAGGTAGTATACATTTTGATAAAGCAACAGATTATAGTGGAATGTGAGGAAGTGAGAAAATCTTTCTAAACTTAAAGGTTGTTTTCTTCGAATGATTATTGCAATAAGGAGGCATAGCTATATATAGAAAGGATGAGCTAGAAAACCTAACCAATAGGAATTCCATTTTTGGTTGGACAGAAATGGAAAAATACCAAAGCAAATTGAGGCCAGTAGATAAATCATATGGAGGATTTGATAGGAGGTCTTGAGAAATAAATTTAGCCATTGCAAGTAAATGCTCTCATATGTCAATTTTTGACATGTGTCATTTGCCATCATCAGCACCATCCAACTTACTTATGTGGAAAGAAATAGATTAAAACGTTAAATTCTAACAAATTAAATAAGTGCATCTTTTCAAGAGTACCTTTTATTACTTCAACATGTTTCTCATAGATAAAAGCACTATTTCCAATGTAATGAGCTTATTTGTAAAAGAGGTAACAATAATAATGTACTAATTCCATTCTCAGAGCACTTTCAGCATTCTCAAGGGATATAGATCTCAAATGCACATGTATCGACTCAATGGTAGCATTTAATGGACCAGTGATAATGGTGTAGCCTTAACTGCACGTACATGCGAGGGAATTAACTACACCCAAAATAATATTTTTCTAGGAAGAAAAAGGCAAGTTGTTATTTTCATTAAGGAAACTCTCTACAACTTCTTCACACAGCCATGGCAGAGCCATTAACATCTAGTAGGAAAGCTAGAGCCTCATCTAAAAGGGTTGGTTATGCCAATATCTTTGAGTGAAACTCATTTTCCAATACCCTAGCATCTAAGGAGTGGTTGTTTGAATTTTTGAAAAAGGTGTAACCAGATAGACATATCGGTAGAGAGGCAGTGTAGGATTTCGGCGACAATATTTTTGACTCCAAGTTAACATCTAACTCTAAAACCCTTAGGGAAGGGGCATTCCAAAAAATGATAAATCATGGGTTGTCTGAAGGCTTCACATCTCGGCTTTATATTTTTGGCGTTCCATAGTTCATGTTGCCTGCCATACACCCATGCCTGAAGTTGGTGAACACATGTGCCAAAAAATTCAACAAAAAGATAGGAGACATTGACGGTAACAAGATCAAAGTTACAATTTATGCCGAAGCGATATGGGATATGTTGTGTATCCCTACCACTTAGGGCATTGAACATTTCGATGAGGAGATGATGGAAATCTCCTGGGAGAAAAGAACCTAGAAGGAAAGCTTTCATGAGGGTGAGACAAAGGAAAGACCTATGAGAGGACACTATGTTTTTCCCCTTGCGCACTAAAAATTAAGAAAGACACATAGACTATCTTCTCAATGTTGGCCTAGATTTATGGCCTTAATAATGATGAAGAGGTTCACCCCTTCCAAACGGGACTGGATTTTATTCTTAAGAAGGAGAAGAGTCATAAATATTATGATTTTGTTGATGCAGTAGTTGAAGGAATGTTGGAACAATTGAAGAACTATAATACTAAGTATAAATTAAGGTATTCCTCTTTCTTGGCCCACTTGATTTTGCATAAAAAATTTTGAGTTGTTGGAAAGAAGTATACTAGTGTCTAGGTTTGATGCTAAAGGCTACTATCAACCAGTTTCTATATGGACTCATGTGCTTTTGAAAATGAGGGACTATTACTAGTTTGTAGATCATTTTCTGAGGCTAGTCCTTCAAGATTTGTTGCCATGCCCTACAAGCCATTTCTCTCTTGAGATTGTGCAATGGATGGAAACTCCATTGACCCTAATGGATTATTTCCTAGGAGAGCATTTTACATTTATTATATTTCATGGTTTTGTCAAGGAGCCTTTTAGACTCTCCAGATTTGTAATAGATAGATTTTTTTGCATTGGAGGCATGTCGTCAGGAAACCCTTGCTGACAATGCCTATGGTGCTAGAAGGAATAAGAAAAAGATATACCCACTCCCCCTCACAATTTCCAATAGTCAAGTGACATTGGGAAAGTGGAAAGCAAAGGGTGAGCTTACAAACCTATTGGCGGCCCTAGGCTTGGTCCTCATTTGTGACACGTGGGAATACAATTTGACAAAGCATTTCACTTTGAAACATGAGAACTAGGAGTATTTTGAGAGGAGGAATCTAACTCAAGAAAGGATGGAAGTATACTTTGACTTGGCTTGCATTCCACTCAAATGACCAAAATCTATGTGCCACAGGTGGAGTATTAGAGGAACCTTTTGATGGCTAAATCCTTCAACACACAGTTGAAGCATAGAGGGTCGTCAGAAAGAAAGAAGAAAGACTTCTGGAGGTCTCGACAAGAGATGAAATTCCCCAATGCCCTATTTGGAGAGTTTCAGCCACATGATCAAAGGTTTGAAGAAATTTATGACCAAGAGGCTAATAAAGACAATAGCAACCCAAAGACAAGTCATGATATTGAAGAGGAGTAGCCTTTACTCCATTCTTCCCATCCTCAGGAATATAAGAGGAGAAGAGGATCAAAGCAAAGTGACTCACAAGTCACATCCTCCACTAGTGCTCAAAGAAAATGAAAAAGGACCTGATGGTCCCCAAGAGGGTCTGCTATGGTTATCGAAGGCTAAGTTTTAGAGGGATCAGCCACCAAATGATTAGAACATACTAGTTTCATTCATGCAAAGATAAGATGAGTCCAAGATCTAGGTGAACCTAATGCACCAGCCCGAGGAGAAGAAAAAGTGGATTTTGTTCTACAAAGTGTTTTGACCACCGTGGCCTAAGTAAGTTTTACTCCCTCTCTTCTTCTGGCCTCTACATTTCTGGTTACTTCTCTTCCCCCATCCATTAAAAGGAAGCCTTCATCCTTAGAACCTGAGATTTTGATCTTGAATACACCCCCTGTCATTTTTAATGAAACTTCTAAAGCAACTTTGTGCACTGAATGAGCATCATCCGCTTTGTTCATTATTCATTCTTTAATTTCCCTTTCAAGGGTCCCCATTGAAAGAGCTAAAATTTCCATGTTTCCCATTACTCCTAGTCCATTCACTTCTGGGAAAACATCTCTCCTTCCACCAATCTCTCTTTTCACCTTGACTACCTTTCCCCTTACCCAATCTCAATTTGGTTTCCTACCTTTTTCCATGATAATGCTCCCTTTTGCTTCCCTGCATGCTCATATTCTGAGTTTTCTCCTTTTGTCACCCTTTTTGGTCTCCCTCCTGGTGCTTCCATTGTAGCACAAAGGATTGAAACCCCTCAGAGTCTCCAATAGCATTTTGATGCAACCAAGCAGGCCCAATGAGTCAGAAAGTGAAAATGGCTATTGAAGAATGTTGTGCTACTGACTACCTAGAAGATTGAAGATTGCTTAAATGAGGAGCGAAAAGAACTGTTGATCACTGATGAAGCCACTCATATCCAAGACTGAGGGACAAATGCAAATGGAGGATTATGACATCAGAGCCATGGGCTTGGATTTGAATGAAACTTCCCCATGTGACCAATTGGTCCTAGGTAAGGCCACCCAAAAGGTGGTATATGCAGATTACTAGAGATTGGATAGGAAGTTGAAGAAGCGCAAGGAAGAGCTGGTAAATGTAAAGGAAACAATGAATAGGTTGTAGAAAAAAATTGAGGCCCAAGATTTCTAGATGGCCTAAATAAAGAAACTACAAAATTAGCAAGGAGAAACATATAAGTTGCTTGTGGAGGCCCAAGGTGAACAAATTCAGTTGTATGCCAAAATTGAAAAGTTGAGAGTTGAGCTTACTGTTGAGCACCAAATAAATGCAAAGTACCAACATGCTCAGGAAAACATAAAAAGAGAGTTGGATGGCATCTGATTTCAATCTTTTGACAATCTACAAAAGGGCTAGGTGTCCAAAAGAAAAAAAAGTCAAAGCAAGAAATCGAAAGGTTAAATCTAAAACTAACAAATGCTCTTAGAGAGAAGAATCAACTAGAGGAGAATGCAAAAGCAGGAGAGGCTTAGTTCAATCAGGAGCTAGCTATTGCACAAGGGGCTTGTACCCTCCTGATATTGAAGAAGTTAATATCCATGCATTGGGAGAAAATCACAATTGCAATTGCCATTCTTAGGCCTGCTTTACAATATTTAAGGGATGTTCAAGAATTAAATAAGAAGGTTGGCCTGATGGCTGATCAAATTTTGTAGATATGTACTCCTCGAGTGGTGGAATCACAAAGCTTTATTTCCAAGTTATGTGTGGCCATTTATGAGGCCCTAAAAGGTGTACAAATTCCAAATCGAAGGGCCACCTCCATCAAAGCAAATGAGGTCATCAACTACCACAATATCATAGCAAGGTGCAAGGAATGTCAAATAGTGTTGAACAAGAGGGTCATTGAAATCAAGAAGGATTTTGGTGTCCTAGTTAGCTTCAGGTTACCTCCTCTTTTCTCACTGGATGGAGATGTGCTATTAGTTGAGCAAGTCGCAGATGCAATCAAACATAAGCTCCAGACTTCTACACACCTCCTCGGTTCAAGCATGATGCCCACCATTGATGGAATTGAGCAAGATATCTTACCTCTTTCTCATCTCTATTATCATCTTGGGACAGTTTCTGCAAGATGGGGAGTTGTTTCTTTCAAGGAAGTCTTTGAGCTAGATCAAGCATATAGGCTCATCTGTACTCTAATCCAAGAGACTAATGTGGATTGGGAGGTGCAACATTCTACTTTCCTCAAACTCCAAGAAGTTCTAGAGGTCTAGGTTCGTGCCTCCACAAGCGAAGGCCCCTTGTGAGTCGCCAGAATTGTGAAGCATTTTTTCCTTAATAATTTTTTGTTTTTGGATTGGTCTGTGCTCAAAGTAATTTTTTTTAGAAAGGTGTGCAATGCACCATGTGGTGGTTGTGTGACTTTCATTTATTACCTTCCTTTTGGGAGAGATCCAGGACACATGTTAGCTAGGAAAATATTTTCTCAAGGACAATTTTCACAAAGTCTGAGAATACCCTCCCACTTGAGACGTCATCTCTTTGTTGTGCACAGTTTGTACTTTTATGAAGGGATCTCTTGGTTTTCAGTATGGAAACTTTGAATCAGTGCTATCGAGCCATGTGATTGGTCAACTAGAATTTTTCCAAGATATTTTCTAGGATCTGATCATTTTCAAATAATGATATTTACTAAATATCTAAAGGGCATTAAGGTGGTAGTTGAGAATTGATGAGAAAAGATTGTCATGACCTAATTTAAGATCTACGATCAGATCATGAGCTATCAAATGCCAACATTTGGTAGCGATTACTTCTAAAATGTGGCGGTGATCTTTTTTTTTTTCAACTATAAATGGGAGCCGGCTACAGTAACGAAGGATTTTTTCCTAAAAAGTTCCAAGTTTTAGTTTCCTTTTCTCAGGGAAAGTTTCTATATTCCTCTAAAGTTATAGAACTATTTTCAGAAGTAGAATTAGAAAAACTAGTTTTCTCTTGCATGTTATATTGTTTATGCTCAAACTATTATTAGATTGGCATCTGACCTCTAATTCAAAGTTCATTTAATAGTCAAGCACGAACCATTTCAAAGAAATATTTGAAATTGTGCATGTTATGGCGTTTATCAATTTCTTTCTTTATATTTTCATTGAAAATGAAACACTATGTTAAGTTGAATTCAAATAGTTTGAGTAGTTGATTTCCATGTTGTAGGCTTATATGGTAGGATAATAACCTATGAAAATTGGATTATGTTTGTGAACTTCTCTATTTTCTGAAGGGTTGTTGTTTTGTTATATTATATTGTAAGAAGAGAGAGGGTTTATGCAATTTTTGAATGTTTTTCTATTAACCTTGGAAATCTTTATGTTTGATCAAACCTTAAAATGAAAATTTCCTATGGGGAGATTTGAAAGACTGCATTGTGCTTGCTTTTGGCCTTTGTTGTTTGTTCTCTTCCCAACAATGAAGGATTGTAGCATTCTGTGTCTAATATACCATTCATAGGAAATATTGGGTTTTAAATGTTGTAAAACCTTTGGCACATCACCATTTTTATGTTTTATGTTTACATTTTCTTCTACCCTTTTCTCCAAAACCAAAAGAAGAGACAACGTTCTATCAAAATCTTGGAGGTATTTAGTGAGGCACAACTTAGTCCCCTACTCGTTGAATTTCCCAAAAGGCTATCAGAGATGCACAAAATTTGATGATCAATAGTCTAATAGAGAAAACATAGTGTCAAGATCAACATTAGAACAAATAAATCATACAACATGATAATGATAATACCTAATTTTGATCTACTACCTAATGTGTCTAATTCAGCTACAAGTCCATAAAGAGAAGACAAAAGATTAAGCTGGCTAATATGTGTCAAGATGTCATTTTTCTAAGACTCATAATTATCATTTTTTAATATTAGTAGAAAATAACAAATAAGAAAAACCATGATACCTCCTTAAATGATAAAATCAAAGACTTGTATCATTAATTTATGTCAAAGGTGTATCCAATCTGAGAGAGACCAAGCTAAAATCTGCAATCAATGGTGCAGTCTCCCTTGGATGACCATCAAATGAATCTCTGTCGTTCATCATTTCTCACTATTTTTTTCCACTTTCCCCATTGCTATCTCAAATTTTCATCATTTTTTCGCTATATTTTTCTACTTTCCCACCACTATCTCAACTATTCATTATTTTCACCATTTTTTCAGCTTTTTTTCGTTGTTTTTGGCTACTTTCCCTACCGCTATTGGTTTTTGCTCCTCCAAACTATTCCTTGCTAGTATTTCTCTTTCACTTCTCCAATTTGGCAAGCTATAGCCATAAAATAAGGTTTTGATGAGGGCTTTAGAGTATGATTATTAAAATGAAAATTATAGTCAAGATCCTAATAATTAGCACATTTAGGTTTGAACATTACAACATCCTTTACCCTACTATCAATTTGATTTTCACAAGATTGTACCTACAGATTTAAGTATATAATAGCATAATTAGTAATTATATTTTTAGTTAAGTATATAGTAGCATAATTAGTAATTATATTTTTAGTAATTATGGGAATATGTGTAGTAATATTAATAGGGGCAATAGGTATTGGAATAGTTGTTAAAGGAATGTTAATATTGTTGGAAGTGGATTATATGGGGAAGACATATTTTGGTTTTTTATAAAAATGATTTCTATGTGAATGGGCTTAGAGGAAGTTTTTTCTATAATAAGTACTTATTTTTTAAATAATTATACTTACTATTATTATATATTATATTTCTTAATTAAAATGAAAATTAGGATCAAGATTCTAATAATGAACATATTTAGATATAATTTTAAAATTATGACATCCTCTACCCTACATTGTTAAGTATATATTAGTATAATTAATATATAATATGCATTTATATAATATAAAATAAATTATAGAAAAATAATTATACATATTATTATTGTATTTTATATTTTTTAATAAAACTATTAAATATATATAATGATTGTAATTAGCAACTAATAATTACTATAAAATATAATTAATATATAATATATTGTATACAATACAAATTAAAGTATATTTAATATAATTATATTTATTATTATATTTAATAGTATATAAAAATTATATTATTATTATATATCCCTTCCTATTCTCTATCTATCTATCTCTACATCTCTCTCCCTTTCCCTTTCCATATATATCTCTTTCCCTACTTCTCTCTTCGTCTCTTTATCTCCCCATATTTCTCTCTATCTCTCTTCATTTTCATGTATCTATCTATAATTTTCTTTGTCTATCTTTTTTTCTCACCATCCCCTCCTCTCTTTGTTGGCATATGGCTTCTAGTGTTGTAATTGATGGTAACCTAAGTCATTATTCCAATCCACATATCAGAATTTGTTCCTAACAGCAAGCAGAGTGAAGAATGGAGTTTTATCGGAAGTGAGAATGAAGAGCAAGGTATCCAGTTAGTATGTTGATCTGTATGCTTCACTGGATTATCATTCTAGGTTGTTGATCTTCAGGAAGTTTTTTGAACATCTACTTTATCTTATTGTTAAGTTTTGTGCTATCACATGAATCAATGTATGAGTTCGGAGATCCGACAGGATCATTTTTTTGTCTATTTTCTCATGGTGGCCGACTTGGTGAATGTAGCATGTTGCGGATGTATAAGGAGTAATTGTTTAATTGTTTCTTGTGTTGGAAATTTTGTTTTGGGTCCCAGCATAACATTAGCCAACATGGATGGGTGTGCATTAAATATAATTCATGATTTGAGTCGATCGTTGGAGAATATTTCATGTTTTGTTGAAGTTGACTTGAAGCCATTGAAATTCTTGATAGCGAAAAAATATGTGAGTTCAGATAATTCATTTTGGTGTGTGAATAGGTGTGAAGAGTAGAGCAGATGTGTGTGCGAATATCAAAAAATCAGTTCAATAAATTTTACTTGCACATAAGAGGATTTTTGTGAAGCGAATTAAGACAGAATAGAGCGAAGTGCAAAATTAGACAAAAAGGTCTAGAATTTGATCTATGAGCTTCACTGGAACTGATATTAGGAATTTGTAGATGCTACTTTCTCAATTCAAATTTTTTTTGTAATCCAAACATTTTGTAAGGCAGTGAGCCTTCCTTATTTTGAGAAGTTAGCTCTAGGTAGTGTGCTTGAATGCATGTGCATTCCCTTTTTCTTCATACTTTTAATAGAGTATAAATTGTGGATTAATATCCACCATGGTTTTTCTCCTAATAGGGTTTTCACGTAAAAAATTCTTGGTGTTATGGTGTTTTGATTGTTTCCTTCATATGCTTGAATCTTTACTTCTATTAAAATGTTGTATATGGGTTAAGATCTAAAATAAATTTTAAATCTTCACTTCATTGAGTCCAACAAATGGTATCAGAGCAAGTTTCTCTAAAGAATTTTTACAACTTGAGGTGGATTTTGGAATGCAATAGAATCTGGTAGTCTTCAACAACAACTTTTTGGTGGTACTTGATGATCTTGATCAGTCTAAAGTAGAAGTCATTGAATTAAAAGAAAATCTTGAGGATGTTGAAAAATTCATTCAATCATTGAAGGATAAAATCAATGAGTCGAGAGAAAAGAGGAAGGAGTTATGTGATCAACTGAAGCAAAAAGAAAATAAAATTCTAGAAGATGTTCACTTGAATCAGACCTTAAAAGAAATAACTGAAGAATGTGAAAAGCTTGCAAGAGACAATGTTTCTCTAAAGCTTGAGATGGAATCTATGGTAATAAGGAAAACTAAGGAGATTGAAGAAAGAAAGAAGAATGAAGAGAATTTGGCCCGGTCCTTAAAAGAAAGATCTGAAGAATGCAGTAGAGTTAATAGTAGATTCATTCAGTTGGATATTGAACTACAACAGTCTAGAAATAATGAACAAGAGCTTGAAAGATAGAGAATCTTGAAAGATAGATAGTTATTCTCAAAGATGAACTCACTACTGCAAATGAATACAAAGAAAAGTTTAAGATTAGTTCTGCTAAGCTTGATGAGTTGACTAAAGGACATAAGGATGCAAATGACAAGTGAGTTCTTGGATATGAGAAGGGAGAAAGCTCTAGATTTGAACATGAGGATTCCAGACAAAGAAATTAGATGAACAAAGGCAGAAGGTATCTGGTAAGACAACCCAATGCTCAAAATTTTAATGGTCACTACTTTTCTTGTAATAAATTCGGTCATATGGCTTCTCCATGTAGAAGTAAAATAAATTCAAACAGTCCATCATTTCCCGGTCAGTGTTTTAGTTGCAACAAGTTTGGTCATAAGTCAATTGAATGTAGAAGTATGTTTGTCAGTCTAAGAAATGTTAAATGCTACACCTATGGAAGATTTGGGCATATTGCTAATAAATGCAAATCAAGAGGAAATCAATGGAATGAGTGGTTTAGACAAAGAAATCCTATGTGTTACAATTGCAACAAGTTTGGTCACATTGCAAGATTTTGTAGGAAAAAAAATATGGATAGAAGAGGTATGGTATACAAAGGAAGAATTTCACAAACAAATGATAAAATAAAAGGTAAAATGACTAAGGAAGAGATAAGAGATCATATGAAGAAAACATGGGTAAGGAAGAGTGAATCTAATGAAGGAAATAAGCCCACACTAGAAGCAGGTTCTGGTAATTCCTCCAGAAATTGATCTTAGGCCATTGGCCCACGGGGAGTTGTTCAAGAAAATCCTTTCTCCCCCTTTCAGTTGCGAGCACCAGAATGCAAGAAGTTGTTAGTAGTTGTGCTAGTGGTTTACAATTGTATCAGTGGTCATTTATGTAGAAATTTGTAAAGTAGAAGGTTCGTAGATGATTTTTTTTATTTTTGTTGTTTGAGAAAGTAGTATCTAAAATAGCTAGGGAAAAACATTTAATGCGATAAAGAGGTTAGGTGTGCAAGTTATAAAAGGGTATTTGGAACCCTCATTTGTCACCGTGTATTAAAGAAAAAAAAAGGAGAGCCTTTGCAATAGAATTTTGAAGGAGTGAAGACATTTCGGCACTGAATTCATTAGGTATTTCAGTTGCTTGTAAAATTCTCACTAAATTTGGTATTCGGTAGAAAACTTGTTTGGCACAGAAGGAAAAATGAAGCAAATCAAGGGGATTGTGAATTTAGATGAATACAGTAGTGAAAATATTAAGGATGTGAGAAATTTGTTTTCAGCCAATGAATTGAAATGGCTTGAAGGTGTAAAACACAGAATTTTGGTCATTTGGAGTGAATTTCTATACTTTGATAACGTAGAAGTCGTTAGGTTTATCTTGAATAGATTGAATGATGACATTCTAAGTTTGGATAAAACCTATCACATTTTGAAAGAGGTAATTAAGAATTTAACTAGATTATGTAATGTTGGGGATATTCTGAAAAAGAAGTCGATTCAGAACAAGGAGGTCGAAACCCTAACCAGAGTAACAGGAGATCAAAGGGCTCTGGTAATTTCAATGATCAAGCATCCGATAACAAGATACATTGTGCATGGAATTTCATACAAAATATTTTTCAAAAATAGGGAAGGTGCAACCTCGGTAGGCATAGTTTATATCTCTCATAAGATGATAATGGAGGATCATGATTTTGATCTATGTCGATTGCTAAAACATCAATTGATGGAAAATGTGCGACTAACAAAGGAGGCAGATTACCCCTTCAGGTTTGGCACCTTGGTAATATGTATTGTAATGTATTTTGTGAGTTGCTTGCCATAGATGAATAATGTTGTATGGAAAGAGAATGAACTGGTTTGTAAAAAATAAAATTGAGCACTCTAATACTTTGGGAAATTGTGAGCAAGAGTATGCAAATTTCTTTAAAGAATTGCTAGGCAAGTTTGGAGAAATTAACATTTCTATTCTGGTAAGAGCACTTGAAGTTGGATCTTCTTCTAGTGAGATGGAGATGAAGAAGAAAAGAGCACATGAGATTGTTGAGTGCACTCCTCCGGCACTGAAGACTCCAAAAATTGAAGGAAAAGGAAAAGATCAAATAATTATGGACATACCAAATGAGGACTCTGATGAGTACACTCCAAGAGAAGAACTGGAATTAGTTGAACCAAATGTAGTAATGGCTGAAGGAAGCAAAGAAGAAGGAATTTTATCCAAAGCAAAGATGTTGCAGATTGTTTAGGAGAAAGATGGGATGCAAAGAATTATAGTCATATGCATGCTCTGAGAGACCCTCTTATGAGTAGGACCTAATTGAGTGCACACTAAGTACTTATTTTGTGCACAATAATATTAGTTTGGAGATTTTTTAGAATGTGTTTCCTAAAGAGATGATTGAATGCATTAAGGATGTGATGGTCTCTAAGTCTCAAGACAGGAAAGAGGTAGAAATAATTCTACATCTGAAGGAGAAATTTAGGCTATCTCTCACCAAACTAAAGAGGAAAATAAATGTGTTGAGGTAATGCTTAAATACAACCAATAAACTCTACAACTATTATCTTCATTGGCCTTATGTAGTTGGGAAATACAAAGATAAGCTGAAGCAGATTGAATCTGAGCTAAACAAAATTGATCAGAATTATAACATGTCTCAGGATCAGGATGGGGCAATCAAGAAAAGGATTCAAGTGTTGTAGTCTTAGCATACAAAATTTTTGTTCACCAAAAACAACATTGTGGGACCCCTTTTGGAAGGTGAAGGATTTAACCAAATGCAGATTGGAGAAGTTGATTGAGGTTCTAAGGAAAGGAGAGAAATTAGAAGAGGCAATCATAATTCTAGAATCCCTCATCCAAATTATCAATCAGACATTAGAGAACAACATCATGATCATAATCATTGGGATTGTAGTGGAATCCTAAAGGATACTTCTTCTAGAAATGAAAGATAAGTACAAGATAATTTTCTGACTCGAGTAGCAGTTGTACTTCAAATTTTGATCAAATTTTTGAAAGGGAGAAAGAGTGCAGTCAAAAATATTCTGGTCATTGATGTCAAAGAGGGAGAGAGAGCAGTGAAAAATGCTTTATCATTCTAAGGGGGAGTTGTATTTTGAAAAGAAGTTATGTTTTGAAATTTTGAACTTTGGCAATGTAATCATATTGGTTCCGACACTTTGTCATTTTTCACTAAGTGTTGCCATCAATTCCAAAGGGGGAGATTGTTGGCATATGGCTTCTAGTGTTGTTATTGATGGAAACCTAAGTCATTATTCTGGTTCACAAATCAAAATTTGTTCCTACTGGTAGGCAGAGTGAAGAACAAAGTTTTACCAGAAGTGAGAATGAAGAATAGGGTATTTGGTTCGTATGTTGATCTATATGCTTCACTGAATTATCATTTTAGGTTTTGGATCATGGGGAATATTTTTTAGCATCTATTTTATCTTATTGTTAAGTTTTGTGTTGTCATATTAATTGATGTATGAGTTAGGAGATCTGACTGGATGATTTTTATTTCTATTTTCTCATGGTGGCTGACTTGGTGAATGTAGCATGTTGCGGATGTATAAGGAATAATTGTTTAATTTTTTCTCATGTTGGACATTTTTTTTGGGGTCCCAACATAACATTAGCTAACTTGGATGGGTGTGCATTAAATATAATTTGTGATTTGAGCCGACCGTTGGAGAATATTTCATGTTTTGTTGAAGCTGACTTTAAGCGATTGAAATCCCTGATAGCGGATATATATGTGAGCTCGAATAATTCATTTTGGTGTGTGACTAGGTGTGAAGAGCAGAGCATATGTGTGTTTGAATATCAGAAAATTAGTTGAGCAAATTTTAGTTGTGCAGAAGAGGAATTTTGTGAAGAAAATTAAGGTAGAGTAGAGTGAAGTGCAAAATCAGATAGAAGGTCCAGAATCTGATCTATGAGCTTCACCAAAACTGATATCATGCATTTCTAGATGCTACTTTCTTAGTTCAACCTTTTTTTGTAATCCAAACATTTTGTAAGGTAGTGAGCCTTCCTTATTTTGAGTAGTGAGCTCTAGGCAGTGTGCCTGAATACTTGTGCATTCCCTTTTTCTTCATACTTTTAATAGAGTATAAATTGTGGATTAATCTCCACCATGGTTTTTTCCCTAACAGGGTTTCCGCATAAAAAAATCTTGGTGTTATGGTGTTTTGATTTTTTCCTTCATATGCTCACATTTTTTATTCTGTTGAAATGTTGTAAATGGGTTAAGATCTTAAATGAATTTTAAATATTGTTGAACATTGATTCACCCCCTCTCTCAGTGTTTTTTGAGTCCAACACTCTTTATATCTCCTTATATATCTTTCTCTCTATTTCTTTATCTCACCATCTATATCTCTCTATATCTCCCTATCCCTCTTTATATCTCTTTATCTCATATTCTCTATCTCTTTGAGCTATCTCTCCCTCTCTCCCTCGCTATGTATCTCTATCCCTCACTCATTCTCCCCCCCTCTTCTTTCTTTCCTTCTACCTATCTCTTTCCATCTCCACCTCTTATCTCTCTTCCTCCTCAACCTACCTCTCTCCCTCTCCCCCCTCTTCTATATCTCTCTTTTCTCTACCTATCTCTCTATATCTCCCTCTCTATCTCTTTGAGCTATCTCTCCTGTCCCCATATTCTTCTCTCTCCCTCTCCCCCCCTCTTTTTTTCTTCCTATTATACCTATCTCTCCCCCTCTCTCCATTCTCTCTCTTCCTCCTCAACCTATATCTCTCCCTCTTCTCTATCTCTCCCTCTACCTATCTCTCTCCCTTTCTCTCCCTCCCACTCTCTCTATCTCCCTCCTCTCTATCTCTTCCCATCTCTCTCTCCCTCACTCCCTCCCTATCCCCCTATCTATCTCTATCTCTATCTCTCTCTCCCTTTCTCTTCTCATATATCTTTATCTCTCTCATTCTCTTCCCATATATCTCTATCTCTCCCTATTCTCTCCCTCTCTCTATCTCTATTTTTTTATCTCTAATTCTCTATGTTTCTCTCTCTCTCTCCCTCTCCTCTCTCTATATCTCCTTATATCTCCATCTCTCTATCACTCTATCTCACCATCTATATCTTTCTATATCTCTCCCTCTCCTTCTCCCTCTCCCTCTCCCTATATCTCTCTATGGGTAAGTACAAGAAGTTGAGTCCATGAAATGTGGAAGTTTTTGTCTTAGCCAAAAAAAATGAAATCAACATTGCAAAACTGGGATCCCAATTTTTAGAAAATAGGATCTTGTTTAGCTTTAGGATCCCAAGCCTAAATTCCAAATGGGATCCCATTTTTTTTAAAATAGTATCCTAATTGTAAAAGGGTCCTAAATCAACAGACACGAAATGGGATCTCAATTATTACAAAATGGGATCTTATTTTAAGATAGTATTTATTTTTTTAAAAAAAACTAAACTCAGTTCATTTAGACAACACGAGGTCTCAAATTGGTGAGAATGACAATGAAATTATAATGACCTCCAGGTGCACCTCCACCCCAATTTTTTTTTTCATGTTTTCTTGAAATTTTTAATACTATAATAGGTGCTAGCATGGTTTTTTCCAATTTATTTAGCGTTTTATGCATTTTATTTCCCTATAACAGTAGAAATGATGATTTGTAGAAGTATATGAAAAAATGTAATGAAAACATGAAGATATTGAATAGAAAGGAAAAAATTAACCTTAAATTGTATGTTAAGAACAAAATTTAGCTTTTGAAACCTAAATTGTTCAATCAAACCAAAAAAAATTGCATTTGAAAACCCTAATTGAAACAAAACAAAAAAAATTGCATTTGAAACCCTAAATTGAAATGAAATAAAAAAAATTGCATTTGAATTTAACCCTAATTGCTTTTTGAAACCCTAAATTCAAATCAAACAAAAAAAATTGCTATTAAAACCTTAAATTGAAATCAAAGAAATTATTTTGCATTTGAAAACACTGATTTCAAGCTCAAGAATATTTGATAATGGAAAAAAATAATTTGCATTGCTTAAATGTTTTAAATTTCATTTTCATTGTATGGAGAAAATAATATGTTAAATTTAGTTAGCAAATTCCTATATCTTTGTACAATCCATTTCCAATTGTCACTTAATTAGGTAATATTTTCATTCATTTCTATTTTATGTTTTGATATCTCTTAGTCATGCCTTGTTTCCATTTCTTGTTTGCATGTGTTTTCTCTTATCTTTCGACAAACTTAACTCTCATTCTAGTTAATTAATTGTTAATTAGACTTCTAGTTTAGTTTAAAATCTCAATTTTCACTAGTTACCTAAGCACTAAAAGAATCTAAATATTTTTCTTTTCTTTCTTTTAGGTTCTTTCAATTCCAAACAATCCAAAATAAAATAAGATTCAACATTAACTAATTTTATTATACATTTTATATCATAAAATTCATTTAAGTGGGAAATATTAATGAAAAAAATGTTAAATAAAATAATATTATATTCAATTAAAAAAATATCAAGTTAAATAATACATCAAAATAAATCATAATAATACATAATTATGTGTTTCTATTATAGAAATAGTCAACTTATTCATAAAATAAAAAATATTCATAAACTAGTCAGTCTATTACCCTAAACCATAAACAAATGTCTTAAGGGGTCCTAATTTGACATTTCTTAAGGGGATCAAAGAAGTTCTCAAAATTTGGTGAAGTTTCCCAAGGCAACCAAATTTGACAATAATAATATCATGCAAGATTATAATATGAATGAGATTTCATGATCTAGGTTGGTCAGTCAAAACAAGAGCTATCTCAATCAACTGTTCCATAAGAGAAAAAAATTCACTAACTTGCAAGTCCATTATTCCAAGGGCAACCCAAAATTCACCCAAAGTTCCCTAAACCCTAAACCCAAAACTCTAAAATCTAAACCCTAAACACTAAAGCATTCATTTTGTCCTAGGACTTTAAAATGAAATTTGGTTGGCTTAGGCAACTCCACCAAATTTTACTCCCTTAATCCATGTCATTTTTTTCTAGGACCTTACTACATAGATCCCCTAAAGCCATCCTATTACCCTAAACTCTAAACTCTAAACTCTAAACTCTAAACCCTAAACTGTAAAGCCATATTTTTTTCCTAGGCACTTACTGAAATTTGGTTGCCTTGGGAAACTTCACCAAATTTTATTCACTTGAGCCATGTCATTTTTTCCTAGGACCTCACTTGACATAGATCCCCTTAATCCATTATATCACCCTAAATCATAAATTGATGTCTTAAGGGGTCGTAATATGACATTTCTTAAGGGGGTGAAATAAGTTCTCAAAATTTGGTGAAGTTGCCCAAGGCAACCAAATTTAACAATAATAAGATCGTCCAAGATTATAATATGAATGAGATTTCATGATCTAGGTTGGTTAGTCGAAACAAGAACTATCTAATTCAACTATTCCATAAGAAAATATTCTTCACTAACTTGCAAGTCCATTATTCCAAGGGAAACCCAAACTTCACCCTAAGTTCCCTAAACCCTAAACCATGAACTCTAAAATCTAAACTCTAAACACTAAAGCATTCATTTTTTCATAGGACCTTAAAATGAAATTTGGTTGCCTTAGGCAACTCCACCAAATTTTATTCCCTCAATCCATGCCATTTTTTCCTAGGACCTTACTACATAGATCCCCTTAATCCATCCTATTACCCTAAACCCTAAAGCCATCATTTTTTCTTAGGCCCTTAATGAAATTTGGTTGCCTTGGACAACTTCACTAAATATTATTCACTTGAGCCATGTCATTTTGTCCTAGGACCTCACTAGACATAGATCCCCTTAAGCCATCCTATCACCCTAAACTATAAATCGACGTCTTAAGGGGTCCTAATATGACATTTCTTAACGAGATCAAATAAGTTCTCAAAATTTGGTGAAGTTTCAAAAGGCAACCAAATTTAACAATAATAAGATCATGCAAGATTATAATATGAATGAGATTTCATGATTTAGGTTGGTTAGTCGAAACAAGAGCTATCTCAATCAACTGGTCCACAAGAAAATGTTGTTCACTAACTTGCAAGATTCCAAGGGCCACTTGAACTTCACCCTAAGTTCCCTAAACCCTAAACCATGAACTCTAAAATCTAAACCCTAAACACTAAAGCATTCATTTTTCCCTAGGACCTTAAAATGAAATTTGGTTGCTTTAGGCAACTCCACCAAATTTTATTCCATTAAGCCATGCCATTTTTTCCTAGGAACTTACTACATAGATTCCCTTAAGCCATACTATTACCCTAAACCCTAAACTCTAAACTCTAAACCATAAACCCTAAACCCTAAAGCCATCATTTTTTCTTAGGCCCTTAATGAAATTTGGTTGCCTTGGACAACTTCACCAAATATTATTCACTTGAGCCATGTCATTTTGTCCTAGGACCTCACTAGACATGGATCCCCTTAAGCCATCCTATCACCCTAAACCATAAATCAATGTCTTAAGGGGTCGTAATATGACATTTCTTAAGGGGATAAAATAAGTTCTCAAAATTTGGTGAAGTTGCCTAAGGCAACCAAATTTAACAATAATAAGATCATGCAATATTATAATATGAATGAGATAAATCATGATCTAGGTTGATCAATTTAATATTTATGGTGATAGGATGGATTAAGGGGATCTATGTCTAGTATGGTCCTAGGAAAAAATTACATGGCTCAAGTCAATAAAATTTAGTGAAGTTGGCTAGGACCTGGTGGAGTCATGGTAGGAGGGTCCTCAAAGAGAACAGTTTGGACCATGCATCAAGAGTTACACAATAGAAGCCACTTAGAATATGTAGGAAAATGTAGATTCAAACATTCATTTTATCAAAAAATTCATTTACAATCGGTCAACAACATCCGATTTCACAGATTCGGCTCACAAGCCTGATACAACATGCTTGAAATACAATATTCCTAAATGATCCTTAATGCGAGCTGAAATCTTACATATCAAATCTAATATTCATCTAATTCTAACTTAACTACTATCCTAATTATCTACTACAATTATTAATATCACAGCTGGAAATCTAGAATCCTCTACATTGGCCAAAGATCATTACAATCTCCGATGAAGGAAACGTAACATGTGCATGAAATGGGTCGACCTTAAATTTGAATTTCTCCTTGGAAGGTACATAGGATGAAGTGTGAACCTAAATTAAGGTTGAGGACACTCCATGGAACAATTTGAAACACACCACAAGGATCCACAAGAGACAAAACTAGTCGTTAGGCTCAAAACTACTTGATGCTCTGTTCCAGAAACCGCCACTCAATCTGAAAGTGATAACTTGCCAAAAAAAGATCCAATCATTGTAAAATATTGATATAAGGGAAAAATGAACATGTCCATGATGAAACATAGATTTGTAGGGGGTCTGATGAGCAATTATGAAGAAATGTTGAGTCTACCAACTTGAACTGAACAAGAACTGAAATGAAAATGTTTTTTGGTTGATGCAAGATTGTAAAGAACCAAGGATTATCTTGCATCATACATCCAAGGTTATTTAAAAAGTGAGTCCCTCACTTTTTTGGGGCTAAAGGAAAACCAATATGGTCTACCTTAGCCTGAGAAATCCAAGAAGAATCCTCCACTGGTCTTCCTTTCCACTTCACAAGATATTCTTTGTATTTTCTTCCATGCGTTTTCCTCCCATCTCTAATATCCAAAATCTCTTCTATCTCATCTAATTATTGTTTAGGAAACTATTTCTCCAATTTTGCTTTACTTTATTCACTAAATTTTGCTTCATGGTACTGATGTAGATCTGCAATGTTGAATATAGGTGATATACCCATGCCATCTGGTAACTCTACTTCATATGTATTTCATGAATCAACTTTCTTCAGAATATTATAGGGTCCAAACTTCCTCATCTTAAGCTTATTGTATGTACCAACTAGAAATCTTTCCTTCCTCAAATACACCATCATTTCATCTCCAACTTTGAACTCCTTATGTATCCTCTTTTCATCTGCTCGCTCCTTATACTTCAGGTTCATATCTTCCAATTGTTGCTTTACTTTAGTATGCACTTTCTTCATATGTTCTAAAAATTCCTCTTGCACTCCATTCATCTTCCTTACTGATGTCTCACAACTCTGATATACCTCTAGGATAAACTTTAGTAACAATCTCAAAAGCCTTCTTTCTGATACTCCTATTCACTGAATTATTGTAAGCAAACGCTGCTTGTGCAAGAACTAAATCCCAACTTTCAGTCTTCTCCCCAACAAAACATCTCAGAAAATTCCCCAAACTCCTATTTACTACCTCTTCCTTTCCATTAGTCTATGGGTGAAAAGTAGAACTGAACTTTAAATCTCTCTTTAACTTCTTCCAAAGTTTCCTCCAAAAGTAACCAACAAACTTTGAATCTCTGTTTGAAATAATACTCCTAGGTAATCCATGCAATTTGACCACTTCCTTCAAAAAAAAGTTTACTACATGTATTACATTTGTTGTCTTCTTACAAGGTATGAAATGTTCCTTTTTAGAAAATCTATCCACCACCACAAATACAAAATCATTACCTCTTCGTGTCTTCAACAAGCTAAGCATGAAATACATGCCAATATCTTCCCAAGGTCTCTCTGGAACTATAAAAGGTTTATACAACCCAACATTCTGACTACTCCATCTTGCAATTTGGAAAAATCTATAAATCTACACAAATTTCCTAACATCCTTATGAATCTATGGCCAAAAGTAATTCTCACTTACCAATACTACTGTCTTATCAATTTTGAAGTGTCTGACCAATCCTCCACTATGTTTTTCTTTCACTAAGCTATCCCTCATTGAACTCTAGGGTATACACAACTGATTCTCTCTGAACAACATATCCTCCTAAATGAAATAATACAACCACTGACTCTTATCCTCCAATATTGGTTCTTTACAAGCTCTCCAAGATTTTGCGAAATTTGGGTCTTCCTCATACATTTTCTTCAATTCATCAAATCCCAATACCTCCACTCTCATCTCTACCGATAAATTCCTTCTCCTAATCAAAGAATCAACAATTCTATTTGACTTTCCATTCCTATGTTTCAAAACAAAAGTATAACTCCACAAGAATTCCACCCATCTCATGTGTCTTTGATTCAACTTACCTTGACTATTCAAATACTGCAATGCCTGATGATTTGTATACAACACAAACTCCTTAGGTAGTTTAAGTAATGTCTCCACTTCTTCAAGGCTTGAACTATGGCATAAAACTCATGGTCATATGTTGAATACCTTCTCCTAGCATCATTCAATTTCTCATTGAAATAAGCTACTGGTCTTCCTTCTTGACTTAATACTACTCTAATTGCATTTCCACTTGCATCATTGTCTACCTTAAATACCTTACTAAAGTTCAGTAAAGCCAACATAGGCTGCTCAGTCACCTTCTATTTCAACAACTCAAAAATCTGGTCTGCTCCAGATGTCCACCTAAAATTTTTCTTATCCCCTCTCATTGTTTATGTCATATGACTACAAATAGAACTAAAATTCCTAATTAACTTTTGGTAGAAACTAGCCAATCCATGAAATGATCTTACCTCTCTAATTCTTTCTGGTGTAGGCCATTCAAAAATTCCTCTTACCTTCTCAAGAACCATCTTCATTCCATCCACAGATATCACAAACCCCAGATATACAAATTCTTCCTTCATGAAACTACACTTCTTAATGTTTATCAACAACTTCTCTTCTCTCAACCTCTGCAAAACTTATCTTATATGTAACAAATGTTCTTCTCTAGTCTTACTGAAAATCAAGATGTCATCCAAATAGACAATCACAAACTTACCCAAAAATTTCTTCAATACCTCATTCATCAGCCTCATGAAAGTACTCAGTGCATTTGTTAGTCCAAAAGGCACCACCAACTACTCATACAATCCTTTATTTGTCTTGAATGTTGTCTTCTAGTCATCCCCTTCTCTGATTTTGATCTGATGATATCCACTCTTCAAATCTATCTTTGTAAAGTATTTAGCTGCACTCAAACAATCCATAATTTCATCCATCCAGGGAAAAGGAAATCTATACTTCATTGTGATTATGTTTATGGCTTTAGATTCTATACAAATCCTCCATTCTCCATCCTTCTTAGGTGCTAGCACAATAGGTACTTCACAATGAATTAAGCTTTCTCTGATCAAACCCTTCCTCAACAACTCTTGCACTTGTCTATTCAAATCTTCATTCTCTTCTAGTGTCATCTGGTGTGCTTCTTTATTAGGAAAACTAGCTCCAGGAATCAGATCCATGCAATGAATAATACTTCTCATAGGTGGCAATCCATCAGGTACATTATTTGAATTGATAGCTTCATATTCTACTAGCAACTCCTTTATCTCCTCCAGTTGTGCTTCTACATGTTTCAAGTCTTCAGCCTTCTTAGGAACCAAGGCATAGCACATGTTCTCATGTCTCAGTCCATCTAGAATTCTCCTTCCATCAACCAAACAAATTCTAGCATTTGTACAAATCTCAACCTTAGGAACATCCTCCAATGGAAAAAAAATTTGCTTCATCCCATTAGCAACAATGGTATATGTGTTATTTCCATCGTGAATAGCCTATCTATCATACTACTAAGGCCTTCCCAACAAGACATGGCATACATTCATAGGCATGATATCACACAAAACTTCATCATGATAATTTCCTATCTTCAATTTCACCAAAGATTATTCACTTACCAGTATCTTATGCTCATCTTGAATCCATGTTATCTGATAGGGATTTAGGTGTTTCAATCTTTCCAGCTTCAATTTTGTCACCATTTCATTAGGAACTACGTTCTCGTAGCTTCCACTATCAACAATCACTCTACAACATTTACTAGCTACCTTGCATCTGATCTAGAACAAATTATTTCTTTGCAATGGTTCTTGCTCCATCTCACTTTGACACAATACTCTTTTTTTCACCAACACTTCTCCTTCTTCTAGTTTATTATATGATCTAGCATGATCCTTCTCAGCAAAGGTTGTTCTTCTACTTCTCCCTATCTTTCTGGTTGTCTCTCCCTGATTACACTCAAATGCTCTATGTCCCTCTCCACCACACTTAAAACAAGTTCCCCTGAATACTCTTTTCTCCTATCCTCTATCATCTTTTCTATGACCCTCATTCTAGTAACCACCATATCCTCCTTTCTGGTAAGAGTTTCCATAATCTCTACAATACAAATTATCATTCTTCTTGACTTCCTTATCTTTATTCTAGTCTGCAAAAGATCCTCTTCCTCCTCTAGTAAAACATCTTCCTCTTTGAAATATTTTGCCTCTTCCTCTCTGTCTTTGCTCATGTCTTCTATTCAACTTCTCTTCCTCTTTTAGGGCACATTGATATACCTCTTCCACACTTGGCAACTTGATCAAACTAATCTCATCCTATATAGATGACCTCAAGACATTCACATATCTCGCTACTTTCTCAACCTCATCCTCCGAATGTCTAGATTTGATATTCAACTTGTAGAACTCCTCAGTATATTCTGTCACACTTGAATCCTTCTACTTCAAATTTTACAAATTCCAGAACAAATTGATATGATATTCTACATGCATAAAATTTGTCATTAACTTATTCACCATCTAATCCCATGATTTTATCTTCTCCTTTCCTTTTCTTTGCCTATCTGTCTATAAATGTTCCCACCAAAGGGATGCACGTACTTTCAACTTTGTACAAGAAAATTTCACCTTATTTTTGGAGGTACCTTCAAAATCAAAATACTTCTCCATCTTTGTTATCCAATCAAGCAATTCATCTGAATCCAACTTAGCACTATAATCCGATGGATTGAAATGTGGTTTAGTATTTACTCTAGTTAGGGCTCTTATGAACCTCTCTTCTCCCTAATCAAGGCCAGGTTGATTTTCTCTTTCCCCTTCTTCCTATTCTTCTACCTCTTCATCACTCACATCATCAACTGATCGACCTCTCCTCTGGGTCGTTTCAACTACTTCTAATCTAGCAACAATTCCTCTCAAAATCTCCATCATAATTGGGTCTGCATTTCCACATGCTCCATTTCCTCTACCATTTCTTCTTTCTTCCATCTTTACAGAAGTCCTCTGCAACTATTGGTTGGATCCTCAATCCACCACCCCACAAAAAATCTTCAACATGACTCTGCAAACTCTGATGATCTCTCATGGAACAAATCTCGCTTTGATACCAATCTGATGTAGTCACGATAGGAGGGTCCTCAAAGAGAACAGTCTGAACCATGCATAAAGAGTTATACAACAAAATCCACTCAGAATATGGAGGCAAATGTATATTCAAATAGTCATTTTATCAGAAATTCCATTTACAATCGGCTGGCAACATCCGATTTCATAGAGTCAGCTCACAGACCTAATACAACATGCTCGAAATACAACATTCCTATATGCTCCTTAATGTGAGCTGAAATATTACATATCAAATCTAATATTCATCTACTTCTAACTTCAATACTATCCTAATGATATATTACAATGATTTATATCACATATGGAGATCTAGAATCCTCCATGTCAACCAAAGATCATTGCAATCTCCAATGAAGGAAACATAACATGTGCATGAAATAGGTCGACCTTAAATTTGAATTTCTCCTTGGCAGGTGCATAGGATGAAGTGTGGACTTAAATTAAGGTCGAGGAAACTACATGAAACAATTTGAAACACACCACAAGGATCCGTAAGTTATGAGAAGGATCCACAAGAGACAAAACTAGTCATTAGGATTGAAACTACTTGGTGCTATGTTTTAGAAACCGCCACTTAATTTGGAAGCGATAACTTTTCAAAAAAAGATCCAATCATTCTAAAATCTTGGAATAAGGGAAAAATGAACATGTCCACAATGAAACATAGATCCGTAGGTTCCAATGAGCAATTATGAAGAAATGTTGAATCTACCAACTTGAACTGAACAAGAATTGAAATGAAAAAATATTTTTGGTTGATGCAGGATTGCAAAGAACCAAGGATGATCCTGCATCAGGACCTTAATGAAATTTGGTTGCCTTGGGAATCTTCACCAAACTTTATTCACTTAATCCATGTCATTTTTTACTAGGAAATTACTACATAGATCCCCTTAAGCCATACATTACGATGTCTTAAGGGGTCCTAATATGACATTTCTTAAGGGGATCAAATAAGTTCTGAAAATTAGGTGAAGTTGCCCAAGGCAACCAAATTTAACAATAATAAGACTGTGCAAGATTATAATATGAATGAGATTTCATGATCTAGGTTGATTGATTTACATTTTAGGGTGATAGGATGGCTTAAGGGGATCTATGTATAGTAAGGTCCTAGGACAAAATGGCATGACTCAAGTGAATAAAATTTTGTGAAGTTGCCTCAGACCTTAATGAAATTTGCTTGCCTTGGGCATCTTCACCAAATTTTATTCACTTAATCCATGTCATTTTGTACGAGGACCTTACGACATAGATCCCCTTAAGCCATCCTATTACCCTAAAACCTAAATCCTAAACTCTAAATCGTAAACCTTAAAGCATTGATAAATTTTCCTATATTTATATTTAATTTTTTTTTCATTCAAGTAACATGCCTTATACACAAATGAGGCTTACACATTTTATCATTTTTATTCAATTAAGAAATTTATATTGAATGGTTTAAGGGTATGTCCTAACCATGTATCTTACATTTTGAAATTACAAATCTAATGTAGGTTCACTTATATCTTAGAGATCACATGGATTGATTCAATAATATTTGTGATCCACCTCCACCCCATCCATATCCATTACCTTCACCTCCACCTCCACCCACTCCACCTCATAACCCCCCACCTCCACCATCTGAAATCGATGATGCTCACTTGCAAGCATGAATCAATGCCAATGTTAGAACCATTCAAGATCAAATCAACATTATTCAAAATGAAAAATGTATCTCACCACCTTTGAGGATGTTTGCATCTAGGATGTAAAATTTTGTTGATGTTGTTAGGGCTATGGATGGGATCTTAGATGATCATAGACAATGGCTAGAGGAGAGGAGAACTTCCAATTTTGAAAAGGAAAACAAAAGGAAATGGAGAGATGCAATAGAGAGCCACAATAGTCTATAAATTAAGACAATGATCTTATAGTTATGAATTTATGAATTTTGTTTGATGGATGTTTTGTGTGATGAATTTATGAATTTGGTTGGATGGATATTTTTAGTGATGTGAATTTATGATTTTGGTTGGATGGATATTTTTAGTGATATGAATTTATAATTATGAATTTATAATAGTATATATTTTATGACTATCTACTAGATCATGATTTCTCCTATTAGAAAAATGTAATATATATATATGCTTTAGACATAAAATGAGCTTTTTGTGAATGTTTCTAGTTTATTTTTTAGTATGTACATGTGTTAAAATTGCATAGTTTTAGATCTTAAATTTTGAAATTTGTATGTATGTACATATTTTAGTTGAATGGTGTATGCATGCAAATTATGCATTGTATTTTTTCATTTTAAATATATGTACATGTTAAATTTTGAAATATGTATGCACATGCTCAAGTTCAATCAATGTATGTATGTGTATGTGTATATGCATAAAATTGGTCATATTTAATTATTCCTGACATTTAATTAAATATTTATTATTTAATTAATTCCTCTAAAAGTCTTCTATAGATAATTAAATTTATTTAATTTAATTATAGTATTCATTCATTTTATTCTCCCACCATAATTAAATAGATCTATTTTATTTAATTATTCCACATTCTACTTGATTAAATTAAATAAATATATTTTATTTATTTAAGTTAATTATCATCTTTTGAATTTAATTAAACCTTTTTAATTAAATTTAAATATCTCTTTTCTTTCTATTTTAAAAACATTCCTCTAATTAATTAAATACTTTTATTTAATTAATTTCATTCTTTCAAATTTAATTAAATATTTTATTTAATTAAAGATTTTCTGCTTTAATCT
Organism: Sequoia sempervirens; assembly: GCA_007258455.2. Lineage (NCBI taxonomy): Eukaryota > Viridiplantae > Streptophyta > Pinopsida > Cupressales > Cupressaceae > Sequoia > Sequoia sempervirens. The sequence goes on along the minus strand of VDFB02105785.1, from coordinate 84,761,142 downwards.
TCTGATTTCCTCAAAATATTAAATATTTATTTATTTAAGAAAAATCAACATATACTCATAAATAAATAATTGAATTAGATAATTCATTATTTATCTTATCATAATCTTTCCATTTTTTCTAAAAAAAAGATGATTTTTAAATCATCTCATCTTATCTCTTCCATTAAAATGGAAAAATCTGGCTTTATTCATTTTCTTCTATTTTCTCTTCAATCTCATCTATCTTCAACTGTTTGATTTGTCAGGAATTATCATAGCCGTTGACCAAACCAGCCAATCAAAATCTTCAAAAAACTCTATAAATGCACATGCAAATCCAAGCATTGGTTACGCATAGAACAAATACAACATACGCTTATATTCTTGCAATTTTAGCATTTTAGCAATATTTCTTATCATAGCATAATCTTGCATTTAGTATTAGTATGCATTTTAAATCTCATTCTTTATATGTCATTTTGTTGAGCATTGGTTTGCTGATCTGAGAGCAATTTGATGCAACAAAACGCTGGAGATAGAGAGCAATAAGACAATTTCGGAGAAGCTGCAATGAGAGTTTGATTTATTTATTTAATCTCTTTTTAGATTCTTTGATTTAATGTTTTATTGATTGTGTTGTTGAATTCAATTTAGATTTGATCCAATATTTCACACACACATAAAATGGCACCCACCGTGGGGCCCTTGCCCCTATTTTAATATCTTTTTGCAAGTTTTTCTGATAGGTCACGGCTAAAATAGTGAATTAGCACATAAAACATGCTTTAGCACAGTTTACAACCAGTCCAGCACTCGTAATCCATCCTGCAGCGCATTTGATAGATCCTGCAGCGCATTTGACAGATCCTGCAACATGATTGATAGATCCTGCAGCACATTTGACAGATCCTGCAGCGCGATTGACAGATCCTACAGCGCATTTGATAGATCCTGCAACACATTTGATAGATCCTGCAGCGCGATTGACAGATCCTGCAACACGATTGATAGATCCTGCAACGCGATTGACAGATCCTACAGTGCGATTGATAGATCTTGCAGAGCTCTTGACGAATCCTGCAGAGCATTTTTTTCTTTTAAATTATGCATTTGTAATCTGTAACTTAAGTATAATTTGACTGGATCTGACGCAACCGCGACCAGTAAGGGCTTTAAAAGAATGAAGCAATCCTAGGATAGTCACATAATTCCTAATTAAGCAATCCTAGGGTAGACACATATGGATAAAATGAAGCAATCTAGGATAGTCACCACATAATGAATCTTGCAGTTAAAATTGAACAAACTTATTTTTAGTGAAGCAACATCTTCACTTAGATTAGATCATTGTGATTTGGGATTTGAAATGAACATTTGCTTGCTTTGAATGTGGCGATAGGTCTATGCTCTCCCCTTAACTGGGTGATCAAAATACCAGACTTGCCTTTTAGTTTCCATGCAATTTTACTGCTTTAATTACATCCTTTAGAGAGCCTGCCATAGTGGGAAAAAGTACTCACCCTACGGGAACGACTCAAGTGGCTTCAAGCCAAAGCCAGGCTATTCCGCCCCACTATAAAATTTAAAGCAAATCTAGGGAAACCCTCTTTTGCCGGTAGTGTGCAAGATAACCATCCCCAAAGCCTTTGTTCTAAAGGTTGGGAGGTCTCCTGAGGGAGTTTATTATTGCCGCACTGAACGAAAATCCTTACTACGAACCTAGTGTAGTGGCCAGCTGAGTCAGTTGCCAAAAATTTTAATAATCACAGTGCAAGGGGAGGGAAGAATTTGCCCCCAAGACACTCACCATATAACTACCAAGGATCGTTTGCTTAGGGGATGAGGTATCCACTTCCGTAACTCTGAGTATGCGCCTGGAAAAGACAAAAACACGGGTGCCCCTTCGGGGGTGACACGACTGTGTGAGTCAACGCAGTTCTAAGATGTGGGCTGTTGATTACTAGAATGACCTACTTGAGCATTTAAGAGCGAGTCTGTCTGAATTGTCTTTCATGTGGAAAACCTGTGAAAACATTTGATGAAAAAAATTTCTTGATCAAACAATTCATGTTAGTATAGGGCTTTAAGAACAACTGTTTTCAAAATGTTTGTTGTGTCTTCCATTACATTAATTCAGATAAAGAGATCATCCAAAAGGAACATGAAGAACAACAACTGAAAGCCACTTAAGAGTTTTTCATATCATTGATTCAAAAACATTCCCAATACTTTTCCCATGCTTAGAGATTGGAAGTCAACAAAGTTTCCCAAGAAATCAGTTTCCATGAGAATAAAAAAACCCAAGAAACCATTAGGATACAAGAAGACATTGCAAAAGAGAAAATTCTTGTACAAAAGTAGACAAGTCTTGCTTCACTATCGAGGATTTCTTCACAGATATCAAGATTTTGTTAGAGGATTCACTGATGAATATGTTGTAGATCCCTTAGATTCCTGAGCTTATTATCAAAGAAGAGCTCTATCACAACGGCATAATCATAACCAACCTCTTGAATTTGACAACATACCACAACCTTCCATAGAGTATCCTTCACATCCCAATCAAATCCTTCATTGATTTTGGAACATTTCTTTGAAAACAAAGATCAAAACTTTAAGAGTGCATCTCTCAAACAATTTTCTATTTTTTTGGTTCAACTTCCCCAACAGGATTCATAAATCCTTCATCAATTGGAAGCCACAATCAATAAATTAGGAGCATCCTTGATCATATCATAAGATTCTACATCTTATCATATCATTATCATCGCACTTGTCAAAATCATGATCTAAGTCTAGAAGAATTTTTCAAAATCACATGCCTATCTTCACAAGATCCTAATTCAATAAATTGAAGGACGAAATTCAACAAGAAGGACATACTCAAAACATTCAAGAGGAGGGTGAAAGTAGAAATCCTCTTTACATCATGAATTGTAATCCACTTTTTCACAAAAAAAAAACAAACCTGAAGAGACACCCCTTTCTGATCTTAGTGCCTTGACCCAACAAATCAATGCACTTCAAGGACAAGTTAAAGAATTACAAGGGGGAACAACCACAAAGAAATACACTCTCGAGGACATTTGTCCTTATCCTTTTGACCGAAGTCTAAACATGATTCCTTTTCCCAAGCATTGTGAAATACCAAAATTTGATCGCTATAATGGGAAAACGGATCCAATTGATCACATTAGAGACTTTAGGAACATGACATTGGAATTCACTCACGAAGATACTTACTTGTTGTGATTGTTTCCTAGGAGTCTTGGAGTTAACTCTATGGAATGGTTATCTAAGATTACACCTCCCGTCAAGACATTTGAAGAATTGATCAACCTATTCATATCACAATATGCTTACAACATACAACACCCGATCACCATGATAGATCTTTGCAAGGTTGCACAAAAACCTGGTGAATCCTTCATTACGTTTCTTCAAAGATGGAGAAGAATGTTCGCCAGGTATCCACGTCCTATTCCTGAAAAGGAAAAGATGGTTACTTTCATTAACAGTTTAAATTTAGAGATGAGCTATCATTTGAACTTACAGTGTCCTTCTTCTTTTGAGAAAATGATTGAAGATGCCTTAACCATTGAAAATTCTTTGGTCAAAAGAGGGATAATAAAGTATGACAAAAAAAATCCTAGTTCATCCAACCATCACAATAATCAGGACAAACCTAAATTCTAGACTAGCAACAAAAATATGGTGAATGATGGTGTTGTTGATGCAAATCATGCCTCAAGCAATCCATTTGTCCTCAGCACTCCAAACACTTGCAACAACAATGTCAACTCAATTGCAAATCATGGAAATAATCCTCCTCTTCAGAGGAACAATACAAATCAAAACTCTACTTCCCATCAAGGAATTTCCAACAACCAAGTTTACTGAGGAACAAATAACAATCCCAATTCCTTAGGGAACACCTCGAATTCAAATCCACCAAGATTTTCGTTCTTCTCGAATAGAAGAACTTTCACTCCATTGGGTCAATCTGTAGAATCCGCATTCAAAGAGTTGATGGCAAAAAATTTCATTACTTTGCCGCCTCAACGAAATTATGAACCCAGTGTAAAGCCTCCATCCTGGAATGAGGTGTACTATTGTGATTATCATCGGTGTAAAGTTCATTGCACCAACAACTGCCAAGCCTTGAAAAATTCCATTCAAGACTTGATCGACAATGACATCGTCACAATAGAAGGAAATCAACAAACAAACACAGACCACCAAGCATTCTGCAATCCTTTGCCTAATTATCAAAAGGGTGAGTCTTCTGAAAAAAAGGTGAATCACATCAATGATGATCATATAATTAATCATCTTTATGTGGACGACAAGTGGGTGAATGTCATAAAAGTCAACCAGAAGGTGGAATATAGAGAAGTTAATGCAACAACAAGAGCACAGGAAAAAGTTGTCTTGAAAGGCACTTCTTCAAAATCCACTGAACCTCCACCTCAACACCAATATGATTTGGTCAATCAAATTTGGAAAACTCCTACTCAAATTTCTATTTTGGAACTATTGAAGATTTCCCCAGCCCATAAGGAAATTCTTGAAAAATCCCTCGTTGAAACCAATGTATCTACTGATTTGGATGTGAATCAATTTCAAGCCATGGTAGGACACTTGTCCTCACCCACTTGCCTTTCATTCTCTGATAAAGATGACATTTCCATAACTCATCCCCATAACTCATCATTGTATTTAGAGGTCATGATTCACAAGTTTTGTATCAGACAAGTTCTAATAGATGGAGGTGCTGGTTTGAACATCTGTACCATGAAATTGGTTAAAGCCTTAGGATTTTCTGAGGACTCCATTGATTTCAGAAGAAAGATTACCATAAAAGCTTATGATGATGAAGAAATAGCATCCAAAGGTCTAATCATGCTTCCAATCAGAGTGGGCCCTGTCATAAAGAATACTTTCTGTCAAGTACTGGACCGTGATCTTGCATACAACATCTTGTTGGGTCATCCTTGGATCCATGAAATGCAAGCTGTCCCATCAACCTATCATCAATGTCTAAAGTTTCCTTATGATGGACAGGAAATCACAATATCTGCTAATAATTCCAATATCCAAACTTGTGTGAATATGAAAGCCAGTCAAGATACTTTGGTCCCTAACAATCAAGAAGCTCGTGCTAGGACTTCTCTAAAGATTGACACACAAATCAGTCAATTGACCAATAGTTTTGACAAAAAGATGAAATTCAAGGATCATGGAGTTGGAGAATACTCTCTTTGTCTTGCCAATTTACCTACATCACCTCGATCACATGGACAACCATCTATCAGGGAACATCAAATATTAGCAGCATCAACATCAAAGCAAACACCAATAGAGCCAATTACAAAATTTAATGGACAATTCATCAAAGAAAAATTCCCCATGGAAAATCCTGAGGATACAAAAAATTTAAATTGGCTCTATAAAGATGAAGATGAAGCAGTCTCTAATGTCAAATTACCCATGAAAAAATATGGAAAAGGGTATTCAATCATGCAGAAGATGGGCTATGATGAAGGTCCTATTGGAAAAAGGAAGAAAGGAGTAGTTAAACCTATTCACCTTCGCGAACTTGTTGCAAAAAAGAAAACTGGATTAGGTTATGATACTCACTCCAAAGAAAACACATCCAAACAACTGCATGGCATTGTCTTCACATTGTAAGAAAGCTCAGATTCACGAGAAGCATGCTTGACAACAGTTTAGAATTTCATGGATAACAATTCTGACACAGACTCGGCTAAATATGAATGGGACACCATTTACAATGATGATTTTTGGAGGGACAAAGAGGTTGATGTAATACACCAGTACGCTCCAACTCTAATTGAAGGTGAAGGGTCAGGGTCCCAACCACAAGAATCTGAACCAGAAATCGACTATGATACTGAGCCAGATCTAAACAAACAAGATTATCATGAGGACAGTATCATCATTGACTCACCTCATACCTCAGATCCTATTGACCACTCTGTTATGACCATGACCATAGCCGATTTCACGCAACCTAACGATCCTATACCCTTAATTTATCTGGATCTCATTGATTGGGATTCATCCGAACCTATCAATATACCTATGTTTCCAAGTGATGAAGCTATCGTAAACTTCCTTTCGACAGATGATACAAATGATTGTTCCACTAGAAATTTTTGACATAAAGTTTTTGATCAGGAGAGTGTCAAGTCTCCTAGCTGCAAAAGTAAAAACAAAAAAGAAAGATCTAATGGTGAAAACCAGAATCTGGTAGTATTAGATCAAACAAGAGATAAAATAAAGAGCGTATCAGATGGTGAAAACCTTTTTGAGGCACCAGATGATAGGAATCTTGACACTCTCCCAGAGCACTACCATGAGCGATCACCTATTCTGATTGAGCCTACAAAATCTGTTGATCTTGAAACTTCTAACAAACCAAGAATTTTACAGTTAGCCGCATCAATGACAGAGAAAGAAATACCAGAGTTCATGGAATTCCTGAAAGAAAATCAAGTCAATTTTGCATGGTCTTACGCTGACATGCCTGGTCTTGATCCTAATCTTATCATGCATCACTTGTCCATCGAACCAGGGACCAAGCTGGTGAAACAAAAACTCAGAAAGATGCATCCTCATGTTGCATTATTGGTTAAGGAAGAACTAAGAAAACTCCTTGATGTGGGCTTCATAAGACCAATCAACTATGCAGAATGGATTTCTAACATTGTTCCTGTATCCAAGCCAGATAAAACTGTCAGAATATGTACAGATTTCAGAGATCTTAATAAAGCATGTCCTAAGGATGATTTCCCACTGCCAAATATCAACACCATAGTTGATCTAACAGCTGGCCACGCCATGTATTCATTAATGGACGGTTTTTTTGGATATAACCAAATCAAGATTGCACCTGAAGATCAGGAGAAAACAACTTTCACATGTTCGTGGGGAACTTATTGTTGGAACTTCATGCCTTTCGGTCTGAAGAATGCTGGGGCTACCTACCAAAGAGCCATGACTACAATATTTCATGACATGATGCATGTCTTCATGGAAGATTATGTGGATGACATATTGGAAAAATCATACACCCGAGAAGGACATATTGAAATATTATCCAAAATATTTGCAAGATTAGAGAAATTCAAAGTTCGTCTTAACCCTAAGAAATGTGTTTTTGGGGTCAAATCGGGAAAACTCTTGGGATACATCGTGTCATAAAAAGGAATTGAAGTAGATCCTGCAAAAGTACAAGCAATCATGGAAATGCCTCCACCAAAGAACATCAGTTAGTTGAGATCATTACAAGGATGACTTCAATCAATACGAAGGTTCATTACATAATTGGCTGATAAAAGTTTTCCTTTCACACATCTACTGCATAAAAATGTTCCCTTCAAGTGGGATGACAAATGTGAATTGGCTTTTCAGCAAATTAAACAATATTTGATGACTCCACCAGTTCTCGTACCACCAAATCCAGACAAACCACTAATGTTATACATCGCTGCAACAGAAACATCTCTGGGGGCACTTCTAGCACAAAAAGACTCTACAAGAAAGGAACATGCAATCTACTACATCAGTAGAACATTAACAAGTCATGAGCTCAACTACACTTCTATTGAGAAGGCTTGTCTGGCAGTAGTCTTTGCTTCACAAAATTTTTGACATTACATGCTGACCCATACAGTCAATTTGGTTTCAAAGATTAATAGACTCAAGTATTTGTTGAGCAAAGCATCATTAACAGGAAGGTTAGCAAAGTGGGTAATGATTCTAAGTGAGTTTGACATACATTATGTTGATCGCAAGGCAATCAAAGGACAAGTTCTCACTGATCAACTAGCTGAAACACCATTACAAGTAGATCATCCTCTGCACATTGAATTTCTAGATGCTGATATTTTTACTGCAGAATCTAAACAACTATGGTCTTTATATTTTGATGGTTCTTTCACTCAACATGGATTGGGGGCAGGCATACTTTTCATCACCCCTCAAGGACACACCATTCCTCATTCATATAGGCTGATGTTTCCATGCACAAACAACATAGCCGAATATGAAGCATTGATCACCGGACTCAAAATAGCACTAGAATGGAGAATTACAGAAGTATAGGTGTATGGTGATTCACAACTAGTCATTAATTAGATCAATGATGATTATCAAACCAAAGATGACAAACTGCTACCTTATAAAAATATGGTGGATGACTTCAAGAAATACTTTGTGGACATCAAATTCACACAAATTCCAAGGATTGATAATAAAGCAGCTGACGCCATGGCTACAATCGCATCATTGTTACAACTCCCAAAAACTCAAAATCGTTATGAATTTCTAGTGGAACAATCATTTACACCTACCTATGATACACCTGAAAGCCAAATCATTTGTCATTTAGTAGGATCCGATTCGCTTTGGTACGAAAAAATTTATGCCTATCTCAAAGACGACATCTTACCCCCTGATTTATCCCGTAACCAAAAATGTAACTTTATCCACCAATCTGATCGCTATACCCTCATCGCTGACACCCTTTATCACCGTGGTCTTGATGGTACTTTACTCCGATGTCTTGAACATGAGGAATCTGACAAAGCTTTACAAGAAGTTCATGGTGGCATCTGTGGTACTCATTCGAGTGGACTGACCTTATCCAAAAAATTGATTAGAATGGGTTACTACTGGCTTACAATGGAGAGGGAATCATTCACTTTCATGAAAACATGTTCAAAATGTCAGATTCATGGGAATCTCATTCATGCTCCTGCATAAGAACTTCAACCATTTATACTAACCTGGCCATTTTCTCAATGGGGGTTAGATCTAGTGGGCAAGATTCATCCTTCTTCATCAAATGGGCATAAATTTATCATCACAGCAACAAAGTATTTCACTAAGTGGATTGAGGTAGTCCCTCTTACCAAAGTTACCAGAAAACAAATATCATCATTCATACTCAACTATATTATTTGTCGGTATGGCATTCCCAACTCCATTATTACAAATAATGGACGTCCATTCAAAAATTAGGATGTTGATGAACTTTGTGAGAGATTTCACATTCAGCATAGATATTCAACACCTTACTATCCACAAGGGAATGGCCAAGCAGAGGCCTCAAATAAAACAATACTGAAAATCTTGAAAAAGACTGTGAATGATTCAGGGAAGGATTGGCATGTTCAACTCAATCCCGCCTTGTGGGCCTATAGAACCAGTGTTCGCACACCAACAAGAGCAACGCCATTCGCCCTTGTCTATGGAGCAGAGGCCATATTGCCCTTAGAAGTTGAGATTCCCTCACTTAGAGTATCATTGAAAGGCCTTACGACAGATGATGAATACAGAGTTTACTGACTCCAAGAGCTTGAACTTCTAGATGAGAAGAGACAAAGAGCAGCTGATCATTTGAAAGCTTATCAACAGATGATGTCTCACAGCTATAACCACAAAGTAAAGCCACGTACTTTTCAGGTGGGTGATCTTGTTCTGAAAGAGAACCCATGCAATCAACAAGATAGAGAGAAGAAAGGAAAGTTCGAACCAAATTGGCTAGGTCCTTATGTGGTTATTGCAGTCTACGGTTCAGGATCCTACAAGTTATCGATGCCAGAAGGGGACCTGTTTGACGAGCCTATCAATAGCATGCACCTGTAAAAGTATTATGTCTAAGGCAATTATCATCATCAGAAAAAGTCCTAAAAAAATCCAAAAAAATTAGAAAAAGTCCTGAAAAATTCCAAAAAAATTAGAAAAGTCCTGAAAAATTCCAAAAAAATTAGAAAAAGTCCTGAAAAAAATCCAAAAAATATACAAAAGTCCTAAAAAAATGGTTACCCTAGTGAAAACCTGGCAAACAGGCATCTTGGTAACGCAAAAAAATAAAAATAAATAAAAATAAAAATAAAAAGGGGTCATAGGGTGAAAACCTAGCAAAAAGGAAGTCTATTGACAAGAAAAATGCAATAAAAATAAATAGTGAAAATCTGGCAAATAGACGCTATTTGTAGCTCTCCATCTATTAGTTCATGTTCTGCACTTAACTTTTCAGTCTTCATTTTCATGCATATTTTCCATCATCTTAGGGTTACGCTAGCACCATGCTATCATCATTTGCCTCGAGCGATAACGTCTTACCATGGCTTGACTATTGTATATATTCATTTCCCCAAGTTGTGTCAATACCTAGGACAAATGTGGGGCATACTGGGGGCAATCAACTTTTCACAGTAAGACAATGATATCAAAGCCAATCACGCATAAAACAAAACAACCAAATTAAACCAAAACATCCAACCATTGATCCATATCACAGTAGCTTTCAGTTGCGTACCTTATCATGACTCATATCTGGATGATCTCTAATCTGAATAATGTTTGGAATCACAGTATTTCATTTTTTGAATAATGGTTGTTTAATTTTCGATATCATTTCTCTGGAGCACACTCGATGATGTACTGAACTAGAGTGGCGAGGAAAGAGGATGATTTTTCTTTGTCTGCTGTTTGGAGGTTAATCATTTATTGGTTGCAAATATGTCACGAGACGTGATGATTTATCATGGATGATAGTTCCAAATTTGCATCAGATGGTGGTTAGTCTTTGTCTGTTTACGCAAGAAATGCTCAAGTCATCTCGGTTCAATTATACCTAAATTCTTGTGTTCACTTGCTATATTAAAAATCATGAAAGTTGTACTCAGGTCATCATTGGTGCTAATTTCCCCTCTGATGCTTGTACATACTTCCAACATTTTAAAAGTGCTCTATGATGATTCCAGAAAAATATACCAACAAGCTTAACCAAATGGTCGGTTTCATTTAGTTGCATTTCATTTTAGATCATTTGTACATCTCTGCATAGTGGATTTGCACCCGAGTTTTGAAAGGATAATAATCAAATCAATGGCTGTTATGTCTCTTTGGACTACTTGTGGAGGACATTTGAACATTTGTTTCATCATCACCTTTCACCTGCATTATCATTTCGGCTGGGTCCTATCATTTCTCATTTATCATTCATTTGCATATCATTTAGATTCTCTATCATCTTCATCTCATCAACACTTTGTCATTTTCATATTCATTTCATGTTCCTTTTATACATTTGCATCATTTCACATTTTATCATATCATTTTTTTTCATTATCATATCTTATCATATCATTTTCCTTCATTATCATATCATTTCATTTATCATTTTCAATATCATACAGTTCGTCTCATATCATTGATCATTTTCATACATGTCATTATCATTGTATTTCATTTTATCATTTCACTTAATCATCATTACATAACATTGCATTAATATCATATTGTTAATCATCCTATCATTTTCCATATCAATTCATTTTGCAAATTCATAATGCATATCATAAACACAACATTCATTTGTCATCCTGTATCTACATTGAAAAATCCAAAAACAAACATTCCATATATGCATAAGTCATTCACCTGCATGCCATCATCAGTACGCATCATCATAATATAAAACATCATCCTGCATATCATGTTAGTCATCAAATCATTAAAATGCATATCAAAATCCTTAACATATAGAAATAAATGCACATCATATCATCAAAAAATAAATAAAAATCATCACTACCTCTTGCACCTCCTGCCCCAAGATCTCTACGTGGTCTCGACATACCTCGACTCTGAAATGATCAATCAAAATCCCTCTATTTATCAATGCCTCACATCATGCAATCGCGAACCATATCAAAGTGACCCATATCAAGTGAACTATATCAATGACCGATATCAGTGACTCATACCAGTGCACCATATCAGTGAACCATATCACCCAATCAATCCTATCAGGGAAACCAATACACAAAATCTATCGAGCTCGATATCATATCAATCTGATCTACCATCAATCACTATTTGTTTTCTATCGCAGAAAGCAAATTTATCAAAAAAGGAAATCATTCATCTACTATTTGTTTTCTATCGCAGAAAGCAAATTTATCAAACACTTTATCAATCATTTGCTCTTTGTTTTTCTACTTTCGGGAAGAAAAGTTATCAGTTCATCATCATCATTTCATCATGTCCATCAAAAGGGGCATCATATCAATAGGGGCATCTTTTTCATCATTTATCAGGAGCTAAATCACTGTCTCTTCGGCAAAATATCATTATCCAATCTTCTTTATCACATTTTTAGACTTCATATCATCCGTGATTTACCTCCCGAGGGGGCATCATTAGCAGTAAGATCAATATCAAAAGCGCATTAGGGCACATTATCCTTAGTCTATTATTTTTTTTTTCTTTGAAGCAATGCGTTTCACACATCACTTCAAAGAGGGGCAAAATGTATATGCATAAAATTGGTCATATTTAATTATTCCTGACATTTAATTAAATACTTATTATTTAATTAATTCCTCTAAAAGTCTTCTATACGTAATTAAATTTATTTAATTTAATTATAGTATTCATTCATTTTATTCTCCCACCATAATTAAATAGATCTATTTTATTTAATTATTCCACATTCTACTTGATTAAATTAAATAAATATATTTTATTTATTTAAGTTAATTATCATCTTTTGAATTTAATTAAACCTTTTTAATTAAATTTAAATATCTCTTTTCTTTCTATTTTAAAAACTTTCCTCTAATTAATTAAATACTTTTATTTAATTAATTTCATTCTTTCAAATTTAATTAAATATTTTATTTAATTAAAGATTTTCTGCTTTCTTCAAATCATAATTAAATATTTTGTTTAATTATGAAATCTTCTGATTTCCTCAAAATCTTAAATATTTATTTATTTAAGAAAAATCAACATACACTCATAAATAAATAATTGAATTAGATAATTCATTATTTATCTTATCATAATCTTTCCATTTTTTCTAAAAAAAAGATGATTTTTAAATCATCTCATCTTATCTCTTCCATTAAAATGGAAAAATCTGGCTTTATTCATTTTCTTCTATTTTCTCTTCAATCTCATCTATCTTCAACCGTTTGATCTGTCAGGAATTATCATAGCCGTTGACCAAACCAGTCAATCAAAATCTTCAAAAAACTCTATAAATGCACATGCAAATCCAAGCATTGGTTACACATAGAACAAATACAACATACGCTTATATTCTTGCAATTTTAGCATTTTAGCAATATTTCTTATCATAGCATAATCTTGCATTTAGCATTAGTATGCATTTTAAATCTCGTTCTTTAGATGTCATTTTGTTGAGCATTGGTTTACTGATCTGAGAGCAATTTGATGCAACAAAACACTAGAGATATAGAGCAATAAGACGATTTCAGAGAAGCTGCAATGAGAGTTTGATTTATTTATTTAATCTCCTTTTAGTTTCTTTGATTTAATGTTTTATTGATTGTGTTGTTGAATTCAATTTAGATTTGATCCAATATTTCACACACAGTATGTATATATATACACATCCTATTTAAACAAATTTGCATGTACGTTTCAAATTTAACTATTTCTTGTAATTTTGTAAGTTTGTATGTTAATTTTGTATAATTTAGTACAAGTGCAGTTATATCTGATATCATGGATCAATTTAACATTGATGATATCATCAATCCAGTACCTCATCCACCTCCACCTCCCCCTCCACCCCCTCCACTTAATATCCCACCTCCACCACCTGCTAGATCTGATGAGGCTTTCTTGCAAGCATGTATCTGCATATGGTCTTTTATTCTTAGGTGCTCATTTCGTTTGGGCATTTAGTTTAATGTTCCTATTTAGTGGCTGTGGATATTGGCAAGAACTTATTGAATCTATTGTTTGGGCCCATAATAAATTGAAAGTTGCTCCTGCTATCCAGCCCAGAGCCTTGAGTATTGTCCAAGGACGTGTTGTAGGAGTAGCTCATTACCTTCTGGGTGGAATCGCCATATAAATGATCAAGTGGCATCCATTCAAAATCAAATCAATGCTATGAAAAATCAAGCATTGATTACACGACATGTGAGACATTTTGTCTCTACGATGCAAATCATTGTGGATTCCAGTAGGACTATTGATTCTGATCTAGATAGGCATCAACGAGAAAGAGAGCAGATGAGATAATTTTATTCAAATGGTCTCTCCTATAAACAAACTTTAGACCTTAAAACAAAAAAATCCCATCTAGCCCCTTACTTTATTGACCCTGTTACTCATCATCCCATTCCTCCCAATAAATCTAGAGTATCCATGAGGTGGTGTATATATCCAGAGATGAGTACACATTTTTGGGGTCAATGGTATATGGTATTGGACAGTCCACCACACATAATCTGGAGGTCCCATTGTATTTTTTGAGGAAACTATATGTAGAGTTTGTTATGGGGAAAAAGCCCAATTATTTTGATTTTAAATCATTTCAAAGTGTTGGTGGCGACATGCCACAATAGAGGTTAGGGGCAAGGGTTGATCCCCAACACCCCATGCATGCGCAACCCCTTGTTGCTCCTCTTGGTCCTGCCATTTCTGCACCTGTGCATCAACGTGCAGATGTATCAACATTATGATCCCTTAGTATGATTGTAGGAGACATTGATCAACATGCTTCTATTATTGTGGGTAGGGAGCATAGAGACGATGATGATGGAGGAGTGTTCTATGGAGTTGGTCTAAGTACCACTCTAGGAGTATCGAGACCACATGTATGTACTAGTTGACATTGATCAAGCCACACCTAGTTTGGCTGGATGTGGAGATTCTAGTGGTTCATCTAGTCGCCTTAGTTTATTTGTAGAATTTCTTACAGTAGACCATCACCCTGAGGACACTATGACATAGGTATACATATGCATCTACATTTTGAATTTATAAGAATTTTAATGAATGTATATATCAAAGAAAAGCTTTCAAAACATTTTAACAATCAATTTTTTTGGTGTACAGTTGACACTAATGATGGAGCAATCATCTGCTCCGCAAGTACATACATCGACACTAGTCCTAGTCGGCAACCCTTATGGGATATTTTGATTTTAATTTTTTAAATTATATATGAAATAATTTTTAACTTGAGTTTTAAATATTTATGTTGGTTTAGGGGACTCAATCGACTTCCACGTTGACTCCACCTGAGGGGTTGTCGAGCACTCCTCCACTGTCGGGCGTCACAGATCAGGGATAGGTACATTTATATTGTAAATTGTTTAACTTACATTAGTATAGCTACAATTATAAATTTTGAATTCACTATATATCAAATGTGCATGTACACCTGTAAATATTATAAGCGTTAAAATTCTACATGTATGTCTAGGTTGATACGATAATGAGAATGGGCATCGGGCAAGCATTAGATGTTGTGGCTACTCGCGAGGCCTCTGAATTTCAGGTTGTTTATAAAAAATTCTACAAAAAATTTGCAAACTTGAATGTATATATTTTAACCTAATTCAAGTATATACATTCTTTAAATTTGATCTTGTAGGACTTTGTTATTGCGACTTTCTGCCATGGCTCAGTCATAATCACCTCCAGGAGGACATATAGAGTAGGCTCCAAATATCATGGTAATTTAATTTTTTATTATATTTAAAGTCAATTACAAATTATATATTCTAAATAAATTTAATTTTAAATTTAAAGTTGAATGTATGTATAATACGAGCTAATACATGTTTTAAATTATTTTTCTTTTATAACATGGGACACATCTTGTAGTTGAGCGTGTACAAGCAAGTCGTGGAGTAGAGGGTGCACAACCTCAAAATACAGTACAATTTAAATATGACAAATTAGAAATTAAATTGAATTAAATCATTTTTAATTGTAGACTTACATCTAATTTTAACTTTCTTTGTCTTGTTTATGTAGATTGATTAAGAGAATTTAGAGGTTGATTCAGGTGCACCAGAGCATGCAGACCTAGATATGATGGTAATTTAATTTTATGATGAATTATAAATTAAATTTTCATTAAATGATTTTTCATAATCTTACATTTGATTTCATCTTTCTCTTGTACAAATTGTTTCAGGTCATCTGCATAGTCCACATGGTGTGAATAGGTCTCTTGATTATAGAGATGATACATGACCTAAACATTCTTTTATGGGTTATATTTGATTATTTCATGGACTACATATTTGGTTTCTCATGTACTCTATTGGACTTTATATTTCATGGGTCAAGTACTTTGTTGGACTTTAGTTCATGGGTTGTACTCTGATGGACTTTATTTCATGCGCTTAATATATTGGTTTCATCCATTTAATATGTTGTAAATTATGGACTTTATTATTGTTCAATTTTAATTTACACGTGTAAATTTATTCATTTTATGTTCATAGTCAAGACATTAATATAGGACATTAAAGTGAAATTAAATATAAATATGAAATTAAAGTTGAAATTAGTAGGACATTTTAATATTTGTAATTTACAAACTTATTGATCTCGTACATGATATACATGATATGTACATTCAATAATTAGCGATAATTAGTCAATGAACTTATTCAATTCATGTCAATCAATAATTAGTCAGTAAATCATAATTTACAAACAAAAGCAATCTGTTTATATACCACAAAAGGATGAAATTTTAAAAAATAAACAATACCATACAAGATTAGAGAACAAAAGCATTAATAAATTCTATAAACTAAATATAAATAACAATCAACATGCAACAAGTTTCTCCAAAAAAATTGTTTTATAATTATACACCATATTTTGTAGTTCTTTTACAACATTAAATTAAAGAGCTTAATTATCCAAAAATAGGCTAAAGTTTTGAAATTAAATCATGTTGTCCCATATTTACAAATCATATGCAAAGTGCTAGAGAAAACTTAAGAACATAAAAGTCCTCTTGAACTCATGTTCCACAAAAAATACTAATTTATAAGCTGTCAAAACAAATAATAGCATCCAACACTAATTTATAGATTGCCTTAAGGGGATGTCTTAAGGGGTCCTGATACGACATCTTAAGGGGATCAAAGGAGCTTATAATTAGGTATAAATATTAAGTGATATAAACAAGTATTATAATTTACGTTGAGTCATCATAACAAATGATATAATTAATTATAATATTTAGGATATGTGCTAATACGACACATCTTACGGGGATGTCTTAAGGGGTCCTAATACAATGTCTTAAGGGGATCAAAGAAGAGTATAATTAAGTATAAATATTAAGTGATATAAACAAGTATTATACTTTAGGGTGAGTCATCATAACAAATGATATAATTAAGTATAATATTTAGGATATGTACTAATATGACATGTCTTAAGGGGATGTCTTAAGGGGTCCTAATGTGATATCTTAAGGGGATCAAAGAAGAGTGTAATTAAGTATAAATATTAAGTGATATAAACAAGTATTATAAGTTTTAGGGTGACTAGTCGTAACAAATGATATAATTCAGTATAATATTTAGGATATGTGCTAATACAACACATCTTAAGGGGATTTATTAAGGGGTCCTAATACGATGTCTTAAGGATATAATTGATTTAACAATAATTTATGCATGATATTTAGTGATTATATAATAAAATATAAAGTTTCAAAGTAGGAAAACATGCACATTTAACAAACAAATGTATAGAATATTGATTTTGATACATAAAAGTACATAGAGTACATAATTGTGTATGTAACATGTATTTGTAATTTGTACAAAATTATTAATTATGTAAGTATGTATGTACATATATGCCATCTCAAAACAATGTTTACAAAATTTAGCTATGGCATCTCAAGAACATCTCAAACTTGTGCTCGGAATGTAGTAGGTCTTCATGCCACTCGATATCAAAAAGGTACAAGCAATATCAATGAAATCATCAAAACATACATATTTTAATTTATATAAAACTATCTATATGTACACAACTCAAGTACCTGTATTTAAAAGTATTCCACACATGTGTGTATGTTGAATCTAGGAATCCTCTCCTTTTTGTTTCAAAGTATGAGATCAATGCAATGATGGCTTAAGGATACAAAAAATGATAATAAATCAATTTTAACTATTAATGTACAAGAAATATTAATATATAATCAAAACATGTATTTAAATATAATTTAACTAATAATTACCTGTTTTTACCAAGTATTCCATGTTGTCTAGGTTGAATTTGTATGGACTAGATCCTTTCTGTGATTATGGTTTAAGGATCTATAAAAGGAGAATTTAAATCAATTTAACTAATAACACATTTGACCAATATCAAAATATGTATTTAATCTATTTAAAAGGACAATATAAAACTAAAACTATATTTACCTATATTTACTTATTCCATTGTACCATCTACATCCTCTCTCTTTTGCAATGCATCTATGATTGTCTCATGCTCTTCCATAGAAATAATTGTCCATAGCACTTTATTTGTAGGTCTTCCATGCCATTGATCTAGTTTTATATTTGTTGCCACCATCAAATGTGAATAGTGTATAATCTTTTTATGCGTTTCATAATCTTAGAATGCAGGTAGACCATTCTTCCTTTCTTCCTTGTCAAGTATTTTCGTAGCCAAGTGCCAACAACCACCACCGATCCTATTGGAAAACATGAAAACCATCATCAAATAAGTTCTTAAAATTTTCTTAAGAGGATCAAAGACTTGTTCTAAAAATTTGCTTAAGGGGATCAAAAACTTGTTATCGAAATTTGCTTAAGGGGATGTCTTAAGGGGATCACCGTACATGTTGGATAATGATAGCCATCATAATCTTCTTGAGGTGCTATTAACTTATGTTTAGTCTCCACACAGTGATCCAACCAATATTCTATTTCCTATTCATTCCCCTCGGGTGCAACAACATACACATTTCCTGCAAACAAAATTTGATTTAATAACTTGTGCATATCCATATAAATAATTTAGTATTACAAAATAACTTAATAAAGTGAAATAAAATAAAATAAATTGAATTAAATTACCTTCGTGTAAAAGGTCTAAAACATGGTCATAGTCTTCAGGTGCAAACACTTGATCATTTTCTTCAATAGTTCTTTCATATTGATCGTGTCCTTGTACGAGTGTCAACGATCTTTGCTCCCACTACTCAACCCATTCTATATTTTCACATGCTTCTCAATCTCCTAAGATACAAAATGACAAAAAAATGCAACCTCCCTTGTCCAGATAGTTCATGTGCTTGTTGTTGAACTCCTAAACGAATTCCATTTAGTAGATCCACTAATTGTCTCACAGTCAACTCTAGGTAGAATGTTCTCTTCTTCAACCAACCAAAAGAATTGATGAACTATAGAGTACTCACTCGAACCAGGTGTAGATAATCTTGTATTGCACCAATCCACAATCCCATGTGCATCTTAAAATTTTATTGCATCCTCAAATTTTAATTGTTCTCTAGCAAGAATTCTTTTAACACACACACCAGCTCCATCATGTTCTCCTTTACCATGCCCAGCTTCAAAAATCTCCATATATGTTGGACATTAAGTTCCTTGTGAACCCTACTTAACCAATAGAACATTCGAGCATTCTTGAATTACCCCATACAATTATTTGACCATATGAGGTGTTATATAATCTGGATTCCTCTTTCTCTTAAATTTCTATAAAATATATTGAAATAGTATTGAACAAACTCTAATGAGTGTAACTAGTTGTCACTCAAATAAAAATGATACTCCCTAAAAAAATTTCTATCATCCTCTATTCTATCATCTACATGTCTATAAACAATATGGAAAAACATAGCTACTGTTAAATAGGCGCAAGACAACTAAGGGGGGGTGAATCAGTTGTGACACAAATCTAAACCCAAAACTTTATCACTTATCAAATCTTCAATCACACTATTCTATTATTGAAAATGAGAATGAAACATAGATAATAGAAAGTAAATCAACACAATAAACACTATATTTTTATGTGGAAAACCTAATAAGGGAAAAACCACGGTGAGGGTTAATTCACAATATAAAGATTATAAATTGAATACAAAGGCTCACTACCCAAAAGAGGACACACTGAATACTTCCAACACTCTGACTTCTTTTCTTCATTAATTTTCTCAAAATAACTTGGAAACTCATCAAACCAACATATCTACAACATTGTAAAGATAGCTCTGCATACTCACAACATCTCAACAACATCTCAACCATACATGTACAACCTACAACATACCGAACAATGTTGACATCAATGACAACACCACCAAACTAGCTCATATCTGCAACAATCTCCCCCTTTGTCATTGATGGAAACACATAGCCTTCTCTCCCCCTTTGACATCAATGGAAAAGAACAACCGCTCTAATTACTCCCCCTTAGGAGTACACTCATACTGCAACAACTACTTGCACTAAATTATAATATTGTGATCTAGTTTTATATTTGTTGCCACCATCAAATGTGAATAGTGTATAATCTTTTTATGCGTTTCATAATCTTAGAATGCAGGTAGACCATTCTTCCTTTCTTCCTTGTCAAGTATTTTCGTAGCCAAGTGCCAACAACCACCACCGATCCTATTGGAAAACATGAAAACCATCATCAAATAAGTTCTTAAAATTTTCTTAAGAGGATCAAAGACTTGTTCTAAAAATTTGCTTAAGGGGATCAAAAACTTGTTATCAAAATTTGCTTAAGGGGATGTCTTAAGGGGATCACCGTACATGTTGGATAATGATAGCCATCATAATCTTCTTGAGGTGCTATTAACTTATGTTTAGTCTCCACACAGTGATCCAACCAATATTCTATTTCCTATTCATTCCCCTCGGGTGCAACAACATACACATTTCCTGCAAACAAAATTTGATTTAATAATTTGTGCATATCCATATAAATAATTTAGTATTACAAAATAACTTAATAAAGTGAAATAAAATAAAATAAATTGAATTAAATTACCTTCGTGTAAAAGGTCTAAAACATGGTCATAGTCTTTAGGTGCAAACACTTGATCATTTTCTTCAATAGTTCTTTCATATTGATCGTGTCCTTGTACGAGTGTCAACGATCTTTGCTCCCACTACTCAACCCATTCTATATTTTCACATGCTTCTCAATCTCCTGAGATACAAAATGACAAAACAATGCAACCTCCCTTGTCCAGATAGTCCATGTGCTTGTTGTTGAACTCCTAAACGAATTCCATTTAGTAGATCCACTAATTGTCTCACAGTCAACTCTAGGTAGAATGTTCTCTTCTTCAACCAACCAAAAGAATTGACGAACTATAGAGTACTCACTCGAACTAGGTGCAGATAATCTTGTATTGCACCAATCCACAATCCCATGTGCATCTTAAAATTTTATTGCATCCTCAAATTTTAATTGTTCTCTAGCAAGAATTCTTTTAACACACACACCAGCTCCATCATGTTCTCCTTTACCATGCCCAGCTTCAAAAATCTCCATATATGTTGGACATTATGTTCCTTGTGAACCCTACTTAACCAATAGAACATTCGAGCATTCTTGAATTACCCCATACAATTATTTGACCATATGAGGTGTTATATCATCTGGATTCCTCTTTCTCTTAAATTTCTATAAAATATATTGAAATAGTATTGAACAAACTCTAATGAGTGTAACTAGTTGTCACTCAAATAAAAATGATACTCCCTAAAAAAATTTCTATCATCCTCTATTCTATCATCTACATGTCTATAAACAATATGGAAAAACATAGCTACTGTTAAATAGGCGCAAGACAACTAAGGGGGGGTGAATCAGTTGTGACACAAATCTAAACCCAAAACTTTATCACTTATCAAATCTTCAATCACACTATTCTATTATTGAAAATGAGAATGAAACATAGATAATAGAAAGTAAATCAACACAATAAACACTATATTTTTATGTGGAAAACCTAATAAGGGAAAAACCACGGTGAGGGTTAACTCACAATATAAAGATTATAAATTGAATACAAAGGCTCACTACCCAAAAGAGGACACACTGAATACTTCCAACACTCTGACTTCTTTTCTTCATTAATTTTCTCAAAATAACTTGGAAACTCATCAAACCAACATATCTACAACATCGTAAAGATAGCTCTGCATACTCACAACATCTCAACAACATCTCAACCATACATGTACAACCTACAACATACCGAACAATGTTGACATCAATGACAACATTAATGACAACACCACCAAACTAGCTCATATCTGCAACAATCTCCCCCTTTGTCATTGATGGCAACACATAGCCTTCTCTCCCCCTTTGACATCAATGGAAAAGAACAACCGCTCTAATTACTCCCCCTTAGGAGTACACTCATACTGCAACAACTACTTGCACTGAATTATAATATTGTGATCTAGTTTTATATTTGTTGCCACCATCAAATGTGAATAGTGTATAATCTTTTTATGCATTTCATAATCTTAGAATGCAGGTAGACCATTCTTCCTTTCTTCCTTGTCAAGTATTTTCGTAGCCAAGTGCCAACAACCACCACCGATCCTATTGGAAAACATGAAAACCATCATCAAATAAGTTCTTAAAATTTTCTTAAGAGGATCAAAGACTTGTTCTAAAAATTTGCTTAAGGGGATCAAAAACTTGTTATCAAAATTTGCTTAAGGGGATGTCTTAAGGGGATCACCGTACCTGTTGGATAATGATAGCCATCATAATCTTCTTGAGGTGCTATTAACTTATGTTTAGTCTCCACACAGTGATCCAACCAATATTCTATTTCCTATTCATTCCCCTCGGGTGCAACAACATACACATTTCCTACAAACAAAATTTGATTTAATAACTTGTGCATATCCATATAAATAATTTAGTATTACAAAATAACTTAATAAAGTGAAATAAAATAAAATAAATTGAATTAAATTACCTTCGTGTAAAAGGTCTAAAACATGGTCATAGTCTTTAGGTGCAAAAACTTGATCATTTTCTTCAATAGTTCTTTCATATTGATCGTGTCCTTGTACGAGTGTCAACGATCTTTGCTCCCACTACTCAACCCATTCTATATTTTCACATGCTTCTCAATCTCCTGAGATACAAAATGACAAAACAATGCAACCTCCCTTGTCCAGATAGTCCATGTGCTTGTTGTTGAACTCCTAAACGAATTCCATTTAGTAGATCCACTAATTGTCTCACAGTCAACTCTAGGTAGAATGTTCTCTTCTTCAACCAACCAAAAGAATTGATGAACTATAGAGTACTCACTCGAACTAGGTGCAGATAATCTTGTATTGCACCAATCCACAATCCCATGTGCATCTTAAAATTTTATTGCATCCTCAAATTTTAATTGTTCTCTAGCAAGAATTCTTTTAACACACACACCAGCTCCATCATGTTCTCCTTTACCATGCCCAGCTTCAAAAATCTCCATATATGTTGGACATTAAGTTCCTTGTGAACCCTACTTAACCAATAGAACATTCGAGCATTCTTGAATTACCCCATACAATTATTTGACCATATGAGGTGTTCTATCATCTGGATTCCTCTTTCTCTTAAATTTCTATAAAATATATTGAAATAGTATTGAACAAACTCTAATGAGTGTAACTGGTTGTCACTCAAATAAAAATGATACTCCCTAAAAACTTTTCTATCATCCTCTATTCTATCATCTACATGTCTATAAACAATATGGACAAACATAGCTACTGTTAAATAGGCGCAAGACAGCTAAGGGGGGGGGTGAATCAGTTGTGACACAAATCTAAACCCAAAACTTTATCACTTATCAAATCTTCAATCACACTATTCTATTATTGAAAATGAGAATGAAACATAGATAATAGAAAGTAAATCAACACAATAAACACTATATTTTTATGTGGAAAACCTAATAAGGGAAAAACCACGGTGAGGGTTAACTCACAATATAAAGATTATAAATTGAATACAAAGGCTCACTACCCAAAAGAGGACACACTGAATACTTCCAACACTCTAACTTATTTTCTTCATTAATTTTCTCAAAAGAACTTGGAAACTCATCAAACCAAAATATCTACAACATCGTAAAGATAGCTCTGCATACTCACAACATCTCAACATCTCAACCATACATGTACAACCTGCAACATATCGAACAATGTTGACATCAATGACAACATTAATGACAACACCACCAAACTAGCTCATATCTGCAACAATCTCCCCCTTTGTCATTGATGGCAACACATAGCCTTCTCTCCCCCTTTGACATCAATGGAAAAGAACAACCACTCTAATTACTCTCCCTTAGGAGTACACTCATACTGCAACAACTACTTGCACTGAATTATAATATTGTGATTGAATTTCCTCTTGTGGAGCTAGAGTGTAATTTTCCGTAAAATCAACCACTAAAAGTATAGTGCCAATTGGAAATTTATTTCTACATGTGTGAAATTTTTCATCAAACCATCAAGCATGTTGAGAGTGCATGACATATTTTGGTACAATCTTATTCTTAAACTCACTCATGAATGCATGTACACTAACTTTTTCTGTAACTAAATCACAATGCTTTCCTATTTTTCCATCTTTTAAAGAATAGTCAACTTTCTTAAATCTTTTAACATCTACTAATTGTTGTCCAAAATTATTATCAAAACTTTCACACATACAAATTCTTAAGAATGAAAGATTTCCAGAGCTAGTGCATTGTCCAAAAATACAAGAACATAAATAAAACAATTTACCATTAGATCTTTCACAAAACAAACCTGATATAAACTCCCTTATTGTTTCAAGTGGAATATTAATACCACATTCCTATATAATCATGTTAGTATGCAAAGTACAACGTATATATCGAAAAACATCATAAAAATAATGAAATTGAACATGCATTTTAACAAGAAGATATTTGTTGCTTATTAATTTTTACATTCTAGGGTTTAAATGTTTTAAAAGAACTTTGACTTATTTTAATATTACCAGGTAACACTAAATCACCACAAATTTTCTATAAAATTTAGTTTGTGTTGTATCCAATAGGTGTTTTGGGTGAGGATCATGAACTTTGGACCCCACCCTTAATTTTAAAATATCTCTAGCATTAGATGATACCCTAGTATTATCATGCCAATATTTTTCAATCAAATATTTAATTTCAACATTCAATTTCATATCAGACCTCAGGAGTCAACCACTAAAACTCCAACATTGGTTGATAGGATCATTTTCCATACTTTACATTCTTTTCGATTCTCTTAGCAATGTTTTAGGATGTATTTTTAAAACTTCACTAATATTGCATACCATTCTTTTATTCAACATTTTTTTATTAACTATAGCAATTGTTATAGCTCTTCTTGTTGCATTTTTATCTTTAGATAGACTATTTTTCCCAATAGATTGAATGACACTAGCAACAGTAGACATAGCATGTTTTAATGATTGATCTTTTCTTCCTGGTTTAACAAAAAAGCATTACTTTTTCATTATTTTCCTTATTTTTTGCATTCTCATCAATTGCATCATTACTTGACATTGAAATGCAAGTTTTTTATGATAATTTTTTTTTTTGTATATTCTATTCACATGTGTTCTTATTTTCCTCCAAGAAATCTTACCAGGAAGATTATCCAAAACATCACTTTCAATTTTTAAAAAAGTATTTTCATTAAATTCAACATCGCATTCTAGATTTTTAGTTTCATTTTCATTTTCATTTCCAACTTCAAAATGATTTACATTTTCATCAACAAAACGGTTTTCATTTTCATTTTAATCAACAGAACAGTTTTCTTTTTCATTTTCAACAAAATATTTTTCATTTTCAATTTCAAAAACATTTAAACAATTTTCTAATTTATTTTCTAATTTATTTTCAACAAATTCTATAAAACTTCCATCTCTCTAAATATTATCAATGTCAATATCATTAAGTCCTGCATCTTGTAAAACTTCTACAAATGAATTTTCCATTTCACTAAAATGTGGATTTGAAGGCGTGCCTAGATTTGTGCCTATTGAAACATTCTCCATAGCATTGAAAGAGGGATTTGAAGACATACTAGGACTTGTTTGTATAATCATATTATTTTTCAAATTGACTTCTTGCAAATTAGCTTTGTCTACAACCATGGTCTCCTCAATGTTTTCATCTTCAATAGTTGTGGAATTGGATGCTCAACCATCATTCATTGATTTAATTCTCATTCTTCTTTCTCTTTTTCTTTGTTTCTCCTTCTCTCTCTTTGCTTCAATTTCTTCAGGAGTCAATGTCTTCCTATCTTTCCTCTTATTACTAGCTTGTGAACCCATTATTATAAAATTCTCAAGCACAAATGAATGTCAATAGTGAAATTATTTAAAAAATTCAATCCAAATTGCAAGTTGAAGACCTATAAGGATAAAATTATTCCTCATGTGTTCCTTAAAACAAGTAGAAAACTAACACAATTCCACTTTAAAAACTGTTTACTTGATGCTTCCTTTCAAAATTTCAATCCAAATTGCAAGTTGAAGACCTATAAAAACAAAAGTCTCCCTCTTTTATTCCTCCAAAAGAGTAGAAAACTAACACAATTCTACTTTGGAAACTGTTTACATGATGCCTTATTTGAAAACTTCAATCCAAAATGCAAGTTGAACACCTATAAAGACAAAAGTTAATAGAAAATAGCCCAATATGTCACAGTGAGTCATACATGTGAAGTTGCAGTCTTCATAGTAAAACTTTTCCAAAGCAGTATCTTGTTTCTATGTCAACAGTCACCATATATTTAATATTAGGAAATGAGATATCGATTCAAAATCTTGTTTCTAAAAGTTTGAAATTTGCCTTGCTTTGTGGTCAGGTTTTTGACTTGTATTCTAGTTCAAAAAAGCATTGAAAATCTAAACCTAGGCCTTCAACCTAGTTTGACCTGCAAGTTGAAGGTCCTAACAATTTCAAAGAAAAATAGTGAGTTTGGACATATGGCTGACGACTTTTTTTGTAGAATTTTTTTACGAAATTAAAACCCATTATAGATGAGTCAATGTAGATTCCAAATATGCATTTTTTTTACAATTGGATTATTGTTTCTATTTTTCAATTAATTTCTTATGACATTGGTCCATAAACCTTAAATATTGGGGTTTTTTACTAGTTTAATAATTTTTTACTAAAATATTGTTTTGTAAAACGAATTGCACGAGAACGTACTTCAAACAATTCTTTTCAATTTGAAAAAAAAATCAAAAAATGATAAGTTTAGGTCATCTTATGTGTGACGTACCCGATAATTTTTCAAAATGACAAATATGGCTAATAAAAATTTAGCCAAAAAAAATATTCAATAAAAAATTACAAAAAAATATCGAAAACGTGCTTCAATGAGTTACAATTTTTTTCCCAAAAGGATTTAGAAAAATAGTAGCATTTATTATCTCCAACAAAGTTTTCTTGTTGTAGATATCCATTACACAAATTTTTTGTGTAGGTAGAAAAGACTCATGTCGACTTAGGATAAATTCATACCACTTAGATTGGATCATAGTAGTGTGATTGTGTCCCAAGGTTTTATACACTTATATATATGGTGTGTCATGCTTCTAACATCATATCACATTCTAGATTTTATATATAACTACCTATCACAACAATATAAGTCTACCTCATATCATATTTGAAATAAACTCTAGTTTTATCTTATTTAAAATATTCAATAAATATATATATTTATCCATTATATTTAATCATATTTAACTCAATACTTTATCTAAAATTCTAACTTACAATTAATTTATTATTCTTATATGTGTTTATTAGAGACAGAAAAATAAAACTGAAGGTACGAATAAACCTATCAATAATAATAATATAGTTCTAAAACAATTGTTAACAATATTTTTTCCATTTTTCAAAAAAAATCTTGTTCATATTTCTTAGCTCAAACTATCGTAAGGGAAAGAACTAATAAGAACATTTTGTGAACAAGTACGAGAAGGATGATTATCTAAATTTCATTAGAATAGTATAACAACATTTATGTCCTGTCAATAGCATGTCTTTCTCCAACAAATTATATCTTTTCCATTAAGAAGTCGATTGAAGTTGGTGTGGCGTCCACATCTTCACAGATTCAATAATGGTAGATGATAAGAAATGAGTGGTGGTGGAAATTCAGACAGAAAGAGAACGAGAAAGAGAGATTAGAACGCGTCAAACTGCCGTGCAGAGGGCGGTGGAAATATCTTAGAAATATCAATCGATAAAATGTAAATTTATATATACATTAAGAAGTTTCAAACGATCTAATTCAAAAGGATATGTTGAGATTATAACCGAGTGTGTAAAAAAAAAATGAAAAGAATATGAATTTTTTTTAAAATTGTTGCATTATGAATTTTAATTAATGTTATAATAAAAAAAAAAATGACATAATTTAATCATAATGGCATGAGTATGTCTTATATAAAAATTAGTTATTGGTATTTATAAATCATGTTTATCTAATGTATTTCAAAGATAAGGAAAACAATATAGTTCTAGGAAGCATCATTTAAGTCTATTGGTCTACCTTTGAAGTTCTAGATTTCTTTAATGGTAAGTCAAGTCATAATGTCCTAAGCTTTCACCCAACAAATGAGTGGACAAAAATTAAATGAACATTTTTTTTTATTTTAATATAAATGTGACACCAAGCATATCACATTGTACTACATACATACATATTATACAACTTCTATTGCTCGCTTTTACCTATATTTTGACTAACTAGGATTAAAAACACTTAGAATTTTACATGAATAAGAAGAAAAAATTTCAAACAAAATAGGTATAGTTTTGGGTATTCTTTGCAAATTTTTGGTGATGTTATAGTTATTTATGTTTGCAATTAAAAGAAAACTCAACTTTATGATATTATGGAAGCTATGCTTCTTAAGCTAAAGGTATTTATTAAATCTTTCATGTTTTTTATTAACAAAATTCATTGCTTCTAAGTGTATTATAATAGAATCAATAATGTTTTCCCTTCACTATCCTCAAATTCTAGTGGGAATAATCTTTCGAGCTAAGAGTAAGGTACAAAATTGTAAAAAAAAGTCATATGCAGTACATATCAATAAATTTGTAGACAAATAGAAAGTAACCTACAAAACAATGTAAAGAATAATGATGAAACAAAAAAACTATTTTTGGTTGATATAGGATTGAAATGTACAAGGGATGCTACTACAATAGGAGCCTCTACTTTCAGTTTTTGCCAATTTTTAGGCCCATCTGGAGCCTATAATTTCCTCAAAATTGACTTTGAAGATTTTAATAGGATTTTTGAAAATTGAAATTTTAGTATCTCTCAAATGACAAATGATATTGAAGTGCTTTCTTCGCCATCAACTTCAATTTACCATTCTAGAGGTTTGTGTAAGACTTCATGTCTAATCATGTATAAATGCAAACTTAATAAAAATAGTAACCCTACCAAGTTTATCCCTTATTGAAAAGAAACAACATTTTTTTGGAGTGATATAAGATTTCTCTTACACCCTGGATGCTCCTACATCAGACACCTGAGGTAATTTGAAAAGTGACCCTATCACTTCTCAAGAGTTAGAGGGAAACCAAGATGGTTAACTTGAGACTTTTATAATCATGATGAATCATCAATAGGCCTTCCTCTCCATTTCACCAAGTACTCTGCATATTGCATGTTTCTTGTGATTCTTCCCACACGACTATCCAAATTTTTTTCTATCTCTTCCTTTTCTAGAGTAGGTGTTAGAATCTTCCACTGTGCCTCTATCAATTCATTCTCCTTATCTCCTTCATGATATTCAATCAAATTAGAAATGTTAAACACAGGTGAAACATGAATCTCACTTGGCAACTCTACCTCATAAGCATTTCCTAAATCATGCTCCTTCAAAATCTTGCATGGTCCAAACTTCTTCATCTTTAACTTGTTGTACGTGCCAACCTTAAAGGAAATATTATTGTGCCTAAGGCTTGTCAACTGAGATTATCAAACCCATGGATATACAAGTAAGAAGCAATAAGGGAAGTTGAATCAACTTTAACTTTAAGTAATAAATCAATGCTACATATATTGAGTGTTAAATAGGTATCAACAAGAGTACATCTGATGTTGATATTATTAATATAAACTATTAACATCAAAGGATTTGCTTGTTTTTGTAATTTTGGAGGTAGGAGTTCATGCAGAAGGAACATAATATTTATAAAATCTACAGAAATATGATCTATCAACATATTAACATTTATTTCCCTTATAGTAGAAGGTAAAAGGATCTTTCACAAGGCTTCCAAAAGCATACCCTGGTAAACCAAAACAATCTAAAGTGAATCCCAAAGTGAGATCTTAGTAGGAGAAACACAAAGTTGCTTGACAAGATCATACTCACTTGGTTGCTTAGCCATAGGTTTAGGTTATTGAGGAAGGCTTGGTTGAGGAGGTGGTAAAGAAGTAGGTTGATTAATATTTTACTAATTCTTCCTAGTATTATAAGTATGGGCTGCTGCTCTATAAGAGGGAGTCTTAGATTACATGAATCTCATGTAAATTTCTAGTGTATTACTTTCAATAGGAACCCCATGCATAAGATTAGGATAAGGGATAGCTAGAGTCACATAAATGACCAGTATCTTAGGCCTTTGAAAGGCAACATAGAATACAAAGACATTCACAAAATTTTGAACTTGCGAAGAAGAAATTTTAAATGGAGAAGTTTGTTTGATAATTTTTTGAGTAGAAGGAGATGCCTCTTAGAAATTATCCAAAGAATGATACAACATATCAAAATATTTCTCGAAAAATACATTATCAAACACATTAAAATTTTGAAGAAAAAGATCTAACATGATGTTGTTCATGTCAATTTCACCAAAATACAAACGAGGGGATTTGTATCCTCAAGATGATAGGGTCCTAAGGAGAAAATAGCCCTCAATTACCTCAAAGATCACAACTTAGTTGATGGGATAAATAATAAATAATGTTTATGCAATTTAATTGAATTAATACTATGAGCTTTAAATAATGAGTGTCAAAATCACTTAATTAAAGGAATGAATGGTAAAATTAAATTCTTTGGTATAAAAAAATAGAAAGTACAAAAACTAGAGATCATACCATTAAGAGGATTAGCTCTCATCCATAGATGTCAGTGCATCATGGGGATCATGTTTGTGCACCATGTTGTCATCTCTAATGGAACCAACAATAAAAACCCATAATTTGAAATACCTATCTCCTTGAATCTGTTAATCTGCACATAAATAAAACAAGAAAAATGTTGGGGGTTGTTTAGGGATTTTCCTTAGAAAAACCCCCATTATGGTGTTTCTGCCTCAATGAACAACCAAATAGGGTCAATATAGATAAAGTGCATAAATCAAAGACTTGTGATAGAAAAAACCCCCATAATGGAGGAGAACCCCTATCACAAATGTAAATAAATAAAGACAATATTACATTGACAATATTATATAACATTGATAAGAGAGCATTACCAACAACATGTGATTCCCCCCTTGGATTGGTAGATGTGATGGAATTGTAAGAAAGAGGAGTATTGACTATTGCTTGAGAGAGTATTTTGATAGAGCTTCATTGTGAGAGAGAGAGCACAAGAGCATTCATTACTTGGAGTACCCCCTTTCAAATGAGGGTGAACAGAGAGTTTATTAAGCTGAATGGGTGGGAGGAGCCATTACACACATATCCTTATGACTACAACATGTACCATGTGAAAAGAACACATAATATTTACATTTGAATCTCATAAAGTATCGGGATGCTAGTGCATCATGGAGATGTGTACATGGTGCACTAGTGTCTGACCAAAACATTAAAAGAAGTAGACATTCAGACTACTAGTGCTTCATCATTATCACCTATGAAGTCAAAATCATGAAATTTCAACTTATAGGATTTTTCCATAAATGAGGCGAGCATAAATGTGTAAGTGTGAAACTACCACAGGGTACAATTTTATGACATTATAGTTGGTTTCGGGCACTATCCAATGGTGTAGTTATTTTTTCTCAATTTTGATGGTGCATTCTACAACATATCAAAGAACTGTATTTTCTATTTTCACTCCTGAGATCATAAATTTTAACCAATTCCTCCATTTTTCACAATGCTTGTGACATTTGATATTTCTTTTAGAGCTCTTCACAACTATCCATCCACCTTTTCCATATTTCTCTCTAAGTACATTTGTCATTTTTTTAGTTTTCATATTCTACTGCACTAGTTCGATGTTTTAGCTCTTACAAAGCTTTTGATTACATGTGATGACCTTTATTTCGCTATTCTACATGTATTTGTAGCATTTTTTCTTATTTGGTGCAGTGCATGAAAATGTATCCCTTTACATTTTCACATTTTTTTGGGACCTCCTTGCTAAAACATGGCTTCTCTCTGCCTTATTTAGTCCTATTTTACATCCACAAGCCTAATTAAATTAAATTTTTTGAAGGATAATCCCAACATTTATCAAACGACCAATTATAATTAATGCTTTTGGGCTTTGTTCTAGATATAGTGATCTAGGACTCATACACCACCTTGGATATATAGTTCCCACCTAGGTTTCAAGGCATGATCCTAAATATTGCAATGAACTTAAAATTTCTTGAAGTTTGTGTCCCAAGTTTAAGTCACTGGGACTCATATGCCACCTCAGGCATATGAGTCTCACTTTAGCTTGGACCTATTTTGAATTCAATTCTTGGTGAGATTTTATCCTCCTAGATCTAATGTTGGCTTGTATTGTTCTAATTTCAGGAAATTTGGCATAAACAAGTATAAATACAAGGTTATTTCACATAATTTCTCCTAAGAAGTTTATGAGTACTCTAAAAAACTCTTATGGAGCATTCCTAAGGAAATTTTATGAGATCAAGAGTATTTAAGAGCATTCAAGAGCAATTTATCAAGTATTTGGGGCAACATTCAAGATTCAAGCATCATGTCAAAGTCATCATGTATCATGTGTGTTTTTGAGCTAACATTTGTGATGTAGGCTTTCATGATCCAAAAAAGGATTCAAAGACATTATCTCGTATCAACAATCAAGAGTCAAGATTTGCATTCATGCTAGTCATTGGCCACAAGATTGTAACCTTTATTTCAAGGGCTTGGTGAGTTGTTACATCACAGTTGTTCAATCATCATTCCTTCATTTTTTTCTATTTCATCTCAAGGTTTAATTACCAAAACAAGGTTTGACCAAGGAAAACCACTATTCCCTAGCACAACATTTTCCCCTCTTTATGTGTGATTGTATATATAGGTGAATTGGAGCTTGAAGATCCTTTGAAGACAAAGTTACAAAGTTGCATGATTCATGAAAGTTGTCAAAGTTGTCAAGAAGTTGCCATCTTCACAAAAACTCATGTATAGATCAGAATTTAGACTTTTTAGACATGGAGATTAGACAAAATGAAAGCTATAGAAGATCACTAGAGGCTATAGAAATACCAAATAAACTCTAATAATGGGACTAAATCTCCACCTTGGGCGTATGAGTCTCGGTACATGCATTTTACCAATTTTTCAGTGGATTCTGACTTGTCACTGAGAAATTCCATATTCTACCTAGAAACCTTGGACTAGGACTAAATCATCCAATCTAGCATATCGGTCCCAATACAAATTAGAAATAACAATTTTCAAGGTTTTCAAACCTTGTTTAGTCATCTCTAATCATCCCGGTACTTTTTTGTATCTTTCTATTTAGTGATATGATTTTATGTTCTATGTTTCTAAGATTTAGTGTATTCATGTTTATTTTTCTCCTTGGAGACTTCATTTAATGGTGAATTCCCTATTTAATCACACCTAAGAAAACCATCTCTTAATAGTTCCCCTTCCCTCAATTGAGTCACTTAGTTGAGGAATCTTGGTTTCTTAATGAATTGAGAGTGAAATAGGTCATAACCCCTAGTTCCATCTCCTAAAAGGTGGAACACCATATTTCATTCATTTCATTTTACTGAACTTGACATTTGGACCCTTTATTTATAATTTGGAGAATATTGCATTCCTAGATCTAGGTTACATTAACTTTGCATTAGATCTTGCATTAGTTAATTTGCAGTTAGGGCTTCTAAACATTGCATTAGTGAAAAGTGCATATAGGTTGCATTTTTGCAATCTTGTAACATTTATTTTTAGTGAAATTATACAAATGCAAATGGTCAAGTAAACATACAATTTAGAAACCTGAACATCAACTCAGAATTTGCTAAATTTAGTGCCAAAATGCTAATCTGGACTCATTTTCCCATCTGGGCGATTTAGTCCCTATATAGATTATTTTTCCTAATTTCTAGGAATTTTGTGTTGACTGTTTTTCACTATTTGAATCTACCAAAAAACCTAACTAGGACTCATTTTCCCATCTAGGTGATTTAGTCCTCTACCAGACTTGAATCTGCATTTTACAACATTAAAAGCATCATTTCTATGTTTTTGTTTGTTGTTGTCAGATATCTATTTCAGTTTTCTGAGTTTTTGTTTCATTTATTTCATTAGATCTAGCTTAATTTTGTTTCATTTCAATTGCATTTGTAAACATAAGAATTGGAATTAAATTAGACCATTTATGTTGTGTTCATTACATTTATCTTGCATTCATTGATTTTCCTTTGCATGAGTTTTACAACTTGGTGTCCTATTGCTAATACTATAGTGAGACATTCTTTGAGGCTCATGTCATCCCTTGATAACACACTCATCATGGATCTTGGGTTATCTAACTCTTTCACTCATTGTGTTGACACTAGTTCACTAGGTATGGACCATACCCTTGACAACTCTTTACCTTCAAGTAGTATGACAAGTATTGAAACAATGGTTTCGAGTGTTCTTCAAGAAAACATAATCCAAATCCATGAAGAATTAGCAAACCTACAAAACCTAGTGAGTACTAAAAATATTTCCAACACTGATATTCCTACCATAGATAACATACACTACATGATTGAAAGTGAACATGGAATAGAGGTTATACGTAACTTAGCTCAGATTTTTGGAAAACATCTTACCTCAACAACTAGTTGTACTCAAACTTCAAACAATACTCAAAGTCAAGGAGGAACCCAAATTACTCCTCCTGCAACCATTGCCTCTATTCCTACTTACACCAACCCTCAAGTTACTACAACAATGCAACCTACTAGTAATGTCATTCCTACCGTAGGTATTTCCACTAGTAGTCCTTGTACCTTTGTGGCATCTCATGTCATATCTCCTACCAATTTTCCTCCCATAATTATTCCATACACTTCCCCCTCAAACACATATACACCTCCACTATATTCACCTCCATCTCAAAATACAACCAATGACACCATCCTTAAACAACTTTTACAAAAAATTTCATCCCTTCAACAAAAAATTTCCATCATAAACCAAAATAAAAATGGCCAACCATCATACTATGTCAAAAGCAATCATTTATCCTTGGAGATATTAAGAACACCGATACCACAAGGTATAGAAATTTCTAGGTTTGAGAAATATGGAGGGAAAGGAGATCCTTCTAACCATGTTTCTGCTTACACTGCCTTATGCAATGATTTTTTCCTTGAAGATAAGCTCTTGGATAAGCTTTTCCCTAGGTCCTTGAAAGGTACTACTTTAGAATGGTTTTCCTCATTACCGAATAACTCAATTCATTCAATTAAGGAACTTGTTGAGGCCTTTGTCAATCATTTCCAAGTGCACATGAATCCTAAGAAGAAATTAGTTGATTTGATGAGATGTAAGTAAAAGGATGATGAAAAGCTTATTGACTTCATTTCATGCTACCAATTGCTTTATTCCCAAATCAAGATCCTCACCTTCAATGAACTTACAAACTAAGATACAAGATAAGCTTGGCATGATGAAATTTCCCTCTTTCATACACTTGTGTACTACCCTTCATGATTATCAAAACCCAATTAGTTGTTGTGAAAGAAAACCCATCTCTATCCATCCTAAAAAGTATAAATATGCAAACCAAAACAATTACCAACCTTTTAGGAAATAGAATAAAGGAGCTTTCTTCAACTAAATCCCCCTCAACCAACCCAACATGTTGATACCCAAGTGGCTATTATAAAGAAGACAAATCCTTTTACATTTGGGGATCTGAAAAAGAAAATTTACTCCCTTATTCAATATTCTCCATAATGCCATTTTACAACTTCTAGAGAAGAACTCGATTTCCTTACCTCCCATTAAAACTCTTGATCCTAATAAGCCAATACCTTTGAAATTTCGATCTAATTCCTATTTTAATTTTCACTATCAAAATGGACATGATACAAAACATTGTAAGTGTCTTAAACATCTTGTGCAAGACCTCATTGATTCTAATCATATTCAAATTGGAGGTGTTAATGATCAAGGTAATAATTTTGTTTCCCCTCCCAACCAAAACTTGCAAATATTTATTGAGCCTATGCCAAATCATAATATTTAATTTTTCAAAGCTATTGAAACTAAGAATGATGTGGTGAATGTTGACATGGATGATGACAACATGGATACTAATGAACAAAGTCCTATGGATAGAATGGTTGGATTGATTGAAATTCAACCTCGTAAGGGCCAAACTAAAATACCTCTTGACATGTATTTCTCACTACAAGATATAATTAGAAAGGCACGTGATGGCTCTCTTTACATAGCTGGCAAAATCAATGGCAAGCCCACTTTAATGGGATATTAATTGATCCCATCTATGGAGAGAATGTGATCACTGAATAATTATTACTTATGTGTGAAATCTATCAAGAAACATATGACAAACCAAAAGTATGAATAAAAATGCATAATGATTTTTCTTTCCCTACAATAGGTTCAATCATCCTTCCTTTAAAAGTAGGACCGAAACAATTAGATGTCTCATTCTCCATCATCCCAATATCATATCAATTCCATATGAAGCTTGTTTATCCATGTCTATGCTCCATGAAATCCATCCCATTGGTTGTGCATAAATGTTTAAAGTTTCCCTTTGGCAATGAAATCTTTACTATGTACCATAGTGGATTTAATCATGTGTGTTCCCATGGGAATTTCTCATTGGAATACTTTTGGCCTGAGCCAATTGAACCTATTAAACCTCATGAAGAATTATTTTTCAAATCCTATCAAAATTTTAAGAAAAAACACATAGCAGAACTATCCAAGCTTTGAAACATGCCTAAACCTATGATTGAGCCTCTTATCCTTGACAAAACCATGATTGGACCAAAAGACCATCCAAGTAACCAAGCCCAACCCAAGATAGATCCTTTTCCTATCTCCTAAAAATGACCAAGAGACAACCAAAACAATCTTGTTGTGCCTACTAAGATAAAACAAGTTTACAAAGCTAAAGAGAAAGTAGTTGAATAGCCTCCCATGGTTCCTTTCATTCCTCCTCTAAAGGACAAAAAAAAACCTATGGTTGATAAACTTGCTCCTACACAAACACAACTTGAAAAGCATACCCAAAGAAATATAAATGCTAGAGAGCATAGGCATAGACGTTATGCTATTGCTCAAAGGTTAAATGAAGAGAACAACAAAAAAAATCAACATCCAAACACAAGTAAAGCATTACATGATGAGTCTCCCCCCTTGGCACAACAAAAAGATCATATATCACAACTGCAATAGGAACTAGCACCTTCTTTAGACATTATCATTTGACCTCCCATTGTGGTTAACTTAGGCATTGATGAAGTGTATAATGAATTGAATACATTATTTTCTTCTTCTATGAGCTTAAATGATAATTATCCTAGAAAGAGTGTTGAACTTGGTGCTTTCCCTAGTTCAACACTTGTTGTCCCTTTGGCTAGTTGTCTACCTTCTATTTATACCAACTGAGATTAGGATGTAGACGACCTACTATAGGTTGACTTGCATGTGCCTTACTAGTCTTGCTTTTTTTTCCCTTTTCATGTTATGTATGTGATTGCATGTGTGTAATGTGATCTCCCCATACTATTTTGTTTGATGTATCTCTCTCTCTTTGTGACATTCCTCTAATTGTATTTGCATTCTTCTATATGTTGTAAAATTTTATCTTTTCTTTGTCTTGTGTTTTCCTTTTGGAGATAACAAAGTCTTCGAGACATTTAGGTCTCTTCCATGTTGACCCAAAATATTTTTCTTCATTTTTTCTCTCTTGGTGTCATTCTTCCTATTCCATGAGTATTTGGGGAATGATGACATTTTTGACCTCTCTAACAACATTGTAGCAAAGACATACTGACCCCAAATTCATGGATACCTTAGTGATTTTGGGATTTCATTTTGGGGGCAACCCCTTTTTCATTACGTAGCTTCATTTGGAAACATATGACTTGGCATAGGGATTTCCAAATAAGCTCTCATGTCCTCTTTATTGTTAGCATTTATCATTTGCTACTTTAAAGTAATTTCTTACAACATGGCGTTGAGCAATTTCTTTAAAGTAGGGGCATACATTGGCATTATTCTTTTGCATTTCAATTACAACTCATGTTTTGTTGTGTGGTATTCTTACTTCCACTACTAAAATTTGGCAAATAAATGACTAGGTGACTAAAACTTTTAGTCACAACAACTTTTAATGACTAAATTATACTATTTTTTTGCAACTCGGCTGTAAATGAGCAAATAAATGTCTAATTTTGTTGTGGAATAAGTAATTATTTATTCATACAAATAAAATGACTAAATAGTTAGTCACACAAATAAAAATAAGGCAAAATTAAAAAATTAAATATTTCGGGAGACATAGGGTAGGAGTGTATTGTGTGTGTGTGATTTATTTTTCATTTAGCATGATGCATTTTGAGTTATAGTAGTAGTTCATCTAATTCAGAGATAAATATTGTTTGGCCTAATTAATTATTCATTTGACAACTACACTGGCCTAGGTATTGCGTATTGGGCAATATAGATTGTTTGGAGAGGACCAAGAGACTTTTGAAAAAGTAGGCAATGGCAAGGAATTTGGAGTTTATTTCAATGAATTTGAAGTCAGCGAGGCCCTCTGCAATGAAGTCAGATTTCGAGATGCCCTCTATAGTGAATTCAAAGGTAATTCAAAACCATCGTTACATTAAACACAAAATCTATAGCTTTATGATTGACAACTTACAGTAGTTACAATCTACTACTCTTAATAAAGTTCTTTTACAATCTTTCCATTATTTTGCTTCATAATGTGTTTGAGCTGAATATAATAAAATTTGGGTGTCAATGCCAAAATAGAATTTCCTCAAAAAAAATTGATACATTTTCACTAAAAGCACAAACTATCCTTGTGCAAAGTAAACATGTGCTAGATTTACCCACACATCAAGCATCTGAATGAAGATGTTTCCTACTCTAGCTTCTTGTACCTATGTAAAAATTTCCTTTGCAATATCAAATTGACCCCTTTCAGCTAGCACAATGGCTGCCCCATTTGCAGCATAAACATTTCTTGGTCTCTGTACCAACACTTTACAATATAGTTCTCTAGCCTTATCAAGATGTTGTGCCTCCACCTTTGGATCCCTCCTCTCATTGCAAAAAGCTACAAAATAATTCTAATTTTCAAGTGAAATGTCAACATAAGAATTCTTCACATTTGATTCACTTTGTGTAGATCTAATTATTTCTTTTGGTTTAAGCCAATCATCTATTTTCAGTTCCACTTTTCCAAGCATAGATAAAGCATTTTGATGAGTTTTTATCCAACTTAAGTGCATCCCCAATAAATTCTAGGTTTAGTTGGATCTCATTCCAAGCCTGAGCTATGGATACAAGGCATAGATACGCATCCACATAATCAGGAAACTTGAACAATATTATCATGTATAAAATATTTTATTTTTCAATATCATGTAGTTGTTCAAACAACCTAACAAGATTAAGTAGTGTTGTGACTTTATCCCATCATAACTCCACTGAAACACCACCTTCTTCTAGTTGATGAAATAATTTCATATCCTTAAAGGGCACAAGAAAAACTGTAGAATTGGCACTATGGATTTTATTTATGAATTCAACCCAAATGCCATTTCCTAATGCCTCCATAAATGTTTGTTGAGCCAACTCTAGTTCATGACACTCAAAATGAAGAACCCCAATGTTGTTTAATAATTGAATGGGTATTTTTTTATGCTCTTCTTTAGAAGAGACCTTGTTCCTTAAGAGTCTAAGGCTGCATTGGGGTCTAATGATATTAATAACTCACCCATCTTGATAAATGCATGGGCACCACATAGATATATGCGAGTTTCCTTTCTTAAAATTTCTAAAGCCTTCTTTGTCTACCATTGTTGAGCATATATATGGCCTACAAATTTTAAGCTCTCACAGTTCTCAGGGTGGACCTCCAGAACCTTTTCAAAATTTGAGTGAGAACTCTTAAGATCTCCTAGCTTCAATTGAGCCTATCCACAAAATCCTACGACCTCTGGCTTTCCTTGATTGATATAATGTAGTAGTGTCTAGTGGTGTCATAATCACCTTTACTATGATAAGATCGTGCAAGATTATAATATGAATGATATTTCATGAGTGGTGGTAAGTTGAAACAAGAGTTGTCTTAATCAACTGTTCCACAAGAAAAAATTTCCATACAGTGAAGAAAAAATGGTTTGCTAAATGATTTAATGCCATTGCACAATACATGAATAATTCATAGGATCTACATATCTTTTCCATTCCTTCATGAACACTACCTTTCTCACTAATTGTGAGAATCCTACAAGTAAAAAATGTACAAAACTAACTACAGAGATTTATGTAGAGGCAAAACATCATTTCCTAATGCCTCCATAAAAGTTTGTTGAGCCAACTCTAGTTCATCAGGCTCAAAATGAAGAACCCCAATGTTGTTTAACAATTCAATGGGTACTTATTCTCTTCTCTTCTTTAGAAGAGACTTTTTCTTCTTAAGAGAATATAAGGTTGCACTAGGGTTTGGAAATATTAATAACTCGCCCATCTTGATAAATGCATGGGAATCATGTAGATCTATGTGAGTTTCCTTTATTAAAATTTCCAAATTCTTCTCTTCCTACCCTTGTTGAGCATATATATGGCCTACAACTTTTAATCTCTCATAGTTCTCAAGGTGGACCTCTAGAACCTTTTCAAAATTTGCTCGATAGAGCTCTTAATATCTCCCAACTTTAATTGAACCTATCCACAAAATCTTATGACCTCTAGCTTTCCTTGACTGATGCCATGTAGTAGTCGCCATTTGTGTCATAATCACCTTTACTATGATAAGATCGTGCAAGATTGTCATATGAATGAGATTTCATGAGAGGGAAGTCAATTAAAACAAGAGCAATCTCAATCAACTATTCCACAAGTAAATGTTGCCCTATGAAGAAAAAATGGTTTGCTAAATGATTCAATGCCATTGCATAGTACAGGTATGATTCAAAGGCTCTACACTTTCCATTATGTCATGAACATCACCTTTTCACTAACTATGAGAATCCTACAATTAAAAAGTGCACAAAACTGGCCACAAAGATTTTTCCCCATTTCAAATAGTAAAATTTCTGAAAAAAATGCATTTAAAACCTAGAAAAAAATGCAAATAAAATCATGCTGATTTTTGCACCAAAAAAAACCATGAGACCATATCTTGTTGCTTACTATTATGATTTGATAACTTTTTTCGAAGCATCCATAGATTTTTTGAAAACACCTATTTTAGGATTTTAGCCATAGTAGCAAGGTAGTGAATTGTTTGATAAAATGCTTTAGTAGACATGTATGAAAAATGTGGTAGCATAGACAAGGCAATGAACTTTGAAAAAAATGCCTCAAAGAAATGTGGTCTCATGGTGATGGAATGCCATGATGAATTACATGACAAGAAGATTTTTATGGATTTTCATGACATTCCATCACCATGAGACCACATTTCTTTGAGAAAAATTTTCAACCAGTTCATTTCCTTGTCTATGCTATTTCTTACTATTATGCTTTGATATATTTTTTCAAGCATCCATAGCTTGTTTGAAAGCACTTGTTTTAGGATTTTAGCCATAGAAACAAGGTAATGAACTGTTTGATAAAATGTTTTGGTAGAAATGTATGAAAAATGTGGTGGCATAGACAAGGCAATGAACTTTTTGAAAAAATGCCTCAAAGAAATGTGGTCTCAACGAATACCATGACAAGAAAATGCAATTCGTAGCTCCTCCTAGTTATTAGTTATGCAATGTGAAGCAATTGCATAATTTCTTAGTTTGACTTTGTAAAAACTATATTGTAATTGAAATTTTGTCATCTATTAGCATCTAGTTATTAGTTAAATGCAATGTGAAGTAATGATTTGAGTTTGAAAGATGTGTAATGCAATGTAATCAAGCTTTTAACTATAAACTACAAAAATATTTTTTTACAATTCATTAGTTAAACTCTCTATTTTATTTTCTCTCTATAACTCTATTGCTATGGAAATTCCTTTCAATTAAAAAAATAGATTTTATCTCTTATTCTACAATTTTTTACATTTTATCATCTATCAACATCTAGTTATTAGTTATGCAATGTGAAGTAATACTTTCAATTTGAAAGATGTGCAATGCAATGTAATCAACAGTTTGAATATAAACTACAAAAATCTATTTTTTACAATTCATTAGCTAAAATCTCTATTTTATTTGCTCTCTATAACTCTATTGTTATGGAAATGCCTTTCAATTAAAAAGAATAGTTTTTGTCTCTTGGTCTACATTTTTTTGTTGCTATGCGTAGAACATTATAGATGGATCAACATCATGGGTTGACTACAGATCAATACAATGCATTTCATGTGAGAGTAGCTAATGAGAGGGACATGGAAAAATACCCATGTCCATGTAATGAATGTATTCATGGAAAGGTGAGAAAAAGAAGTCTGATTTATTGACATATGATAAGATATGGGAATAGTGGTATAAGCCCTAGGACTTACAATTATTATGAAGATATGATAGAATTACAGAGTGTGAGAGATGAAGAGGCAACAAATATAGAAAAAGTGGCTCCAAACATAGATGAAGAGGCAACAATGTTAGAAAAAGGGTTTGAAGTTGATGGAATGTTGAATGAGGGTCTAAACAATGATTGGGCCAAGTTGATGGAGGATGATTTAAAGCCTGTGTATGCTAATTGTAAGTTAATTCATTTGACAACAATCCTTCAAATTCATAACTTGCAAGTGGTATTTGGTTGGACAAATGAGAGTGTAGATCCGTTATTGGCATTATTAAGTTCATTGTTACCACTTGATTCCATATTCCCAACAAAATGAAGTCAATGTAAATAACAAATCACTAACCTAGGCTTAGGGTATGAAAACATCCACACATGTGTGAATGGTTGTGTATCAAGTGAGAGTGAATGTATGAAATATCATGATGAGAGGTATATATAAGGGTTGAAATTAGTTGTGGTTCCTAGAAAGGTTCCTCACCACTTTTTGGTAATCCCACAATTACTCTGAATGTATAGGTCCAGAGACATTGCTAAACTTATGCAATGGCATACCAAAAATAAGAGCATTGATGGAAAACAACGACATGTGCTTGATTCTAATACATTCATGAAATTTGATAACAAATGGCCTATTTTTTCTCAAGATCCTCATAATATAAGGTTGAGTTTAACTCTAGATGGGGTGAACCCATTCTCAGATCAAATTACTAAATGGTCGACTTGGTCAGTATTTTTAATAAATTATAACTTGCCTCCATGGTTAGCAACTAAATCATTTTTCTTAAAGCTATCATTGATTATACTACAAAAGAAAAGTGTGACTTCATATACAATTGATGCTTATTGTTGTGTGGTCTCACAACATGCCCAAGGATTGTAAGACTTGGGGACCCCAAGTAAAAACTAATGCTTATGGAAAGTGTTGGCTAGCTGGAAAGGTCACCAAAACAGAAAATCAAAGAGAAATATTTTTTTTAAAAAGAGTACTTTGTAATTCAAGTGTTCTGAGTACCAGGTATTACCCAAACTAGTAATTTTTAAAAGAAAAAAGGTAATGCAAGTGTTGAGAAAAGTGTTCTAGTCCAATAGTCAAGGTTCAGTAAAGATGGAAATTTTGGTAAAATTGAAGATTATCAAAATCATGGGTAAAACTAAATACCAGGTATCGAGTATCGGGTAATAATGCAAAGAAAAGTTTTAAAATTTTAAGGTTATCTAAGAAGTTAAGAATTTCAATAGTTTGGTAGCCTCATATAAAAGGATAATTACATGAGAATGAGATTTTCTTGAAAGCATGTTATTTATTATGGATTTATCTGATAATGATTTAATAATGGTTTTATTTGTTAGCAACAAAAGGGTAGGCAACTAAGGGGAGGGTGAATTATTTGTCCCAAAAATTTAAACTTATCAAACTTATTAACCTTATTCTCAGATCTGATCAATAAACATGAAAGCATAAATCAACAACACATCAGAAACACATATAAGATAAATATTTTTTACATGGAAACCCTGTTAAGGGAAAAACCATAGTGGATTTTAGTCCACAAGGTAATACCCTGTTAAAAGTATAAAGAAATGTGAATGGGGAATGCACATGCATTCAGGCACACTTCCTAGAGCTCACTACTCAATTACAAAAAAGAATACTCGCTGTCTTACAAAAAAATTGGATTACATCTAGAAGATTTCAACTGAGAAAATAGCATTTGCTAATACCTGATTATAGTTCCAGTTAAGCACATGAACACTTCTTCACACTCTTCTCACTCTTCTTCATACTCTGCTTCTTCCTTTGAACGATTAGGACATTATATACACATCTCATACACCCATCTTCCTTCAAATGGAATACACAATCACTTATATATATCTGTAACAAGAGATTACATTGCTACATGTTGGCCTCAAAAAAATAATAAAGTGAATACAAACTGTTGGCCCAAAATATTAAAGATTATTAATATGAATCAACCAAGGTTGGCCACAACATAGTGAAGACCCAAAATAAAATACGCAAACACAAAAACACTTCAAACAATTATTCCTCAAAGATCCACAACATGCTACAACACCATGTCGGCCA
This sequence comes from Sequoia sempervirens, assembly GCA_007258455.2. Lineage (NCBI taxonomy): Eukaryota > Viridiplantae > Streptophyta > Pinopsida > Cupressales > Cupressaceae > Sequoia > Sequoia sempervirens. Next base: position 84,716,187 of record VDFB02105785.1, on the reverse strand, counting down.
AGAACATGAAAAACATGAACACGCAAGAGAAAATCTCTAATCACAATCACAAAAAAACAATGCGTACTTGAAACACATATCTAGAGCATGATATAGAAACATCCACAAACATCATGAATCACCAGAGAAGCATCTGCTACAACTAAAATTACTAGGATCACATCCTCTTCATTTAGGAACACTAACTGAAGCAACAAAATGACTGTCAGAACACAACTTCTCATAACTCGATCAAATCTTCATGCGGATCTCTAAAAATTAACATGGATAAAATAGATATACTCGAAAAGAAACCCTTTAATCCATAACCACTGATCATCAACGTACTGAGCTAACCAATAGACTGAACTTCACTTCACCACTGATAACCTGCAACTTAGTTCATTATTATTTTCTCAATATCCTCAACATATATAGCTTCTAATGTTTTCAAGGTAAATAGTGTTGACATCAATGACAACCACATATCAACAACACAACTGTAACATCCAAAAATCTCCCCCTTTAGGCATTGATGGAAACACATGATGTGAAAAAAAACCATCAACACAACTATCTTTAGCACTTACTCCCCCTTAGGTTCTGACTCTTTTCTCCTCAACTCTTTCACATGACTCTTACCTCACATGAATCTTCTCCCTAGATAAATCATAGTTTTTTAGATGACTATTCTCCCCCTTTGACATTAATGACAAAGATCTATTTTCTCCACACGAGCTTTGAACCATATATCTAAACATCTGACTACTCCCTCTGAGTAGTAGCCACCACAACATCAATACGGATCAAGATATGACTATGAATTGTACGGATTAAAGCAAGTCAATGCATCTTATTTTTGATTAGGAGTGGTAATCAGCCCTAGCTTCCCTTTGGCATACTCAAAAGTATCCTTAGGCAACAGTTTCGTAAAGATATCTACAATTTGTTCCTTAGTAGGCACATACTCTAATCTGGCTTCCTTTTCACTCACCTTCTCTCTCAAAAAGTGAAACTTGATAGATATATATGCTTGGTCTTTGAATGCAACATCAGATTGTTAGGATTGTTAATTTCACTTGAATTATCATAGAATATAGCAATAGGTTCATCAAACACAACTTTGATATCTTTCAACATCTGCTTCATCCACAATACTTGAGTACAATTATTAGTAGTAGCAATGTATTCTTCCTCTGTAGTAGATAAAGAAATGGCATTTTGCTTCTTACTTAACCGTGAAATCAACTTCTTACCCAAGAAAAATGCACCACTACTAGTATTATTTATGCCATTCACATCACCTGCCCATTCAACATCAATAAAAGCACTCAAAGTAAGATCATCATCTTTAGGATAGCACAACCCAAAATCAATTGTCCCCTTCAAGTATCTGAAAATACTCTTCACAGTAGTCACATGAGATTCCTTAGGACTAGCTTGAAATCTTGCAACAATGCATACAACATTTATGATATCAGGTCTAGTTTGAGTCAAATAAAGCAATCCACCAATCATCAATCTGTATCTAGTATGATTTACTTTCAGAGAATCATTATCTTGTGTCAACTTGCATACATTCACCATAGGTGTACCAACTGGATTTGAATCTTCCATATGAAACTTCTTTAGCAATTCTTTCACATACTTGGACTGAGATATGAAGATCCCTTTATATAACCGAGTAATTTGCAATCCCAAAAAGAATTTCATCTCACCAATCATAGACATCTCAAACTTATTCCACATCTCATCAACAAACTTCATGCACAAACTATCATCTCCTCCAAAAATGATATCATCAACAAAAATTTCAACAATCTAATATTTATCATGATCAATCATGAAATACAGATTACTATCAATAGTACCTTTAGTAAATCCAAGCTTCAACAAATACTTTTCTAATCTAGTATACCATGCTCTTGGGGCTTGCTTAAGTCCATACAATGCTTTCTTCAATTGGAAAACCATATCTCGCTAATTAGTCAATTGAAATCCAGCAAGTTGCTCAACATACACTTTTTCTTCCAATTCACCATTTATAAATACTGACTTGACATCCATCTGATAAACCTTGTATTTTTTGTAAGCAACATAAGCAAGAAATAGTCTCATACCTTCAATCCTAGCAATAGGGGAAAAAGTTTCTTCAAAGTCAATTCCTTCCATCTAAGAATATCCTTTACACACTAGTCTTGCTTTATTTCTAACAACTTCACCTTGCTCACTCATCTTGTTTCTAAAGACCCATTTAGTTCCAATTACATTTTTGTCCTTAGGTCTAGGAACAAGAATCCATGTATTATTCTTCTCAATGTTTTATGGTTCTTCTTTCATTTCTTCCACCCAATGTTCATCTTTTCATGCTTCATTAACACTATTAGGCCTAGTCTTTGAAATTAGATAATATTCTTCTGCAATTTTTCTCCTAGTCTAAACACCTTTATTCTTATCACCTATAATCAGATCTTATGAATGATTTATTCTTACATACATTGGAGTCTTAGGATGTTCTTGAACTTCTAGCTCTTGTGATCTCTCTTCTGCACTTTCACTATTTCCTTCCTCTTGATTTACTTGATACATCGAAATGATCTAAAATTGATTTTGAGTTTGAAATTTATTTCCTATGACTAAACTATTATTTTGATCATCTAAATCATATCCACAAGTTCTGGATGGTCTAGCTATGTCTTCATCAACCTTGACATTTTTACTTTCAACTACTTTCCTCAATCTCTTGTTGTAGCACCGGCAGGCCTTACTCTTAGTAGAATAAGCAAGAAATATTCCTTCATCACTCCTAGCATCAAGCTTCCCTATATCTTCATCTCTTTTGATATAGCATTTACTCCCAAATATTTTGGAATATCTAACAACTTAGGCCTGTGACCAACCATAGCTCAAAAGGAGTCTTACCAGTATCACCTTTTACTTATACCCAATTAAGAATGTAAAGAATAAATAGTACTCACAACTTATCTCCAATAGACATGAGGAACATTTCCTTCTAGCATCATAGTCCTAGTAGCATCTTGAATTCTCATGTTCTTCCTTTCCACAACTCCATTTTGCTGAGTAGTCTGCGGGGCAAATAATTTTCTCTTTATCCCATGCTCTTCACAAAAAGAATTAAACTCATGGGAAGTGAATTCACCACCTCTATCTAATCTCAAACATTTAATCTTCAGAAATGTCTTTATCTCAACCATAGCCTTAAAAATCTTGACTTTCTCTAGAGCTTCATATTTTTCCCTTAATAAAGTAACCCACATTAATCTAGAGTAATCATCAATAAGTAACAGGAAGTACCTATCTCCTTGTAAATTTCTAACTCTAGAAGTACCACATAAATTAGTATGAACAATCTCCAACACTTCATTTGAACAATGTTGTTTGCTCCAAAATGAAATTCTAGTTTGTTTCCCTAACTAACTTTCCTTTCATATAGTATTAGTAGGCTTTACCAACTTAGGAAGATCTCTCATTGCTTGAGTAGAAGTTACCTTGATGATATTACAAAATTTTACATGGCACATTCTCCTATGCCATAACCAAATTTCATCAACTTGAGTAATCAGACAACTTTTACGAGTAGCATTCAGGTGAAAGATGTTACCTTTTTTTTGGTACCTAAAGCAATCTCATTTTCAGAACTCCCCAATATTTTTCACTTTCCATCCTTGAATTGAAGATTGTATCTCTTTTCAACCATATTTCCAACACTTAAAAGATTATGCTTCAAACCTTCCACATATAGAAAATCATTAGTATTATTCTTACCATCAAGAGAAATGGATCCTTTGCCATGGATTACACCAGCTTTGTCATCACCAAATCTTACAACACCACCATCATACTTTTCCAGGCTCACAAGTTTTGTTTTATCACTGTTCATGTGATGAGAGAATCCATTGTCAATCACTCATTCATCTTTCTCTTCAACTCGAGTAGCTAGGGCTTTCTTCACATTTGAGCAACTAACAAATTCAATAGACATAGGATCATTTTCCTTGATAGCAATAAATATCCATTTATTTTCACTTACATTCCCTTTCTCATATTCATCATCTATCACACCTTCATCAGCAGCATAATAGCACTTTCTTTGGAATCTAGGCTTATTAGACCTTGGCTTAGGAACTCTTTCTAGACACCTTGATGCAAAATGAGCTATCTTTTTGCAAGAAAAACATTTAATAGGTAATTTCCCTTTATACTAACCTTCTCCTCTGGCTTCTCTTTTGACAATAAGTGCTTCAAGCTTCTCTAGTTTTCTCTCCTCTTCTTCAATATCTCTCATTTCCTCCTCATGCTTGAATACCTTTCTAGAAGAACTTTCTCTCAGAACATATCTTTGTTTATCTCTTATAGAAGTAGTAGCTTTGAATGAAGATTATGTCTTAGGAAGAGCATCACCAAACTCACTCAACTCAAAAGTAGTAATCTTACCAATCAACATGTCTTTGGTTACATTTGTTATAGTCTGAAGCTCCTGAATAGCAATAGCTTTGACTTTGTATGCAACAGGAAAGGATCTAAGCACTTTAGCAACAATCTCTGATTCTTCCAATTGTCCACTAGAAAATCTCATACTACACACAAGTTCGTTCAATCTTTTCATGAAATAAGTAATGTTCTCATCATCACCCATTCTCAACATTTCATATTTCCATTTTAGACTTTGCAACTTAGCAATCTTCACATTAGCATCAGCTTCATACAAAGTTTCCAACTTTTCCTAGATCTCATAAGTAGACATCAGATCCATAACATTTGTCATCTCAGAATTAGTCAAAGCACTCAACAATGCTTCCTTAGCCCTAATATTGTACTCAACTTACTTAATCTCATCTGCAATAGAACAAACATTTTGTGGAATGATATACCTATTCTTTGTAATTGTCCAGTAAGGTTCACCAATGCATCTCAAATGACACTCCATTCGATCCTTCCATTGAGAATAATTTTTCCATCAAATCTCAAACTATCCTTCTTGTATGTCGCCATCCCAGATCACCTCAAGATGTCAAACTTATTCTGAGGAACTTGCTTTGATACCAATTATTGGAAACACAAGGGTAGACAATTGAGGGGGGGTGAATCAATTTTCCAAGAAATTTAAACTTATCAAACTTATTATCTGTATTCTCAAATCTGATCAATAACCATGAAAGCATAAATCAACAACACATCAAAAACACACATAACACCAAGATTTTTTTACATGGAAACCTTGTTAGGGGAAAATCCACAGTGCAGGTTAGTCCATAGGATTATACCCTATTAAAAGTATAAAGAAATGTGAATGGGGAATGCACATGCATTCAGGTGCACCACCTAGAGCTCACTGCTCAATTACAAAAAGAAGACTCACTGTTTACAAAATATTTGGATTACATCCAAATGATTTGAACTAAGAAAATAGCATTTACTAATGCCTAATTATAGTTTTGGTTAAGCACATGAACACTTCTTCACACCCTACTTCTACCTTTGAATGATTAGGAAATTATTCACACATCTCATAAATGCATCTACCTTCAAATGGAATAAACAATCACTTATATATATCCTTAACAAGAGATTACATTGCTACATGTCAGCCTCAACAAAATAATAAAATGAATACAAATTGTTGGCCCAAAATATTAAAGATTATTAATGTGAATCAACCAAGGTTGGCCACAACATAGTGAAGACCCAAAATAAAATAGAGAAACACGAAAACACAAAAACAATTATTCCTCAAAGATCCACAACACACTACAACACCTTGCCAGCCAAGAACATGTAAAAAATGAACACTCAAGAGAAAATCTCTAAACACGAGCACAATGATCAATGCAGATGTGCAACACAGATAGAGCATGATCTAGAAGCATGCACAAACATCATAAATCACCAGAGAAGCATCCACAACAACTGAACTTACTAGGATCACATCATCTTCATTCAAGAACACCAAGTAAAGCAACAAAATGAATGTCAGAACATAATTGCTCATAACTCGATCAAATCTTCATGCAGATCTCTAAAACTTAATGTGGATAAACTAGATGTACTTGATAGGAAACCCTTTAATCCACAACCACTAATCATCAACATACTGATCTAACCAATAGACTGAACTTCACTTCACCACTGACAACCTGCAACTTATTTCATTATAATTTTCCCAATATCCTCGACATTTACAGCTTCTAAAATCTTCAAGGCCAATCATGTTGAAATTAATGAAAACTACATATTAGTAACACAACCACAAGATCCAACATTATTTACATGAGATTTTATAAATGGTTTTTTAAATGGATTTAATAGGTGGAATTTGTGATTGTAGAAGAAGCAAATTGTGATGTAAAGTTTGAGTATGGATGGTCTAGAAAACTAAAGTCACAAGCAGATTCGATGGTGTTACCAAGTTCAACAATACATTTTGGGAGCTCATGTAGAAAAAAAGTTCATTGCATAGGGACATTGGATACTGGGAAACTGAGACTCTGTATTTTAAGCATGCAATGAAGTGTATTCATTCTAGGGATTACTCATTCTTGGAATGTTCAAACCGAGATTGAACCTGAATGTAGGAATGGAAATTCCACCTGATCATTATGTATGTATGGGAATTTCCTACATTTTGTTCGGTAGATTTGTTTGGTTCCTAGAAGGAACCATGATAATAAGAATATGAAAAACAAAGGGACTTCAATGTGCAAATGGAGGTTGGCCTTCCTTCATTTACAATTCTTTACCAGTCACCACATTCCATGTGCCTTGATGTGATTCATCCCTTGGATTTCCTCTCATGTAGTTGTCTTATCCTACATGTGTCTTACTTCTATAAAAGGCAAAAAAAATATTTTTAAGTTAATTTTAGAATTTGTAAATGTCAGAAGATCCAAAAATTCTCTATGTTTAGTTTCTTTTTTGCTATTTTCTAAATCATTTTGGACTAAAACATTGTATGCACATATAAATTAATCAATATCAAAGTCAATTTGATAGCTACCTATCTCATTTATCTTTTATAGTTGGTTTTGTTAGTTCATCTGAACAAGACTGTGTGTTGCTCTATTTAAGGGTGCATATAGAGCCTACTCGGTGTCCAAACTAAAACCCCCTTCTTGAAAAGATATCACCATTTTATTCCTAGATGAGAAGCAATCTAGAGACGTATAAAGTGGTTTTCTTGGATTTGACTAAATCTTGGGGCATGCATGGAGAATAACCAAGAGAAATTTTTATTTTTTAGTATTTTGATGCTTTATTTTAGATTAGACGTTTAGACTCTTGAAAATGTTCCAAAAAGATAGATGAATGAAAGAAAATTTATTGAAAATATTTCATTTTCTATTAAATTACTTAATGCTTAAAGCTAAATCTACCTAAGTGATAGCAAAAATTATTTGATGTTCATGAAATATTACTACAAATATTTTAGTTTCATGAGATTATTTTATGATCAAACTCAAAATCTTGTATCTGATGCTTATGATTCTTAATGAAACTGGAAATAACCATAGAACCCTTGAGATTAAGAACAATATCACATCATACCCTAAAGCGAACCTAGTATGGTCAAGAACTAACTACCAGAGCATTGGGATTAAGATAATTCAACTTTTTCCTATTATATGGATACCCTAGGTTTCCCTCATTTAGTCTTTCAAGTAAAGTTAGGTTCTTTACAGTTTTCCTATGAGGATTTTATCTACACTATTGTTGTGAGTAATATCATTGTCAACAGGAACTGACACTAGAAGGAGGGAAGTCATTTTACTTTTCTTTATATCTTTCTCTCCATGTTTTGTTTAGGAATCTATATTGGTTCCAAGTTTAAAAGGTAGCTTGTAAGGTGAAAGTCTAATGCAAGCCGGTATTTTGAAAATGGAAGTTGAAAAACTTTGAAAAAATTATTAACAAGAGATTACATCCTTTGAGTTTATTCACCTTTGGTAGAGTCAAGGAGTGTAAAATTCACAATACAACTAATCATGGTGAGCTCAATTGTGAAGTTTTTTTAACTAGGGTAAGTCTTGCTATGTATAAGGTGACTCCATTATCAAAAGTAGTATTAACTTGTAGAAGAAAGGGATTGTTAACGAGAAATATGTTGAATCTTGAAAGAGAGTATAACCCTAGTGGAATTGAAAATGTTAAAAATTTAACTAATATATCAAAATAGTTTGATAACTATAATTTTTATGAAGAAAATCTTAAGGTTTTGCAGGAAGACAAGTGAGAATGTCGAGACTCAAAAATATTACACCAAAAATGAGGAAATGGCATCAATGAGTCATCATACTCTTCATACGTGGAAAATGTAAGTGAAGAGAACAAGCAGGAAAATCGAGTGGGAGACATGTTTTTTTTTTTCCAAACTAAAAATTCTCAAGCTAAAAAATGAAATTTTCCTAATTTTATGCAAGATACAAAGTATCAAGTTTTTAATTTTCCTCTCTCTAATAACAACATAAATTGTGATATTGCTTGGTCTAACAAAGTTCAAAGTGAAGACATGGCCAAAGTTCAAAGTTCAAAGTGATAATTTTAGAGGAGAAGAAAATAAAAAAATGGGCACAGCCATTCATGGCATTGAATAAAGCAAAGAGGGAAACCATGAACTACGGCTGAAAGAAGGTAGAGTATTGACAAATCATAGAAAGTGTGTGCAATTGACCTTTAATGAGATTTTTTTCATACATATGAGCCAAGTTATTGGTAAGTACACCTTTGAATTTATGTTTGTTAAACATAGAAAATTTAAAGAAATTCATTGTTACAGTAGAATGTTTGAAATTTATTCCAGTGAGTTTAAGGATAAACCTATTGTAATTCATACCAAAACAACAATGGAAATAGTCATTGAACTTAAAATAAATTTCTTTATTAGGGTTAGTCTTTTGTTAGATGAGGGTTTTGGTTAGTTAGGGTTAGTTTGCTTTTGTAGGTTTTTTTTTCCATTTTCTTTTCTTTTTCTTTGTTTTTCTATTTGTCCCTTTGCATTAGCAAATTTTGCTTAATTTATCATATGCATGAGATTTAATTCAAAAATTTGTAGCATTGTGATGTGAAATGTAAAATGATAAAACCATACACAATAAATACACAATTTAAAATGTATGAAAAAGCTAAATATATATATGTGTGTATGTATGTGTGTGTATCACGTATATACATGGAAGTATCCAAATTATTGCTATAAAAAAAGATCAAAAAAAAAAGAGGGAGCTGAGCTGCAGATAGGAGTAGCTATTTAGTTAATCTAGCATGCCTCATCCATCAGAGCTAAATATCCTACATAGGCAATTTCTTGGTGAACTTCAAAGTCAGGAGTATGGAGGTTAGTTATGAACAACCAGAGTGGAACCACTTCCCTATGTTCCAAGAACTGAGGAATATCATCCATGGAAGGGATTCCAATGGTTGGGTGTGCAATAGATAGAATAGTATCCAAATTCTCCAAATATTCAAGTCACACTATCCAATTCACAACTAATTGAACATCTTCAATAGGAAGCCCAATGTCTAGGAGAGATGCTACAAAGTGAGAAGCCAAGTTAGAATAAAACTGGTAGTCAGCTCTGGATTCCACATATTGTTCCCCAAGGACTAAGCACAAGTTTGGCACAGTGAAACTGGTAGTCCGAATAAAGAAAATCTTTTCATGCCTTTGAGTTGTGATACAACCCTTGGAAGAAAACATTCTGGCAGTGAGAGAAAGTCAGGAAAATTAGAGTATCCATGACCTAGAAGCAAGCAAGCACTAGCAGAACAAAAAATCCAAAATAAAAAGAAGGCAAAGCAAAAGTGTGAAGAATTAGAGAAAAGTGTGAAATTTATAGAAAACCATGAGGAATTTGCGGTACATAGTTTCCTGGACTGAAGTTTTTGAAATCGTAAGCAAGGTGGCAACCAGATGAGTTTCTCCAGAGCGGAATGTTAAATCAAATTAATTTTTACACACAATTGGTGAAAATTTGCTTCAAATTTGACCAATATGAAGATTGTGAATCAAGCAAGTTAAAGATTTCAAAATTAATGGTGGTCATTTCATTGTGTTTTTATTAAGTCGTATTAATCATGAAGGTTCCCACCTATGCAAAGTAGAAAGAAAAATGAATCCAGTACAGTAACACACATCATCACCTGGGAAATTTGAAAGAAAGGATCATGCACATTGAGGCATGCAAATTTAATTTAGAATAGTGTGATCATGTTTAAGTGTTAACATGACTTTCTTGATCCATTAATGTGGTGCAGCACCATCAGATCAAAATTGTTAGCTGAGTATTTAGTAGTTGCCATAAAATTTGATTGGAAGGGTAGTAACTAATGGTTCTAAATTTAGATTTAAATTTGGCGATTAAGTTGTTGGTTGCTAAATTTTAATTTATGCATATTTTCTAACATATAGCGAGTCGTAGTTAGCTAGAATTTGGCATAAAAGTGGTAAATTTTAGCTAGGAATACACATCAATAGGGAATTATTAAATGAGTTTTTTGGAAGTAGTGAAACAATGAAGGGATTTTCATTGAATGCAAAATTAAAAGGTAACCTTCGCTACCATTGTTTAATTCCCAACCTAATAGCGACATTCATTGCTTGCAAGTTGAAATGAGCTATCAATGAAATATCCAAAGAGATATACAAATATATACATATATCAACTCCTTAGGCCATCCAAATATCTCTATTGGGGCTATGGATGTATGGCTAACAATAGAGCTATGTTTGGAGGAATTACAGAGATAACCTTGTCGAGGCTATGGACGTTTGACTAGCATCAAGGCTCTATCCCTGGTTGGCTTTGCAGGATTACCAAATTATGTAGTACAATGTCAATGAATTGATTTTTTTCACTGAGTTCCAAAAATTGGAATTAATCAAAACACACACAGACATTTCTATAGGAATTTTACTATTTTTATGTTAGAATCTAGGTAAAGGTAAAGAGTTATTATTTTAAAATATGAATAAATTATAATTTATGACAAGTGATTTAATCTCAAGTTTTGGTTTAAATTTGGTTTTATTGGTTGCAAGTTGTGTGGTCTCACAACATGCCCCAAGACTGTAATACTTGGGGACCCCAAGTGAAAACTAACACTTATGGCAGGTGTTGGCTAGTTGGAAAGGTCATCAAAAGTGAAAAGTAAAGAGAAATATTTTTGTTAAACAGTACTTCATAATTCAATTGTTCTGGGTACCGGGTATTAGGAACTGAGAATGTTTAGAAGGAAAAAGGTAATGCAAGTGTTGAGAAAAGTGTTCCAGTTTGATAGTCAAGGTCCGGTAAAGATGGAAATTATGGTAAAACCAAATTTTGGGAAAATCATGTGTAAAACTAAATACCGAGTATTGGGTACTGGGTAAAAATGCAAAGCAAAGTTTTAAAATTTTAAGGTTATCTAAGAAGTATGATAGTCCAATAACCCAGTATAAAATGATAATTACACAAGAATATAATATTTTCTTGAAATTCTATTATTTATGATGGAGTTATATGATAACGATTTAATAATGGTTTTATTTAATAGGTGGAATTTGTGATTGCAGGAGAAGCAAATTGTGATGCAAAGTTTAGGTATGGGTGGTCAATAAAACTAAAGTTGCAGGAAGATATGATGGTGTTACTGGGTTGAACAATATACTCTAGGAGCTCATGCAAAAATAGAGTTTGTTATAAAGGGACATCGGATATTGAGAAACTGAGACTCTGGATTTTAAGCATATAACGAAGAAGTGTACTCATTCTAGGGATTACTCATTTGTGGAATGTTCAAACTGAGATTGAACCTGAATGTAGGAATGAAAATTCCAATTGATCATTCTATATGTATGGGAATTTCCTACATTCTGTTTGGCGGATTTTTCTAGTTCCAAGAAGGAACCCTAATAATAAGAAGATGAAAACCTGAAGGACTTCACCATGTAGATTGAGGTTGACCTTCGTTGACTTCATTTGCAATTCTCTTACTAGTCACGACATTCCATGGGCCTTGATGTGATTCATCCCTTTGATTTCCTCTCATGTATTTATCTTATCTTACATGTGTCTTACTTCTATAAAAGGCCAGGGGATACTTCTTTTTAAGTTCAAAATTTGTGGATGTTCGAAGAGCCAAAACCTATATAAGTTTTTTTCTTTTTTCTTGTTTTCTGAATCATTTTGGACTAGAAAGTTGTATGCACATAGAACTTAATCGATATCGAAGCCAATTTGATAGCTACCCATCTCATGTATCTTTTGTAGCTAGTTTTGTTAGTTCAATTGAACAATACTATGTGCTACATTATTTAAGGGTGCATATAGAACCTACTCGGTGTCCAAATTAAAACCCCCTTCTTTAAAATCTCACACCATTTTATGCCTAGTTGTGCAGTAATCTGGCGATGTATAAAGTGGTTTGCTTTGATTTGATTAAATCTTGGGGCATGCATGGAGAATAATTGGGAATTTTTATTTTTATTTTAGTATTTTGATGTTTTATTTTAGATTAGATGTTTAAATTCCTAAAAAAAATCCAAAAAAATAGATGAATGAATGGAAATTTATTGAAAATATTTCATTTTCTATGAAATTGTTGAATGCTTAAAGCTAAATCTACTTAAGTGATAGAATTTTTTTTTTATGTTCATGAAATATTATTGAAAATCTTTTGATTTCATGAGATTATTTTACGATCGAACTAGAAATCTTGTATCTGATGCTTATGATTATTAATGAAACTAGAGATAATTGTAGACCCCTTGAGATTAAAAAAAAATATCAAATCATACCTTGAAGCAAACCTATTTTGGTGAAGACCTGACTACCGAAGCCTTGGGATTAAGCTAAGTCAACTTTTTCCTATTATATAGACACCTTAGGTTACCTTGGTTCAGTATTTCAAGTAAGGATAGGTTTTTCACAGTTTTCTTGTGAGGTTTTTATTTGCACTATTGCTATGAGTAATATCATTGTCAACACTTATGTAGAGCCATTTTATGATGAGCTAATGGAATTGTGGAAAGGAATTGAAGAAATTCAATCTTTAAGGGATGGTCATTCAGTTAAATTCACTTTAAGAGCTTCCTACATATGGCATATTGATACCATGGATTTTCTGCTTGTAACTTAAAGGATTTTGTGAGGCACTCAAGAATTTTGTGTAAGTATATTTAATGTGGACATCATTCTTACCTTAAAATGGATCATTCATATCAATAACAAAAACATGGTTCAATGATCAAGAAGAGAATCATGAAGCACCATTGCTAATAATAGGTGATTACATTGTTAGAATGGACAAAAAAGAATGTCATTTATTGAAAATGATGGGAATTTTGGTAGTAGATATGATCCATGTAATGAAAGTGGTGTAAAAAGGTTGCACATATTCTATAACTTGCCATACAATAAGGATATAGCCATTAGGCATACTATTGTCTTTATTCATACTAAGAAAAATATAGCCTATGCTATTATAGAAAATATTTTTTGTGATTTTGATACTATTTCATCATGTGAATACTTTCGACAACTAAAGATTCATTGAAATATTTGGGTTGAAAAATATGATGATGAAAAATATAGAAAACCTAGTGCTCCTTATGTTTGGACAAAGGAACAATGTGCAAAATTCTTATAGTTGATGTCTTAGACTCACTTTCCCACTAGAGATGTAAGTAGTAGTATTAGAAGCCAAACTAATATTAATATATCCTATAGAATGATATATGAAGGTTTTGAAAAAAAATGTTTGTACTAGGGAAAAACCGGAAGGCAGCATGTCTAAGGGATATTCAATGCAAGAGGCCATGGTATTTTGCACAGAATATATGAAGGATTTAAAACTATCAATCGACATGTATGGGATAATGACAAAGAATAGATAGTTGCAGGTGAAGTATTAGAAGGAAATGGATTTCACTTCAAGCTATCACATCAAGAAAGAAGTTTGATACATGCCTATATTCTTCAAAACACATCTTCATTCGATAAGTGGCACAGGTAAAACAAATTACACAATAATTTATTTATTCAATTAAATTTACACATTTATATTATTAATCTTACTATTTGTGTGTTAATATTAAATGTAGAAAATATGAAGACAACCAAGTTTGGAAGCAACATCGACCTCAAAAGCGCAGACCTCATGTTGATTTGATTGTAGGTGGTCCTTTTCCAAAATTTGAAGAATGGATTTTGAGTGCAATTGGTTATGCAAAAGAAGAAGGTCAAGATAAAAAAATTGATTAAAGTGAGCTTTCATAATCTCCACATTCATGGGCTATGTGTATTAGTGGAATGTGGTCCTATGGTAGTCATTTAAGAGTGGAAGAAAAAGACAAAGGAAAGACAAATTGTGACTGTGTTGTTAGTAATGAATTTCTTCATGAAACTGAGAAGAAATTTAATGTTGGATTCATCCAACAAATTATTTAAGTGGACTATTGTGAAAATAGTCCTATATTATTAAAATGTAAGTGGATCCAACCATCCACAATACAATTAATGAGTATGGATTTGTATGCGCAAATACAAGACAATTTTTATCAGAGATGGATGAGCCGTATGTTTCCCTTCTTAAAATTAACCAATCATTTCTAATTGATGATGTAAGAAGCCCATGATGGTAATATGTCATTCAAACAAAGTCTCATTCAAAATAAAAATTCATGGAAGTTGTTGATATCGTTCCTCATAGGAAATGTGTTAATTTACAAGAAACATTCAAAGAAGTGGATGAAGACGATGATGGAGTGTTTGAAGAAGACATTTTGATTACCAATAAAGAGATTGGGAGATAGAATATATTACATGTCACAGATGAGGATGAGGAAGAAAATCAAGAATATGCAGAAACGAGTGATTAGGATTCTGATCTTGCTAGCAATGCAGATGATTATGATGATGTTTTGTTACCTTAAGAGATTATCTTTTCACCTAAAATTTGGTTATATGCATGGTGGACTTTATTATTGAATGCAATAAAGATCTGAGTATAGGTATGTGTGAAGTAATTTTTCCCTTAATCTTCTTTTGATTTTTGGCTTTTATACTTTTAGCTATGGGATGAATTCATTCTTAAAGAAAAAGTGGTTTTGAAAGACATGAAATGTGCCACGTGGTGGTTGCATGAATTTTGTTTATCATCTTCCTTTCGGGAGAAATTTGGGGCACATGTCATCTTGGCAGGGATTTTCTCTAACCATATTTTCATAAATTTGAGATTCCCTTCCCACTCGACATGTCATCTCTTCACTTTGGGAAAGTTTCACTTTTGAGGATCGATCTCTTTATGGAGTTTTTTGAGGCGTGTTGGACCTTTCTTATCTTCAAGTTGGAATCTTCGAGTCAATACCATCAATCTATGTGATTGGTAAAATAATATTTTTCTAGTCTATTTCCTAAGATCCGATTGTTTCCATATGGTGGTCTTTGCTAAATATCTAAAGGAAATTACTGAGGTAGTTTTGAATTAAAGAGCAACAATTACTGCAATCTAATCAAATATCTATGATTAGATCATGAGCTATTAGATGCATGCATCTGGAAGTATTTGCTTCTGGAATGTTGGTGGTGGTTCTCTCCTTTTCAGCTATAAATAGGAGGCAGTGACAGAAAGAAAAAGAGTTTTCTCCAAATGTTCTTTTAGCTTTCCAAAAGTTCTTTTCTCTGGTGTGTTATATTGTTTTAACTCAAACTATTATCAGATTTGCATTTGACCTTTATTTTAAAGTTCATTTGATATTTAAGTACAATTTGTTTAGAAGAAATCTTTGAAACTGTGCATGTTATGGCCTTTTTCAAATTCCTTCTTTATGTTTTTCATTTAGAATAAACACTGTTTTAAGCTTAATTCAATAGTTTGAGTAGTTGATTCCCATGTTGTAGGCTTCTATGATATAATAATAACTTATAGAAATTGGATCATGTCTTTTGAAATTCTCCATTTTCTTTAAGAGTTTTTTTTTTCATATTATGTTCTGAAAGGAGGGAGGATTTCTATGATTTTTGAATACATGTTTATGTTAACTTTTTGGAACTTT
The DNA here is from genome assembly GCA_007258455.2 of Sequoia sempervirens. Taxonomy (NCBI): domain Eukaryota; kingdom Viridiplantae; phylum Streptophyta; class Pinopsida; order Cupressales; family Cupressaceae; genus Sequoia; species Sequoia sempervirens. The sequence goes on along the minus strand of VDFB02105785.1, from coordinate 84,700,160 downwards.
TATGCTTGATCGGACCTTAATGAGCACTTCTCGTGGGGAGATTTGAAAGACTATATTGTGCTTGTATTTAACCTTTGTTTCTTGTTCTCTTCCCAATAATGAAGGGTTGTGGCATTTTGTGTCTATTATATCATTCATAGAAAATAATTAGGTTTTAAATGTTGTAAAAGATTTGGTGCATTGCCATTCCATGTTTTATATTTAAATTTCCTTCTACCTTTTCTCCAAACTCAAAGAAGAGACGAATTTGTATAAAAATCCAGAAGGTATTCAATAAGGCACAAACTGGTCCCCCACTCACTGAATTTCCGATAAGGTTATTGGAGAGATACAAACTTTGATGATCAACAGTTTTTTTTTTTTGGCACACCCGGTTGGACCAAAAAACCTCGCCAAATTAGAAGTTTAAAATATTTCTAAAATTAGGTTGCAAAAAGAAGCTAAAAATTTCATGCCTAGAATCTAATGTAGGAGTATCTAAGGGTACCAAGCAATCTTGCATCCCCAAAAAAAATATTGAAATTTTCTCATTTTGATTTTTTTTTTTTGGTTTGTTGGTGGCATCTTGTGGGCAACAATTTCAATTATTTTAAAATCTCTTCAAATGTAAAAATCTTCTGGGTGAATTTGAATTTATTTCCAATTCAAATTGGAAGTGTTGGGAGGTGTGAATTAATAAAAATATTGAGAGTTACAAAAGCCCACACCCAAGCATGAGGGAGCTACTATTGGGTGATGTAATTCAATAATACATTAAAAAAATGCATTGAAATAATGATAAGAGTTATAGGAGCCAGAAAATGAGGTAGTGGAGTTAGATTGTGGAGAAGAAAAATAGGGAAAATGAATTTATTTCTGCAAGAAAAATTGAATGAGGGAGGTTACCATGCCCAAGAAGGAATAATGAGCAATCTAGAGGCTTGACTGGCATTTTGGAGGAGTGAAAGATTGTTTGAGTCGTGACTATGGGACCCAGTTTTAGTAAATTCAGCATAACTTTCACATACGGTAACAAAATCAAGAATTTCAAAATGATTTGGAAAGTTGAGAACGAGGCACACCAAACCCATAAGGCATTTTAAAATATTTGTGATGATGGAGCAGTGATAAAAAAAAGTGACAGGTTTGTGGAATTGTAGTGATTCTTGTTTGTAGAATTGATTTCAATTTATCATATGCAATGCTAGTAGCATATGTTGTTATGGCTGCACATTGTATGTAAAAATGTAATTATTCAATTTTAATGAAGAATATTTGGTTTTATTTTCCAAAAAAAAAAATTGTTACAAATGTTTTCAATTTTTGAAGTAAGATTGTTGGTGGTGTTATGGCTACTTGGATGAGTTGTTTGAGAAAACCCCCATCCTCGACTACATCAAATGGTATCATAGCAGGAAGATTGGTTGGAAAATGTTATAGCATTTTACTAGTAAGAAGAGTTGAAATAAGTTTGTAGATTTTATTCTCCAATAGAGATTAAGGCTAGGTATAAGGTGCACAAGAGAGAGGTGTGTCTTCTAGAAACAATCTCTTGGGTAGAGGACAAGTAAGATTGAGTTTTTTGCAGGAGTACTTGTGACTACAGAGGATTGGTACCCTAAAGCGAGAGAGATTATTGTGAAGAATTTTAACTGCAAAGGGACTTCTAAGTCTTTGAAGATGTCTTTAAAGAAGAGGAAAGGATGGGTCATGAGAAGGCCTGTGAGGATTTTACCTATGGAGTTGTGGAAAGAAAAGATGTTTAAAAAATGGGTTTTTGAAGAATTAAAGAAGATTGAGGCTAGAGTGGAAGCTTTGGAAAGATATTACTTTCCTGATAAATTTGTGACCGCAGCAAAGGAGAATTAAATTGCAACCATAGAAGTGGCAACATATAAGAAGGTTGAATAGGAATATGTGGGAATGAAGAAGTCCCATTATTTTTCTAATAAAAATTTATTTTCAAGTCAATTTGTATATGCAAGTGAAGAGAAGAAAGAGGAAAAACAAAGATTTGACAAAAAGGATAGTGAAAAGAAGAAAGCTAAAATGAAGAGTTGTATCCATATGATGGAAATGGCATGGAGAGAAATCCATGTGGGAGTATCCCACACAAATGATGTTGAAAGAAAGCAAGAAAAGAAGAAAGGCACAAGGAAAAAATGGAGAAAGAAAGAGGTAGCAATAGATGTGCATTTTGTTGAGGACATAAAAGAAATAAAAAATAAAATTACATACATAGGGAAAGAGATTGAAACAACAAAAAAAGAGGTATTATCTCCTTCTTTTGAGTTTTACAAAGTAAATATTGATTTTCATGTAGAAAATATATAGGAATATTGTGATTGTGAAGTTGGGGAAACAGTAGAGGAGCAAGAATACATACTGGAAAATCGTCATTCATATCATATTTGTGAAAGAAAAATTGATTTGAAAGAGATAAATGAATTTTTGCATGAAAAGGATAGTATTGTTGAAGAAGATAACCATGAAGTTGCAACGAAGTTCAATCCATTGAAGGATACGGAAACATTAGAATTTTTGTGAAAATAAAGTGAAGAAGAGTTTATGGGGAAGAAAGTGAATAAGGAAATTGAAGAAGTAGCAGCAAATGAAGAAGAAGGTGACTTATTAATACATATTGTAGAAGTAGAGGAGTGGCTTGTGTTAACAACAGGTGAAACAAAAGTTGCAACAAACATTTAGGTAAAGTTTGAATTTTTCAGAATTATTTGTTGATAAGGAAGAGGTTGATTTATATGAAAATGACATGGTTTACAATAATGGATATGAGATTGATACACTAGTAGGGAAAGAGGAGAATATTGAGATAGGTGTTGATTTTTCAAAATTTGTTTAAGTTGATGTTCAAATTGATTTGTATTTTGATGATTTGGTGAAAGAAAGTGAAATGGGAAAGATGGTTATGGTCATCAATAATAGGTTACAAATTGAAAAACAAAAAGGTATGATAAACTTTATTGATAGAAGAAGAGGAGGATGAAGGAAGACAAGGAGTTGAGAAAGATGTAGGATGGAAAGAAGAACTTCGGTATAGTAAAGTGAATTTCATGAGGGAAGAAAAGAGGGTGAGGATGAAGGAAGGAAGAGCTAAGAAGTTCTAGAGTAGTGCGAAGAAAAATAAACAAGTAAATAAGGAGGATAGATGATTGAAGAACAAGCACTTAACCTTTAAATGTTCATGATCTCCAACTCATGGAACATTTCTTCTTACCCTAGGTGTTTGATGCAGGACCATCTAGGGTACCAAGAAATCATGCATCCCCAAAAGCATATTTAAATTTTGTCTTTTTTATTTTTTTTATTTTGATTTGTTGGTGACATCTTGCAAGCAACAATTTTAATTATTTTAAAATATCTTCAACTGTAAAAATATTTTGGGTGAATTTGAATTTAATTTCTAGTCAAAATGGAAGTTTTGAGAGGTGTGAACTAATGAAAATATTGAGAGCTACAAAATCCCACACCCAGGCATGAGGGAGCTATTATTGGGTGATGTAACTCCATAATACATTAAAAAAATGCATTTAAATAATGATAAGAGTTATAGGTGCCAGAAAAGGAGGTAGTGGAGTGAGATTATGGAGCAGAAAAATAACGAAAATGAATTGATTTTTGCAAGAAAATTTGAATGAGGGAGGTTACCCATGCCCAAGAAGGAATAATGAGAAATCTAGAGGTTTGACTGGCATTTTGAGGGAGTGAAAGATTGTTTGAGTTGTGACTGTGGAACCTAGTTTCAGTAAATTGGGCATAACTTTCTCATATGGTAACGAAATCAAGAATTTAAAAATGATTCAAAAAGTTGAGAACAAGGCACACCAAAAATATAAGACATTTTAAAATATTCATGATGATCAAGAAGAAATGATAAACATAAGTGACGGGTTTGTGGAATTATAGTGATTCTGTTATGTAGAATTGATTTTAGTTTAGCTTATGGAATGCCAATAGCATATGTTGCTGTTGTGGTTGGACATTATATGTAAAAATATAATTATTCAATTTGAATGAATAATATTTGGTTATATTTTCCATAAAAAAATTGTAGCAAATGTTTTCAATTTTTGAAGTAAGATTGTTGGTGGTGTTATGGCTACTTGGATCCAGGTTGTTTGAGAAAACCCCCATCCTTGACTACATCAGAATCCAAACAAGTGCATCCTCAAAGAGCCAATTCTAGTACTCCCAATTATGTGCCTTAGTATCTAGGAGAAGAAGACTTACAGGTTTTGTATCCCTTCTAAGGAGTAACAGGGTGAGAAGTCAAAGCCCAAAATCTATAGCCTTATCCACTCCACCTGGAGGCTGAACTTTTCAAATCAGAATACCAGTATCCTTGATTCATAGGAATATGTTCTCCATGGATCATGTAGTTTCTCCTGCTCCTATAAATTTTATAACCTAGGATAGTGGTAGTCTGCTACAACCGCTTATGCTCCCAGACGTATGGCCTATTATACCCACTAATTCCCTTAAGGCTATTCCAAAATTTTCTAGAGAAGACTTCAAAACCCCTATGAACACCTACAAGATATAGTGGAGATATGCAGGGTACATACCAGAGTTTAGGAAAACATTTCTCTTAGACTATCGGCTTCTTCGTTTAAAGGAAAAGAACAAGATTGGTATCAATATTTGTCTTTTGATTTTATCGTCTCCTGGGATCAGCTCAAAGAGATTGTTTGAATGCTTCTCAGAGAAGGGAGATCTCTCCTCGTTAATGCATCAATTAATCATCATAAAAAGATCTAGACAAGAGGCCATGAGTGATTCAACACTAGGTTTCACAAAACCTAGAAAAGAATCCTTGTAACTACCTGATCCCCTACTGCAATGGAATTTATATTTTACCTTAAGGATTTTAATTCAGAAATCACAGTTATGATAACCTCTATGGGAGGGGATATCTTACCTAACACATACAATTTGGTTGTGTGTATGAAGAATAGTTTGATCAATGTTAGGAAGCTTCCACCATGACCTCCAATTCTTGAATTCATAGAAATTTTTGGTCATCCTTGGTAAGAAGCTACTCCAAGCACTTTAGCTTCATAAGTGGCAATATTAGTTACACCACAATCCATGTACGTGTACCCCACCACACATCCAAGTACATTAAGCTCTCCCTCTCTAGAAATAGACATCAACAATATGAAGAGTCTCATGCGATCTTTTTCTAATGAGCTAGTCCTCATCAAATAGTAGAAAGTGGCACCTCTGAAGTAGGCCAGTTAGACCTATCAAGGGGGAAGGCCATCCTATCAACATAACACATACCAAGGACTCTCCAAGGGAGGAGGTCAACAATCAGCATCCACAAACTAGATAGTTTCGGTCACTATGGTACTATAGAAAATCAAGGACAACCAAATTAAAGAATTAATCCTAGTGTAGAACAACCTGGCAGAAGACGAAAATGTATGGTGCTTCTCATGTAGTGATAGTCACATGCCCTAAAATTTTCTAAGGGGAAATTTGTAACAGAAGATAGTGGAACAAAGAAACAAGGGCATGCTCCTGAATACAAAGGAATATCAGTCTTCTGAAATTGAAAATGCCCACTTTAGAGTGCAAATGCAAGGAATTTCCTTAGAACAAGAGATAGATACTACATCAGACCAAGTGCTATTTTTGTGGATGGAGGAAGAGTATGCAGTATTTGTGAACAAGGATCTGACAACTAGTGTTCCACAAGTACAATCAGACTACAACACACAATCCAAAAGAAGGCTTATGGGAGAATACATACAACAAGCTCTATCACATCCACAACTATGTCAACTATAGCCACAAGAAAAGTAGGCTCCATAGGCCACTACCTGACCTATTTAGTAGTCATGAACTCCATTGTTTCCAAAGAAGGAGTCGGACAAGATTTTGAGCCCATTCACGACAAATCATTTCCACTTGAAGACGAGAGAGATACTGACATTTAAACCCAAGGTCCCGCTAGTCAGAACTCTCATTGTGCTGGAACAATTGAAGAAGGTGCCTGCCAATGTATCTCTATGGGATGTCATATCCATTCCTAAACAAAAGATGTTTCTCTAGGAAGCATTAAAGAAGGAAGAATAAATACTACAGATGGATACAACTGCATCATGCGATCAAGGTAAAGATAAAGATCACATATCAGACCCTCAATCTTTGAAGGCTACAACTTTTGTGAATGATGCAAGTAATGCAAAAGAGAAAGAGGTAAGCAAGCCAAATCCCACACCTTTCTTTTTGACACTTATTGTGGTAGATAAGTTTTTGCATAATAACATGATCGATTCGGGAGATAGTATAATGGACATGCCAAAACAAGTTGGCGATGCCCTAAAGCTTGAGTATGAGCCCCTTGAGAAGGGAATCATGCAATTAGATGGAAAGAAGGTTCCTATCTCAACTACATCAAATATCTATTTTTACCCTTCTTCTCATTTCCAAGCCAAATGGTCACAAAAGAAATAGTGGTGATAGACATTCCCCTAGTCTTCAAAATGTGTCTTTCCAGAGATTTCACCACAAATATTGGTGGATATTTAGTGCTCGATTGGTCTCACCTAATATTAAGAACCAAGTATGGGGCTAAGATGAAAATCTTGTCTAAATATTTGCATCCAGAACACATAGTGGACAATGTAGTCCTATTCTTTTGAAGCAACACATACCTCCTTCTCATAAAGGAAAAGGTATTATGTAGAGATGCTAGAAGATGAAGAAGACATGAGTAATCGGGCCCCTGAAGAGGAGGTCCTCCTCAACCAATTCATCAACTCTGACCTGTTCAACAAATTTCATGTGATGGGACTAGTCACCTATGTGATCTTCGATGATGATCAAGTCTTTATGAAATTGATAAAGGATAAAAAGGAATATGATGCTTCGGGTGACAACCATCTATGGACATTATATTTTGATGGCACCAAGTACAAATTCAGTTTTGGAGTAGGTGTATAACTAGTGTCTGTGATAAGATCAGAGACCCTGAAGGCTTTTCATTTTCATTTCCTATGTTTGAACAATGATACGGAATATGAAGCCTTGGTTCATGGTATGATAATTGTAGAAAAAATAGGCGTAAAGAGAATGCAATCATTCAAAGATTTAGAGTTAGTGGTGAGCCAGGTCTATGGGCAAGCAACTACAAATAATATAAGAATGAAGTCATATAGACATTGGCTATGGGATCTGGTTGAAATTTTTGAAGCTTTTAATATACAAGTCATTACCCATTCTCAAAATAGTGTCGCCGATCAGATGGCTTCAAATAGTTTGCAATTTGAACAAGTTTCTGATTCAAAAATGAAGCAGAATGTAGTGTATATCATCGTTTGACTAGAAATTCCCAATAACGATCAAAACTAGCAAGTATCTAAAGATGACATATATATCACTTCCTTTTTATAGAAATCGGGAGAAGCTTTCAACCATTCACAGCCTGAAGTAGAATCTTTCAAGGGGTAAGTTATCCAGTTAAAAGGAAATAAACTTCATTAAGGTTTAATCTCCCTTCAAAATCTTTTTGACTGCAAGGAAAAAAATAAATAGTAAACAGAGGTTCATTGTGGATGTGAGGGATTATGAAGAGCTTGATGTCAGAAGTGGAAAAAATTTAAAGGTTGGAAGGGATTTTCTGTGGAAGGATAAGGAAAGACTAATGGATCTATGTTCTAGATATGATGGGGTCATAGCATGGTCCTATGATGATCTTAGAGGAGATGATCTAGGCATAATTCAACATACTATTGACTTAGCCAAAGGATCAAAGCCCATCCGACAAAAACAAAGGCCGATCAATCTAAACGTTAAATCATTGATGGCACAAGAGCTCACCAAATTGATCGAATCAAGGATCATATATCTGATTAAACATTCTACCTAGGTGTCTAATCTATTACCAGTTCAGAAAAAGAATGTAGATATTAGGCTCTATGTGGATTTTAGAGATTTGAATACAACCTCACTAAAAGACCACTACCTTTTGTTGTCAATGGAGTAGATCTTGTAGACTATGGCTGGATTGGAGATGTGTTCATTGCTTGATGGTTTCTAGGGTTATAACTAGGTATATGCGAATGAAGGTGACCAACATAAAAGTAACATTTACCAGTAGATGGGGAACGTTCGCATAAGTTCAAAAATGTTGTTCGGACTTTCAAATGTTGGTGCAAATTTTCAACAAGCAATGGATATTGCTTTCAGAGGATTAATTAATAAAATTATTTTAATATATTTGGATGACCAAATGATATTTTCAAAGTTAAAAGATGATCACTTTGATCATCTGGAAAAGGTTTTCCAAAAGTTTCAAAAATTTAGGATTTCCTTAAATCCCAAGAAATATGTTTTTGGAGTGCCCCAAGGTAAACTACTCAATTTTGTGGTATCAAAGGACAGAATAGTGATAGACCCTGAAAGGGTGAGATCTATAATGGAATTTCCCCTACCAATGAATCAGAAAGGGTTGCAATCTTTTCTGGGAAAGATCAACTTTGTCAGCAGGTTCATTTAATATTTTGCAGGCATCATGAGACCTATCACACTAATGCTAAAAAAGAACCTAATGTTCAAATGTACCCCTAAATTCAAAGCAGCTTTTGAGTAGATAAAGGTAGCTATGTTTGTCGCTTCAGTGTTGGTTAAACCAAAATTTTTGAAGGATTTTCTACTTTATGTATACATAAGCCAACATAACATAGCTTCAGTACTCACTTAGAAGGATGAAGGAAATAATGCAGAGCATCCTATTACATTTCACTCAAGAACTCTTAAATCATATGAAGCCAGGTATAAATTTGTTGAAAAGTAGGCTTTGTTGGAATATGTGCCTCAAACAATATAGGTTGAAACCTCCATTAGAGCAAAGTCGGTGTGACATCTTCATTGTCTGGTCGACTAGCAGTTTGATTCATTCTATTTTGAACAGGTCGTTGTGACCTTGTTACTGTCTTGTTAAAAGGTTACACTTTGGAGCTATCGCTGTGACAAGGAGTGTTCATTATGACCTCATAGTGCTCGGGAGACCTCTGGCTGGCAGGCCATTCAATCATGTATCGAGGAGACTCTTGGCAATATGGTCTTCGAGATGGCTAAGGGTTCTCGCTAAGAAGTCTTAGTGAAGTGTTAATGTCTCGCCAATAGGCTTATTGCTAGTGTCTTCGCTGTAACATATAGATCCCAGTGTGAGGTCCCAGCGAACAGTGAAAGCCTTGCTGATGGGGACACATCCAAACATTCTTCAGAGTAACTCAAAGTGGTTAGAGAAATGTCTTAGCAACTAAAGGATGTCTTGCTGATAGTCGATGGCTATTGGGGTAACTCAAAGGTCTCAGGAAGATGTCTCTGTAAACATTGAAGGTCTCACCAACAGAAACACCTTTTGAGGTCTTCGGTGTAGCTCTTGGAAAATTTTGGTCATCGGTGGAACATGGTAGTTTCAGTAAGAAGCCCCAGTGACTTTGATGAGTCTTGCTAATGATGAAGAGTCTTCGAAGTAGCTTAGAGATCTCGAAGTGAAGTCTTAGTGAAGGGAAATGTCTTGGTGACAGATGAACACTTCAAGGTAACCTTTCTATCTCAGTATGAACTCTTGGTGAAAGATGTGATTCTTTCTAACTTCTACTTGGCACTCGGTATGTCTGGGGACTTCGGTATAGCCTGTGGTGACTCACTATGATCTCCTGGCGAATGCGATAGGTCTAGGCGACTACTTGGTGACTCGGTGTAACTCATGAGGCTCGATAGAATGTCTTAGCGATAATAGAGACTCTTGGCAACATGAATATGAAGTTTATGTGGCATTGGCGAGACACTATTAGTGTCTCACCGAGATGCTAGTATAGTACAAATTTTGTTGACCATCTGACCGTCCTATGTGGATTCTTGTGGACTAATAGGAGAAGCCGAATTTGAACTGTTGGAAGGAAATCCGTTGCGATGGTTTTCTGTGGAAGTTCGATAGTCAGGGATTGCCATGGATATACTCAGAGATTGCAATTTGTGATCAGGTTGGATTATCGATTGGTTAGTTGGTTGTATCGACAGATTGTTTAGTGATTGTATCAATGGATGAATTCTATTCTATAGACTATAACGTGAAGGTTCTTGAAACAAATTGTACATGGTAAATGTTGTTGTAAACAGACATTAGAAAGATAAGTCTAAAACTTGTATATAAACTTTATTACTATAATACAAAGTGACTTCTCTTGGTGTGGCGAGTTTTTCTCCCATAAGGGTTTTCCCACGTATATCTGGTGTTCTTGTGTGATTGTCAAATACTCTATTTCTATTATCTGCTTCCTAGTGCATCTTAATTGGACTATAATTATAAATTTTAAAGTGTATCTACATTCTTTCCTGAGGTATTGATATTAGGAGATTTTTTTTCTGCATCTAATTTTCCTTACAAGTGGTATCAGAGCCTGGCTAGTTTTGTTATTCTTGTGGGTACTTTGGTTTTTTTTGAGTCAATTCTGTTCAGTGGGAGTCTTGTAGAAAATTGTTATTTTTGATTATAGGTTGAGATGGCTAGTACATCTGGAAATTTTGAAATAGAGAAATTCAATGGCAGTAACTTTGAGTTGTGGAAACCCAAGATGGAGGATCTTTTAGTGGATCGTGATCTTTGGATTGTTGTGGCTGGAGTGAAACCTACAGGCATGAAGCAAGAAGATTGGGACCTTGTAGATAGGAAGTCTAAGGGGCTAATAAGGCTCTGTTTGGCAGACTCAGTGCTTCTAAATGTGCATGAGGAGAAGACTGTCTCTTCCTTGTGTGGAAGAGACTAGCGTCTATTTATTAGGGGAAATCCTTGGTGAATAAACTATTCCTAAGAAAGAAGTTGTATTCTTTGAGAATGCAGGAAGGAGGGTCTATTGCTGATCATTTGAACGCATTTAATATGCTGATTTCTCAATTGACATTTGTTGGTGTGAAGACTGAAGAAGAGGATCATTGTATGCTATTGTTGCATTCTTTGTGAGACTCATGGGATTATCTGGTGATAGCTATTGGGAGTACAACATCAAATTTCAAGATGGAAGATGTTGTTGCATCTTTGCTGTCAGAAGAGATGAGAAGGAAATATTCTAAGATGGTGAAGGAAGCTCTTGCTGTCAGAGGAAGACCGAAAGAGAAAGGCAAGAAGAAGGACAAGAAGTCAAAATTGAAATTAAAGGGGAGATCAAAGTCTCTTGGCAAGAAGTCCAGGGTGAAGTGCTAGAACTATGGGCAACCTGGTCATGCCCGAAAGGATTGTAAAGAGGATAAAAAGAAGAATAAGGGATCTTCCAATAATGGTTCTTCTCATAGTGATGGTGAAGCCTTCATTGTAGCCTTGGCTACTCAGGCATCAGATGATGTCTAGCTGATTGATTCTAGAGCATCTTTCCACATGACATCTCACAAAGAATGGTTCATGAAGTATGAAGAATACAATGGTGGAAAGGTGTACTTAGCGAGTGATTCAACTTTGGAGATAGTTGGTCGTGGAAGAGTTAGAAGACAATTCTCTGATGGTAGAGTGAAGGGAATCAATAATGTTATGCACATACCAAGTTTGGCTCAAAATCTATTGTATGTAAGTATGTTGAATGACATTGGAGTACAAGTTACATTCTCTAGAAATGGCTACAAGATGACTAGAGGTTCGATGGTGCTGGCTAGAGGTGCTCGCATTGGTACCCTATACAAGCTGAATGCACATGCTGTTCAATGTAATAGTGTCTCTGGAAAGTCACTGAAAGCTGCTCATGGAGGTAAAGAGGGAAATATCTCTAATTATGTAAACTCTATGGAAGTAAAACTTCCTGCAGAGAAGAATATGCTTTGCATCATAGGTTAGGCCACATAGGAGAAAAAAGTTTAAAAACCTTGAAGAATAAAAACCTAGTAGAGGGGCTTGAAGATTGTAATCTTGAATTTGAATTCTGTGAACACTGTATATATGGAAAGCAACACCATGTTTCATTTTATTCTAGTCCTTATAAATCTTCTAGTTTGTGAGATTATATTCATTCAGATGTGTTTGGTCTAGTGAATGTTCCTTCTTTTTCTAAGTCAAGATACTGCGTGTCATTCACTGATGATTATTCAAGAAGAGCATTTGTATATTTTCTGAAGAGTAAATCAGAAGTATTCAGTTAGTTTAAAGAATTTAAAAATCTTGTTGAAAATCAGAATGGTAGATGTAACACCAAATAAGAGCTTTGCACAATAGACACACCAGAATCAAGATTAGAAGCACACATGCAATACAAAACTAAATCTAGAATGAAAATTCATACGTTAAGCAACAAAGAACATGGGAAAGTAAAAACGTAATTAAAACTAGAACAATCTCACCAATTTTCAAACGTATTTCCATGAATTATCTCGATTTCCCTTCTCCATTTCGCTTGTATAGTATAATTGCCCTCAGATTTTCAAGTTTGTGCAAGTATAGCCTAAGATAGTGATTAGCAAAATATCGAAGATTCAAGACAAAAGTGCTCTCCAAAGTTATCAAATTCACGAGAGAGATTGGAATGAAGAATGACAAATCAATTTATAGAAAATTGATTATTCGAACGACAGGCCAAGATTGAAAGATTAATGACATTGAGATTGATGATTAGACATGCATTCAGATAACTGATAGAAGGACATGAGTGATTCGAATTAGAATAGAATTAAAGACAATAAATGATTTAATCTTCAAGATTCGAATAGAAGGAAATATCTTTGCATGACAAAGATAAAGATTGATTAAAGCAACTCTCTGTTCGAATGCACGCACAACACTTAATTAATTAAATAAGAATATTTAATTAATCCCTGATGTACACACAATTGAGTTAGAAGTGGATGATTGCATGATTAGACGAAGAGATTACTCAAAGACGCCACTCAGACATTAAATCAATAGTTAACTAAACGATTAAAATAGATGTCAAGTTGAGTAAAAGTGAATACTTAGATAATTCACATAATTATCTAAAATATAGAAGAATGTGTTAAAATAGAATTAATGAATTAAATAATTCATTTAATTCAAGACTCAATATTCGAAGGATAATTAAATAAATAAGATTTATTTAATTAAATGACGAAGGGGATTTTAAATGAATAATTAAATAAATAATGACTTTATTTAATTATAGTTGAAGGCGATGAAGAATAAATTAAATAAGAATTTATTTAATTTAACCGGAAGAATAAGGTTAATTAGTAAGATAATTAAATAAGAAGCGTTTATTTAATTAATTAGATAGAATAAAGAGAAGTGAATTAATTAAATAATTAATATTATTTAATTAATAGAAGAATTAATAGAAGATGAATACTTAAATAATTGACCTTATTTAATCATGACCATGAATAATAAGAATTATGAAGAATATAGAAGTCGCAGGCTAATAACCAGATTTCGGTGTCTACATTTGCCCCTCTTTGATACAATGTCGTTTAGGCGTTGTGTCAAAGAAAATCAATGAAAATATGCCCCAGTCAAGCTCCGGATTAGAACAGGTGAAGGTATGCCCCCTCGGGAAAATTGACAAATTTTTGAAATGTTCAAAAAAATTTGGAAATGCGCTCGATTAGTCCAGTAGATAGGCAGAAATGCAATGCAGTTGACGGAAGGTGAAAAACTATTCATTTGCACCCACCCAGCTTAGAGATTTGAAAAGTTTGCTCTGACTTTCAGCGAGGATGTCTCCAGTTCCAGCCACCCATCATCGTGCTCTACAGGATCGACGTTCCAGACCACCGCGGACCGGTATGGACCTAAAACTTGTCTTTTGAAAATTTTCTATTTGCGCGCTTTTTGAAGTATTTATTGCATTTTTAATTGTGCGTCACATTTTCATTTGCACCGCATCTGTATGCGCGAACGACGCATCTGCTTGTGAAAAGCCGCATTTGCATTTTAACGCCAACCATTTAGGCTTAGTTTAGAAAAAATAACCGCATGTATTTTTTGTGTTACGCATTTGATCATTGTGATACGCATTTGAAATTGAGCTACGCATGTGAATTTTATGATACGAATTTGTTTATTCTGATACGCATGTGATTGTTTGAAACACATATGCATATTTGTAGCCGCATTTGCTTCTTTTGATACGCATTTGATATTATGCAATGCAAATGTTGATTTTAGCACGCATTTGATAATAATTAACCGCATTTGATTAATAATGACGCACTTGTAATTTGTAGACCGCATTTGTATAAAAGCGACGCATGTGTTTAAAAAATGATGCATTTGCAAAATAACGACGCATTTGCATTTTATGTCAAAACATTCATTTTTCACTAGGGTAGATGATTCAGACTGACATGAGGCATGTTGTTGCAGGTTGTACTTGACCCTATCTACACACGTGAGTCGAGACCCACGACGTGTCGATTCAGAGACAGCTTACGACCGGCCGAGCGACGGACTTTATGGCATTTGGGTTTCTTGCACGTGACCGATATGCCCCAGATTAGGGCAAATCGGGGTTTACTGACAGCACTTTGCGAGCGGTGGCACTCGGAGACGTCTTCCTTCCACCTTCCGACTGGAGAGGCCACGGTGACTTTGGAGGATGTGTATAGGATTCTGAGACTGCCTATTAGAGGCACACGTGTAGTCTATGATACCTAGAGGGGTATAGCGGAGATGTGAAGATACTACCCCCACGCTGACGTTAGACAGCTAGGGGTGGATGATTATGAGATCAGATGGCGGGTGTTAGCCCAGAGGTATAGACAGTTAGACTGTCTAGTGGCGACACTGATAGGTGGTATTGTACTGCCTGACTGCCGAGGTCATGGATTTCTTGTGGGATGGGGTGAGATGCTAGTAGGCATGCTAGAGCGCTGAGTTGTATATGCTTGGGGTTCGTGTGTGCTGGGGATGCTATACTTCCACCTTCATGACATTGCCTATAGAGAGGCGCAGTCAATGAGCTGCGGCACCACGCTCCTGATGGTATGGGCGTGGGAGCATATTACTATCTTTAGACCACCGGTGACAGTAGATCTAGCTCATGGAGCACCATACGCCTTTCGGTATGCGGGAGCCACCACTCAGCACCATATTGGAGACACGGGCTATTATAGACATGCTATAGACCTGATGCAGGAGTTTACATGGAGACCATACCTAGACTACGAGGTGTGGTCAGATGAGGGTGAGCATTTGCCATATTGTCGACAGACACAGTATTTAGTGGGATGGACAGTGTCCCATATGCACATTATAGAGCGACAGGCAGGTATGAAGGTATAGGATGTACCTGAGGGAGGCGAGGGGATTTTACTCGGTCCTCAGAAGGTCTGTTGTAAGGGAGCCGAGAGATTCCGATTTCCAACTATGACGGTATATTAGTGGGTTCTGAGGCATAGGCATGGGGATGGAGGGGTGGACCCGACAGATCCCGGGGGCGACTCGGCTTGCAATCGATCATGAAACCTGAGAACCGAGCAATCGTCGAACAACCAACCTATAAATAAACAATGATATTAAAGTCAAAGGAAAGCGAGAGCAAGCGAAGAAGGTAAATCGATAAAAGCCGAGAAGGAAACAGAGTAATAAGAGATGTCGCGAAAATTAGTTAGCAATAAAACGAGAAGCGTAAATTGACGAAATGCTCAATCAAAGAAGAAGAAACATCTCCATAAAATGTAACGAGAAAGGTAGCGGAAAGAACATCAGTGGCGATTATCAATTTTGGTAACATGTGAAAGCGAAAATGCAGTTGAAAGCGGTGATTCTGAAAGAGAAACCGATAGAGAAGCCAGTCAATCTATAGATAGAGAATTACCTAGGAAAGGATAAGGAAGGAAGGATAATCCACTAAAGAGAATCGAGGATGGTCTGGAGAATAAGGCGAAAGAAGAGATAAAGCAGGTCGCGTCTATAAAGATAAGAACAGCGAAGTCCGCAAACAACGACAAACCGGGGTTACCTGGAAACATAAAGGTGATTCCTGCGAAGATACTGAAGTGAGAGAGAACATTGGAAGAGGTCAGACTGTAGCGAAAGCGAAGGTGAAGCTTCAGATCGGTAAACTCAATGCACTGCTATTTTCTAGAGAGTTGGTTAGGCCGTGAGGGAGATACTACGAAGGACTTGTATGGTGGGGTTCCCCTTAGAGGCGGGCCCAATTTTTCAGCAGCACAGAGCAGTAGGTCTCAGACTAGGACCCACACACGGACAGTGAGCACAAAGGGAGTGGATCAGCCATGCAGAGCAGGGCCATATGACAGACCTCCCATAGCTCTGAGATCAGCAGGTTCCCAGCATCAGTCTCCTACACACTCCTGACATGATGGCAGTGGTAGTTCAGGATAGAGATACAGTTTTGAGATCCATTTGAGACATTGTATTTTGATCCGATAGCCTGCGGGCTTCCATGTATTTATGATACATTATGACATTGTGATGTGACACATATGAGCGATATGTATATATGATTTTGGCGGCGATTCTTATGATATGCATTATCTATTTATTGATTATGCAGTCTTGATTTATACATGTGATGTCTATATGATATGCCTATGTGACGGATGGTTGTATGTACTTTATGCTGTTTATGCGACTAATGCGATAAATTTGATTCTATGTGACATATGATTCTATATTATGATGAGATGGTATGTGATGTTATATGTATAATGACATGTGATGCTATACAAATGTAATGTGATGTATGTATTTACAGTTTATTACTTATGATATGCAATGTTAAATGATGATTATTGTCTATTATGTCATGATAATCTAAATGTAAAATATGCCTATATATATGTATGTTTCTAACATGTATGTTTGATGCAGGATGATGTATACCATTTTGTGTCACAGGACTTCGTCATAATGCAAGAAAGAAGAATTGTTAATGCAGAATGGAAGATCGACAAAGAATGAAAAGACAGAAGATAAATGTTAGTGTTAGGAATCTTTGATATTTTACCATATCACAAAAGGTATTGCACTTTATCATCATTGGGCGGGACTAATACAAATGGAGACAAACACCAGGATATGACATAAATCAAGGTGTGCAAGGTCATCCACTTGCTAAAGATATTGCAAAGACCATGGAATCAAAAGACACAAGACTACACCTTATACTCCATAGTAGAATGGAGTTGCAAAAAGGTTTAATAGGACAGTGATGGAGAGAGCACGAAGTATGCTTAGTAGTGTTGGCTTGGAGGAAAATTTTTCAGCTAAGGCTATATCTACTGCATGTTATCTAATTAATCATTCTCCAAATTCTTCTCTTGTTGAGAAAAAAACCTTTGGAAGTGTGGTCTGGTAAGAAGCCCTCCTTAAGACATGTTCATGTTTTTGGTTGTGAGGCATATGCTCATGTGTCGGATATGAAAAGATCTAAATTAGAGAACAAGGCTATCAAATGTATTTTTATAGGCTATAGTGTTATCATAAAAGGATACAAGCTTTGGAATCTTGATATAGAGAAGGTTGTATACAACAGAAGTGTAATATTTCATGAGTTGAAACCTTCCACTTTGGATCTGTAGTCAGAGACAAAGTTAGAAAACAATAAGGATGTAGCATTAATTCCTCCTACACCAGAGAAAGAGGAATTGAGAATTCAAAATGTACCTAAAACTGAAGAGAGCTCAAGCAGTTTGGAAAGCTCTAAAGATGAAGAACCTCAGCCTCAGCAAGTGAGGAGGTCAACCCGAGAAAAAAAATAACTAGATAGGTATGGGTTCTCTTTGATAGATTCTACTTGTGCCTATGCTTTGATTTCTAGTACTGATGAGCCTAGGACTGTGAAAGAAGCATTTAAAATGTTTGATTCAGATTCTTAGTTGGAAGCCATGGAAGAAGAGATGGTATCATTAGATAAGAATGAAACATGGAGTCTGCTGCCCTTGCCTAAAAGTAGAAAGGTTGTTGGCTACAAATGGGTATTTAAGAAAAATATTGGTCTAGATGGTAGTGTAGAAAAGTACAAGGCGAGACTGGTTACAAAGGATTATTCCCAAGTAGAGGGAATCGATTATGGGGAAATATTTTCTCCTATAACAAAGCTAACATCTATCAGATTTCTATTGTCACTTGCAACTGCGTATGACTTAGAGGTCGAACAGATGGATGTGAAAACAACATTTCTTCATGGTGATCTTGAAGAAGAAATCTATATGTCCTAGCCTGAGCACTTTGTTGAGAAAGGTAAAGAAAAACTTGTATACAAATTAAAGAAGTCTTTGTATGGGTTAAAGTAGTCACCTAGAATGTGGTACCAAAAATTTGATACTTTTATATTGTCTTTGGGATTTTTAAGATCAAAATCTGATCACTGCATATATTATAAAGCTGAAAGTGATCAAGTTCTTGTTATTGCTCTTTATGTTGATGATATGTTGTTCATAGGAAATAGCAAGCTAATGATTTATGATCTTAAGTCTCAATTATCTGCTAAGTTTGAAATGAAGGATCTTGGTGTAGCAAGTTATATTCTGGGGATGGAGATAACCAGGGACAGGAAGAATAGAGATCTTTGGCATAGTCAGAGTAAGTATGTCAGGACTGTTCTTGAGAGATTTTGTATGAATGATTGCAAATAGCTATTGGTTTAGTCATGCATGGAACGAAGCTATCTATTAAGGATTGTTCGAAATCTCCTACTGAGATGGAGGACATGACCATTGTACCCTATGCTAGCGTAGTAGGAAGTCTTATGTATGCAATGGTCTATACAAGGCTAGACATTGTCCAAGCAGTGGGAGTACTTAGTCAATTTATGGCTAATCCAGGAAGAACTCATTGGGATGCTATGAAGAGAGTGTTTAGGTATTTGAAGGGAACTTCAGATTTTTCTTTGTGTTACCATGGGATCTTGGTTGAATCATAGAGGACTCTCAGCATTCATGGTTATGTTGATTCTAATTGGGCAGGGGACATTGACAGCAAGAGATCCACTAGTGGATACATTTTCATGTTAAATGGTGGTGCAGTGAGTTGGATGAGCAAATGGAGGTTGAATACATGGAAGCTACTCATGCTTGTAAAGAAGTTGTATGGTTGAAACATTTTTGTTCTAACATTGGTTTTGATGCAAGGGAAATAACTATTTTTTGTGACAATCAGAGTGCAATTTGTTTGGAAAAGAACCCTACTTTCCATGCCAGGATGAAACATATTGATGTACAACACCACTTTGTACAAGATATGGTGGAGGATGGAAAGGTCAGTTTGGAAAAGGTTGATACTCTAGAGAATGTTGTAGATTCATTGACGAAGCCAGTGAGCACAGACAAGTTCAGGTGGTGTGCTAGTTCAATGGGCCTTAGTGCCCATGATTTTTTAGTAAATTATGTTATGCTCTAGAGGTGCCTGTATGATCTTCATCAAGTAGGAGATTGTTGGAAATATGTGCTCAAACAATACAGGTTGAAACCTCCATTAGAGCCAAGTCGATGTGACATCTTCATTGTCTGGCCAACTAGCAGTTTGATTCATTCTGTTTTGAACAGTTTGCTATGACCTTGTTACTGTCTTGTTGAAAGGTTACACTTTGGAGCCATCGCTATGACAAGGAGTGTTCATTATGACCTCATAGCGCTTGGGAGACCTCTAGCTGACAGGCCACTCAATCATGTATCGAGAAGACTCTTGGTGACTATGCTCTTCAAGATGGCTAAGGGTTCTCGCTAAGAAGTCTCAGAGAAGTCTCAGAGAAGTTTTAATGTCTCACCAATAGGCTTACTGCTAGTGTCTTCACCATAACATATAGATCCCGGTGTGAGGTCCTAGCGAACAGTGAAAGTCTTGCCAATGTGGACACATCCAAACATTCTTCAGAGTAACTCAAAGTGGTCGGAGAAATTTCTTAGTGACTGAAGGATATCTTATCAATAGTCGATGGCTATCAACGTAACTCAAAGGTCTTGGGAAGATGTCTCTACGAACGTTGAAGGTCTCATCGACAGAAACACCTTTTGAGGTCTTCGGTGTAGCTCTTGGTGAATGTTGGTCATCGATGGAACATGGTGGTTTCAATAAGAAGTCCCAATGACTTTGATGAGTCTTGTCAATGATGAAGAGTCTTCAAAGTAGCTTAGAGATCTCAGAGTGAAGTCTTAGTGAAGGGAAATGTCTTGGCGACGGATGAACACTTCGGGGTAACCTTTTTGTCTTGGTATGAACTCTTGGCGAAATATGTGAGTCTTGTTGACTTCTACTTGGAACTCGGTATGTCTGGGGACTTTGGTATAGCTTGTGGTGACTTGCTATGATCTCCTAGTGAATGTGATAGGTCTGGGCTACTACTTGGTGACTCAGTGTAATTCATGAGGCTCGATAGAATGTCTTATCGATAACAGAGACTCTTGGTGACATCGATATGAATTCTATGTGGCATCGGCAAGACACTGTTAGTGTCTCACCAAGATGCCAGTATAGTGTGAATTTTGTTGACCGTCTGACCGTCC
Organism: Sequoia sempervirens; assembly: GCA_007258455.2. NCBI lineage: Eukaryota > Viridiplantae > Streptophyta > Pinopsida > Cupressales > Cupressaceae > Sequoia > Sequoia sempervirens. The sequence continues at coordinate 84,679,724 of VDFB02105785.1, read as the reverse complement.
TATGTGGAGTCTCATGGACCAATAGGAGAAGCTGAATCTGAACTATTGGAAGGCAATCAGTTGTGATGGTTCTTTGAGGAAGTTCGACAGTCAAGGATAGCCATGGATATACTCAGAGATTGCAGTTTGTGATCGAGTTGGATTATCGATTCATTGGTTTTTTTTATCGATAGATTGTTGAGTGATTGTATTAGTGGATGAATTCTATTCTATAGACTGTAACGTGAAGATTCCTGAAACAAATTGTACATGGTGAATGCTGCTGTAAATAGACATCAAAAAGATAAGTCTAAAAATTGTATGTAAACTTTATTACTGTACAAAGTGACTTCTCTTGGTGTGGTGGATTTTTCTCCCATAAGGGTTTTCCCACGTATATCCTCGTGTTCTTGTGTGATTTTCAAATACTTTATTTCTGTTATCTACTTCCTAGTGCATCTTAATTGGACTATAATTATAAATTTTTAAGTGTATCTGCATTCTTTCCTAAGGTATTGACATTAGGAGAATTGTTTTCTGCATCTAATTTTCCTTATAGGCTTTTGCCATTGTCAAAAGAATAAAGAAGTTCTAACACTTGGTGTCATCCAATAGGATCACCATTCTCGTCACACATCCCAATGTCCAAGAGTATATCATTGAGGGTGAAATAACTGAAAAAAGGGCTAACTGGATCACTAAGATCTTGGAATTTGATGTGGATATTAAGCCAACCAAGCTGGTTTAGGGAACAGGTCTGTGTGAATATATTGCACAAGAATCAATTTCCTTAGTTGAGAAGGAGACCAATCAGGTCTACACAAACCAATTTGAGTCTAATGAGTCCTAGGTGATGGATCAAATGGAGTATATGCAAAAGTGGGAGACCTGACAACCTTCTATCTCAAAAAAGGTGATACTACCAACTACAATGCACCAAGTATGTATTAATTGAAGATACCTTGTTCAAAAGGAATTATGATTGTGTCCTGCTCTGATGCTTGAATAAGCCATAAGTGGAGAGAGTTCTTAAGGAATTTCATAGCAATCCTGAAGGTGGACATTTTTCCACCAAGACTACTACCTTAAAGATAATGTGAGAAGGATATTGTTGGCCCTCTATTTTTTTTTAAGCACACCATTTGGTGCAAAAGTGTACTTAGTGCCAATATTTGTTAGCAGAAGAAATTTTTTTACCCTGCCCTTGAGCCTAATTGTAACTAAGGAACCCTTTTCTTAGTGGAGTTTGGATATCATCAGAATGATAAAATCTTATTTCTAGTGTTGGCCATAATTGGATCCTTATGGAAATCGTCTACTTCATAAGGTGGATGGAGGCCATCACCCTAAAAAAATGCTATAGAAGAAGAGATTGTCAACTTCCTTGAAGAGCTCATAACAAAATTTGGTTTGCCAAAAAAAATCATATAGGACAACACATGAGCTTTTGTGGGTTCAAGGATGTTAGATTTCACTATCAAACATGGGGTTTACCTTAAAAATTCATCAAATTACTACCCACAAGGAAATGGGTTAGCAAATTCAACCAACAAAAACCTAATGAGGTTAGTCAAGTGCATTGGGTCAGAGGGACAAAGGGACTAGCACAAGAATTTGTGAGCTACTCTGTGGGCATACCAAATTATGTCCAACCAAATCTTGAAGGCCTCCCCTTATGCACTAGTATATGAGAAAGAGGTAGTTTTACCTATTTCCATAGAGATCCCTACCTTGTAGTTGCTAAAAGCCTTGGAGATTGAAGAAAGTGACAGAATGAAAGTAAGGTTAGTGGAACTCGTCAAACTTAAGGAAGATAGAGAAAAGGTTTATGGAGCCATAATCAGTCACCAATAGACAATAAAATGATGGTCTGATAAAAATACCTCCAACCCAAATTTCAGAAAAGGAAGCCTAGTACTGAAGTATGACAAGTGCTCTGCTAAGCTAGGACAACATACAAAATTTGAGGCGCTATGGAAGGGACCCTTCTATATTAGCACGTGCAAGGAAAATAATGTGTATGAGCTTGAATATATGGAAGGAAACACTGTGGATATACTGATGAATGGTATTTATCAAAAAATGTTTCATTGAAATACACAAGTTCTTTAAAATTTTCACAGTTATGTACCATATGTAATTTCTTTTGTAAAATACGATCTATTTTTTAGAATAATGTTGGAGGAAACAAAAAATGTACTATAATATATTCCTCAAAAAAATTACAATATAGTATGAGCCTGAGGCTTTGAGAGAAGACAAAGCTTCTTTTGAAAACCAAAAAAGAGCTATACTATGAAAAGGTAAAAAAGGAGAGGCAACAAGCAAAAAACAATGAAATTCATAAGCCTCCAACCATCACTAAATAGTCAAAAGCAGATCTTTGTCAGTTTCTTCTTCTTCTTCTTCTTTCTTCTTCTTCTTCTTTGACAGGGTGAAAAGAGGGTCAAAACAACACATGTAGGCCCAACACACTAGTGACCTTAGTCCTTGTTCCCTCCACTGTACACCAATAACTTGAAATGCTTCTTCTAGGCAAGCCCACTAACGCACTCCATGCCAAACTCCCTTGGAAGGAAAGTGGCCATAGGATGAGAAAATGAGTGGTGCCTCTCAATGTCCATGGTTTGAAATTCAATAAGGAAGGGTATACAGACAATGTCCTCCCCATAATTGACTTGCTTGTGGAGGTCTATGGAATTCAAAATACTAACACCAGGGATGGCCACTTGAACAATCTCACTGAGCCCATCCAAGTATGGAGAGTCAAACATGGCATGACACAATACAATTATCTAGGGTTTGGCTATGTCCAAGTTGATAAGGGATGCCACATAGCAAGAGATAACATTGGAGTTACACTGCAGCTAGTTTTCATCCTTCACAGTCCTTGCAAAGGACCCACTTGAATGCAACGACGATGAGGTGGTTATTCTTCTTTGCTAGGTGCTTGATTCTATCATTGGTAATTTCACTAGCGAAAGAATATTGCAACCTTCATGGAAGGAGCCAAATAGGAGTGCCTAGACCAGATGACATGATGACAATAAAAGCTAAGGATAGTGAAATGGAAGATAGAATGAAAAGATTGCTAAACTTAAAAGGATATTTTTTTGAATGAATATTGTAATAAGGTGGCATATCTATTTATAGAAAAGATGTGCTAGTGATGGAGAAATTATCAAACCAGCTAGAGGGAAAGAGACAAATCATACAGAGACCTTAAGAAATAAATTTGGGAATTGGGAGTAAAGCTTGCATAGGCCGATTGTCGCTATGTGTCCTTTGCCATCATTAGCACCAGCTAGCTTGCTTATGTGAAAATACATTGATTAACATGTTTAGTTCTAACAAATTAAATAGGCATGTCTTTTCAAAGTACCTTTCACTACTAAATCATCCTTCTCATAGTTAAAATCATGCTTTCCAATGCATTTGGCTTATTTATGAAAGAGGTAGGAGGAAAAATGTACCAATTTCATTCTCACAACAGTTTTGGCATTCCCAAGGGATATGGATCCTCAATCCATGCATATAGCCTTGGTGGCAGAGCCTTAACTGCATGCATGTGCAAAAGAATTAACTACACCCAAAAGTAGATTTTTTCTAAGTAGAAAAGCAGTAAGTGGTTGCTTCACTCAAGGAACTCTCTACAACTTTTCGACATAAAAATGGTGGAAGCATCAACATATAGTAGAAATGTTGGAGCCTCATCCAAGAGGCCAAGTTACATAAATATATTTGGGAGGGATTCATTCACCAATGCCCCAATACCATAAGAATAACACTTTAATTATACTAGATCAGTGCAAGTAGATAATCATGTCAAAAAAGAGGTGATGCAGGACCTCATCGACAACATTTTTGACCCAAAGTTGAAAACTAACCCTAAAAGACTTAGGGAAGGGGCATTAGAAAGAATGATTCATCCTAGGTTAGCTGAAGGTTTCATGTCTCAGCTTTGGAATTGTGGTTTTCCACAGTTCATGTTGCATGTCATACACCCATGCCCGAAGCTGGTAGACACATGTGCTAAAAAGTTCAACAAGGAGACAAGGATTATTGTCATAAAAAAGATCAAGGTTACAATTAATGCAGCGACCATATAGGATATGTTGTGTATCCCTACAACTTGGGGTTTCAAACACTTTAACGAGGAAGAAATTATGGAAAGTTTATGGGAAGCCAAAACTAAGAAGGGGCAATTTTATGAAGATGAAACAAAGGAAAGACCTAAGAGAGATCAATTTTCTTTTCCTCTTGTGTGTAGGAAATTCAAGAAAGATACACAGTCTATTTTCTCAATGTTGGCTTGGAATTACAACCTTGATAATGATGAAGAGATTCCTTTTAGATGGGCTTGGGTTTCATGTTTAAAAGGGAGAAAAGTTAGAAATATTATGACTTTGCTGATGCAATAGCTAAAGGGGTGCTAGAGTAGTTAAGGACCTCTGATACTAAGTATAAATTCAAGTATTCTTCTTTCTTGGTTCACTTGATTTTGCATCAAAATTATGAGTTTTTGGAGAGAATTTTGTCATTTTTTAGGTTTGATTTAAAGGGTTTCTATCAGCTAATTTCAATATGGACCCATGTACTTTCAAGAACATGGGATTACTACTCGTTTGTGGATTATTTTATGACTCCCATGCCCTACAGGCTGCTTCTCTCTTGAGGTATTGAAATGGATGAAGACTTGACAAAATCTGGCGGATTAATTCTTGGGTGAATATTTCACTTTTATCAAATTCCATGGATTTGTAAGTAAGCCTATCAGACTCCCCACATTTGTGATTGATGGAGTTTTTTCTTTGGAGGCATGCTATCAGGAAACCCTTGCTAACAATTTATATGATGCCAGAAGACATAAGACAAGGCTTTACCTGATTCCCCTTAACATTGCCAGTAGTTAGGTAACACTGAGGAAGAAGAAGCCGGAGGGTGAGCTTACAAAAAAATTGGTGTTCTTAGGCTTTTTTATAATTTGTGACACATGGAACTATAGTCCAACAAGGCACCTGCCAACTTTGAAACATGAGAGTTAGGAGTATTTTGAGTCGAGGAGGAATTTAAAACAAGAAAGGCCAAAATTATACGTTGACTTGGCCCACATACCCTTCAAATGACCACCATGGCTGAATTTCTATGTAGTGCAGGAACAGTATCAGAGGAACCTCCCAATCGGTAAATCCCTCAGCTTGCAATTAAAATGCCTGGGGTGGTCAAATAGGAAGAAAGAATATTTTTGGAGGTTCTAAAAAGAGATGAGATGCCCCAATGCCATATTCAGAGATCTATGGCCACATGATAAAAGGTTTGATGAGGTTTACGATGGAGAGGCAAATACCAAAAATAGTAATTTAAAGACTAGTCATGAAATTAAACCAGAGAAGATTTCATGCCATGCTTCTTAGCATCAGGAATCAAACAAAATAAAAATATTGAGGAAAAAGGACTAACAAGTCACATCCTTTGTTAGTGCCTGAAGCAAAGGAAAAAGAACCCAACAGTCCTCGAGAAGGTCCACTGCGGTTACCAAAGGCTAGGTTTTGACACGATCAACTGCCAAAGGATCAGAACATACTATTTTTGATCATGCAAAGAGGAGACAAGTCCAGGATGTTAGCGGACCCAATGCATTAGTAAAAGGAGAAGATGAAGTGAAGTTTGCTCTGCAAGGTGTTTCTACCACTACAGTCTAGGTAAGTTTTTATCCCTCTTTTCTTTCTTCCTCTACATCTTTGGTTACTCCTCTACCCACATATATGGAAAAGAGTCTATTGTCTATGGACCCTAATCTTTTGGTCCTAAATGAACCCCTAGCCATTTTTAACAATGAACCATGCGAATTAGCCCAGTTTACCAAACAAGCATCATCTGCTTTGGCTGCTATTGATTCTTTAATCACCCTATCAAGGGCCCCCATTGAGGAGCTGAAACATCCATGTTGACCATTACTCTAGGTCCATCTACTTTTAGGAAAACATCTCTCCTTTTGTCTGCTTCTCTTTTCACCCCAATAGGTTTTCCCCTTGCTCAATATTAGTTTGGTATCCCACCATTTTCCATGATAATGCTCCCATTTTCCTCTCCATAATCTCATGCATCTAAGGCTTCTCCTTCCATCACCCTATTTGGCCTCCCTCTAGGTGCTTCCATTGTTGCACAAAGAATTAGCACCTCGTAGATTCTCCAAGACCATTTCAATGCAACCAAGTAGGCTCGACAGGCCTGAAAGAAGAAACTACACATTAGAATCATCACACAACTAGCTACTAAGAAGATTGAATCTTGCTTTAATGGAGAGAAGAATTATTTGTTGATCACTATTATGAAGCCACTTGTATACAAGCCCAAGGGACAAATATAGATGGAATATTATGAAATCAGAGCCATGGGTCTAGATTTAAATGAAACTCTCCTGTGTGACAAGGTGGTCCTAGCTAAAGCCACCAAGAAGGTGGTATACATGGATTATGAGAGGTTGGAAAGGAAATTGAAGAAGTGTGAATTAGAATTGACAAATGTAAGGGATACGGTGAACAAGCTACACACGGAGATCAAGGCCAGAGATGTCGAGATGGCCTGCATAAGACATATACAAGATTAGAAACAAGAATAAACTAGGTTGCTCGAGGAGGCCCAAGGTGAACAGATTCAGATGTATGTTGAAATTGAAAAGTTAAGAGTTGAGCTTGCTACTGAATGCCAGAAAAATGTAGAGTACTGATGTACTCAAGAAAACATATAGAGAGAGTTGGACACCATCTGATCTCAGGCTTTCAACAATCTACAAAAGGCCCAAGAGGAAGCAAAAAGGTCAAGGCAAGAGAAACAAGAGATCACATCCACTCTATAGGCTCGCAACCAAGAGGTCAAAAGGTTGAGCTCTGAACTAACAAATTCTCTTAGAGAGAAGAATCAAATGGAGGAGAATATAAGAGTAATAGAGGCTCAATTCCAGCAAGAGTTAACTCTTGCACAAGGGTCTAGGACCCTCCTGATATTGAAGAAGTTGATATCTACACACTAGGAAATGATAACAGTTGCGGTTACCATTCTTAGGCCAGCCCTATAGTTTTTAAGGAATGCTCAAGAATTAAACAGAAAGGTTGGCCCAGTGGCCAACCAAATTTTGTAGATATATGCCCCTCGAGTAGTAGAATCACAAAATCTAATTTCCAGATTTTGTGTGGCCACTAACGAGGCTCTAAGAAGAACATGGATTCCAAATCAGAGGGATGCCTCAAGCCAAACAAGTAAATTCATCTATGCCACAAAGTCGCAGCAAAGAGCAAAGAAATTCAGGCAATGTTGAGCAAAAGGGTCGAAGAAATCAAGAAGGATTTCAATGTTCTCCTTAGCTTTGGTTTTCCTCCTATTTTTTCACTGGATGGAGATGTGCTATCAATTGAGAAGATGACAGATGCAATCAAACATAGGGTCTGGAATTCTATAGAACTCCCAAGTTTAAGCCTAATGCCCATCGTTGATGAAATTGAGTATGATCTATCTTTCCCCCTTCTTGTCTCTATTATCACCTTGGATTTGTTTCAGCAAGATGGGGAGCTATTTCTTTTAAGGAATTATTTGGGTTAGATCAAGAATACATGATCATTCATGCTCTCATCTAGCCAATTGATTTGGATTGGGAGGTACAACATTCTTCCTTCCTTAGACTCTAAGAATTTCCAGAGCTCTAGCTTTGTTCCTTCAAAAGTGAAGGGCCCCTGTGAGTCACCAGAACTATGAAGCAATTTTTCCCTTAATCTTTTTTTGATTTTTTGATTTTATACTTTTGGCTTCAAGATGAATTTTCTCTTAGAGAAAAATTGGTTCCAAAAGGTGCACAATGTGCAACGTGGTGGCTATAGGACCTTTATTTATCATATTCCTTTCAAGAGAAATTTGGGCATGTGTCAGCTTAGCGAGGATTTTCTCTATGCTTTTTTTCATAAATCTAAGATTCCCCACCTGCTCTACACGTCATCTCTTTGCTTTGGGAAAGTTGCACTTTTGAGGAGCGATCTCTTTATGGAGATTTTCGGAGCATGCTAGACCTTTCTTATCTTTAGGTTGGAACCTTTGATTTAGTGATGTCAATCTATGTGATTGGTCAAATCAGATTTTTCCTAGCTATTTTCCAGGATCTGATTGTTTTCATATGGTAGTCTTTGCTAAATATCTAAAGGGTATTAATGAGGAAGTTTGGAATTAATGAGCATGGATTGTCATGATCTAATCAAAGATCTATGATTGGATTATAAGCTATCAAATGTAGGCATCTAGTAGTATTTTCTTCTAGAATGTTGGTGGTAGTTCTCTCCTTTTCAATTATAAATAGGTGGCAACAGAAAGAAAAAGAGTTTTCTCAAAAATTTCTTTTAGTTTTCCTTAGTTATAGAGATATTTTTAGAAGTTTAAAGCTTATAGAACATTACTTTTCTCTGGCATATTATATTGTTTTAACTTTAACTATTATTGGATTGGTGTCTAACCTTTGTTTTAAAGTTCATTTGATATTTAAGTATAATCAATTTAGAAGAAATTTTTGAAATTTTTCATGTTATGGCCTTTGTCAAGTTCCTTCTTTATTTTTTCATTCAGAATGAAACACTATGTTAAGATTAATTCAATAGTTTGAGTAGTTGATTTCCATGTTGTAGGCTTCTATAATATAATAATAACTTGCAGAAATTGGATTATGTCTTTTGAACTTATCCATTTTCTGTAAGGGTGTTTTTTTATATTATGTTGTAAAAGGAGGAAGGGTTTCTCCGATTTATGAATGTTTTTGTTAAATTTTTGGGACTTTTATGCTTGATCAGACCTTAATGAGCACTTCCCGTGGGGAGATTTGAAAGGCTCCACTATTTAGCCTTTGTTGTTGATTCTCTTCCCAATAATAAAGGGTTGTGGCATTCTATGTCTATTATATCATTCATAGAAAAAGAATTAGGTTTGAAATGTTGTAAAAGCTTTAGCACATCTCCATTTCATGTCTCATATTTACATTTCCTTCTACCTTTTCTCCAAACTCAAAGAAGAACCAGCTTTCTATAAAAATCTCAAAGGTATTTAGTGAGGCGCAAATTGGTCCCCCACTCGTTGAATTCCCCATAAGGATGTTAGAGAGGCCCAAGCTTTGATGATCAATAGTATGCTTATTCATTGTTGTTTTATTGATACATTTATGAATGTAATCATCATTATTCTACTGGTATATTGTATACAAAAGCTAAGATGTTCACTACTGATTTGTAGTACATTTAAAGTTAGGTTCAATCATTCTTCTTAGTTTTCTTACTTTGGTTGAAAATTTAAAACTAATTTTATTTAGTTAAAATATAACTTCTTGTATATCTTATATGTTTTCTAGATTCAAACATATAATGAACATAGATGTGACTTAATAATACATGTAGATATCTTAATATTAGGTGAACTAAGCCTCCTCATTACAAACAAATAAATTATCTCTTAGGTGTGACTGGCATTGAAAGTTAAAACTAAGAGACTGCAAAATTAGAAAATTGATCAATCTTTTCAATAAAATAATATATAAAATACTGCATTCATAATAAAATCCAATATCACACTACCATAGTAGTCAATAGAGGAATGTACAAGATGGATGGACATATAGGTCAATGTACAAATTCTTACCACAATACCACGGCAACCAAATATGACTAGCATGGGATGGCGGGACATATAGGTCAATGTACAAATTCTTACCGCAATACCATAGAAACCAAATATGAAAAGCATGGGGTGGCGGTGAGAACATGTTAACAACTAAAGTAAACCACAACCCTACAAGTGGTAAATATTGACACTACAGTATGCCGATGAACAATCACTCAACTACTAGAATTAACCCACTGTCTCATGGGAGTCCAAAGGGGTGTGCATGGGGTGGCGGTATTGCTAACCCTACCATGTCGCTACCCCATAGCGGTCTTGATATGACCAAGTAGTATGGAAGTGAACAATCACTCAACTGCTAAAATTAACCCACCGTCTCATGGGAGTCCAAAGGGGTGTGCACGGGGTGGTGGTACTACTAATGCTACCCCACAATGGTCTTGAAATGAAATAGCAATACTATAGTACAAGTTGTCAAAGCATTTAAATCATCAACGACAATGATTACACCTCTAAAGATCAACCATTCAATTTCCTAATATCAAAGGCATGTATTCAAACTCTAAATATGGTCATTTTATGAAATATTTTGTAAAAATTGACATTAATAGTGAGGTGACTGAGGTCAGCAACAAATACTACTTGGGACTCAACAACATTTTAGCAATCATTCACACATCTCAACATGTTGGAGGCAAGGGAGTTCAAGTGGGAAGATTTTGCAGCTATTATTTCACTAGGTAAGTTCACAGAAACCCTTTGTAGAAAATGTATAAGAACTTAATCTTCTTCTACAAATAGACACTTAAATAAATAAAGTAGGAGTAAATTTTTCATCATGCCACCCAAAAGAAGTCAACTTACGAGTAAAAAGGAAGAGTCCAAAATTTCTAAAAGAGAGAAGAGGCCCCTCCAATAATCCATTTTAGATGTGCTACCGAATTCTATAAACAAAGGATTCAAAAAGGTGTTTAAAGATACAACTCATGGATGTAGAGACCCAATTATCCCAATCTCAGGGTGGGATCTATTTTGGTACTTGTACAAAAAAAGGCATGACAAGATTCCAGTTTTGAATCTTTGGACCTTACATTTGGCCAAATTGATAGTTTCAAATATCTTCGTAGATGTTGAGTTTATTAAAGTATTGGCACAATATTATCACCTAGCTACCAAAATTATAAGAATTCCAGATGGTTCACCATTAGTGGTGTTAATCAAAGAAGCAATTATAGTGTTTTGTGTTAAACAAGCAAGCTATCACTAAGATCAACTTGGAAAAAATTAGGAGGATTATGGGAGATTGAGAAAAACCTACAAGAGTGATGAACTTCCTTTACACATGAAAAGGGGTGAAAAGAATAGGAGGATACATATCTCCCCCTCCTAAATTGAACCATTTTCCATAGAAGACTTCCAAGTATAATTCAAAAGAACTCACTTTTCTTTGTGCCAAGTGCTTGGAGTAGATGTTGAAGAGAGGATTCCACCTATCTCATGATGATGGCAATGAAGATACAAAATCCTAAAGTCAACATTGATTATGACTTTCCTCCTAAAATTGAGAAAGGGATACATGAGGGATTTTTGCAAGAGAGAACTTAGATCCCATCACTTTTAGGAAATACTCTCTATTGTGTCATTTAATGGTGTACCAAAATATAAAATAGATGGACTAAAAGAATGTGTTTGGGAATGACTAATGATGAAGGGAATAAGTTTCCTGCAAAAAACTGGTGTTACATCTAGGATAGTAGATGTAAAAATAATGATTATGTAATATTTCATGATGACGTTTTAATAAAGGTCATGGCCACTCTTGGTCATATTTTTCCAATATTTCCTAATAAAATCATCTAAGTATTAAGACCTTTAGCATTGAAGCCAAAGTAGGGATACACTCACAATGTTGGTGATTGATTATTCTTAGTAGACCAAACCATAATAAGGGTCTATGGGTGTCCTATAGCCCCACATGTTAGACCTAAATGTTTTTCTATTCAAATTATGTTATTAGAATTTATGTGGAAAATGTTATGGATGGGGTGGGATGTTATTAAAATATAGAAAAGGGGGACATTCCTCCTTGACCTAACTGGATGTGAGGAGCTATCCATATGGTCTGAAATTCTTAAAGAAATACATAACTATTTGAAGATGAGTTATTCATTGAAGTCACAAGGATAAAGGATCTTCAATCATAAAGGGAATATTAATTTTATAAAGTAGACACTTCTCACTAGAGCTAGGATTACCCATGTCATGGATTACAAAGAAGATGTAATAAGAACTTTCTTAACACCTCATGAAGGCTTTCAGAGGAAGAGGAAGTTGGAAATCATAAAGAGGCTTGAGGAGGAGAAGAACAAAAGGGACACTAAACTCCAAGGATTCTACATTGAAGGGGATCTTATCAAAAGGATGAACTAAATAATTGAAAACTTTGAAAGATTATATGTTGAACCATTAAACAAACCTGAGGGTTTTTCTTAAAAACCCTCCAAGTTGCCCATAAAACCAAGTGGTATTGTAATCACAGATCCCCTAATAGACACTACCACAATACAATTAGAAGTATCCCCTGAGCAATCAAGTCCTAAAAGGCAGAAGACTCATGGAGTGGCCCCCTTAATGGCATATGAAATAAGTGGAGTAGGGGTTACGAAAGAGGTAGCTGGTGTAATTTTTAATTTTAAAGATGATGAAGTTGATGAACCATCACCTAAGCTTTCAATCGATGCTCAAAAACCATAAGAAAGAGTGGATATACATGGGCATAATGATAGAGAAATGTATGATGATGATTGGGTGATTGTTGCCCTTAGATTTATTGAAGATGATGAATTTCTTCAAACTCCCGAGTTTAAGGGTTTTTTGATTAAGATGAAAATGAAATAATTTGAGGAGACTCCAAATTAATACTTAAGATGGGCACTAAGGAGTCACAAAATGACCAAATTGTTTCCTAGACTTTTGAAAAACTTAGGATTAATGAAATTACTGTTAGCTCCCAAGAAGCAAGAAAATTGGTCTTAGAAAGAAATATACTAATTATTCCTTGGATGGAGTTAAGAAATATATTCTTACTAGATGAAGTAAGAATCAAAGAATATCCCATGTTGGTTTCTTAATTCAATTCAGATGAGGGTATTAGTGGCAGGGGTTACAATCCAAGAATTGAAACCCTAGACTTTTGGACAAAGCAAAAAAGAATAGAAAAACCAAGATTTCTTGATGTTGTACAAGAAATAAAAGGTACTGCCATGGTAAAGAAACTTCAACACACATCATAATTCGAGGTAGCTACTATGAAAATGAACTCAACAATGTTTACTAGGGTTGCAATTAAAGGTATGTAGCTTAGATTGGTAGAATATGAGAAAGAATAGACTAATCTGAATGATAAATTGAATAGGTTATTCATATAAAATGTGAAATTGAAAGAGCTATTGAAGGAAGCAAGTCCTTCCCAAAGCACGGAATTAACAGTATATGAACCCCCTTACAACCACACTATTATAGGTGCAATCAGTATTGAACAAGTAAATTTGCTAAAGAAAGAAATTGAGAAGTTGAAAAAGACTTATGAAGAAACTAAGGGGCAAAGAGACAAAACCTCACGGTATTGGAAAAGATCTTGGAGCATAGGGTAAAAAAAATTATGGAAAATTTGGAAAATGAGTATGAATTTTATGTCTCGTTGTCAAAATTAGTTGATTAGATAAAGGCCCATGTACCTATATTGGACCCCTTATTCAAGAAATGACAACCTGTACATCACATCTTAATAAATTTGTGAAAATTTTTATAAAGGAGTGTTGAGGCCCCCACAGCTTTAAAGCATACTAAGCAAATGGTTTGAATAGTCACAAATGAATTTCAATACATATCTATAGAAGAACAAAAGATCAAGTCAAGAATAGATTCATTTCACACACTAAAGTAGTGGTTCATTCTTAAGATACTAAGGGATGATGATCAACTGAAAGGCTCCAAGGATTGGATAGATGAGTTTAGAGAAATTGTTTCCAAATTCCTCACTAATTTATAGAATGATGGTGAGATAAGTCTTCACCACCTCAATTTAACATTGGATGGAATAGTTGCACTAGATGCTAGATACTCAAAATTCATCATGGATGGAAAAGGGTTATTAGATAGCATATTGAAGAGTCACTTGGCCAACACACAAAAATTATAGGAGTATAAGTGGCCTCATGATTACATAGTGTACCAATGAGATCAAACATATGTAGCTCCCCCAGAAGAATAGACCTTGCAGTGAAGTACCAAGCCATACATATACTACCATGGAGAGAGGACCTTACTAGATATGAATGATCAGAGGTACCTTACGATGAGTAATGAACTTTTGTATCTTGTGAGTGCTGTGGAATTCAACATATGATCATTTCTCTTCATTTCTCATCTTTCATGTCTTTTATGTAATCCTATGTAAACAATGATAATTAATACTTTTTGATTTATGTTAAAAGTGGGTAATTCAAAAGACACTTTTTGACATGTCAGTCAGGATAAAATTTTGTAATGTATTTTAAAATCATTCTGAAGATCAATGGAATGAAGTTATAATTGGTGGTTGAATTATAGTTTTAATTTTTTATTGAAGTGAATTAATGAATGTTATCTTGCTATCTAAAGTTTTATCTTTCCTTGTAATTTAAATCAATATATCAAGGGTATATCTGGTTTATCAAAACACATTTTCTATCAAACAATTCATTTTGTACTACATTTTGTTGTGAAATCTATGGTAATTATGGTTAGTTTCATTACATTCAAATTCTGAATTTTGGGAAATTATATACAATAAATATATTGATGGTTTTTCGGATAGTGAAATTAGATCTCTTAAAAATTAACTGAAATATCTTGTCTTGAAATATCTAGAAGGATTATTTTAATTAAAGAGGATTGTGTGGTTATTTTTCTAACAATTATTGTACAATGCAACTAGCTTGCTATTTCCATTCAAGATATAAGTCATGATCAAATTCAAGCATACCAAGAATATGGTACTCTAATTCAAATCATCAACCTCACATAGTTAGTCTACTTACATGGGGATATTAAGGAAGTTGATAAACAATTAATATATATCATTTTTTTTTTTGAAGGAGAAACCTATGAGATCCAATATCTAGTGGATCAATATCTGGTTTCTTATGATTTTAGAGTTGGGAAACTTGTTGTGAAACATCAGGTTAGTAATTTTTGGATGTTAAGGCTTCCTAGTTGGATATCAAAGATATTTTCTCGTCAACTTAATTTGGAATTTATGTATAAATGGATTCTTTCATGGTGCAGGTCTTTACTAAGACAACACATGAACCAGGGTTGACATTTTTGTTGTCTAAGTCTAATGGAATTCTTGGGCTTGGTTATTGTTGACTGCATTGAACAAGAGAGCTTCATATATGGGACACAATTAACACTCTCCTTCTTGGATTCTACTTGTTATAGCTTTCTCCAGGAAGATTCCCCACATTGTAGAACTTTTAAGAGATCAAAGGGGCATGCTCTACATTTTGTTGTCAAACCTTTTGTAATTTTGGTTGGTTTCATTACATTCAAATTTTGAATTATGATAAATTATATATAGTCAATAGATTAATGAATGTTTGGATAGTGAACTTAGCTATCTTAGAAATTAATTGAAATATTTTTTCTTGAAATATTTAAAGGATTATTTTAATTAACAAGGATTTTGTAATTATTTTTCTAACAATGATTTTATAGTGTAGCTAGCTTGTTATTTTCATTCAAGATACAAGTCATTATCAAAGTCAAGAACATACCAAGAAGATGGTACTCTACGTCAAACCCTCAACCTAACTTCATTTAGCTTGCTTACAAGAGGATAATAAGGAAGTTACTAAACAATTAATATATATCATTTTTTGTTTGTGAAGGAGAATCCTGTGAGATCCAATATGGTAGTGGATCAATATCTAGTTTCTTATGTAAAGATGATGTCAAAGTTGGGAAACTTTTGAAACATTAGGTTATTAATTTTTGGATGTTAAGCCTTCCCAGTTGGATATCAAAGATATTTTCTCATCAACTTAATTTGGAATTTATGTATAAATGGATTCTTTCATGGTGTAGATCTTTATTAAGACAACACATGAACTAGGGTTGAAATTTTTGTTGTCTAAGTCTTATGGCATTCTTGGGCTTGGTTTCCATGAATGTTTTATTGATAATGTTGTTCTAGTCTTGTTAGTGTTGATAGCCTTTATTCTATAATGTCAACTTCATTCTATATTCTGAGCCTATCACCTTTCTTAAATTTTGAAGAAGGTTATGAAATCAAGGGTTCAATATGCATATTTCAGGTCTATGTTGAACACTCTATTTAAGGAATTTGTTGACAAGGCTACAATTTTTTAATTGATTTATCTTTCTACTATGTTTGAACTTACTTTTGTAAACTTGTAATATATAATTCACTTTTATTCTTTTTGAATTGAGACTAATAGCAATTTTGTTGGTTATATTGAGGTACAACTTCATTCATGGTGGAAAAGGAAGCATCCTTTTGCTCATATCAAATAGCATATTGCATATAAAGGAGGAAAGATTCTAGGTTTATTATTGAATACATTAAAGGAGATAGCTTCATTTATGGGACATGATCAACACTCTCCTTCTTGGATTCTACATGTTATAGTTTGCTTCAGGAAGATTTCCCACATTGTAAAAGTTTTAAGAGATGAAATGGGAATGAGCTCACATTAAAGGGATCGAAGCATCCATTCCCATCATTGCAAAATATTTTTGGAGAAGTTTCTTTCTTGTAGTCATTTCTATGCATTGTAACTCATATTTTTAGTCTTGTGTTCGAAAATAAAAAATGTAATACTCTATTTCTAAGCTGCAACTAGAACAACTTTATTTTATTAATAAAGTTAACCAATTTTTCCTTCTTAATGGTTGTCTTATTGTGTGTAATTGATTATTGATGTGTATTTCTATGTTTTATGTTTAAATTATCAAATATCAATCAATTAAAATGACTAAATATAATACTAATTGAGTTCAATTATTAATTAAATTAACAAAATATACTACCAATTGATAGAAATAAAAGGATAGGGAATAAATATGACTAAATATATGACTGGTAAAATTAGTGAATAAAAATGACTAAATATACTACCAAATTGATCAAAATGATGATTAAAATTAATGACTAAATACACTACCAATGCAGAGAAATTGGTCAATAAAATGACTAAATAAGTGACGCTTACTCTTACTCTTGGGTTATTTCCAATGTGTATTTTCCTAACTTGAAGAGAGCTAGGAGATGATCTTTGGGATCATCGAATAAAATTTTTGGATAGCCCCTAGCTAGTGATGGGAGATTTCAACACTCTCTATGTGATAATGAGAAAGTGGGTGGTTCGTAGAAAAACATGGATAGCCATTTGGATTTATGAATAATCATTGATGATAATACTCTTATTTATGTTAAGATGATTGGGGCTAAGCTTACTTGGTCCAATAGGCGAATGGGTGTGGATAATACTCAAGTTAGGTTGGACAAAGCTTTAACTTCTGCATCTTGGTTTATGGATTTTGCTTGTTCCCTTTCCTCTATTACGAGATGCAGATCTAACCATTTCCCTATCTCTTTTGTGGCTGATAGGCTTGGGGGTAAGAAGCATTTTCCCTTTTGGGTTGAAGCCATATGGTTAAGGGATCTGAGGTCTATGGATTGTATTAAGAAATGTTGGCAAGTGAATATTGATGGTAGCCCGATGTTTAGATGAGCCAAAAAGTTGACTTTTGTCAAAAGAAATCTCAAGAAATGGAATAGAGAATTGTTTGGTCATATTTTCTAATATAAGAGTTATGTTATTCAAAATCTGGATGGTATTCAGGATGCTATTAAAAAAAGGGCCTATCAGAGGACCTCCAATTGTTGGAGGATGGCCTTCTCGTTCAGCTACATGAAATTGTTGCAAAGGAGGAAGATTTCTAGAGGAAGAGATCTTGTGCAATCTAGTTCAAATTTGGGGACCACAACTCCAAGTTCTTCCATCTTACTACCCTTAGGCATAAGTTGTCTAATAGAATCTCCTTGCTTATGGCTAATGGATTGTTGTTGGAGGATGAGGAGGCTATTCAGAGAGCAACTGTGAATTTATTTTAGCACCTGCTTAAGGGTGATCTTTTCTGGGACCAAAATAGTGTGGAATCTTTGTTGGAAGTTATCCCCAAATTAGTTTTGGAGGACCTCAATAGGGAGCTCATTGCTACCCCTTCTGCCTTGGAAGTAAAGGATGTAGTTTTTTCTTTTGATAGAAATAATGCCCTTGCAACTAATGGTTTTCCTTTTTTGTTCTTTTAGTCATGCTAGGATATTGTTTCGGAAGATGTGGTTAACACCACCAAGGATTTCTTTGGTTCTAGAAGATTGCTAAGAGAGTTAAATATGACCATCATTGTCATGATCGCCAAATATATTGATGCTAATAGTTTTCATGAGTATCATCTGATCAGTCTCTGCAACTTTGTTTACAAATTTTTTTTAAGGTAATAGCCACTAGATTGCAAAAGTTTTGTTCCGAAGTGGATCTCTAAACGACAAAGGGGCTTTGTCAAGGGCCATCAGATTTTGGACTCTATAATAACTGTGCATGAACTTGCTCATTCTATTAATGCCTCTAAGAAACCATACTTATTTCTAAAACTAGATCTTCTTAAGGCTTATGATAGGGTAAATTGGATATTTCTATTGGAGGAGTTGGATCACTTTGGTTTCTGTTAGAATTTTCTTCAACTAGTTGATCAACTCATCTCTATTTCATCTTTTGTTGTGTTGGTGAATGGTTCTCCTTCCCCTTTCTTTTGGAGCTCTCGTGCTTTGATACAGGGAGATCCTATATCTCTGTTGCTTTTCATCTTGATTGTGGAGGTTCTTGGTAGAAATATCCATCAGGCTTTATCAACTAGGTCACTGAAGGGCCTCTCTCCTTCTTCTAGATGTGATCCTATTACCCATCAACAATTTTTTGATGACACTATTTTGAAGGGTGAATCCTCTATCTATGAAGTTAGATCTATTAAGGGTTTGATTGAGGCTTATGAGAAGGTTTTTGGTCAAAGGATTAATCTTCCTAAGATTCAATTTTTTTCCTTAACACCTCTGAAGCTTTGTAGTTAAAGCTTGTTAGGCTTCTATTGTGCAATAGGGGTGAACTCTTGGATACTTACTTGGGGCTTCCTTTATGTATCTCTATGGTCCTGGAGTCCTTCTAGTTGATTCTATTGGATAAATTCAGTAGAAATTTGGTGGGTTGGAAAGGGGTGTTTCTCGGTTAGGCGAGGAAGTTACAGATCATTTCTTCTACTCTTCAAAATCTTCCTATCTATGCAATGAGTCTCTTTAGAATTCCTATCAAGTTTGAAGAGAAAATGGAACAAAGAATTAGAAGATTTTTATGGTTAGGTGTTGAATCCAAAGCTATAATTCATCTTTTCGCTTGGGATTTTTTTTTAAACCAAAGAAATGGGGTTGTCTTGGCATAAAAAATTTAAAAGCTTTCAATAAGGCTCTCCTGTTGAAGAATGTTTGGAGGCTCCTTAATGGGGAATTCGGGTAGGCTTCTCTGGCCAGTAATAATTATTTGCATGGATTTGGGAGATCCTATATTTTTTTTACCTCTAATAATGTTCCTTTGGATCTTACTTTTGGAGGAATATTGTTCCTTGTAGGGGCTTCATTGCTAATGGTGTTAAATGGCTGCTAGGTGATGGTACTATAATTCTCTTTTGGAAGGATGTTTTATGTGACTCTAAACCTTTAATCAATCTTCCCTAGGATCCTCCCATTTTTCCTTTGTGCAAATGTTTCTTTGGAATTAGGGTGGTAGATTATTTTGAAAATAGGGAGTGGAAAACTTCCAAGACTAGAATCTATCATTGAAGGTTCTAAAGGACTTCTTGTGAAATGTTTGGATCCCCATTTTTTTGACGCTGGATAGGTTTTTTTGGGCTCCATGTGCTAATGGTAATTTCTTGGTGGCTTATTCCCTTGTTAATTCCCTAGAAAAGCCTGAATCTCCTCCTTTCTCGGGGACTTTATGGAACAAGAAGTTGATTCCCAAGGTGAATGTCTTCTTCTGACTGCTTATGCAAGGTAAAGTCCTAACACAAGACAATCTCTATAAAATGGGATTTGGTATTCCTAATAGGTGTGCTCTTTGTGAAGCTAGTGTTGAGAGTGCTTTCCATATCTTTCTTTGGTGGAATTTTTCTTCATTTCTTTTGGAGAAAATTTCTTGGTCTTTGGAATCTAGATGGGGTCTTTCCAGATTCCCTTGATAAATTTGTTGACCAGTGGAAGTGCACCTCCACCTCTATTGTTATCTATGGGCTTTGGGATCTTATAGCCCCACATATTGTGTGGGGTTATGAAAAGAAAGAAAAATAGAATCTTTTGTGATTCTAAGCTAAAAGTGCGCAGTCTTTTTATCAAGATTTGTCAGGAAATCTTGGAGAATTTCACTTTTATTTTTTTGAGTCACCTCATTGTGCCCCTATTGCTTGCTTGGCTAGGTATGTATTCTTGGAGATTTCTAACTATAAGGTTACATCTATCCCTGATATGAATCCTATGTCTAGTTTAAGTTCTAGATTGAGCACTAAGTGGCAACCACCTCCTACAGGGTGGGCTAAAGTTAATTTTGATAGAGCAGCAGAGGGTAATCCTAGGCCTATAGGATGTGGGGCCTATTGATGAATGAAAATGGAAGACTCTTATGCATGGTGACACTCTCATTGTGAAATCAAAAAAATCACTATACTGAGGTGGAGGCTATATTTACAAGCATCAAATATTTTGTGGATAGAGAATAATCCAAAATATGGGTCGAAAGTGATTCCTTACATATCATTAATTATCTACAAGACATTCATCAGCCTGGCTAGAATGTGGAACAAGTTATTAAACATACTATAATCATGTTAATATCTTGTGAAGAGACCCGCATCTCTCACATTTTCCAAGAAGGAAATTCATTGGCCAATTCTTTTGCAAACAAGGTTGTTAGGTTAAATGAGTATCGTGCATAGGAGGGCTCTATGCTTCTTAAGAAATCTAGGAGCTTATTGAGAAATTATGGTGTGGGATGAGTTGATGTAGTGGCATCATTTAATCTCTAGTACCTTCTCATGACTCACACACTTTATGGGTTGTGTTTTGATTACTGGCATTTAGTTGAGTGATTTTTACAAGGTTTTCTTCTTTTGGATTTTGAAGACATGGGTGACAATAGAAGCAGAATAGAGTCGCACTCTTGTGTAGGCCTGAGGAAGAAAATGAAGCATTGGAAGATCCTTCGCCACAGGAATTTCACACTTTTTTTAGAAAGGTTGCATGGGCATGACCCTGATGCCTTGGCGAAATTTGTCTCATGCTAGCATAATCAAAAGCTTCAAATAAAGGGTCTAGAAGTGGATGTACATGAAGAGTTGATTACTACTATGACTAGGATGATGATGGTAGGCCTTAAGTTTTACAAGGATAAGAAGAGAAAAGAGGAAACAATGGCCCAAATCTTCAAGGATGATGAGCAAAAAAAATTGATTAAGATAGAAAGTTGGGGTTATGAGTGCTAGTCCCTTAAAAATATTTGGGTGAATGTTGCAGAGGTGATAATACACTATGTGACTCTGGAAGGTAGGTTTACTCCTATCCTTGGTCACCATTTTACCATATCAAATCATTTTAGGCATGGTTTGTTTATCTCATTTTTTTGTTATCTTCCATGGAGGTTTCTATTTATGCCCATTTGAAAAATAGGGGGGCCCCAATCCTCCATGAAGGTCTCATTATTTTAATCATGGAGCATGTTAAAGCTCTTCTCCCTACCCCTATTGTTAATGGTGAGGAGATGATACCTATCGTGCGGTCTCACAACACGCCCCAAGACTAAAAAGGCTTGGGGACCCAAGTGAAAAAATATAACTCTTATGGCAGGAGCTAGAAAATTGAAAGATCGCCAGAAGAGAAAAAAAAAAAATCTTTGATAATAAAAGTACTTTATAATGTAAGTGTTTGGGGCACCAGATACCGAGTACCAAAAACATGTGAAAGGAGAAAGGTAATGCAAGTTTGAATGTAAGGCTCTGGTCTCATATGAAGGAGTCTGGTATGATGGGGTCTAGTATAATGGAGTTCCAATATAATTGAGGTATGGGAAAGTAAGTGGGTAAAGCTGAATACCAGGAACCGGGTATTGGGTTGTAATGTGAAGTGAAAATGCTAAAATTTTTAGTTTATCTAATGATCCCAATCATTTGGTATATATGTGAGGATTTATGATATGCTTTATACAATGTTAATTACAATATTTTTTGTATTAACATTTGAATAATGGTTTTATTTACATGAGATGTTATAAATTTTTTCTTTTTTTAAAGGGATTTAATGTGTGGAATTTGTGATTGCAGGAGATATTGATTGTGATACAAAATTTGGGTATGGATGGTCAGGAAAACTTGAATCATGGATGGAATCATGTTTATTTTGTTTTGATTATTCTAGGAGATCATAATGTTGAGGACTTTGAGTCCGCCAGAGTGTTGGGGGTTCTGGTATTTCTCATGTGGCGGAAACAAATGTCTATTTTTGGGAAATCCCATTCCCAAGAGTGATAGAACTAGAGCCAAGTGATGTGTGGGGGTGAAAATTCCACTTGTTCATTCTAAATGTATGGGAAGTCTCTACACATTATTCTAATTTGAAGTATCATCTTGGTGAAGATTAAAGATTAACACCTGAAGAGCTTCAATGTGTAATGGGAGTTGACTTCCATTGACTTCAATTACATTTGTCCTATTGGTCACTACATTCCACGTACCTTGATGAGATTGGTCCCTTGGATTTCCTCTCATGTATTTTTCTTATCCTTTCTGAGCCTTTTGTTCTATAAAAGGCTAGAGGAGCCTTATTTTCACTTTGAAGTTTAGAATTTGTGGATGTCAGAGGAGCATAAACTTTTAAGTTTTGTTCTTTTTTCCTATTTTTTGAACCATTCTGACATAAAACTTTGTATGCACGTAGACATTTATTAATGTCAGAGCTTGTTAGATAACTACTTATCTCAGTATCTTTTGTAGTTGGTTTTGTTAGTTCAGTCGAACAAGACTGTATGTTGTGCCATTTAAGGGTGCATACAAAACCTACTCGGTGTCTAGAAACGAAACCCCTCACTTTAAAAGCTTGCACCATTTTATATGTAGCTATGAAGTAATATGGTGAAGTATAAATCAGTTGCTTTGTTTTAATTGATTCTTTAGGGTATCCATGGAGAATAACTGGGAGAAAATTTTAATTTTTAGTATTTTTATGCTTTGTTTTAGATTAGATGTTTAAATTCTTGAAAATTTTCCAAAATTTGAATGAATGGAAGAAATTTTACTAAAAATATTTTGTTTTCCATAAAATTGTTGAATACTTAATACTAAATCTACTTAAGTGATAGCAAAGAGTTTGTGATATTCATGAAATGTTACAACAAATATTTCAGTTTCATGATACTTGAACTTGATGTTTCTATGAGAATCCAACACCTAAAATATTTGATTCAAAACAGTAGTCCCTTTGAGATTGACAAAAATATCACATTAGTACTTAAGAGTGACCCTAGTGCAACCATGGTCTAGTTATCGAAGACTTGGGATTGAATGAAAGCCAATATTTTCCTTGTTAATGTAGAATCCCCTTTTAGGTTGTCTTTGTTCTATATCTTTCAGGAAGGATAGGCTCTTTGTGGTCTTGTCTATGAAGAATTTATTCACCCTATTTTTTGGAGTAAAATCATCGTCAATAGGAACTTACGCTAGAAGGAGGGGCCTCTCTTTAATATTTTAGGTCTCATTCTCTAGAATTCGAGAGTTATATTTCAAAACACTAGTTTTGAGTCTGGTAAGAAGCTTGTAAGTGAGAAAATTGAATCTATGTTGGCTTTCTGGCATGGAAGTTGAAAAACTTTGGAAAATATTTAACCATAAATTATATCCTTTGAGTTTATTCACTTTTATAAGAGTCACCGAATGTAGAATTCATGATACAAGTGATCATGATGAACTTGAGTGTGAATTTTTTTTAACTAGGGTAGGCCTGGCCATAAGTAAAGTCATTCCATTAACAGAGGAAGTTTTAATTGCTAAAAGAAAGGAATTGTTAACGAGAAAAATGTTTCACCCTAGTGGAATGGGAATCATTAAAAAATTAATAGATACACCAAAACAGTTGGAAAATTGTGATTATTATAAAGAAAATTCTAATGTTTTGTAGGAAAATAGGTGATAATGTTGAGATTTAGAGATATTTCATCACAAACGAGGAAATGAAATTGATGAATCATCATTTCCTGTATACGTGGAAAATGCAAATAATAAGAAGAAGAGGGAAAATTGAGTGGGCAATGCATTTAGTTTGCTCCAAGTTGAAAATTCACAAGCTATAAAAAGAGATTTTCATGATTTTATACAAGATACAAAATATCAAATTTTTACTTTTTCTCTCTTTGATAACAATATAAATCATGATATATCTTGGTCTAACAAAATGCAAAGTGAAGATAGGGCTAAAGACATGAATATTTTCAGAGGAGGAAGCAGAGAAATAGACATAATCATTCATGGAAATGGACCAGGGTTGGAAGAAGGTAGATTATGGTTGCATCAAATGAAATTTGTGCAATTGATCTCTAATGAGTTCATTTTCATGCATATGAGCCAAATGATTCGTAAGTACACTTTTGAATTTATTATATTTAAACAGAAAAAATTTAAAATAATTCTCTATTATAGTAGAACATTGAAAATTTTGATGAGTGAATTTAAAGATAAACAAGTTGTAATTCTTACCAAAACTATAGAGGAAATAGCCATAGAAATCAAAGTAAATTTCTTTATTAGGGTTAATCTTTTTTCATGCTAGAGATAGGGTAGTTAGGGTTATTTTTCTTTTTATAGGGTTTTGTGTTCATTTTCTCTTCTTTCTTCATTTGTTCTTTTCTTTTTGTCTGGCCTCTGCATTAGCAAATTCTACTTAAACCTATCTTACACATGAGTGTTAATTCAAACATTTGTAAAATTGAACTGTGAAATTCAAATAATAAAACCATACATAGTGAAACATGCTTTAAAATGTATCAATATATATATATATATATATGCATATATCACATATATACATGAGATTTCAAAAATCCTTGTTCAAAAAATCAAAAAATTCAAAAAGAGTGAGCAAAGTTGTAAATGGTAGTAGCCATTTAGTCAATGTGGGACACCTCTTCCATTAGGGCTAAATACCTTATATAGGCAAGTTCCTAGTGAACTTCAAAGTCTTGGATATGGAGATTACTAAGAAAAGGCCAAAGTGGAACGACTTCCCTATGTTCCAAGAACCGAGGAATATCATCCATGGAGGGAATCCCGGATGGTCAGATGTGCAATAGATAAAATGTTATCCATATTCTCCAAGAATTCAGGCTTCACTGTCGAGTTGGCAGCAGTGCAATCATCTTCAATAGGTATCCCAATGTCCAGAAGCGATGCTACAAAGTGAGAAGCTATATTAGAATAAAAGTGAAAGTAGTGGTTGGATGTAACATACTTTTCCCCAAGGACTAAGTACAAGTTTGGCATAGTGAAACTAGAATTCCTAATGAAGAAAACATTTTCAAGACTTTGTGATGTGATGCTCCCTAAGAAAACACTTTGTCGGCGAGAGAAACCTAAGGAAATTGGAGTATCCATGGCTAAGAAGCAAATGCAAATGCACATAGTAGAATTACACAAATAAAGCAAAGAGAAAGAAAAAGTGGGAAGAATTTGAGAAGTGTAGAATTTATAGAGATCTGTAAGGAAGTTGCAGTACATAGTTGCCTTGAGCAATTTTTTTTTGGGAAAATTGCAAGCAAGGTGGCAGTTGGATAATTATCTTCAAGGTTAAAGGTTAAATAAAATTAATTCATTACACATATCTGGTGGTAAATTGCTTCAAATTTGAGTAGTACAAATATTTTGAATCAAGCAAGTTGAAGATTGTGAAATTAATAGTGTTCATTTCAATTCTTTTAAAGAGTTGTATTAATTATGGAGGTGCTTGTGTGCGGAATACAAATGAAAATGAATCTAGCAAGGCAATACACATCATCACTTGAGTAAGTTGAAGAGATAATACGTGCAGAATAAGGTGTGTGAATTTAATGCAGAATAATGTGATCATGCTTCAAGGTAATCATGACATTTCTAATCCATTAATGAATTCCAACACCAGCAAGTCAAAATTGTTAGTAGAAATTTTAGTAGTTACCATAAAATTTAATCAAAAGGGTGGTAACTAATGTTTCTTAATTTAGATTTAAATTTGGTGATTAAGTTGTTTATTGCTAAATTTTAATTTATGCATATTTTTTGACATATAGTGTGCTATAGTTACCTAGGATTTGGCAGAAATTAGTGAAATTTAGCTGAAAACACACACACCTACAAGGAATTATTTAATGAGTTTTTGGGAAGTAGTGAATTATTGAAGGGATTGCATTGAATGAAAAATCAAAAACTAACCTTTTCTACCACTATAATTCCCAACCTAATAGTGGTGCTTCAATGCTTGCAAGTTGATAAAAGAGTTATCATCAAAATATCAAAAGTGAAAAATGATCTATCATTGCTATATCAAAACAAAATTGAAATCTTTAGGCTATCCAAATAACTCTATAGGGGCTATGGCGCCTAACCAAGAATAGAGCTATGTTTGGGGGAATTACAGAGATAACCTTTTCAGGGCTATGGACACTTGACTGTAAGCAAGGATCTATCCCTGGTTGGCTTTCGAGGATTACTATATTATGTAGTTCAATGTTAATGAACTAATTCTTTTTGCTAAGTTCTGAAAATTGGAATTAATCAGATCACACATGGATGTTTCTGGTAGAATTTTACTTCTTTATGCTAGGATCTAGGTAAAGGTAGAAGTTATTGTTTTAAAACATGCATAAATTTTAATTTACAATGGGTGATTTAATTTCAAGTTTGTTTTAAATTTGATTTTATTGGTTGCAAGTTATTGTGTGGTCTCACAACATACCCCAAGACTGAAAAGGCTTTGGCAACCTAGTGAAAAAATATAACTCTTATGGTAGGAGCTAGCAAATTGAAAGATCACAAGAATAGAAAAAAAAAAAAACTTTGATAATAAAAGTACTTCATGATAGAAGTCTTTCAGGCACCGGATATCGGGTATCAGAAACATGTGAAAGGAAAAAGGTAATGCAAGTTCGAATGGAACAATTTGGTCCAATATGAAGGAGTTTGGTATGATGGGGTCCTGTATAATGGATTTCTAGTATAATTGAGGTCCAGGAAAGTAAGTGGGTAAAGCCAAATACTGGGTACTAGGTTGTAATGTGAAGTGAAAATGCTAAAATGTTAAGTTTATCTAATGATCTCGATCATCTGGTATATATGTGAGGATTTATGATATGATTAAGAGCATGTTAATTATGAGATTTTTTGTATTAACATTTGAATAATAGTTTTATTTACATGAGATTTTATAAATGTTTTCATTTTTTTAAAGTGATTTAATGTGTGGAATTTGTGATTGTAAGAGATATCGATTGTGATGTAAAATTTCAGTATGGATAGTTAGGAAAAATTGAATCATGCATGGAATCATGTTAATTCTAGTTCGATTATTCTAGGGGATGATAATGTTGAGGGCTTTGAGTCCACCAGAGTGCTAGGGATCCCAGTATTTCACATGTGGTGGAAACAAACATCTATTTTCAAGAAAGCACATTCCTGAGAGTGATAGAACTAGAGCCAAGAGATGTGTGGGGGAAAACATTCCACTTGTTCATTTTGAATGTATGGGAAGTCCCTACACATTATCCTAATTCAAAGTATCATCCTAGTGAAGATTAAAGATTAACACCTAAATAGCTTCAATGTGTAATTGGAGTTGACTTCCATTGACTTCAATTACAATTCTCCTATTGGTCACTACATTCCATGTGCCTTGATGAGATTGGTCCCTTGGATTTCCTCTCATTTATTTTTCTTATCTTTTCTGATCCTTGTGTTCTATAAAAGGCTAGAGGATCCTTATTTTCATTTTGAAGTTCATAATTTGTGGATGTTAGAGGAGAATAAAATTTTTTGTTCTTTTTTCATGTTTTCTGAACCATTCTAATGTAAAAATTTGTATGCACATAGACATTGATTAATATCAAAGCTTGTTAGATAGCTACCTATCTCAGTATCTTTTGTAGTTGGTTTTGTTAGTTAATCTAAACAAGACTATGTTGCACCGTTTAAGGGTGCATACAAAACCTACTCAGTGTCTAGAAATGAAACCCCCCTCTTTAAAATCTTGCACCATTTTATATGTAGCTATGAAGTAATCTGGTGAAGTATAAAGTAGTTTTCTCTATTTTAATTGATTCTTTGGGGCATCCATCGAGAATAAATGGGAGAAACTTTTAATTTTTAGTATTTTTTATGCTTTATTTTAGAGTAGATGTTTAAATTCTTGAAAATGATCCAAAATTTGAATGAATGGAAGAAATTTTATTGAAAATCTTTTGTTTTTCATAAAATTATTGAATTATTAATGCTAAATATACTTAAGTGATAGCAAAGAATTTTTTATGTTCATGAAATGTTATAGTAAATGTTTTGGTTTCATGATACTTGAACTTGATGTTTCATTGAGACTCCAAAAGCTAAAATATTTAATTCAAAATAGTAGTCCCTTCGAGATTAATAGCAATATCACATCAATACCCAAGAGTGACCCTAGTCCAACCATGACCTAGTTATCAAATACTTGGGATTAAATGAAATCCAATATTTTCCTTGATAATGTAGAATCCCCTTTTAGGTTTTCTTTGCTCCATATCTTTCAAAAAGGATAGGATTTTTGTGGTCTTGTCTATGAAGAATTTATTCACCCTATTTGTTGTGAGTAAAATCATCGTCAGCAATACCAAGTGAAATTTTTGGTTCATCTGGTTTGGATATTAGAATTATTGATGAAGATGAGTGCAATGAAGAGGAAGATGTCGTTTCCCTGTCCCCTATAGCTACCTCCTTGAAAAAGAGGAAGATGGGTAGCCTTAAAAACAATCAGG
Organism: Sequoia sempervirens; assembly: GCA_007258455.2. NCBI lineage: Eukaryota > Viridiplantae > Streptophyta > Pinopsida > Cupressales > Cupressaceae > Sequoia > Sequoia sempervirens. Next base: position 84,650,910 of record VDFB02105785.1, on the reverse strand, counting down.
CTACCAAACAACTTGTTCTTTCTAATAGTGAAGATACAAAGGTGGGATTGGATGAGTCCTCTCCCGAGAAGCTAGATTTGGTTGTTGGCCAGGGAGAAGCCAAAGGTGGAGGTAATACAAAGGGTTTGCAAGAGAATGTGTTGGGTTTGGAGGCCAAGAATAAGCTTAGGAGGGCATCCAAATCCATTGCCAAATTGAAGAACTAGGCCTTGAATGCTCTGGCAGAGGATTCCAAGAAGATTCGTGAGAAGGCTTCTTGGAATCCTTGAAAAAGAGGAAGATGGTTAGCTTTAAAAACAATTAGGTTTTCAGACACCTTGTTCTTTTTGATAGTGAAGATATAGAGGTGGGATTGGATGAGTCCTCTTCTAGGAAGGTGGATTTGGTTGTTGTCCAGGGAGAAGCTGAAGGTGGAGGTAATAAGGAGGGTTTACAGGAGAATGTGCTAGGTTTGGAGGCCAAGGATAAGCCGAGGAGGGAATCCAAATTCATTACCAATTTGAATAACTAGGCCTTGAATGCTCTAGCAAAGGATTCCAAGAAGATTCATGAGAAGGCAGTGGAAATTGATGACTCCCCAATTCATAACTCACCCAATGTGGAGATAGAAGATGAGAATAAGTGTCATGATGAGGAGGATGATCAGAAGAAGAGTGCTAAGTCAAATCCACTAATGCTAAATCCCCTTTCTGAGGAATTTTCTTATCTCGTTGATGATTCTACCTCCACGTTTGAGTTGTTGGAAATGGCTAGGGGTGGGGCCACTAGAACTTCTAAGTTAGAAAAATGGACTCTTCAAGAGTTTAATAAGGTTAACATTAAAATAGGGGGTTTGAAGGAGAAATTGATTTTTTTTTGAAAGGCTTAGTGTTGGGCATTCTTATCGACATAATTGTGTACCTTAAGGGTTCTTTCTATGACTTAAAATCTGTGTGAAGAACATTTGCTTGGTTTAGAAGCCAAGATTTTGAATATGAATGTGGACATAAAGAAAATTTTACATGTGTGTCACATTTTAGTAAAGAATAGTGTGGATTCTTTATAATTCTTATTCAAAAAGATTAGTGAGCTTAGGGAAGGTCAAGTTTATTTTTCTGAGTTAATGGAGAGAGAGAACTCGAATAAAGGAATAGGTAAAAAAGGTATGAAAGATGATGGTAAGGACACGACTATTAGAGGGTCTTTTGAATGGAAAAATTCCTTTGAAGCTGAGAAGAAAGAGCTACTAGACATGATTGAAATATATAGGATCCAAGAGCTTGAGGTGGCCAACACCTTAAGCAGTATGAAATGGTGTTTGACTATCATTTTGTCTGTTGTCTGTTTCTTGATGTGTCTTGGTTTATTTTTTGTTTTTTTTGTTTTGATGTTGTTGGGTTCTATTTCTAGTTTACTATTTTATCCCTCATGCAACACCCCTTTTTTATTTTGTCATTTTTGGTTTTAGTATGTTGTTGGTGTCTTAATGTACTATCTTTTAAGCAGCATTTTGTGTCTTAGGTTGTAAAGGGTTTTGGGTCCCTTCAAAGCCTATTTTTCCTGTATAATCAAAACAACAATCAATGACTAAATATATAAGTGATTAAAAAAATGACTAAATAAATGACCAAATTACAACAATCAATGACTAAATCAATGACTAAATAAGTGACTAGTTAAATATATCAATGACTAAAAAATGACTAAATAAGTTACCAGATTACAACAATTAATGACTAAATCAACGAATAAATATACTACCACATCGATCAATCAAATCAAACAATAAATGACTAAAAATGGTTTAGTCATTAATATGGTCACATTATAAATGACTAGCAATAAACTATTAATGGTTGTGTGATCATGTTCAGTCATTTCTATGTAGTTTTTAGTAATTTTTTTAATCATCTATTGTTCTTTATGTATTAGTGTTCATGCAGTACATTTTCTCTTGGTAGTGAAATTGGGTGTGATGTCCTTCAAGAGCATGATCTATCTTAGCATATTATATTCCTCTTAGTGGCTTGATGGGACATGTGCTACATTCCCTAAGTTGTGAATCATCTATTCTTCGATTGGTCATCTCTTGGATACATTAGGAATGATGTTCCCTAAGTTAAGAATTTACATGAATTAGGGAAAACCCCTTTAAACATACCTTACACTATTTTTCATTTACAATAACTATTATATGGCCACCTTGCATAACACTCTTTTCTTGCCTATGGAGCCATCTTGTTTATTCATGAGTGTTATATTACAAATTTTTCCTAAATTGTGAATCTTGTTCATGTTGCGTGGCACCTTATCAAAATTGGGAAGAGGTATAGCTTTGGTATGTTTAGCGTATGGGAGCCAAACTTAGCCATGACTTTCCCATAGCCACCTTCTTGTGTGTGTGAACGCATACCGGCTGCATGCATATGTGTCTCACCTTTTTGGGGGCTCACCTAGTGGATAGCCTAAGGTTCCACTAGCCCTTATGACCATGCATTTGGTTTGCATGTTGGATATCATGTTTCACTTGTAAACATTTTTTGGAAAAAAAAAAGGATTGATCCATATTGAGTTGGAAAAACATTGGAGGCTTGATCCACCTTTCTTTTTTTCCTTTTTTTTCTTTCTTCTTTATGTCTTTGGTACTATATTCTTGTATCTTATTGTTGTTCCATACATCATTCATGCGTGTGTTCCTTTATGCCTATGTTGGTTTTACATAGGATATTGATCTTGGGGGCTTGCACAATCTTCTTGATCATTGTCATCCTATCTCACTAGCATTGGTACACTTCGGCCCATCTTGATGTGTGTTTATCTACTTTAGTGTGAGTTTGAAGCAAGTTCTTGCTCTCACTAATGTGGTGGCTAAATTTACTATAGTAAAATGTATCCCTTTATATTTTAACACTTGTTTGGGCTCTCCCTACTAAAACATGGCTTCTTTATGCCTTATTTGGTCCTATTTTACATCCACAAGCCTAATTAAATGCATTTTCCAAAGGATAATGCCAAAATTTATCAAATGACCAATAATAATAATTTTTTTGGGTTATTTGTTCTAGATCTAGTGATTTGGGAGTCATATGCCACCTTGGACGTATGGGTCCCACCTAGGATTCAAGGCCTAATCCAAAATATTGCATTGAACTTAACATTTCTTGAAGTTTTTTTCCAAAGTTTAAGTCATTAGGACTCATACACCACCATTTAGCTTGGACTTATTTTCAATTAAATTCATGGTGGGATTTTATCCTCCTTGATTTTATGTCACCTTGTAGTATTGTAATCTTAGGAAAGTTGGCTTTAAAAAGTATAAATACAATGTTGTTTCACTTAATTTATCCTAATAATTTTATGAAAACTCTAAGTAATATTAAGGAGCATTCCTAAGGAAATTTTATGAGATCAAGAGTATTCAAGAGAATTCAAGAGAAATTTATCAAGTATTTGGAGCAGCATTCAAGATTCTAGCATCATGCCAGAGTCTTCATGCATCATGTGTGTTTTTTAGCTTACATTTGTGAAGTAGGTTTTCATGATCCAAGTAATAATTCAAAGACATTAACTCATATCAAAAATAAAGAGTCAAGATCTACATTCATGCTAGCCATTTCATAAAATATTTTAGACTTTATTTCAAAGTTTTTGTGCATTGTAACATCATAGTTGCTCATTCACCATTCCTTCATGTTTTTCTATTTTATCTCAAGGTTTAATTGCCAAAATGAGGTTTGACCAAGGTAAACCCCTATTCCCTAACAAAATAACATCTTTCCCTTTTTATGTGTGATTAAAGATCTAGGTGAATTGGAGCTTGAAGATCCTTTGAAGACAAAGTTACAAAGTTGCAAGATTGAAGAAAATTGTCAAAGTTTTCAAGAAGCTGGCATCTTCATGGAAAATCACCTATAGATAAGAATTGAGACTTTTTGGACTTGAAGATTCAAACAAATGAAAGCTATAGAATATCACTATAGGCTACAAAATATCATAGAAACCCTAATAATGGGAATAAATCACCACCTTGGGTGTATGAATCTTGGTACAAACATTTTACCAATTGTAATGTAGGAAATAGGGTTCCACCTTTTTGGAAGATGAGACAAGTGAGATGAGACCCTCCTATTTTGCTAACATAACATTCAAAGAGATCCATAGAGATATCAATCCAAGGATGAAGTAGGGGAAAGATATCTTGCAATAGGGTATCCTGAGGTATGATTAATGACTAAAGAGGGGTTCACCACCAAGCTAGGGCTTGGAAAGACAAGAGATGAATGAATCATGCAAAGTACCATGCAAAACCTAACTAGATGACCTAGGAAATGAAACTAAAATACATAATAAAAGAATGAGAAAGTACAAAGGTGTAAATGGGAGATCGATGAGGTCAAAACAAGCTCCAAGACCCTAAAATATAATTATTTTATGCCCATTAGGACTCATACGCTAGTTGTGGCTTATAGGTCCTAGGTGGGTCCTAAAGAGCTAAAATTGTGGAATCTGGAGTTGCAGAATGAGAGGAACAAAACCAAAAAACTATTCCCTAAAACTCTAATTGGGACTCATACTCCCATACTATTGTGAAGTGTTGTGAGAGTAGAATCTTGAACTAAAAATTTTCAAGGCTCTAAAGATGGATCAAATAAGCACTTTCCCACTAATTTCATGCAAATTGGATGGATAATTTTCCATAGATCTGAGTTTCTATGAGTCTTGAAAACTTTTCATGACAACATTTGCAACTTTGTCATTTTGGTACTTTGGAAGGCTTCAAATCCACTTTTATTCAAGCTATAAACCTGTAATCACACATTAAAGAGAGGAAAACTTGTTGATTGTTAGGAAATGGGGGTTTTCCTTGGTCAAACCCCTTTTAATTAATTAAAATAAATGATGAAATATAATGAAATATGAAATATGCAATCATGATACCTTGAATGATGTCTTGAGATGTAATTTAACAATCTAACATGAAGTGTCCATGTAGATTGTAGATCCTGATCTTGAATTGGATATGAAACAATGCTTGACTTGGATGTTGGATGCTCCATCATAAAACTAGGTCCAACATGCTTGATGTACCATTTCTTTGGTCCATGATGATGGATCTTGAATTGTTGCAACAAATGATGAGGAAATATACCCTTGAATGCCTTAGAAATGCTCTTGAAGACTCTTGAATGCTCTTGTTAGGTCTGGTAATAATAATCTTGCTATTAGGAATGTTCTCTTGAAATTCTTAGGTGAAAATGAGTGAAATAACCTTGTATTTATACTTATTTATTCCAAATTTCCTGAAATTACAACACTACAAGCCGACATCAAACCTAAGAGGAAAAAATATCACCAAGAATTTAAATTAAATTTTATTTTGGACCACATAGGACTCATATGCTAGAAGTGGCATATGAGTCCCATTAGGCTTAACTATGGGACATATTTTTTTAAAATACTTAGAATGATGCAAAATCAGGATCAGACCCCCAAAACCTAGGTGGGACTCATATGCCCAAGCTAGTGTATGAGTCCCATATCAATAAATCTAGGCCACATATTCTAAAAACACCTGAATTATGATTGGATATTGGTTTATGTTAGGATTATCCTTGAAAATATGCATTAAATGAGGCTTTTGGATACAAAATAGGACCAATTAAGGCATAGATAAGACCAATTAATTGTTAAAACCCTAGATTATTGTGAAAGTGTTAGGATGCACTTTACAACACCATAAATAAGGAACCATTAAGTTCATTTAGTTTATAAAGGTCCTAAGCTTAATGTGGAGGTGTAAATAAATACACTTAACAACATTAAAGTAAGGAAAATTTAGGTCAATTTAGCTTAAAAGGGCCCTAAATCTGATGTGGATGGTCTAGGATAACAAGGATCAAAGGAGGTGGACAAGTCCTTATGATCTAAGATCCTACCTCAAACTGACATAAGCATAAAAGGGCATGCACAAGGTGTATGATATGCAACATCAAGATACACAAGCATGCAATACCAATAACTAAAAGAAAGAAAAACAAAAGCAAGAAAAAATAAAAAGAGGTGGATCAAACTTTGACCATTTGCCCCACACATTGTGAATTAGATCTAAGATGTTTGTCCAAAATGGAATGCTCAGTCTGAGGCAACAGAACTTCAAGTTGTTAATTGGGTGAGTATCCAAAAAGGGTGGTTCAATGAGAAAGTCATGCCTCTATATCGGCTTCTCACCGTATAATTAGAAATTCATACCCACGTTTAGGCTTATCATCATATGTTAACCATACCAAAGCTATACCTCTTGATAAATTTGAAAAGGTGCCACATATTAATGAACTTCAATCTTCATGAGGCAAGAAAAGCTACATATTCTTGAAACTCATGAACAAACAAGATGGCACCACAGGCAAGCAAAGTGCATTATGCAATGTGGCCATATAATTGATGTTGTAAATGTGAAATAGTGTAAGGTGACTTCAAAGGAATTTTTCTTTGTTCATGTAAGGTCTCTTCTTAGGGAACATTGTTCCTAATGTCTACAAGAGAGGACAAGTCAAAGAAATATCATGCTCTTAGAGGATATCAAGCCTAACTACACCACCAAGAAAAGGACACATCACAAGAATAAAGAAAACCACGTAGTGAATGATGAGTGTAGATGTATGCCCCCACTTTAAAGTAGTTGCTAACACCATTGTTGTGAGAAATTGTTTTAAATTAGTAGAAGACTTGAGAGCTTATTCAGAAACCACTATGCCAGTTCATATGTTTCCAATAAGCTACGAGATGGAAATAAACTTCCCCCAAAATGTATAACTCAGTATGTCATGTGTGATCAAACTTAAGGCATGTAATCCACATCCCAAGCTTGCTTCTATATATAAATGGAAGGTGGTCAACTAGCCAAAAGAGACAACAAAAAGTGACAAATGAGGACAAGGCTACCTAACCCCTTGCCCCAGTTAGTGCAAGACAATGATGAGTCAAGAAGCATGCTAGAGTGGAAATCATTATCAATTAGAGGAATTAGGTGCCCTGACATAAGGAATAGCACCAAAATCCTTAAGATGTTGAATTTTTCTACTCAAATCCTTACATTCATTAGTAGAATGACCATGAACTCTATGATATGTGCAAAATGAAATCTTGTAGTCAAATTTATTTTGTGTTTTTGGAGGGACGAATATAAAATTTTCTTGGAGGAGTCTCGACAAGATACTCTCTTGATCAATAGTAGAAGGTGTTCCTATATTTTGTGAAAAATAAATCTATTGCTTAGTATAAGATGTCATACTTACACAAGGCTCTTTAGATTGCAATATTTTGTACTCTCCTTTATAGGAGGGTGTAAAATCTATCACATTTCAATCATAAGTGTTTTTCATGATGACATTAATTTTAAGCGAAGATTTATCTATTTCTTTCATTTCTTTCAAAGAATGACAATCAAAACCACTAGTGTCTATTAGTTCGGGATGCACTAGTGTTGATATTAAGTGAAGGCTTGTTTGTTTCTTTCAAGGGACAATAGCTAGGAACACTAGCTTTTTCATGTGTGTGATGTTCTATAGGGACATGGATACCTTGTTCTCTAGCACCACATCCTTTTCCACTATAACCAAGTTATTTCATAAGTTCATAACCTTTGCCATAAAGCTCTTTCATTTCTTTTGGATTTGGTGGTTTTTGATAATTATATTTATCAAACTTTGTCATATAATTTATTTTGTTCTCTAAAGTGGTTGAGGAAGATACTTTCGAAGGGTCTTCAAAATTTTGTGTTGACATTACTGATTCTTTTTTTCCTTTTTAAGAGTCTTTCTTATGATCTCATATTCACCCATGAATGATGTGAAATTTAAGGAACCCCAATCATCTTCTAATTGTTTCGTGACTTCCTCAATGCATTTTTCTTTGTATTTCTCTTGCATGGGTTCTCCTTGTGTACTCAATGTCAATGTTTTCAAAGTATTTTCCTTATTTTTTAATGTTCAAACAACTGTTTGGTTTAGGATTAGCTTCAAGTGTGTACACTTTGTTGTTTTAGACATATTTAATTTTATGATGAAGAGTAGAAGGCACCCCATTCATTGCATGAATCCATGGTCTTCCTAAAAGAAGATTGTATGAAGGATCATGAGGCATAACATGGATCAACATTTCTAATGTGGCCTTCCTAGTTGTAATAGGCAAAGTGGTCACACCAAGTGTTTGTTTTCCTACATTGTCAAATCCCTTAATAGATAAAGAGTCAAGTGTAAGAGAGGGGAACCAACCATGTCAAGGCTCCAAGTCACGAAGAGCCAAGAGAAAAGAGCTTCCCTAACTTACCTGACTCTAAAAGATGCCTTGGGATAAGGATAGAGAATAATGAGCACTATAATGTACTATCACTCTATAGATCCTAAACTTAGGTTTGGGCTAGGAAAGATAGTTTTTGGAGTTAGTGCTACACCTCAAACAACTCTCTATCCAAGGACAATAGAGCAGTTCTAGGATGACAACGCAACATGTTGGCTTCTCTCGGGTCCACTGGAGTCCTTATAGTAAAAAAAAGTGAACACAACAAAAACTACCAAAAAAGATACTAACAACATAGCTATCTAATTTAGATGATAAAAATAGAATGAGAAAGTATAGGAAATAGATACTAAAATGATAAAGCAAGGAAATAAAAGCTAGGGTGATGAAGATGATCCCACAAAAGTGCTTGTTAGCGAGCAAGCTCCAAATGTATGCTCACCTACACACACACAAGAAGGGGAAATTTTTGGGGCTATATAGGGGCCTACCTTAGTCAGACCCCCATTTTGGTGTTTCCACCTCCATGGACAACCAGAAAGCAACGAAGTAGAATATGTGACAAAGGAAAGAAAAGAAAGCAATACACACTACAAAACAATATAATGGCATTCAACCAAATCACAGAGGAGAGGAGTGAAATGTTATAACCTCCACCCAAAATCTCACTAGCCAATGGAGGAGAATATGGACTTGGAAAAGTCACCACACCTGCAATTGTGATGAAAGGAGGTCTTGCAAGACTCCAAGCCCATGCTTATATGGCTTGCCTCACACTTGCAATGTGGAGTTGATGGAGTGTTGTTGCTGCAATGGAGTGTTGAAATGCTACTTGGGAGTGAATGATATGCTAGAGAGTTAGATTGAATTGCTAAGAGATTAAAAGAAGTGAGAATGAATGTTTTTTGAAGGTGGGATCAGAAGTGATGACGGCCACTACCCAAAACCTACAGAATCACAACAACAAATACCAAGACAAAAGATGCGAGACAGAAAATTGACTTACTTTCAATTATTTTCAGAAAATTAAATTATAGATTCAAATCCTACATGCTACAGTCTCATAGGCTTGATTCATTACAACAAAATCAACTATGAAAAGAAAATCTACTATACAGAGCCACAATCTACACTCCTAGGGCCACCTCTTACAACCCCCATTTAACCCTTTTTTTATTTTCCCCAATAACTACCCTAGAATGTTCTAGAAAGTAAACATTCCCCCTTTTTGTTTTGGCACCAAAAGTCTCGCTGTCTGATTTCAGGCCTAGGAAGATTTTTTTATGAAATTCATTTTTTAGAGGACTAACTTCACTAGTCCATAACATTTGATCTGGGTGTTTGATTTTCTATTATTGCATATCATTGGAAAGCTCTCAATGAGCTCTACAACGTTCGAACCTACCATAGGTTGGTTTGGCCACCTTTTGAGCTATTTTGGGGCCTCCAAATTTTTATATTAGAATTTGAAGTTACATTGGAGAAATTTTCCGAGATAGAAACTTTAATTTCTCCTAAACCGTGTAGGGTATTGAGGTGTTTCTTTCACGACCAAAAATATTTTTCTACTCTACTCCTTGGCGTAAATTTTCATGTTGATACAAGCCCATTTTGGATGACTTACTAAAAAGTAGTAAGTGCTCATTTTTCACTATTTTTGATGCTTGACAGTCTTATACCTCTTAATTACCATCATGGGACTCAAAAAAACTAAAGAAAATAAAGAAAATAATTTTTTTTGGGTGATGCAAGATTTCCCTGCACCACTAGATGCACCTACATCAAGAAAAATCTATGATTTTTTGGGTCAGTTGGTCAAAGAGGGACGTTACAATTCAACCCTAATCATGTGTGTAATGCCTCTCCAAACTTTAGATGTAGGAAACCATTAGGGATGACAACCTGCCATGAAGATGTCCATGTGCTACACATTTTTCCCCAAAAAATATTTAGTCACTGACACAAAGGACAAATTCCAAGTGGATGGAAGGAAGTTGAGTGCTGTGTAATTTTTCCTTCAGATTTGATTTTCTAAGGTGAGGGTGTGTGAAAGGTGAATTTCTGTGATGGGTGCAAATTTGATCCTATACATTTTTCCCCAATTTAGAGAGCATGATTACTAATGAGTGCTTTGGTAAATTAGATCAAAGAGTTAGTAGGGTTAGAAATTTATACCTAAACCATTGAGGAAGCAAACCACAATCTGGAGAACTTGAAAGCATAGGACAGGCAAAGGACTCCATAGGTACTCTCCCTGAGAAATTTTTAACAAAAGACTCCATATCCCCATAGATCTATGAAGCTACACAAAGTATATCAAAGGCCTTCAAACCAATGATGGAAAAATCTCGTAGCATGAAAGTGTCTCACATGCCCACAAACCTGTTAGGAGGAAACCCCCAAGATCTCTCACATGAAGGAAGCCACAAGATGTAAGTGCCTTACAAGCTTGTAGACCTCTAAGAAGGCAACCCCCAAGATCTCTCACATGGAGGAAGCCTAGAGATGTAAGTGCCTCATAGGCCCATAGACCTACAAGGAGGCATCCCCCAAGATCTCTCACATGAGGGAAACTTACAGGTAACTGGACTTTGCAGAGTCAGAAAGCACCTTCACCTGTGAAGTGACATGTTAATTCATAGATAAAACATGCCAAGAAATGCAAAGCAGCTATGTAGGAAAATAAGTAGATAATCACATAGAATTTTGGCAAGTTAAAATTCTTTCAAAGGGGTCCCTCAGGAACCCAACATGAAGAGTAGACCACTCAAGGGATGTGTTGTTTGAAAGTGCAAAATAGATGTTTTTTCTCAAATCGATTCATCATCAAGGAATATTTTCAAAATATGTTCACTTCATCAAGGAATTTGAAAGGAAGAAAATGTATCCTCGCAAGGGGAAGGTCAAAGTTGCTCTCACCTTGGAGGAAAGTTCTCAAGTTCTTTCTTTGTGAACCCATGATGAAGGAAACATGTTTTGTTAGGGGTCAAGTCAAGAATGCAATTTTTGAAAAGGCTTACCTAGATCTTTGAGAAAATATTTAATGGAAATGAATGCATTTTTTAAGAATTTAGTATTGTGAGAGTGGCATTGTCACACATATAGGGGACAACTCAAGCAAAGAAGAGAGAAAGATAAGAAATGAGAAAAAGAGAAAGAATCACAAATAGAGGACACAAGGGGATCTAGTTTTGTGGGATTAGATCTACTCATGCTTATATAAATAATAGGTAACTATGGTGGAAGGTGAAGGATCATCAATCCCCACCAGAGTAGGATGAATTTATCTAAAAACAAAGTAAAAATACAAAAAAATTGGGTCAACATGGAAGAGAAGACTAAATGCCCCTGATACTTTGCATCATCCCAAATTTTCCAAAAATCAAACACAAACATGAAAGAATGATGATACAGATAGAAGAAGGTTCACGACACAAAATCACTCCTATAATCAAGCACCAACAAGGGTGACAAGGGTCATCGAGCAACACATAACAAAATCATGAGGGAACACATCACAACACACAAAAATCTAATCTAAAGATAAAGAAAATTCCTCCCCCTAACACTTGTCAACCAAGAGGTTGTTTACTTCCCAGTCTAGATCATTATAAGGGGAAGGTGGACAAGCCTATAATGGTGGAGTATTAAGGGGAGGAGCTTCCAACCCTCCTGCAAAAAGGGATAAGGAAGAAAGCCCCACAAGGTCTTCTTTGATAGGATCTTATGGAGGTATGGTTAGAAACTTTGCAAAGATCACTGACAAGGAAGGAACCTCATCTAGAGAGTTGAGCATGCACTTTACTAGAGTTCCATGTTGTACCTCAATGGATAGAGAGGGTTGCGCCCAAGATTCACTATTTGGCTCACTGAGTGACTAGGGAACGGTGACAAAATTAGGGGAAGTCGAGACTTGCTCTATTATTAGGATAGAACAAGCTAGTGCAAGACCACCTTTCAAAGAAGGTGGGGTCCTCTTACACGCTCCATTGCTAGAAGGGCCATCCTCCACCTTCTGATTCATTGCGGGATGTGAACTTCCCACATATGCGGTGAGAGCTATGGAGGAAGAGGAGGAGAAAACCACTGAGGTATTCAACATATCCACAAGTTTAGGGAATAGCGGGATGTCTAGAAGGGACATCAATTGATCTATAATTATATTTTACAAAATTATGTTGTAAATTGATTCGAATCATAGTTTTTCTTGATCCAAACAGTATTGCGTGATTATGCTTCTTAACCATTGAAAATGTAAAACTAGTTCATTAAACTTTATAGAGCTTGAAAAGATTAACTAATTACTATAATGTTGTAATTAGAAATAAAATACTAAATAAACTAAAATTAAATTAGAGAGAATGTAAGACATGAGATAGAAGAAGAATGAGATGGAAGATAGAAATATCAGATGTAGGTTGATAATGGAGTTCATCCTTCAAAGGACTATGTCTCTGGGTATACTTCTCATTGTTGGATTGCTTTCATTAATATCACCAAGCATCTGAAGATGCCTTCTTACAATATTCAAGCTTCAAAATTTGCACTCAATTCCTCACAGTCTCTATCACTTTTACAATTTTGGCGTATATTAACACCTTGCAAATCTTCCTCTCAAAAAGAATGCAACTCTCCTCTAGCATTCTAACTCCACCTTTTCCAATAATTTCTAATCTCTATTTTTCTCTCCAAGAGAATTCTCACACTGGAATTATTTCTCCAAGTAAACTTTCTTGATTCCCAAACCAAAACTCTCCCCCTTTTATACAAAACAATTTACTCAATATGGCTAAAACCATATGATTTAAAAATCTCACCCACATCTCCTATTTACAAATAAAAATCTTTAATATTTGGTTCATATTGAATAGATCCCATAACAACCCCCTTTAAAAATATTTCAAATATTTTGACTTTTGATTTAAAAGTCTTAACTCATGGCTCTAAATAATTCAAGCCCCCTTATTATCTTATAATCAAGCTTAATAATGTATGGGGCTCCCCTTAGAATTCAGGATCCCTTAAAAGTGTATAATATAAAATATGGAAGGTTTGGGCTCCTAATACATAATAAAATTCATTTTTCTTAGCAAACATGCTGAAGTTTACAGATAGCCCATTGGTAAGAGCTTCTGGTGAAGTTGAGGGGGTTAGTAGTTCAAAACCCATTGCCACCATTTTTGATCTTTGCCATGTAATTCATTTTAAATAGGAGTTACACCCTATATGTAGCAAAAAGTCGTATGGCTTGGTGGTGGAGAAGAAAGGTAGGAATGGGAAGGTGTAAAGTTCAAGCCTCCCCAACAAAATTTTCTTATGTAACAAAAAAACCCATCTGCCATGTTGTACCACATGGCACCCAATCACTGGGCCACGTGGCACAATATTGTTCACTCAAGACATGACATGTGTCACTTTGTGATTATTCAAAATTTGCATAGTCAACCTTTTCGCATGACATGCGTCAAGAATTTATTGGTCAATTTCTTTCCATAGCAGCTATATGGATGACAAATCAGTTGTTGATGTCATCATCTGGTCTTGGTCAACCTTCTCTTTTTTCAATCTTTGATTGTGATATCTTGCACATACAAGCTCTATTTTTGAAACTGAATATAGTTCTGGAATCAATGCGATGAGCACTACAACTTGACATCATTTTGGTTTCATTTTGAGATGATGATTTTTTTCCTTTTTGAATGCTTGATTCACCTATTTAACCAAACCTTTGACTAGGCATATCTTCTGCATACATACTCCTTTTGGGCCCATTTAAGTTGCATCAAGATCGTGTCAGCGAGCTCTATCCAATGATGCTGATTTGGATGAATTCTAAGACTATGAAATTTTTAGGTATTGTAGATCCACCTAGATCATTCCTCCCCATTAAGAAGCTTTTGGACCTCCAAAAGGTTTGTTTTATGTATAATTTGAGCTAGGGAAATTTCACCCCACTTGCCCAGTATCATTTTTCCTTCCTACTAAAATTTTGAACATCCAACCCATCACAAACACAAAGAAATATGAGATAAATTTGTTGATACAATCAATTGCATGTTCATCAATATTCACTATCACATTCATCATCCACATAGAAATAACTAGCAGAACAACAAGCAACAATCTTGAATACACTGATGTGAAGGAAATAGTATCAACATTTTTAGAAAATGAAACATTCAAACCCTCTTTTACCAATGTTGGTTGAAGGCCTAACTCTACTTGCAACTGATCCTCACACTATGCTATTTGTGACACCTTATCATGATTAGAACAACTATGCTTAGTATCACTAGCTATCACAAACATAAGGGTTAAAGTATTGCTTGCATTTACAATCATCTTCAAATGCCCTGTGTTTACAACAGATCTGTCATTCTTCATGTGATGATATTTTACCATGTATTAAATTCAATCCTTAAAAAAATGATACCTTTTATGTTCCTTGTGGAAAATGGCCTTCCTGTCATACAAATAAGGACTTCCCAAAATCATCCCACAAATTTCAAGTGGAATTACATCTAACTCTACCTCATCTACAAACTTGGATGTGATTGCAAATTGGAGTTTACATTTCCTTGACACTTGTAACCGAGCATTATCATGCACCCAACCCAATGGATAGGTTCTAGGATGAGGAGATGTTCTTAATCCCAATTGCTTAACAACTTGTTTTGAGATAAGATTAACTTGTGACTCACTATCTATTAGTGTAACAATCTTATTTTGTTTAGCAATAGCCCTTATATAAAACAAGTCATTCCTTTTACTTTCAACATGTACTTAATTACAGATTAGAGAAGAAGCATGAGAACTGACAACAAGAGTATTACATTTGATACCCACAACTGAAATCTTGGTTTCATCATCAGAACCTGAATCGAGATCCTGCACAATAGTTGTAGACTTATGCTTACCCTTTCGATCCTTGAACCATTTTGGATTTTGATCGGGATGCAATTTCCAACATCGTGCATCTTCATGCCCTTTCTTCTTGCAATGTGAGCAATAAGGCTTCTTGTCCTCTTTCTTTATAGTATCTATTCGTTGTGATTTCTCTTTCCCTTTCTTGCTTCCTTTCTGCTTACTAGATTCCATCAACAGATTGTCATGGCTATTCCTTGACCTTCTTTCCAAATGGATAGCTTGCACACTAACTTCATCAATGTTAGTTGGATTAAACATAAGTATGGTATGTTTCAAACTCTCATGTAATCCACCTATGTACTTTAACAAATTTTCTTGTTTGTACAATGTGTATATGTCTAAAAATGGTCAAGAATAATCAAGCTTGTTAATTAATTAAATAAAAATTATTTAATTAATATTCTAAAGTCATCTACATATAAATAAATTTAATTATTTATTTATATTGTTCACTTTTATGGTTCTTCTACCTTAATTAAACAAATAACTTTATGTAATTATTACCATCTTCCATATTCCTCTTAATTAAATTAAATAAATTTTATAATTTATTTATATTAATTATCATGTTATTCTAAATTTGAATATTTGAATTCAAATAATGGAATATTCCTCCATACACCCACTTCATCTCATAGTTAAATTAAATATTATAAATATTTAATTACCTTCTAAATTTATCTCTCATACATAATTAAATATTTTAAATATTTAATTACCTTCTAAATTCATCTCTCACACATAATTAAATATTACTTATTTAATTATGTAAACTTCTAATTTCATCTTCACACATAATTAAATATTAGTTATTTAATTATGTAAACTTCTAATTTCATCCTCACATATAATTAAATAATTTATTTATTTAATTATGAAATTCATTCTCAACTCATTCTTCAAATGGAAACCTTCCTTAAATTCTGAATGAGAAAAATGGAAGAAGAGGAAACCTTCTATTTCTCTCTCAACTTTCAAAAATCTCTCACCGTTCATCCTGACAAGCTTGATATGAACCATTAATCATGGCAGCCAATCAAATTCTTTCAAAAGATCTTTAAATACATGTGAAAATCCAAGCATTAGTTACAAACACACACATATGAATAGGCATACACAATTACACTCACGCTTTTGCAGCTTTAGCATTTTAGCAATAATCATATCTTAGCAATAATCTTATCATATCTTAGCATAATCTTGCATTTTAGAATAGTATGTAGTTTAGTTTACATCTTATTCTCTAGTAGTCCATTTCATTGAGCTTGGCATATAGAATTTGAGAGCAACTTGAAACAACGAAACGATGGAGATAGAGAGCAATAGAACGATTTCGAAGAAGCTGCCGCAAATAAGAGTTTGTTTACTTTCTTTCAGTTTCTTTGATATAATGTTTTATTGAATGTGTTTTGAATCCTTTATAATAGGAATATTTTCATACACACATAAAATAGCACCCACCGTGGGGCCCTGCCTAGATTTTGACCTTTTTCTGTAGAGTATTCTGACAGGTTTCCGTGTTCTAAAGTTCGGCTTTCAGAAAAATTATGTGTTTTAGCGCATACGACACCTTTCTGCAGCTCATCTGGGAATTTAATATTTCTATTTTCTAGGAAATTTTAGCACATCTAACAATTGTTTCAGTGCTTATGAGGGTTAATTTAGTGCATTTAAGGACTGTTTTAGCGCATGTAGTCTCATTTCACTTAGAGTTAAATCTGCACTTAATTAAAGTGGCACATTTAAGGACTATTTTAGTGCATATAGGATCTATTTCTGTGCATTTAAGGTAGATTATAGAGCATCCATGTTGCATTATTTACACAGTTAAAAGTGCATTTAATTAAAGTAGCACCTTTAATAACTATTTTAGCGCATTTAGGATTTTTTTGTAGCGCATTTAGGATTTTTTTGTAGCATATTTAGGGTCTATTTTTGCGCATCTAGGGTCTATTTCTGCACATCTCAGGTCTGTTCTTGCACATCTGTTGACTATTTTAGTGCATATACTATCTATTTATGTGCATCTAGGTTGTAACACAAAGATAGGATTTTGAGTTGGATGCATTCCACAGATAGAATTTTTTTTCTAGTTTAAAAAAAACATGAATCAATCTAGGATAGTCACCACACTTTGATCATGCAGTTAAAATGAACCCCATGCCTGTTGTGAAGTAATATCTTCACTTAGCATAAATCATTGTGATTTGGTGCATTAAAATGAATCTGTTTACTCTACTTGATTGTGCTTGAAAGTGGTAGGTGATTATGCTCTCACCTTGTGCAAACTAGGTGATCAAAAATCCAAACTCACTTTATCCCTGTGTAACCCTCATGATTTGGTATATCAGAGTATCCTCTCCCCTTGCGCATTTGTACAATCTTGGGTGTAAGAGAAATGGTTAATAACTCTAGAAATTGGGCCTGCCTGGGGATTTCATCACCCCAACGTGACTCAAACCAGAAATTGAGCTAAGGCCAAGCTACCCCCGACCAGTATACAAATGTGAATCTTAAGGGAAAACCTAAGATTATGAGTGTGGATGTGTCATACACACAGAGTAGTACTCCCATAAACCCTATTGAGCTTAACCTCTTTAGGCTGGAGTGCCACCTAAATTGGTGATTAATCTCTTACCCCATGTATGGCCACTCGAACGGAGGTACCGAATTAAACACCATTGTTTAGTAAACCATAAACCTTCTATTTGCTAGCGCAACACCAGTCGGTGTGAAGGAATCCACACTTTTAGATTCTATAGTAGAGGTGATCAATCTACCATGGGAGTTTCATGGGGATTGGAAGCTTGGTTGGCCTAAGAAGAAAGTGTATTGTAAGGGGGAGCCCGTGCAGCCAAGCTTCTGAATTCACACGCTACCGATATGCGGTTGGGGAAACCCGCATGGAATCTAGTGGATATTGTCCTAGCTTTACCATAGGATGTGCTTGCTTTATCTATGTTTGGTTACATTCCATTTAATTCAGAGTGCTTGTTGTGTTTTCATTCACATTAATTCAGATAAAAGATCATCTGAAATGAACATGAAAAAAAGCAACTAAAATCATTTACACACCTAACTTTCTGACATCTTTTGTCTAGTAAAATTTTGATAGCTCTCCCATGCTTAGAGAGTGGAAATCAAAAAAATTTGTCAAGAAATCAGTTTCCAATAGGATCAAGAAACCCAAGAAACATTTAGGGTACAAGAAAACATTACAAAGAAGGAAATTTTTGTATAAAATTTGACACGTCTTGCTTCATTACCGTAGATTTCCTCATAGATACCAAGACTTTGTTAGAGGATTCACTAACAAGTACACTGTAGATCCTTTGGATTCTCAAGCTTATTATCAGAGATTAGCTCTATCTCAATGGCATAATCTTAACCAACCTCTTGATTTTGATAATATACCACAACCTTCTATTGAATATCCATCACATCCCAGTCAAATCCTTCAGTGATTTTAAAACCTTTCTTTGACAACAAAGATCAAATCTTTAGGAGTGCACCTTTTGAAAAAAAATTTGATTATTGATTCAACTTTCCCAACAGGATTCTAACATCCTTCATCATTGGAAGCCACAATCAAAAATTATAAACATCTTTGATCATATCATAAGATTTCCATCTTATCAGATCAAGATATCACCATTGTTGCACTTATCAGAACTGTGATCTAAGTTTAGAAGAACGCTTCAAAATCATATGCCTATCTCTACAAGATCTCAATACAATAAATTGAAGGATGAATTCCAACAAGGTCATACCCAAAACACTCAAGAAGAAGGTGAAAGTAGTAATCCTCTTTATAGTATAAGTCTCAATCCGCTTTTCAACAATGCCATGGATAACAGAGAAGAAAATCCATTCCACAAATACAGGGACATGAGCAAAACCCATGTAGGTAGTGATGATGAGCGAGACAAAGAACATCTTAGAGAGGCTGAGCAAGATCCCAAATTTCACAAAGCCATAGAAAATATCTTGCAGCACGATAAAGAAAAGTATTTCCTCTATCTAGCTGACCAAGGAGCTAAATTGCCTCATGACTTTGATACCGAGAATTTGAAGAATAAACCTAAAGAAACACCCCTATATGATCTTAGTGCTTTGACTCAACAAATTAAGGCACTTCAAGGACAAGTTAAAGAGTTACAAGGGGGAACCACAACAAATAAATATACTCTTGAGGACATTTGTCCTTATCCCTTTGATCGAAGTCTCAACATGATTTCATTTCCTAAACATTTTGAAATTCCAAAATTTTATCATTATAATGGGAAATCGGATCCAATTGATCATGTTAGAGACTTCTAAAACATGAATTTAGAGTTCGCTCATGAGGACACTTACTTGATGCGTTTGTTTCCTACGAGTCTTGGAGGTCACTCTATGGAATGGCTATCAAAAATCACACCTCCTATCAAAACATTTGAGGAATTAATCAATTTGTTCATATTACAATATTCCTACAACCTCCAACACCAAATCACTATGATAGATCTCTGAAAAGTTGTGCAAAAACCTAATGAACCTTTTATTACTTTTCTTCAGAGATGGAGAAGAATGTTCGCTAGATATCCCTGTCCTGTTCCTGAAAAGGAAAATATGGTCACCTTCATTAACAACTTGAATTCATAAATGAGCTATCACTTGAATTTACATTGTCCTCCTTTTGAGAAACTGATTGAAGATGCTATAACCATTGAAAGTTCTTTGGTCAAAAGAGGAACAATAGAACTTGACAAGGATAATCCTAGCTCATACAATCATCATAACAATCAGGACAAGTCTAAATTTTGGACTCGCAACAAAAATGTGGTCAATGATGTTGTTGATGTGAATCATGTCTCAACTAAGCCATTTTTCCTTAGTGCTCCAAGTGTTCCTCATAACAACAATATCAACTCAGTCAAAAATCAAGGAAACAATCCTCCTCCTCTGAGGAACAATGTAAATCAACATTCTACTCCCAATCAAGGGACTGCCAAGAATCAAGTTTACCAAGGAATCAATCATAATAAAAAATTGTTAGGGAATACCTCGAATATGAATCCACAATGATTTCCATTCTCCTCTCATAGAAGAACTTTTACTTCATTGGGTCAATCTCTAGAATCTTCCCTTAAAGAGTTGATGACAAAGAACATTATCACCCTACCACCTCAATGAAATTTTGAACCCAGTGTGAAGCCTCCATCATAGAATGACACATAATACTATGAGAATCATCAGTGAAAGGGCCATCACACAAATAATTGTCAAGCCTTGAAAACTGTGATCCAAGATTTGATAGAAAATGACACCATCAAATTAGAAGGACACAAACAATTGAATGAAGATCACCAAGCATTTCAAAACCCCTTTCCCAATTATCAAAAAAGGTGAGTCTTCTGGAAAAAGTGTGAATCATATTGATGACCCGATAATCAATCATATCTATATCGACGATGAACAGGTCAATGTTATTAAAGTCAACAAGAAGGTGGAATATAGAGAAGTTAACACAACAAGGGTGCAAGCTAAAATTGTCTTGAAGGATGCCTCTTCAAAACCCACTGGACAACCACCTCAACATCAATATGACTTAGTCAACCAACTTCAGAAAACTCCTGCTTAGATTTCTATCTTAGAACTCTTGAAGATGTCCCCAACACAAGGAAATTCTCAAAAAGGCCCTCGTTGAAACAACTATATCCACTGATTTGGATGTGGACCAATTTCAAGCCATGGTAGGACACTTTTCCTCACCCACATGCCTCTCATTCTCTGAAAAAGATGACGTTTTCCATAACTCATTGCTATAATTCACCATTATACTTAGAGGTCATGGTTCACAAGTTTCATGTCAAATGAGTTATAATAGATGGAGGTGTTGGTTTGAACATATGTACCATGAAGTTGGTTAAGGCTTTAGGATTTTTTGAGGACTCCATTGATCCCAGAAGAAAGATTACTATTAAAGCCTATGATGATGAAGAAAGAGCATCCAAGGGTTTAATCACGCTACCAATCAGAGTGGGACCTATTATCAAAAATACTTTTTGTCAAGTATTAGATTGTGATCTTGCATACAACATCTTGTTGGGTCATCCTTGGATCCACAAAATGCAAGTTGTCCCATCCACATATCATCAATATCTTAAATTTCCTTATGATGGGTAGGAAATCATGATACTAGCTGATAAATCAAAGGTCCAAACTTGTGCTAATATTAAAGTTAGTCAAGATACTTTGGTTCCTAACAATCAAGAAGCTCGTGCTAGTACTTCTCTCAAGATTGATACACAAATCAGTCAGTTAACCAATAGTTTTGACAAGAAATTGAAATTTAAGGACCATGGACTCAGGGAGTACTCTCTCTATTTGGCTAATTTACCTACATCACCTCGGTCATAGGGACATCCTTCTATCACACAACATAAAATATTAGCAGCCTCAACATCAACACAATGACCAACAGAGCCAAGCACAAAGTTTAATGGAAGATTCAACAAAGAAAAATTCCCCATGGAAGATCCAAAAGATATAGAAATTCTAAACTAGCTCTATAAAGATGAATATGAAGCAATTTGTAATGTCAAATTACCAATAGATATATATGGAAAAGGGTATTAAATCATGCAAAAGATGGGCTATGATAAGGGTCCTATCGGAAAAAGAAAAGGAGTAGTTGAGCCTATTCACCTTTGAGGACTTGCTGCAAAAGAGAAAACTGGATTAGGCTATGATGCTAACTCAAAATAAGGAACATCTAAACAACCGCATGGTATTGTCTTCACATTGCAAGAAGGTTCATATTCAAGACAAGCATGTTTGGAAACAATTCAGAATTACATGGATAATCACTCTGACACAGACTCTGTTGAATATGAATGGGATACCATTTACAATGATGAGTTCTGGAGGGACAAAGAGGTTGATGTGATACACTAGTATGCCCCAATTCTAATCAAAGGTTAAGGTTCAAGGACCCAAACACAAGAATCTGAACTACAAAGTCACTATGATCCTAGTGATACTGAGTCAAATTTAAACAAACAAGATTATCAGGAGAACAATACCATCATTGATTTACCTCATACCTCGGATCCTACGATCAACTCCGTCATGAACCTAACCATTATTGATTTCACGCAACCTGACGACCCATTATCTTTGATCCATCTTGATCTCATTGATTGGGATTCATCTAGACCTATCAATATACCTATGTTTCCAAGTGATGAATCTATCATAAACTTCCTTTTCGTAGATGACACAAATGATTGTTCCACCAGCGATTCTCGACATAGAGTCTTTAATTAGGAGAGTGTCAATTCTCCTAGCTGCAAAAAAAAAAAAAGATCTAATGGTGAAAAATAGAATCTGGCAGTGTTAGATCAAACAAAAGATAAAATAAAGAGCATATCGGATGGTGAAAACCTTTTTAAGGCAACATATGATGGGAATCTTGACACGCTTCCAAAGCACTAACATGAGTGATCATCTATCTTGATTGAGCCTACAAATTCTGTCAATCTTGAAACTTCAGACAAACCAAGGATTTTATAGTTAGCTACATCAATGACAAAGAAAGAAATACCAGAGTTCATGGATTTTCTAAGAGCACATCAAGTCAACTTTGCTTGGTCTTACATGGACATGCTAGGTCTTGATCTTGATCTTATCATGCATCACTTGTCTATCAAACTAGGGGTTAAGCCTATGAAACAAAAACTCAGAAAGATGCACCCCCATGTTGCATTATTGGTTAAGGAAGAACTAAGAAAACTCCTTGATGTGGGCTTCATAAGATCAATCGACTATGCAGAATGGATCTCCAACATTGTTCCTCTATCCAAGCCAGATAAAAGTGTCAGAGTGTGCATAGATTTCAAGGATCTTAATAAAGCATGTCCTAAAGATGACTTCCCACTTCCAAACATCGACACTATAGTTGATCTGATAGCTGGCCATGCCATGTATTCATTAATAGATGGTTTTTCTTGTTACAACCAAATCAAGATTGCACCCGAAGACCAGGAGAAAACAACTTTCACATGTCCATGGGGAACTTATTGTTGGAACATCATGCCTTTTGATCTAAAGAATGTTGGGGGTACTTACCAAAGAGCTATGACTACGATCTTTCATGACATGATGCACACATTCATGGAAGATTATGTAGACGACATATTGGCAAAGTCATACACTAGAGAAGGACATATGGAAATATTGTCCAAAATATTTACAAGATTGGAGAAATTCAAAGTTCACCTAAACCCTAAGAAATGTGTTTTTGGGGTCACATCTGGAAAACTCTTGGGGTACATTGTTTCAGAAAAGGGAATTGAAGTAGATCCTGCTAAAGTACAGGCAATTATGGAAATTCCTCCCCCAAGGAACATCAATCAATTAAGATCATTGCAAGGACGACTTCAATCTATATGAAGGTTCATTGCACAACTGGCTGACAAAAGTCTTCCTTTCACACATCTACTGCATAACAATGTTCCTTTCATGTGGGATAACAAGTGTGAATTGGATTCTCAACAAATCAAATAGTACTTAATGACTCCACCAGTTCTAATACCACCAAATCCAAACAAACCATTGATCTTGTAAATTTCTGCAATAGAGACATCTTTGGGGGCATTGCTCGCGCAAGAAGACCATACAGAGAAAGAACATGAAATTTATTACATCAGCAGAACACTAACAAGTCATGAGCTCAACTATACTACTGTCAAAAAGGCTTGTCTAGCAGTGGTCTTTGCTTCACAGAAATTTTGACACTACATGTTAACTCATACAATCAATCTTGTTGCAAAGATTGATCCACTCAAGTATATGTTAAGAAAAGCATCATTGACAAGGAGGTTAGAAAAATGGGTAATGATTCTGAGTGAGTTTGACATCCATTATGTTGATCATAAGGCAATCAAAAAAAGTTATCACTGATCAACTAGCTGAAGCACCACTGCAAACAGATCATCCCCTACACATTGAATTTCCAAATGTTGATGGCTTTACTACAGAATCCAAACAAACATGGTCCTTCTATTTCAATGGTTCCTTCACTCAACATGGATCAGGAATAGGAATACTTTTTGTCACCCCCCAAGGACACACCATTCCTTGGTCATATAGGCTAATGTTTCCATACACTAACAATATAGCTGAATATGAAGCATTAATCACTGGACTTAAAATAGCACTGGAATTGAGGATTATAGAATTACAAGTGTATGGCGACTCACAGTTGGTCATTTATTAGATCAATGATGATTATCAGAACAAAGATGACAAACTATTGCCATATAAAAAGATGGTGGATGACTTCAAGAAGTACTTTGTGAACATCAAATTCACACAAATTCCAAGGCTTGATAACAAAGTATCTGATGCCATGGCCACAATCGTATAATTGCTACAACTCCTAGAAACTCAGAATCGCTATGAATTTCTGGTGGAACAATCATTCACTCATGCCTATGACACACCTAAAAGCCAAATCATTTGCCACTTGGTAGGATCCAATTCTCCTTGGTATGGAAAGGTTTATGCCTACCTAAAAGATGACGTCTTACTACCTGATTTATCCCATAACCAAAAGCAAAATTTCATCCGCCAATCCTCTCGCTACACCCTTATCACTAACACCTTTTATCACTATGGTCTTGATGGTACTCTACTTCGTTGTCTTGAACATGATGAATCTGACAAAGATTTAGAAGAAGTCCACGGTGGCATTTGTGGTACTCATTCAAGTGGACTAACCTTATCCAATAAATTGATTAGAATGGGTTACTACTGGCCTACAAAGAAGAGGGAATCATTCGCTTTTGTGAAAACATGCTCAAAATGTCAGATTCATGGGAATCTCATTCATGCTCCTACATAGGAACTTCAACCATTTACACCAACCTGGCCATTTTCCCAATGGGGGTTAGATCTAGTAGGCAAGATTCATCCCTCATCATCGAACGGGCATAAGTTCATCATCACAACCATAGAGTATTTTACCAAGTGGATTGAGGAAGTACCTCTTAATAAAGTTACTAGAAAATAGATATCATCATTCATACTCAACTATATTATTTGTCGGTACGACATTCCCAAATCCATTATTACAGATAATGGACAACCTTTCAAAAATCAGGATGTTGATGAACTTTTTGAGAGATTTCACATTCAACACAGATATTCAACACCCTACTATCCACAAGGGAATGACCAAGTAGAGGCCTCAAATAAGACTATACTAAAATTTTTAAAGAAGACTATGAATGATTTAGGGAAAGATTAGCATGTTCAACTCAATCTGGCCTTATGGGCCTACAAAACCAGTGTCTGCATGCCAACAGGAGCAACACCATTTTCTCTTGTCTATGGAGTAGAAGCTATACTTCCTCTAGAAGTTAATATTACCTCACTCAGAGTTTCACTGAAAGGTCTCACAATAGATGATGAATATAGAGTGTCTCGACTGCAAGAACTAGAACTCCTAGATGAAAAGAGACAAAGGGTAGCTAACCATTTGAAAGCATACCAATAGATGATGTCTTGTAGCTATAATCACAAAGTAAAGACATGTACCTTTCAGGTGGGTGATCTTGTTCTAAAAGAGAACCCATGCAATCAACAAGATAGAGAAAAGAAAGGAAAGTTTGAACCAAATTGGCTAGGTCCTTATGTGGTTATTGTAGTCTACAGTTTAGGAACCTACAAGCTATCGATGCCAGAAGGGGACCTATTTGATGAACCCATCAACAGCATGCACCTCAAGAAATATTATGTTTAAGTCAGCTATCATCATCCATAAAGGTCCTAAAAAAATACAAAAATAGTAGAAAAGGTCCTAAAAAAATACAAAAATAGTAGAAAAGGTCCTAAAAAAATACAAAAATAGTAGAAAACATCCTAAAAAAATGGTTACCCTGGTGAAAACCTAGAAAACAGGCATCTTGGTAGCGAAAAAAAATTCATAGGTTGAAAACCTAGTGATAGGCAGTCTATTGACAAGAAAAATGCAATAAAAATAAATAGTGAAAATCTACGAAATAGATGCTATTTGTAGCTCTCCATCTATTAGTTCATGTTCTGCACTTGGTTTCTTAGCCTTCATTTTCATGCATCTTTCCATCATCTTAGGGCCATACCAGCATCATGTTGTCATCATTTTTTCTAGAACAATAACGTGTTACCATGGCTTGATTATTGTTCATATTCATTTCAGCAAGATGTGTCAGTACTGGGGGAAAATGTTGACATACTGGGGGCAACCAACTTTCAAGTTTTTACTGAAACAGCTAGACAATGACATCGAATCCGATCCTGCGAACAAGCAACCAAATCAAAACTTATGAACAACTATCCAATCATTGATCCATAGCACAACAATTTTTAGCTGCGTACCATATCATGATTCATATCTGGATGATCTAAAATTTGAATAATATTTGGAATAATAGTATTTCATTTTGAACAATGGTTGTTTGCTTGGTGATATCATCTCTCTAGAGCACACTCGATGATATACTGAACTAGAACT
Source organism: Sequoia sempervirens (assembly GCA_007258455.2). Taxonomy (NCBI): domain Eukaryota; kingdom Viridiplantae; phylum Streptophyta; class Pinopsida; order Cupressales; family Cupressaceae; genus Sequoia; species Sequoia sempervirens. The sequence goes on along the minus strand of VDFB02105785.1, from coordinate 84,624,167 downwards.
TGGTGAGGAAAGAGATTTTTTTTTGTCTGCTGTCTTGAGGTTAACTATCCATCTATTGCAAATATGTCGCAAAACATGATTTCCAAAGTTTATCATTAATGACAGTCCCAAATTTGTATAAGAAGGTAGTTAGTCTTTGTTTGTTTATGCAAGAAATGCTCAGGTCATCTTGGTTCAATTATACCTTGATGCTTGTGTTTCCTTGCTATATCAAAAATCATGAAAGTTGTACTCAGGTCATCATTGGTGCTAATTTACCCTCTGATGCTTGTACATACTTCCAACATTTTAAAAACGCTCTATGATGATTCAAGAAGGCTTACAAAAGGCTCAACAAATGGTTCATTTCATTTAGCTACATTTCATTTTAGATCAGTGTATATATCTGCATACTGGATTTGGATCAGAGTTTTTGAAAGGCTAATAATAACGTCAATGGCTGCCATGTCTCTTTAGACTATTTGTGGATGACATTTGAACATTCATTTCATCATCGCCTTTCATCTTCATTATCATTTTAGTAATCATTATCATTTCATCTAGGTCCTGTCATCTACCATTTACCATTCATTTGCATATCATTTAGATCATTTATCATTATCATTTATCACCTCATTATCATTTCATTATCATTATCATTTCATTTCATTTCATTATCACTTATCATTTCATTTCATTATAATTTATCATTTATCATTATCATTTATCACCTCATTATCATTATCACTTATCATTTCATTTCATTTCATTATCACTTACCATTTTCATACATGTCATTATCATTGCATTTCATTTTATCATTTCACTTAATCATCATTACAAAGAATTACATTACATCACATATCACTTTTCATCTTATCATACATCACATTATTATCAATCATCTATCATTTCATTACAAATCATTATTCATATCATCTATCATTTATCACATTACATTCATATTATATCTTTAATCATCCTATCATTTTTCATATCAATTCATATTACAAATTCATGATGTATATCATAAACACAACATTCATTTTCCATCATATTATCATTATTTACTTGTCTTTTGAAAATCTAAAAACAAACACTCCATACTTGCATTTTTATATCATTTGCCAAACAACATTTTTCATACAACATATCAAGTATCTCTAGACATATTTTCATAATCACATCATAAGTCATCCACCTGCATGACATCATTACTACACATCAACAATCATTTTTCATCATCATCATAAACACATCATATCAAATCATCCTGCATAATCATGTTAGAAATCAACTCATTCAAATGCATATCAAAATTCATAACATATAGAAATAAATGCACATCACATAAATCAAAACTCATCGCCGCTGCATATCATCACTCATCAAAAATGATACAAATGTCCAATGTCTAATGAAACTACAAATTCCAAAGAGAGATACATGGGATATAAGAAAAAATCACATATGCATGCTCCAAAAATGATATACATCACAAGCTAGTTGGTTGATGCCCCTAATGGAGCTGGTCCGAAAGGGGGTGTCCTACCACTGGTACCTGCATCTAGATCCCGCTAGGGTCTAGTAACCCCCAGGCTCTGTGTGGTTGTCTGTGACCTGCTCCTGGTCCTACTGCAAGATCTTTGGAATGGCTCTCTGTGCTCGGGAGGACACAACTCCTCATATCAAACACAGTAGTACTCTACCTCCCTCACCATCTCCTTGCCCTCTGCAATGGCATCTCGCAAGGATGCACTCTCTACAGTGCCCATGAGCCTTTGAGAAATTCCCTTGGCCTCCACTGCCCTCCATCTCAAAGCATCCCTCTTTTTGATCAGTTGGGCTATCTGTGGGTCTAGGGTAGGCTGAGATACCTGTGTCGATGCTGGAGCATGAGCCTAAGCATGTGCCTATGTTAGTTGTGACTATAACTAAGCTATCATACTCTGAGCCTGACCTATTTGACCCTGAACAGTCTGCACCTGAGCCTGTAGGGTGGCTATTTGTCCCTGTTGTGAAGAGGACAAAACTCTAATAATAGTCTATGGTCTGCCACTAGATCTAGGCCTCCATATAATTTAATCACTGCCAAGGATGTCTAATCTCTACCACACTACCCTCCCCTCCTCCCCTCCATCATCTCCCCCATCATCTCCATCATCTGAGCTATCCTCACCTCTAACTCCCTCCTCATCTCTATCCTCCTCCTAATCCCTGTCCCCCTCCTCATCATCTTTCCTCTCCTCCTCCTCCTCTCCTCCACCCACCACCTACTCTCCACCCGCCACCTCCCCCTGTCTCTCCACCACTGGTTGTTGTACTACTACAATGGGCTCTAGCTCATCTAGAAATGTGAATCATGGGAAGCAATGTGTGTGGAAATACACTAGGTACTCATCTGACATCCCTACATCTACCACCTCTGGCCTATATGCCCATAGCTCAACCTGTAAGATGGAATAATCTATATAGGCCACTTGGTAGGTAATACATATCCCCATCCAGGATCATCCTTGTGCCGCCCATAGTGAGCAATGCCTTGTGGCATCCCCTATGTATACCCATACTACCTCTGAACTCGCAAGTCCAAAAATCTCTCAATAATAAATGGGGTTTTCCCTATCAGATATCACGGCATGCAGACAAAGGGCATCTCCAAATGATCTATTTCCCAGGGGTCACAATCTGTGTACGACCTCCATATCACTGAATCCACATCATCCAGCACACGTTGCTAGTACTCCAACTTGCCTAGCTTGGGCTATACAAGCACACCTAAATATGCATATACATATGGCCTTCCTGGTGGCCTAGCCCTAGCACACTCTGGCCTGATAATTGCAATATGCTTCCAAGCCCACATCTGGAGTAGAGTCACACCACTAGCCAAACTTATCAACCCTTGATATACAACCTGATGTAGATCATGATACAAATGAGCCAAAATGCAGCTCCCCCAAGTGTACCTCTGTGGCTAAGTCACCATCCACTCCAGCATCCTCCCCCACCCAACTAAAAATCCCTTCGACCGATGGTCCGGTCCAAGGAAACCTCCAATGAATGCAGCCAACACCACAACTAAGGTTGGATATCTACTGAAATTGACCTACAACACCCAATATCTGGCTATCACCATATCACCATAGATCCTCCTTAGTGCCTCTGTCCCTCCTATCTCCTTGTGGTCATAAACCACAAGGGAACCTACCACAGGAATCCCTAGAATCCTGTACACATCCTCGGGTGTCATGGTCATCTCACCAATCAGCAAATGAAAGGTGTTATGATTGGAGTGCCACCTCTCTACCAATGCAGTCAATAGTCCCCTGTTAAATCAAATCCCTCACGGGATAGTCAATAGGGATCCTAGCTCATAGGTCCCTATCCACTATACCTCTGCTGGAGTCAACTCTCCTAGCTGATCCCAACATATCGGGAACCGCTCTCTAATCTGGAGGTTGTCAAAAACCTCCTATATTTTTTTGGTCATCACATGGAATATTAATCAGACCCATATCAAGTGACTCATCTCATGTGCTCTATATATCAATGACCCATATCAAGTGACCCATATTAGTGACCCATATCAAGTGACCCATATCAGTGACCCATATCAAGTGACTCATATCATGTGATCTATCTATTAGATACTCATATCAAGTGACCCATATCAGTGACCCATATCAAGTGACCCATATCTGTGACCCATATCAAGTGACCCATATTAGTGACCCATATCAAGTGACCCATATTAGTGACCTATATCATTATTTATTTATCTATTTGTTTTCTATCGTAGAAAGAAAATTTATCAGACATTTACTCTTTGTTTTTCATTTGTGAGAAGCAAAGTTATCAAGCAATTAGTCAATCAATGTACTCATTATTTTTCATTTTTGGGAAACAAAGTTATCGGACATCTACTCTTTGTTTTCTATTCAGGGAAGCAAAGTTATTAGTTAATCATTAGATTTTCTATCCATATTAGCATGATGGCAAACTAATTTTTCTATCTATTGACTAAGGAAGCAATATAGACCATCATTTTTCATCACAATGGCATTCTACCAAAATTTTCCCAGATGCACTAGTCTACCCCTCAGATGCGCTGAAACTCATATGCACTAAAGTTTACCTCAAAAGTGCTAAAACTCTGTATGCGTGGTTTTGCACCCTAAAAGCACTAAAGTTTTCCCTATAAGCGCTAAACCCCTATATGTGCTAAGATACCCCGCAGATGCGGTACTTCATACCCTAGATGTGCTAAAACCTATTTACATGACTTTGTTCCCTAGATGCACTAATGTATTCTAGCCGTGTTTTTATCCTATAAGCGCTAATCTACACTTCATATGCACTAGAAAACCTAACATTTACCATGTACCCATATGTGCTAAAGAACATCCTAAATGCGCTACATAAATTTTCTCGAATGTGCTAAAACAGATAGTCGTATGCACTAAAACGACATTTTAAAACCTAAATCCACATGAAAAATGTAACAAATTTGATCAAAATCACAAAAATTTGAAGCACAATGGGTTAAATTGACTCACCAGTGGTCCATACACGGCTAGTATCTGAAATCGACGGGCCCACTCGAATCTATGCATGTGAAATGGGATCGGTATCTCGCTATGTCGCTCTCAGAGCATCAAAATCACTATAGTAAAAAGGTGAAAATGACTTTTACTTTTACCCTTTTACCTTATATGGGTCAATTAGGGGGTTTTTGATGACATTTATTTTATTTTTCACCAGCGACATCTTTTTCACCAATTATCGATAGCTAAATCACCAAATCACCAGCAGAATATCATCATCCAACCCAATTTTTTCATCATCCGTGATTTACCTCCCGAGTGGGCATCACCAACATCAGCATCAAAAACATATCAGGGGCAAAAAAATTATTTTCTTTGAAGCAATGTGTTTCACGCATCACTTCAAAGAGGGGAAAAATGTATGTCTAAAAATGGTCAGGAATAATCAAGATTGTTAATTAATTAAATAAAAATTATTTAATTAATATTCTAAAGTCATCTATATAAATAAATTTTATTATTTATTTATATTGTTCACTTTTATAATTCTTCTACCTTAATTAAATAAATAACTTTATTTAATTATTACCATCTTCCATATTCCTCTTAATTAAATTAAATAAATTTTATAATTTATTTATATTAATTATCATGTTATTCTAAATTTGAATATTTGAATTCAAATAATGGAATATTCCTCCAAACACCCACTTCATCTCATAGTTAGATTAAATATTATAAATATTTAATTTAATATCTTTTCTCACTCACACATAATTAAATATTTTAAATATTTAATTACCTTCTAAATTCATCTCACACATAATTAAATATTACTTATTTAATTATGTAAACTTCTAATTTCATCTTCACACATAATTAAATATTACTTATTTAATTATGTAAGCTTCTAATTTCATTCTCACATATAATTAAATAAGTTATTTATTTAATTATGAAACTCATTCTCAACTCATTCTTCAAATGGAAACCTTCCTTAAATTCTGAATGAGAAAAATGGAAGAAGAGGAAACCTTCTATTTCTCTCTCAACTTTCAAAAATCTCTCGCCATTCATCCTGACAAGTTTGATCTGAACCATTAATCATGGCAGCCAATCAAATTCTTTCAAAAGCTCTTTAAATACATGTGCAAATTCAAGCATTAGTTACGAACACACACATCCGAATAGGCACAAGAAATTACGCTCAAGCTTTTGCAACTTTAGCATTTTAGCAATAATCTTATCATATCTTAGCATAATCTTGCATTTTAGCATAGTATGCAGTTTAGTTTACATCTCATTCTCTAGTATTCCATTTTGTTGAGCTTGGCATACAAAATCTGAGAGCAAATTGAAACAACAAAACACTAGATATAGAGAGCAATAGAATGATTTCAAAGAAGTTGCCGCAAATAAGATTTTGTTTACCTTCTTTCAATTTCTTTGATATAATGTTTTATTGAATGTGTTTTGAATCCTTTATAATAGGCATATTTTCATACACACACAATGGATTGCCCAAACTTAAAGCCCTCTTCCTAAACTCATGTGTATCTTCTTGCACACTTTGTCCTTTCTCTTGTCTTAATGATTTCCAATTCATTACTACTTTTTGCATATGCCCTAATGGATAGAACTATTTATTTAATGTAGATATAAACTCAAACCAAGAAGAAATATTTTTTCCATAACGACTTAGATCCTCCTATGTTCTACTCTCCCACCAAATTAAAGTTGTGCCTCCTAGGCGAAGAGTAGCTAATTGGATTTTTGAATTATCATCACTAAACTTTTGAATTCTACAATAAACTTCAATTTGTTTAATCCAATTATCTAGTTTATCTACATCTAATTCTCAATTATAGATTGGAAAATAAAATTTAACATCCAATTTTAACAAAGGTGAATTAGTTTGCATAGGTTGTTTCTTTTTAGAAGAGTTATATGAAGAGGAAGAAGAGGATGAAGAAGATGAAGAGGACGGAGATGGAGATTCAGGAGGGTCACTACCACCTCCTACTCCTTTACCTTTGTCATCTTTTGAAGATTCACCTTCCTTGTTCTTTCTATTCTTGAGTTACTTTTTCCCCTATTGCTCTTTCATCTCTTGGAAAAGAACTTCCACCATAGCCTTCATTTCAAGAAATGCTTTCTGGAAAAATTTCTCATCAAGATCTATAGGACTTTGTTCAACTGCCATCTCTACTCGTGGAAAAGACCTTCATTTTTTGATCTCTGGATTGAATTCAATAAGTGTACCTTCTCCTTGCTTCAATTTCAACTTGGTTAGTGTTCACTTATGAAATTTCCTATAGATAGGCTATGATACCAACTTTATCTATAATTAGAGTTTACAAAATTATCTTGTAAATTGATTTGAATTACAATTTTTCTTGATCCAGGAAGTATTGCACGATTATGCTTCTTAACCATTGAAAATGTAAAACTAGTTCATTAAACATCACAGAACTTGAAAATATTAACTAACTACTATAATTTTATAATTAGAAATAAAATACTAAATAAACTAAAATGAAATTAGAGAGAATATAAGATAGGAGATAGAAGAAGAATGAGATGGAAGATAGAAAGATTACATGCAGGTTGATGATGGATTTTTTCCTTCAAAGGACAACATCTCCAGGTCCACTTCTCAATGTTGGACCACTTTCATTAATATCGCCAAGCATCTAAAGATGCTTTCTTACAAAATTCAAGCTTCAAAACCTACACAAAATTCCTCACAATCTCTGTCACTTTTATAATTTTGGTGTATAATAACACCTTGCAATTCTTCCTCTCAAAAAGAATGCAACTCTCCTCTAGCATTCTAACTCCACCTTTTCCAATAATTTATAATCTTTATCTTTCTCTCCAAGAGAATTCTCACACTGGAATTATTTCTCCAAGTAAAATTTCTTGATTCCCAAACCAAAACTCTCCCCATTTTATACAAAACAATTTACTCAATATGGCTAAAACCATATTATTTAAAAATCTCACCCACATCTCCTATTTACAAATAAAAATCTTTAATATTTGGTTCATATTGAACTGATCCCATAACAACCCCCATTAAAAATATTTCAAAACTTTTAATTTTGAAGTAAAAGTCTTAACTCATGGATTTAAATAATTTGAGCCCCCTTATTATCTTATAATCAGGCTTAATAATGTATGGGGCTCCCCTTAGAATTTGAGCTCCTTTAAAAGTCTATAATATAAAATATGTAAGGTTCAGGCTCTTCATACATAACAAAATACATTTTTCTTAGCAAATATCCTGAAGTTTACAGATAGCCCAATTGTAAGAGCTTGTGGTGAGGTTGAGAGGGTTAGCAATTCAAAACCCGTCACCACTATTTTTGGTCTTTGCCATGTAATTCATTTTAAATAGGAGTTCTGCCCTATTTGTAGGAAAAAGTCATGTGACTTGGTGGTGGAGAAGAAAGGTAGGAATTGGGAGCCATAAAGTTCAAGCCTCCCCAACAACATTTTTTTATGTGACAAACAAATTCATCCATGATGTTGTGCCATGTGGCACCTAGTCACTGGCCACATGGCACAATATTGTTCACTCAAGACATGACATGTGTTGCTTTGTGATTAGTCAAACTTTACATAGTCAACTGTTTCTCATGACATGTGTCAAGAATTGATTGGTCAATTTCTTTCCATGTCAGCTATACAAATGACATGTTTTAGCTACAGATGTCATCATATGGTCCTAGTCAACCTTCTCTTTTTGTAAACTTTGACCGGCAATATCTTGTGCATACGAGCTTCATTTTTGAAACTGATTATAGTTATAGAATTAGTGGGATGAGCACTACAACTTGGTGACATTTTTTTTTTGAGATGATCAATTTTTTTCTTTTTGAACACTCGATTCACCTATTTGACTGAACCTTTGACTGGGCATAACTTCTTTATACAGACTCCTTTTGGGCTCATTCAAGTTGCGTTAGGATCGTGCCAGTGAGCTCTATCCAATGATGTTGATTTGGATGAATGTTGATATTGTGAATTTTTTAGGTATTCTAGATCCACCTGGATCATCAATAGGGGTAGCTTAGCCAAAGGACAGATAAACACCTACACCTTTTTGGGGTCAAGTACACTCACACCCACAATGGGAGCTGGAGGTGAGACTAAACTAGATTAAACAGAAGTAGAGGGAAGGATAGAGGAGGCCACATAAAGAGACCCTGATATAGGGGCGGTCATCTCCTCTCCCTTCTTCTACAAAGTAGTCTGCTCAGTTGCAAGAACCTTTCGTCGGTGCTTGCACTCACATGCAAGGCAGTTTTTGTGACTCTTTGAGCTAGAAGCTAGGGGTTGTGAAGGGATGGAAGGCTCTTGCTCAGCCATAAGAGTGGCCATCACAATCATTTCTAGTGGATTGACAAGCTCTTGATCAGGAGTAGGAGAAGCAAGTTAATAAACAACAAGGGAATTCAGCTCTAATGCATTGATAGTGGGCCTCTTCCTGTTTACTATTTTGGGAGTAGAAGCAGTGGGAGGCCACAAAGGTTGAGACTTAGAGGATTCCCCATGGGGACCCTTTCTTCTACCTTACAAGTAGGGCCAAGTTCTAGGAGGTTTAGTAGGGAGGTATGAAATCCTAATCTTACGTCAGGACCAAGCAAGCACCATTAGACTCCTTAAGTAGAATCTAGGAGTATTCATCCAAAACTCTTTCTCAAAAAGAGGAGTGGTAGAGGCATCCTGATAATGGTCTAGCTTCTCTTTTCCTTTTCAGGAAGAGGAGGTAGCTTGCTACTACACTACTATAAGGGTCAGTTTTGGCTGTCCCTTTCCCCCAGTCTTATACTTCACATATTTCTTTTAAAGGTCTATTTTTGGAGGGAGTAGACTGACCGGAGTGGGCCAAAAATGATCCAATGAGTAGCCCCCATGGGACACCAATCACTAGTATCTAGTTGCATGCACCATGTGCATAATACCTTCATGGGAGAATTTTAAACACTTATGAATGATGGAGGTGATTCCATTCATGGAAGCTAGCTAAGGTATGCCTAGCTTTAGCCTGAACAAATCTAGCTCTGGAATAACATCGAAAATTCTATCTAAAGCCCTAGGTCCAACTAGGATAGATATTGTTATTGATCCATACAACTTGAGATAGAGACCATCATGTGTACGAATGGTAAAATTTGTTTCTTTGTACTTCTCCCACTACAATGAATTTAGCAATAATGTTTCTTGTGTAATGACATTCACTCAATTCATGGGGTCAACTAAGACCCCCATCATAATGTTACCATTAAGGCAAGCGAGAATCTAGAGGGGAGAAGGCTTGTTGTTCAAGGGCATATCCCATGAGGTGAATGTCACATCTGGAAAGCTGATTGTATGCCACGTGGTAGGAGTAACTATGACCATGTTAAAATATTCCTCAGGCTGAGTGGTAGAATCAAAGGGATCAATAATTAAATTGGAAAAATGTGACAGAAACGGGTTCGTGTACATCTGCAACTCACTATTCTCTTTCACCACTGATTTATTTGCATTTTGTTTATTTCCATCAAGATGAATAGTGCCATCCTCGATGTGCTCCTATATCTCATGACACAGGTGCATACAACATTTAGTATCATGTATGTGATGCACCGGTATTGGCCAAATTATGCTTGATTCATGAAGAATCAAAGCATAATGGAGCCACCAATACTAGAATCTCAATAAGATCAATCAAATGAAATTGAAACTAAACATTTTATCAAAATCTAACATACTAAATCATGAAAGATTTCAAAACATCTACTCTAATCCATTTGAAATTTATCTTCTTGTGGAATTGGTGTTGTTTTGACGTAGAACGACAACCCTTTCCCAATCCTATGATTAATGAGCCTATTTTAGTCGATTTTATGGAATAGAATTGATGAAACCATAGTGATTGATGTGTGAAAAATTAGTTTATGCTAAAATAAACATGATGCAAGCTAAGTTACCATGATTTTATGCTACAAATCATTTAATTATGCTATTGCTAATCTAATCTAAGTTAAAATTATGTTAAAATATGAAAACCTAAGGCATATACAAGCTAAGATGGGTGCATGGAAGTCATTAATGGATGCTCTAAGCTATTATTCAATGTAAATGAACTATAAAAAGCTAAAAAGTGAGTAAAAGATGAGTGTGTATGTGAGTGAATTCAACAACATAAGTTTGCAATTGAAGATGGATCCATTGCTCTCTAAATAGTGATCTATTTATAGGAGAGCAAATGAGGAATGAATAGTTGAGATAAAAAAGCTTAATCAACTATTCAAGATGAAGGGGTGAGAGGCATAGATCATGGATTCTCATCAATGGATGAGAATTCAAGATGAAAGTTAATCAAAACCTCACACTTCCTCAAAAAACACACTTTTGACCTACTCACACAAGTCAAAGGTAACTTGCTAAAGAGGTTGAAGGTTTAGCTTGTTCAAGAAGCCAAGTGAGTTGATTGCAAGAGAGAGAATATTCCTTTTGGGTAAGGAAAAAGGTTATTTACAAATTAAAACAAAGTTTTAATTATGCAAAAAGGAGGATAAGGAATATTCCATGGGAATATTCCCTTTGCTTAGAAGAAAATTAATTTAATTGCAAATTAAATAAATTTTAATTTATGCAATTAGGGAATTAGAAAAATTAAGATATATTTATTAAATTAGATGATTTAATAAATAGGGGAGGGGTGAAATGATATTTAATTAATAACTTAAGGTTATTTAATTAAATAAGATGACTTAGGAGATTAAATTAAATATTTTGATGTATTTAATTTAATTAGATGAAATCTTAGTGCGAAAGGAGATGAATTAACCCCATTTAATTAATTTGGCTAATGGATGAAAATGATGCAATTAATTAATTAACTAGGATAATTAAATCAATTAAGTGAAAAGAGGATGGATTAAAGAGGAAATTATGTTAATAAATTTGATTTAAGTGTATGACATCAATTAGGATATTTTTCAGTGTCTACATTTTTCCCCTCTTTGAAGTGAGGTACCTGCTGCTTCGATTCAAAGAATAACACTTTCTAGATTAAAAATGCTGCCTAAATCAAAAAATAAAATTTTTATAATTTTTTAGATGATTGAACAGAAAGATAAAGTTCACTCCTTGACCCCTTGAGAAATTGGGCATAAATTTTGAATTTTGGGTTGATTTCTTGACAAAGGTTCAAAAACTACCCAAAAAAGGTTTTGGGATGCACAAATAATGTCAACGCACAAAAAATGATGCAAAATTAAGTCTAGATTGGAAAATTTGGTGAAAAGGATAATAAACCCCATTATTAAGATTAAATTAGGGAAAAAAAAATCCCTAATTTTCTAGCTTAAATGGGAAAAGAAGGGTCATTTTGAATTCATTTGTGTATTCACACTTAAAGAATTCTTGCGATTTGAGCTCTGACCCTTCAACAAAATGGCACACAGAGAGCTTCCCAAACACATTTCTGATCAAGTTCAAGAGTTCCAGCGGCTTCCAGGTGTAGGAATACCAGTATGTGATCGAAACGTGATTTTAAATTTGAAATTTTGATGCATTTATTAGGCATTAGAATTTAGATTCTGGCAGAATCACTATATAGCAACGCACATACTTAAATCAATGATGCCCAAATCATTTATAGCAGTGCATATGTATATGGTGACAATTTTCTTGATTTAAAATTAGGGTTTCTAATTTTAAATGGCCACGTGGGCTTATTTGGTGATGCACTTGCTGATTTAGAAATTAGGGTTAGGTTAGACCAGAAGCCAAATCACGACACTAGCTTATCTGGTGACACATTTTCCAATTTAAAATTTTAATTGCACCAGATGTCACTATTTTAATTTTGAATATAGCAATGCTATTGTGATTTTTGAGCCATAAATTTCAAACAACTTCAAATTTTGATGATTTCCTGACACCGTGAACTTCATGGGTGTAGGAGCTCTTCCCACCATTAATGTCAAGGGAGCACAGGCCCACGGTTCTGAAGAGATTAGGTGATCTTTCAGAGTTTCCCCAAGAGCACTTGGGAGATATTGGATTATGGTACATCGCATATGTACTCATGATTAGGATCCTTTTGGCATTGATGACAGCTCTATGTGAGAGATCGCATAGTGAGACCTCATCCTTGCACCTTCCGACAGGGGAGGTGACAGTTACTTTGGAGGATGTGTGGTGAATATTGCATTTTCTGATTCATGGTGATTGCATGATTTATGACACCGATGTTAGGTTTGATGCATGTCTCTAGGTGATGGAGATGGACCAGATTGCATTGGTCACATCTCAGATTGATTTAGAGACATACAAAGGGCATGTTTTGACCTTTATATTGATCATCGCAGCCATCATTTTGGGTTTGGTGGCTCCAAACAAACGTGGTAGATTCTTCATCCTAGGATGGGGCTTGGCATGGTAATGGATGCTACATAGAAGGACTCTTTTTGTGTGGGGGCCCTTGATACTAGCCTCCTTGGACCATGATTTACATTAATTTTTTTATTGCGATGGGAAATCCCTTGGTACAAGGGTTACTTTACATCATATTTGGGCATGGGAGCACATTGTCATGCTTCGACCAATTTTACAGATGGTATACATGGAGCCAGATGATCCTGTCATTTGGAGATATTGAGGTGCCATCACACTTAGGCACATTAGATAGATTGGGCTCCTGTACTAGAGATGGGTTGTAGATGATATGTTAGTGTTGTGTTGGCGTCGATGGCTTCAGATGCCGCCATGGTTTGATGATATTCAACAGCTACACTTTTTCCAAAAAAACTTGTTACATGTAGGGTCGAGAGAACACCATGATTGACCAGTATCTCCCTGACATGGTAGCCAAATAGTTTGGAGATATACAGGATAGGCTCGATGATGCCTACAGGGTGATTTTTGGTAGATCAGCAAGAGAGATTCCCACATGGTGACCAACTATTCTCGCTCTAGAGGTAATTGAGAGCTTTCAATAGTTGGTTTCCTAGCCTTGGGCATATGATTAGGGTCAACCCATAGTGAAAACCACTCTAGCATATGATGCATGGTTCATCCCATTGAGACGACTTTTAAATTCGGTAGGTGCTCCTCCCTAAGGGAGACCGCGAGGAAGAGGTGCCAAGGGTAGGGGACAGGGAGGCCAGGATGGCCATGATGGACAGATTCTAGGGCCTACTCCAATTATACAACAACCATAGGTTTAGCCATAGGTGCAACTATAGGTATATTCGTAGCTAGGACCACCAACACCACCATATGCATGAGACACACAGATTTAGTAGCTACAATAGTAGGTGCAGGCATTCACTAGTAGTGAGACTAGGCCCACTAGTAGGTTTTGGTTCTTACTACTAAGCAAGACCAAGCTCAGTAGCAGGTGATCATAGTGAAAAAAAAGAGAGATGTGGCACTATAGAGGGTATAGGTTGTTATCAGAGAGAGGGATTAAGAGGTGGTGAGGTGGTAGCAGATCAAGGTTATGGTGGCAGTGACACATGGATGGATTGTGTCAGCATGGTTATATAGAGAGGTTGTCAGAGAGGTTGCATACTATAGGAAGCACTATCACTGGGATGTTCCAGTGGCTCTTCATCGACTAGATTTTTCTCAGCATAGCGATGTACACCCTCGAGCAGTGGATCAACATGAGAGGCAGGCTGGAGAGGGTAGCAACCATCAGGGCTAGATTTCTGATAAACAGACTTTTTTTATTTTTCCTGATTCTTTACACTGATATAAATTCATGGGCTCCCTTTTTGATAGCCTCATGGATATTTATACTTATTATCGATGTACATACACTAATCCATATTTTGTACCATGACACATTCTTTGATATAAATATGATATGGATATAGATGATTCATGCTATGATGTGTTTACTTTATTTCATGTATGGATGATGTATGGATGCTTATATATGATCATGTATGGATGCATGTTATTTATGCCTATGTGATATATGATGATCATGATATGGATGCATTTTATTTTATACCTATGTGATATGCACTAATCATGATATGGACGGATGTAATGTTATATTCTTTTTCATTATCTTTTCATGATGTGGTATGGATGAATGATTATGATATGGAGATGTTATGGATGCACATGATGCAGATGCATTTCTTTTTGTATATTTTCTATGCATGTTTTGATGATTATGTATGCATATGGATGTATGGATGCAAATTATTATGATATGCAATGATTTAAGATGATTAGAATAACAAATCTATATGATTCATAACTCAAATAATAATGCAAAATATATGGTGTGATATTATCATGAGATGTGTGATTATGCTGATGGATGTTTATGATTATGATATGATTATGAGATACATGTATGTTGATGGTTTTTGGATGTAGGGTGGATGCATTGATGGTGTTTTATTGACTGTCATGATACCACGTTAGTGCAGATAGAAGATAAAAGAATAAAGAATGAATGACCATTGTTGATGATGATTGTTTCAAAAGATCCAACAAGTCCTTGATACATCAAGACTTTATTAGAGATGGTGGCGAGACAATACAAAATTTAGGATGAAATGAAAGATGGGTGCTCACACTTTGGGATTTGTATTTTCTATCATTCCTTATTGTTTGATATAACACATAGACACAATGCATCAAGGTATTGATAACCAGGACAACGTTGTATATAGTGTAATGGACTTTCACTCGAAAAAAAAAGGATATTTCTTGTTCACACCTCGACAAATGGAAATGGCGTTGGAATGTAAGTTAGAATCTTAGAACATATTGGACCAAAGCATATGCAATAGTCAACAACATACCCAAAACAACCTTCCTACACACAACTAAGCAAGTATGCACCAAGATTATTTTACAAGAGTATCCACAAGCACAACAAATGAAAGATAATGATTGATGCCCCATTCCTTTCTCTCTAAATTATTTTAGATAGGCATCATCGAGAGGTCCTTGGAATGGGCCATTAAGATAAATCATAAGAAAAAATCAAAGACAAATAGCTAGTGTTATCTATAGCTCTTTCCTAGTTTAAGTTTAGCTAGAGGTGATGTCTGATACTGATGTCCTTCACAGGAAGGATACATCCTAGGACATGTTGATCGTATGGTTGTTTGATGGTGGGACAATGATGCTAAGATGAGTCATTACCATAAATTTTATTGACGCATTTACCTATGATTTAGACTTTAGATTTTGACTTTTGGGTTCCCACTTTACAACTAGCTATGTTTGTTTTCTACTTGTTTCACCAAAGGGTGAAGGTGATGATCATTTATTATGGGTGAAAGTTTATTACAGGTGAAAGTGAGATGGAATGGATGGTTTTGGATTTTCTAGAATATTTCAATATTTTTTGGGTATTTTGAAAATGTTTTGAGGCTATTTTTGGTATTTTTGAATGTTTATATGAATGTTTAGGATTTTTGTATTTTTTGAGGCCATTTAGGGTTTTATGAATTTTTTAAGGCTTTTTAGGTATTTTGAACATTTTCTATTATTTTTGTGTTTTCCATTTTTTGACCGTTTTTGTATTTTTCAAGAATATTTGGATGTTTTTAGGATTTTCTGAGATGTTTTGATATTTTTGGATTTTTTGAATATTTGGATATTTTGGGTTTTTTGAATTTCCAAGTTTCGACCAAGAACCTAACCTAACTAACTATCCTATGGGTCTCAAGGGTTGATCATAGATTAGCCTTGCCTACATTATACACACAGAGACCATGTAGTTCGACTGGCTCGACCCATTTACAAGAAAAAGATAAGAACAAATGAGATACTATAGTTTATTATGATGGACCACTAAAGGACTGAACTAGGGTGTCTCAGGGGTACATCAATAATGGACTTGCCTACATTCAAGCTCAGAGACAACGTAGTTCGACAAAGAGACATTTTTTTGGATTTTTGATGTTCAACCATTTTAGGGATTTTTGACATTTTCTGGATGTTTTGGATTTTTCCTTTACAATTTTTTAAATGTTTTTGGATTTTCACTATATATGATTTTGCAAATTTTTATAGATTTTCTAGATAAGATTTTATGAATGTTTTTGATGTTTTTGATAAGATTTCCCAAGACCTCAAGATATACAAGAACTCAATTGTGACGCATAATGAAATTCCCCGGTGTGATATGTTAGCCTACTTCAATAAAGGCAAGATAGATTGACCTTGGGAATATGCCAAGTAGTGCTAAAGATTTCATGATACCTAACAATGATAAGCCATGATAAGGATGCAAATGAGGGATGAATGGTGATGCAAATGACAGGCCAAAAGAGCCAAAGAATAGATGGAGATGCTTTATTTATGCAAGGCACATGTTTGCCAGGTTTACACCAAGGTACGTGCCCAAAGTGCCACTAAAGTGGTTTTCACTAGAGGACAAAATTTTTTCTTTTTACTTTTTTAATCCTTTTTCTCATTTTTTTGGATTTTGATCATTTTTTGATTTTTTTGTATTTTTTGATTTACACCCTTCATGTTTAGACAAATTTTTTTGAGATGAAATTTGTTGATTGGCTCCTGCATGGGTTCACCTTCATGGATTGATAGTTGGTATGCTCCTGATCCATAGCTTGTTGTGATGATAAAGGGACCCAACCAGTTACGCTCAATATTTCCTTAGTTACCTTGATCTGGAAGGTTCTTCTAATTTTTCTTTAAGACAAGATCGCCTACCTAGAATGACTAACATTTGATTATTTTATTATAGCTCTATTTTAGTTAGTTTTGATATACTTACAAGTGATTGAGGGTTTCAAGATGATGTTCATCTAGGAATTATAGCTCATTCAGTTGAGACACTATACATACTCTTCCTTAGTTATTAGATTATTCAGTGGCACTCGCAATGATGGGAGAAAGAGGTCACTCCTATAGGTGTGAGAATACTGGTTCGATAAGCCCAAAGAGAAGGATTTAGCTACAAATTCCACTCATGACTAGCTTCATTAACTGTTTTCTTTAGGATTTTCAAGATAGTTTTTTTTCATTGCTTCTACTTGGTCATTGCCTTGGGGATAGTATGGGGTAGAGAATCAGTATTGGATATTGAATCTTTGATACAACTCTTTCACATCCTAATTCTTGAATGGTGTTTTGTTGTTTGAGATGAGGGTTTGTGGTACACCATAATGGAAAATTAGGTCATTCAGGATAAACTTGTCTATCTGTTGCCCTATTAGGTAGGTCATAGGAATGGCTTCAACCCACTTAGTAAAGTACTTAGTGTCAGTTATGATAAAATTATGGTTATTGGATGAGGTTGGAGTGATTTTTACTATGAGGTCAAGTTCCCACTATGAAAAAGGCCATGGTGTGATCATGGGTTGCAACTCTTGAGCTGGAGCATGAATTAGATCCCCATGTTGTTGACACTGGATGCATTTTCACACATAGTGGTGAGCTTCTTTTTCCATGGTTGGCCAATAGTACCCCATCCTCAACAGTTTCTTAGCTAATGTCATACTACTAGAATGGGACCCACATATTCCACCATGTCCTTCTATTAAAGCAGTTAAGGCTTCCTCTTGGTTAACACATTGTAATACTATCCCTTTGATTCTCTAAGGGTAAAGAGTATCACCTAGGGTCACAAATCAGGATGCCTTTTTGAAAAAGGTCTTTTTATAGTTCAAGGTGATATCTAATGGAAGAGTTCCTCTATTAAGATAAGTAAAGATTTCATGGTACCATAGGGATCCAGGACCAAAAATGACATGCAAATTTAGATTCAGGGATTTCCAAGGTTGGTACAAGAAGTTGTTCTACCAAGAATTCACATTGGAGGATGTTGTTCGACATGTCTAGTAATGATCTGATTGTTGCCATGGCATCTGCTACTCTATTGTTCATGCGAGGAATCTGTTCAAAATTTATGTCTATAAAAAGATCATTGAGCTTCTCCACCATTTTCTTGTAAGGAGTGAGCTTGTCATCTTTAGTTTGATAGTCGTTATTGACTTGGTTGATAACCAACTATGACTCTCTATAGACTTTCATCTCTTGTATTTGCCATTGAACTACTATCCTAAGACCTATGATCAAGGCTTCGTACTTAGAAAGGTTATTGGTACATGGGAATGATAGCTTGTATGACTTTGGGATGTAATCACCTTGGGGGTGATGAAAAGAATTCCTACTCCTGATCCATGTTGGGTGAATGATCCATCAAAGTACATCTTCCATCAAGGTGTGAGATTAATAAGGAATATTGATTCATTAGGGAACTCAGTTATTAAAGGGCTCTCATCATAAATGGGTTCTTCTACTAGCTAGTCTGCGATCACTTTCCCTTTGATTGCTTTGCACTCCACATACTCTATGTCAAACTTTGTCAAGATCATTACCCATTTAGCCATTCATCCCATGAGAGTTGCTTTGGATAAAAAGTATTTTAATGGATCAATCTTCGTGACGAGCTTTATTTGATGTGACAACATGTAATGCCTAAAATTTTATGAATTGAAAACTACAGCTAGGCATTCTTTCTCAATGGGTGAATAGTTCATCTCATAGCCTAACAAGGTTCTAATGATGTAGTATATGGTTTTTTCCTTTCCATTCTCATCATGTTGTGCTAAAAGAGCTCCTAGTGTTGTTGATGTTGTTGAGATGTATAGGATTAGTGGCTTGTTTAGTATCGATGGCATGAGCACTGGAGTTGTTAGTGGATAATCCTTGATCTATTGGAAAGCTTTATCATGTTTGTCATCCCATTTGTAGGTTATCCCTTTATGGAGAAGATGCGAAAAGGGATGAATCTTATTTGATAGTTGGGCTATGAACTTTCTAATGGACTACAACCTTCCTTGTAATCCTCTCATCTATTTCAATTTCTATGGTGGTTCCATGTCTAGGATGGCTTTTACCTTTGTCGGATCAATTTTTGTCCCTCTTTGTGAAATGATAAATCCAAGAAGTTTCTCTATTGTGACCCCAAACACACACTTTTTTGGATTCAGTTGTACCTTGTATTCTTCATGCCTAACAAAGATAGGTCCTAGGACTTGTATGTGCTCACTTCTATTCTTTAATTTTTCCAAAATATCATCTATATAATCTTCAACTATTTTTTGGATCATGTCTTGAAATATGAGGGTCATTTCTCTTTTATAGGTAGCTCCTGCATTCTTCAACCCAAATGGCATCACATTCTAGTAGTATGTTCCCCATGGACAAGTATAGGTAGTTTTATGTTGATCCTCTTTGGTGATTATTATTTGATTGTAGCCTAAAAATCCATCCATGAGGGATAACATTTCATGCCCAACTATCAAATCCACAATGAGATCAATGTTGGGAAGAGGGAAATCATCTTCAGATATGCCTTGTTCAGATCTCTAAACTCAATGCATATTTTGATGCCCCCAGTAGGTTTTGAGACTGGTACTAGGTTTGAAACCCACTCAAGATAATCTATCAGTTAGATAAATCCAACATCAAGAATCTTTTGTAGTTCCAATTTAACCAAGAGTGTTATCTGAGGATGCATCTTCCTTAATTTTTGCTTGACTAGCCCGGATAAACTGCTAAGTGATGTACAACCACTTATGGATCAAGTTATGGCATATTTGTATATGAACATGAAAAATTATCTCTTCTCTCTTTAAGGAATGTTGCAAGGTTCTTTTTTCTTCATCCAATAAGGATTCAACATAAAAGGTAATCTTAGGTGTTTCTTATGTTCTCACATTTACTGGAGTATCCTTCTCTGCTAGTACTACTAACTTCTCTAGATGCATTGCACTAAGAGGTAGATTGAATCCTTCATCCTTGGGCACCTCAAAGAGGTTTTCACTATTTGATGCATCCTTTGTTTTTACTATTTTGGGACTAGAGAGTGCCACTAAGTGGTTTTCACTCAAGGATCTACATGTTAATTGTATTTCATTTATTTTGTGATTGAATGTCTCAATCGTCTCCCCATAGTATGCCCCTATATTGAGTTTTATGTCAAATCCTACTTTGTGATCTTCCCATTATAAGTTGTCTTAGAGTCCCATGAATTGTCAGATCACTTCAAATTTTTTGAATAAATCTAGAACCAGTGGTCCTTGTTGGTCCACGTCAATGAGTTATGGGTATACTAGGCGTATTTCAGTTGGTTGGTCATTTGATACAAAGGATGTTATGGATATCATGAAGAGGGTGTTGTTCTCAAATAGGTCAGAAACATCAATGGGAAAGTCATCTAAGCTTGTATCATGTAATGTAGGTGACCAAGAGGAAGCTTCAACTTGTTTAGTAGCAATACCTTTGCCAATAAGTGTGACCTTGCTAGTAGTACAACCTAAGCCAAGATTTTTTTGTCATTTCTCAGGCACGATGGGTTCTAGTAAACCATTGTCATTCTTTCCTAGCTTCTCATTCTTGGTATACCCCACACTCTGTATTAGTTGTAGACCTTTGTTGTCATCTTTCATGGGAAGAATAGGAACAGATCATTCATCTTGATAGAGGAGTTTAGAGATATCTTGCTCATAGACATCTTCTTGATTCAAGTCTCCCCACTTGGTGAAGGTATTAACTGCCATCTTGATTATTTTTGGTTCTTTTTGAACCATTGATTTTTTTCTCCTATGGACAACTCTTGCTCTTCTAGGGTTTTTCACCTAAAAGGAGAGAGATAGGAGCAAAAATGATAATGGTTTATTCAAATGATTTTATGTGCAATGTTGTCTAACCTAAATGAAGTTAACTAAATAGAATTGACTGATCTAAATAAATGAATATGAATGCAAAAGTGGAATTAAAGATATGTTTGAAAACACATTATGATATTCAAATAATGAAGTAAATGAAGAAAATATGCCGAACAGAAAGAAATGAGTTAAATCAGAGTGCACCTAGGTGAAGTATGATGAATCTAGAATGTTGTGGATGCTGGCTAAAATCACTGATTTTTCATAGTGGTACTCATTCACCCAAGGTGGTGAATCAGTCCTCCTCATGAAAAACTATTAGAAAGAAGTTTTTCTCTGTCGGGATCCAAAATCTAATAAAATTTATATTTTTAGTCCTAAGGTGGGAATAATACACCACAGGTGGCAAATTAGTCCTCTCCCAATTTTTTGAAAAATCAGGAGACAACTATGCAACACTAGATCTAGAAATCATTGATTGTCAGGTTGTCAAAGTCAATTATGCAGGAAATAGATAAAAAACCTTCTCTAAGCTTGAAATTGACTTGAGTTGACTAGAATCACCTAGTTGACTTGTAAACCAATCTTCAACACCAAAAATCTTGTTAAATCTACACAAAAAAGCATGCAAACAAACATGCAATAGGGGGAAAATGGTTTAAGGTTTATGAATAGGGGTTTGCCTTAGTCAAAGCCCACTTTTGGTAATCAAACCCTTAATAAAATAATGAAATGCAAAGGAATGTAAACTAACAACATGCAATTGCTATCAACTTACCAAACCCTTGATGATGCAAGTTTAAAGTAATGTCAATGGTTGCTTCAAAATGCTTGAATAGTGCTTGATAAGACATTGTAAGATGCTTGAATACTTGAGATGATGTGTGAAGGAATGCTTGAATGAATGAGATTGTAGGAGATGTAAAATGAGGTGAAAATAACTTATTTATGCACACTTATGCCTTAGTTAACCATTCATACCTCATCACAGGTGGACATTAAGTGTTTTTGAATAAAAACCCGAAAGGAAATTTTAAAAATTTTGAATTTGGAGCCAAGGGGGACTCATTCGCCACCCATGGTGAATGGGTCCTACCTATGACTTGAAAATATGTGTTGGGAAATATGTTGCATTTAATGTTTCTTTTTGGGATAATATTCAAAAATGCACTTAATTATGAGGGCATAAAGGGGTCAAATAAATCATGAGAAAGGGATAAATAGTGAAGATGTGCCTAGAAAAGCATGAAATATTGTTACAAGACTTTACAACACTTCAAATAGGACTTGTTAAGTGATGAAAAGGTGATTTTTAGGTGAATTGCAATAAATAGAGTCTAGAAGAATGTAGAAGTGTCTTACAAACTTGACAACACCTTCGCCAAATGTCATTATTTGATTTTTTTTACCTAAATATGCATGTTGAAGCCATTTCACAACATAAAATCAAAGCAGAATATATCAAACACCATGAAACAAGACCTAAAAGGCCATGAAAATGACAAGGGGCCATTTTTCCATGGCACATTTAGCCCACACTTTAGTGAGAGGATGACCCTGCTTCAAACTCACACTAAAGTAGCCATGAACATCGAAAAGAGGGTTCAAGTGTATTTACATTAGCAAGATGGAATAACAATGATCAAGAGGGATGATCAAGCCCCCATGATGAAGATCCCATGGAAAACTAAGCATAAGAACAAAGGAACACATAAGTGTTGAGATGAAAGAATTGAATGAAGCTTCGATCATCAATCCAACTAGTTCTGGATTAGATCTAAGCTAATTTAGAATGTATACACTCTGGGGTGACAGAACACATGACAGTTTGTTGGGTGAGGAAGCCCAAATGTACTCACTCTGGGGCAACGAAACTTATAGTTGTCCATGGGGTGAGAAAGCCCAAATGGTAAGATACATATGCTAGTTGGTATGAACTCACAAAAATAAAGGTGGCTATGGGGAAAAATCATGCCACTAGTTGGGCTTCTTGCTCAACCATATTAAAGTTATATCTCATTATAACTTTAACAAGGAACCACAAAGAAAAATTTCATGAACAAAAAGACAAAGTACCACAGTCATTCAAGTTGCATTATGCAAGGTGGAAAAAGATAAAAATGTAAAATACAAAAAGTGTAAACTATAAAGGATGTTCAAAGGAGTTTTGTTCAGTTCATGCAAGGTCAGTCACTTAGGGAACATTGTGTCTAATGTCTCCAAGAGAGGACCAATCAAAGAATACTATATTCTCAACTTAGGGGATGTAGTGCATCACATCAGACCACCAAGAGGAATGCAATATGCTTAGAAATATCACACTTATGAAGGACATCACACCCAATGTCATCCACAAAGTGACAAACACATTAGGTATATGATAAGGTTGCACTAGGAACCAAGAATTCACATGAATTATGGTAATGTATGCCCCCCACTTTAAAGGAATTTCTACACATTGTTCTGTGAGCAATTAATTTAAAGTAGAGAAGAAAAGAAAATGCAAAAAGAAAAAAAGACATGAGAGCCAACCTAGAATGCCCTATGCCAAGTCATATGTTTTGAAGTTAGGCTACTTCATGTCAAGGAAAATGAAAAGAAAAGAAAAGGGAGTTTCCCCCCAGAAAAGAATGCACACCAAACACATAATAGATCTATGAATTTGGGGTCAGTATGTTTATGGCTGCAATTTTTTTATGAAAGAGCACAAAACTATCATAATTCCCCAAAGCACATAGAACTGGAAGAATGACACAAAGAGAGTGAAAAAAAAAGGAAAATAAAGTTCATTTTGGGTCAACATGGAAGAGACATTGTGGTCTTGATGCTTTGCATCATCCCTAAAAGGAAAACACAAGTGAAATGAAGGAAAACGAAAAGGTGAAAGAAAATGGAAAAGCTTTTGGGTCGACATAAAGGAGACATTTTGGTCTCGATGCCTTGCATCATCCCCAAAAGGAAAACACAAAAAAAAGAGAAAAAGACAAGGACTATTTGGGTTAACATGGAAGAGACATAGGGCATCTCTACGCTTTGTGTCATCCCCAAAAGGAAAACACAAAAAAAAGAGAAAAATACAAGGACCTTTTGGGTCGACATGGAAAAGACATAGGGCATCTCTACACTTTGTTTACGATGAATAGAAGAATAGAGGAAAAAATAGTAGAAGTGTACAAAGAGAGGAAACATCAAATGCACAATAAAAGGGAAACGCGATACACACATGAAAAGGAAAAGAAAAAGGAAAAGAAAAGGAGAAGTGAAAAGGCTAGTTAGGTGAAGGAAATTCAACCATCTAACAGGTCATCCACCTCCCAATCATGTCTAGTGTAATGCAAGCATGGTTGACTGTCCAAAGGAATAATTGCAAGAATTGAACTAGGAGTCGTACTAGGTTCTTCTCTTAGTGGAGAAGATTTATCATTTAAGAAAATTGTGGAAGAGAATAAAGAGTTTAAATCATTATGCACTTCTTCATATATTTTTTCTATCGTCACATCATTATCATCATCAAGATTAATGACAATAGGAGGACGAAGGGTGATTTCTAAGTATGGAGATATCAAAAGCTATGGCTGTTGGATTGGTTCATTTTGTTGTTATTGTTGCATTGGACTATGTTGTGGAAGGTCAAGAGAAGGAGGATGGTCATCTATCACTTTGGTCAAGGGTGGAGGTTAATTTTCTTTATCTTCTTCTATGTGATATTGATGAGCAAGGAGACGACAACGTCGCCTATGTTCCCTAGCACCACGGTTTCATTTTATTTGTTTTTGGAGTTGTTGAGGTGTAAGAGTGGATTGATTCATTAGAGGTTCTTTTGCTTCTAAAGAGGGAAGAACAGAAGAAACCGAAGAAGATGGGTCAACCACTTTCTCTTTGGCTTTATACACTTGTTTAAGGTGAGGAGGCATGATAGGAGTGGTTTCATTTTCTCTTGGTCATTTGAATGATGGTGGGGAAGTATCTAAGGGTGGCTATTTAGTAGGTTGTGTGGTTTGCTGAATGTTAGAATCAGGTTGAAGCATGGTTTCATCTATGATTGGAAGTGTGGAAGTGGATGGGGACGCATAACGAAGAGACAATTCAGCGATCTTTTTTGCTTTAATCTTTTGATAAGCAATAAAAAAGAAGTCCTTTCAGGGGGTGATGGGTTCCATAGGTGTAGGCCAAAAGGATTCTAATGAAAAATTACCTTTGGAAGATAAAGGATTAAAGCCACTATGGTGTATGTTCACTATCTCATTGTCATGTGGAAACTTCAAACACTTGTGAACAATTGATGGGACTGCTTTCTTTGAGTGAAACCAAGGGTGGCCTAGCTGCAAACGAAATTGGTCAGATTGTGGAATTATTAAAAATTTTACCTCCAAAGTATTAGGTCCTATCTATAAGGGTAGTATGATCGACTTGATTGTAGGGCATGCAAAACCAGTATGTTTCTTAATCCATGCAATTGGTTTATTATATTCATCTTGATATAGCTCATGTAATACTAGAAACTCCTCTATGATCACATTCTCACCATAGTCGGGATCTATTAATATCCAATTAGTGGGCTTATCATAGATTCTACCAACTATGAAGAGAGGAACATTAGGAAGCTTTTGTAGTATGTCTTTAGCAAAAAAAGTGATATCAAGAGACTTAGTGGTTTGGCCCTTACGAGGGATAACATCTATCGTAGCCACTAGTTCATCTATAGGAATTTTGGTAGTAATAGGGGGAGGTGTATCATGCTGTTCATTTTTTGTATCAATAGTCATTACATTAGTGATTGGAGGTTCGCTAGCCTTGAAAAATGAGGTAGTATGTTTAGGCATTGGATTAGTGAAAATTTTCAAATTCTGGTTAGCGGTTGCAATGGAATTATTGCCTTGATCATTAACACCCATAATGGACAAATGGCCTGAATCAATGAGGTCTTGAACTAAATGTTTTAGACGCTTGCAGTGTTCAGTTTCATGTCCATTTTTGCAATGAAAATGAAAATAAGCATTAGGTTTGAAGGTGGGTGGTAATGGTTGGTTTGGATCAAGTGGTAGAATAGGTGGCAAAGTGATCATGTGTTGTTGAATTAATTGGTTCATTATGTTATGAAGGGTATCGAGTAGGGGAGTAAAATATCTCTTTGGGTCCCCATAGGTATAAGGGACTACTGTTTTAATAGCTTCCACTCGATTTGGAATGGGTTGGTTTGGTTGTGGTTGAAGTTAAGGAGGAAAATTAGACTGTAAAAAGCCTCTATTTGGTTTACAAAAAAATTGTGTGTTATTTTGGTTTTGATTGTTGTGTTCAGGATTTTCAGCTCGGTTAGAAGTGGATTTTGAATCATGACTTGAAACCAAGTTATGATATTCACAAAAGGTTGTGCACAAATGAATAAACAAAGGGAATTTCATCATTGTTAATTTATCCTAAAGTTATTTGTGCAAGTTTTCAATACACATCTTTTGGATATGTGCATCAAGAATCTTGACATCAATTTGAGCACACATGGATTGGTATCATGAGATAAAATCCATTACTTTTTCATCTGTGTTTTCTTTGCATCACATAAGGTCAACCATTTTCTTTTTAGGTGTCATGTGAACTTGAAAGTGACTTATGAAAGCATCAACCAATTCATTGAATGAATGGATGGAATGATTGGGAAAGTTGTAAAACCATTCTAAGCCAGTGTCTTTCAAGATCCTTGGAAATAGTTTGGATAACAGTTTATCATCAAGGATGAAGTCACTACACAAATCTATATAGGCATTAACATGGTTGAGAGGGTCTCATTTTCCTCTATATTTCTCAAACTGAGGCACTTCTATCCCTTGTGGCATCGGGGTACATAATATTTCTAATGATAAAGGGATACTACGGACATGATATGTAGGTGGAGTGGATTGACCTTGGCTAATGGTGGAAATTTGATGTTGCATGGATGAAATGGTTGTAAGGAGTTGTTTAAGAAGAGGATCAGGGTATGTGGGTTGAGGTGGAATGGAAAATGTTGATGGAGTATAGGTGATGTGAGGGGAAGTGAAAGGAATACTATGGGGTGTGAAGGTGGTGGAAGAGACTCGCGATGTCACAAGAGAAGTAGGAATGCTAGTGGAAAGCAAGAAAGAGGTAACCACATAATTAACCTGATGCATAGTTGTGTGAACATGTGGATTGGTATAAGTTGGTATGGAAGCTATGGTTGAAGGGGGGGGAACTTGAGGTCCTCCTTGGCTTATAGTTCTAATGTTTGTAGATTGGATATTAGAAGAAGCATGTATATTGTAAATCTCAACAATCTTATTCATCACTTGCAAGACATAATCACTTTCAATTAAATGATGAAGGTTTTCAATGGCAGGTATAGCAGTGGTGGAAATGTTTTCAAGTGACAAGTCTTATTGTAAGTGTGCAAAATCCTCATGAATATTAATGACCTTTTCTTGTGGGAGGGAGTTTTTTTGGTTGTCAACATTCATTGGATGGAAAGGTGAAGGCATAGAAGTTGGATTGTCAAGGCCCAATGCACCATTTTCCATACTAGGAGTAAAAGCTCATGAAATCCCAAGGTCCACTACGAAAGTGCTATTGCAGGAAACCATGAGTCTAGAAGTTTTTCTCACTAAAGTATTATCAATGGGGCACCAAACACTCATACAAGTACCACAAAGGAGGGGTGAATGCAAATGCAAACTAATGTAAGAGTTAAAAATGAAAATAATAGAAATTTTGCTAACTATAACAAAGATCTAACTACAGAAAATAGAAATGCAAAAAAATTCCAAAAAAATGCTAAAAGCGTTGTTTAACAAGTGCAGAGGGACTGATTCGTCCTGGGTGGCGAATGAGTCCCAGTATGATGGTTTTTGTGTGTTTTTTGAAAAAAATTAAGGTGATTTCAATGCTCTACATAATGCAATCAAATACGGTAAATGAAAATTTTGAGTTTTTTCAATGAGATGCAATGCAAAAATGAAATCTAAATGAAGCTTTGACTAATGCAATATGAAAGTCCTAAAATGCAAAAAAAAAAAAATGTACTAATTGAATGTTAATGAAAATGTAAATTAGAATGCAATATGTAAATAAAATTAAAAATGAAAATTACTCAAAATTTGGGTTCACCAAAACGAACTGTTGATTTTTGGCTTCTATGGACAACTCTTGCTCTTCTAGGGTTTTTCACCTAAAAGGAGAGAGATAGGAGTAAAAATGCTAATGGTTCATTCAAATTATGTTATGCGCAATGTTTTCTAACCTAAATAAATTTAACTAAATGCAATTGAATAATCTAAATGAATGAATATGAATGCAAAAGTGAAATTAAAGCTATGTTTGAAAACACATTGTGATATGCAAAAAATGAAGTAAATGAAGAAAATATGCAAAACAGAAATAAATGAGTTAAATTAGAGTGCACTTAGGTGAAGTATGATGAATCTGGAATGTTGTGGATACTAGTTGAAACCATTAATTTTTTGCAGTGGGACTCATTCACCCAGGGTGGAAAATCAGTCCTCCTCTTGGTGAAAAACTATCAGAAACAAGTTTTTATCTATCAAGATCCAGAATCTAACAAAATTCAGATTTTTAGTCATAAGGTGGTACTCATTCACCATAGGTGGAGAATCAGTCCTCTCCCAAATTTATGAAAAACTAGGAGACAACTCTGCAACACCAGGTCTGGAAATCACTGATTGTCAAGTTGTCGAAGTCAATTCTATAGGAAACAAACATAAAATCTAATCCAAGCTTGAAATAGACTTGATTTGACTTGAAGCACCTAGTTGACTTGTAAACCAATCTTCAACACCAAAAAGCTTGTTAAATCTGCACACAAAATTCTACAAATAAACATGCAATAGGGGGGAAATGGTTTAAGGTTAGTGAATAGGGGTTTGCCTTGGTCAAAGCCCACTTTTGGTAATCAAACCCTTAATAAAATAATGAAATGCAAAGGAATGATAAACTAACAACATACAATTGCTATCAACTTACCAAACCCTTGATGATGCAAGTCTGAAGTAATGTCAATGGTTGTTTCAAAGTACTTGAATAGTGCTTGATAAGATGTTGTAAGATGCTTGAATGAATGAGATTGTAGGAGATGTAAAATGAGGTGAAAAACACTTTTTTATACACACATGTGCCTTAGTTAACCGTTCATACCTCATCATAGGCCAACATCAAGTGTTTTTGAATAAAAACCCGAAAGGAAATTTTAAAGTTTTTGAATTTGGAGTGAAGGGGGACTCATTTGCTACCCATGACAAATGGGTCCCACCTAGGACCTGAAAATATGTGTTAGGAAATATGTTGCATTTAATGTTGTTTATCATGATAATATTCAAAAATACACCTAATTAAGACATATGATGGCATAAAGGGGTCAAATAAAGCATGAGAAAGGCATAAATAGTAAATATGTGCCTAGAAAAGTTTGAAATCTTGTTACAAGACATTACAACACTTCAAAATAGGACTTGTTTAGTGATGAAAAGGTTATTTTTAGGTGAATTGAAACAAATAGAGTTTAGAAGAATGTAGAAATGTTTTACAACACTTCACAACACCTTCACAAGACATCATTATTTGAATTTTAGTACCTAAATATGCATGTTGAAGCCATTTCACAACATAAAATCATAGCAAAATATATCAAACACCATGAAACAAGATCTAAAAGGCCATGAAAATGACAAGGGTCTATTTTTCTATAGCCCACTTTTGTGCTAGATGTAGGTTTCTCATGAGATTGAGGAGAAATAGGTAAGTCTCCTAAGACAAAGGTTCCTTTTAATAATTTGTAGCTTCAACAACCATCATCTTGGATCACTACTTTGACGTCAGGTATGCTTTTCACAATGGGTATTTTTGATGCTAAGGTAGAGGCTATGGATGATGAGTGAGTAAATGAGCTTGATGGTGTAGGTCCTTCATCATTTCTGGGTATTTGTGGGATCTTATAGAACTTAGCCTCAAGACTCTTGTTGTAGTAGAAAGGCTTAGGATCTCCATGGATAGTGATTTCTCTGCCTTCAAAAGGAAACTTCACACACTAATGATAGGTTGAGGCTACAACTTTCAAAGCATGGATCCAAGGTTGGCCAAGTAGTATGTTATAGGGAAGATCAAGATCAAGTACTTGGCATGTAGTTTATGCAATAAGAGGTCCCACTTGGATTGGAAGTGCAATGATTCCTTGTGATACTCATTCTTGGTCGTCATATACTCTAATGGTAGTACTCTTCATCTTCTCAATAGTATCTTCTAAATAGCCTAGATGCTTGATCAACTGCAAGGTACAAATTTTTAGACTAGCATCTCCATCTACCAAGACTCTTTTGACCTTTTTTTTTATGAATGACTACCTCAAGGTGTAAAGCATGATTATGAGATGGTTGTGATAGTAAATCTTTCTCAGAGAAGGTGAGAAGATGGTTGGTGATATGCCCTACCATAGCTTGAAATTGATCAATATCAATATTCTCAAGAACAAATGACTTAGACAAGGCTTTTTTCAGTATTTCCCTATGTACAGGAGATAACCTTAAGAGTTCTAAAATTGATATCTGAGTGGGGGTCTATTTAAGCTAATCTAAAAGATTGTACTTGTTAGGATTAGATGTGAGAAAAGTAGGTTGTGTCCTAGATTGAGCTTGGATAGCTCCTTGAATGGTTATTTCTCCATGTCATGTGGTGACTCCATGAATCATAGATTTTGGGTCTAGGTACTTCTCTTGCACTCTTAGGGTTTTTCACCTAAAAGGAGAGAGATAGGCCAAAAACCTAGGTGGTTCACTCAAACTAATGCAAGTATAATAGAAATATGAATGAAATGTGCCTAGATGAGATGAACTAAATGCAAATAATTAATAAAAACTACTAATCATTAAGTGAAAACTATTGCAATGTAACTTGTTGGAAAACACATTATGATATGCAAAAACACCTAGAAATGAGTGCAAACTATAACAAAATTTGACAAAACTAGAAGTGTACACCTGAGAACTTGATGAAGACTGGAAATGACTTATGAAATGTTGTTGTATGTTGGAAATTTGACCTACAAGGACTCATTCACCATTCTATGGAAATTAGTCCCATATCCGGGAAACTATTCTAGAGCCTGTTTCAATCAAAAGGGTATCCAAAATTGCAAAAAACACTATTCAACCCTAGCAGTGGGACTCATTCACCAACAGTGGTGAATGAAACCACTTTTGGATTTCTAAAAATCCAAAAATGGAAACTAAAGTCTCTAGTCTGGACTTCGGTTCCTGACAGGTGTCCACCTCTGAAAGTCTAATTTTTGGGTCTAAAAGTGACTTTTTGTTGATATTTTGACTTGTTCAACAAGGATATTTCTTCAAAAAAAATTCTCCTTGATCTTCCATGATTTCCAAGCCTTCAATATGTCTAAATTTGCAAACACACAAGAAGAGAAAGAGAAATGTTGAATGTTAGGGTATGGGGGTTTGCCATGGTCAAACCGCTTTTAGGAAATTAAACCAAATGAAGAGATAATATGAAGAATAAACATGAAATGAAGGGATTAATACCTTTCCATGATGATTGATCTTTATTTTTTGTAACAAAAGATGAATATGCAATGCTTGAATATCTTTGGAAGCTATCTTGATGACTTAGAATGTAAAAACCCTAACTTGCTTGACTTGAAGTGGAAGACAAATGATGAATGAGTTGTGAATGAGTGAAGAGATGTAAATTAGGGTTTAGAGCCTTATATTTATAGGAAATTCACCTTATTCACCCATTAATTGGATCCCTAAGGCTGACAAGAAAGAATAATAAACTTAAATTCTAGTTTTTTCCAGCTCAAAACTAAAAAATGACCCAAATGGGATTAATTCACCACCTTCAGTGAATCAGTCCCACTTGGCATGGACACATTCACCACAAATGGTGAATTAGTCCCAGAGGGTCCCATTTGCCAACTAGGATGTTGGGGAATGATGGAATTCCAATTCCTATGTTGATTTCATCATGGTATTTGATCAAATTATGCCTTGGGATGCACAATATGGGGTCATAGTAGCCTATTAATGATGATGTGAAGGTCAACCTAGCCTAGAAAGGCACAAAATCTAATGTGAATGTGTAGGACACATTACAACACTAGATTCACATTAAGTTTATTTTCAAGCCTTCTAGATTGATGTCAAAACTCCAATTAAATATATTTAATATTGTTGAATTAATGGAAAATGGGTTTATATGAAGTCTAGAGAGGCATGAAAGTCTTTTACAACACTTTGCAACAACACCTTTACAAGAAATTGATAAATACATCTTTATTTAGTTTGCAAGGTGCTACCAAGACCTTGTGTGGATGCGTAAAACACCTCACAACACTGAATCAAGGCCTTATTAGGTCCAATTTATCATCAATTATTCCCAAATCAAGCAAGGAATAATTTTTTCTATAGGACACTCCACATTTCGTACTATCTCCTTTGATGGTGACAATAGTAATAACACTATCATAGGATGCAACTACATTGGAATAAGTATGTTGAACATTGGTGCAATCCTTAGCTTTTCCATTGTTGTTTGCTTTGCTATGATTAGGCATAGGGGTCTTGTATATCTTGAGATCTTGGTTTCCAGTTGGTACCTCAATAGATATGGTATCATTCTTTATGAGATCTTGGATGATATTTTTGAGTTTCATGCAATTCATTGTTTTATGTCCTTTGATTTTATGAAAGTCACAAAGATCATGGTCATTGTACCAGGATAGCTTATCTCGTGGTTCTTGGTATTTTTCAAAGTTAGGAAGTGTTATCAAATTTGACTCTACCAGTTTCTTCATGATTGTCTCAATGGGCTTTGATAACTATGTGTACCTGCATTTGGGATAGTTGTTCTTGTTACAAGTTTTCCCATGTTGCATGTTGGTGTTAATGATCTGGTTGATTTGAGGTGGTACCATTTGTTGCATATTTGGTTGGATGTTAGCAACTTGAATGTTATTGGGTCTAGGAGAACTTATTATGACCTTAGCATCTACCACACCATTGTTTGTTACATTTTTGATCTTATCCCATACACGAGGTTTCTCATTCAAACTAGTTGAAGGACGGTTGTCTTTGTAAGCTTGAGTATTTCCTTGTGAGACTAGAGATCTTTCAATGTTAAGGGCTATTGGAACAAGCTCGTCATACGATATGATACATTTCATTTTCAAGTGGAATGATAGATTTGGATCAAGGTTGGCTATAATGATTCCCACTTGTTGTTCGTTAGGAAGAGGCCACTTGTTTTTACAAGCAATTTTTCTCCATTGTTTTAAGAAATTAGCAAAATTTTCTCTTGGATTTTGTTTAAGAGTGTACAACTCTTCTAGACTAATGTCCATGTCAAGATTGAAGGAGAAGTGATCAATGAATTTGTCAGTGATTTCTTGAAAAATTTTGATACCAGGAGGAAAATGAGAAAACCAATCAATAGCAGTACTTGTTAAACTTCAAGGGAAGAGATGCATTAGATATGAATCATTGTAAGCCACTTCCATGCACATGATGCTAAATTCTTTGATATGGTCAATAGGACTTCCTCTCCATCTGTATTTGTCAAACTTGGGGATTTAAAAACTAGGAGGGAATGGTATCATTGCAATGTTTCAATAAAATGGGTAAGGACACAAGTTTTGTGTATGAGGCTTCTTTTCCTTGCCCATGTGAAGGTCCTACATTTCTTGTGAGAGTGCTTTCAATTGTGATGTTGGATCATCTTGTAGATTGGGTGGAGGAACATATGGTCGGATGAGAGATGAGTTATATGGGGTGTGTGAAGGTGTGAGATTTTTTGAAAGTGATGAATATGTTCTTGATGTGTTTGAATTGACATTGTTCAGATGAGGATAATAGGATCCTTGTTGATGTTTTTGGGAATATTGTTGAGCTTGTAAGGCTTGATGTTGAGCTTGTTGTTTTTGTTGCACCACTAGGGCTTGTTTTTGGGCCTATTTTTGTTGTTGTTGTGTGGCTTGTTGTCCTACTAAATTTTCTTTTTGTGCTTGTTGTGCAATAGTTGCTTGTTGTTGTTGTTTTTGTTGTTGTGCTAAGGCTACTTGTTGAGCCTGATGTTTTGTTATGCTAGGGCTACTTGTTGAGCTTGATGTTGTTGTGCTACGGTTGCTTGTTGAGCTACTAAGGCTACTTGTTGTGCTTGTTGTTGTGCTAAAGTCACTTGTTGTTGTTGCTATTTTTGTACGTCTTGTTGATAAGTTTGTTGTGCTTGTTGTAGAGCTAAGGCATGTGCTTGCAATGTGGGATTAGGTAGTTTTTGAGACATCTATGAAGGATTAGGTATATTGATGTTTTGAGTGGGTAGCAGATTGTTGGTGAAATGTGGAGGGTTCCCTTGGTTTAACATTCCTTACAATATGGTAGAATGAGGTGGAGGAATGTATGTTTGAGGTCCTAATTGATTTGGCATAGAAAAGGGAACTATTGGAAATGATGATGTCATTAAATTTTGCAATGGAAATGACAGACTAGGACCTTGAGTCCATTGATTGAAAAGATTCCCTTGTCCTACGTTTTGAGGATTTCCTTGCGCAAAAGATGTAATCAAAGGATTCATGATCAAGGTACTCCCATGATTTATAGAACTTGTAACCAAGGGATAGTTTTGAGGTGGATTGATAGTGGATGATGTGGTAATGGTAGATGGAATGGATGAACCCACCGGAGGGTTGGATAAGGATGTCCCTATTTGCATTGAGGGTTGATTATGTGATATGGTGTTGACATTCCCTTGTCTATTGTTTTGAGATACTTATTCTATACTACTTTATGTGATGGTAGGAATACTTGTGGTACTCATTGGTGTGGATGAAGAAGGATGTCCTCGAAATCTCAAATTGGTGGTAGAATAATGAAGTTAAAGCAGAGTGTGTAGCTATTTTGGATCTTCAGGAATAGGATGAGGACCAAAGATAGATGTCCAAATGGTGGTGGGAGGTGGAAGATTAGTTTCAAGAGTACCCACAAGTGTACTACTTTCAAATGGTGAGGTGTGACCAAAATCTTTAGCAAGGCTAGTTGCAAGAGTGGGTATGTAAGTTTGACTTATCCCTTGTGATGGAGTTGTGAAGTCTTGTGTTAAACTTTGTGCTACAAATGTTGGGGAGATAGGAGCTACACTTTCAAAATATTGATGTTCTAAAATTTATTCTCTAGTGAGCTCAAATGGGTTGTTCGTGATGTATTCAATTTCATATGGTCCTGAAGGAGATGATGGTTGTTGTAATGTAGTAACATGGCTCCTAGGATCAAATTATAAAGGATTTGAATCACTTGAGGTAAATGTAACATTTTCTTTCTCCATGATTCTCTTGTGTTGTGATATCATCTTTACCATAAATTTTTTGTCAGCTATAGGAGAGTTGTGTTGATTTTTGTAATGTTTCAACTCTCTAGTTGGCTCAAACCTAGGTAAAAGGGATTCCCTAAGTCTTTTTGGAGCAATGATGATAATGTGGGATGAAAAGATGGGTTATACTGGAAGTGATCTTTGTAAATGTTTTAGGAGAACACTTTTGACTTGAGTTTGATGTTTCAATTTTGGGATAAAGGATTCTAATGAACTTAGAAATCTTTAGGGTACACTTGTGACCATCAAGATAAACTAGCTCAAAGATGATAACTATCTCAACTAAGTACATGGAAAAGGATACAATTCACATACAATGTAGCTAAGGTAGCAATTGGTTTGATGTTTAAGTCCCAAAGTGTTGGTGTATTTGAA
This sequence comes from Sequoia sempervirens, assembly GCA_007258455.2. Classification (NCBI taxonomy): domain Eukaryota; kingdom Viridiplantae; phylum Streptophyta; class Pinopsida; order Cupressales; family Cupressaceae; genus Sequoia; species Sequoia sempervirens. The sequence continues at coordinate 84,588,193 of VDFB02105785.1, read as the reverse complement.
ATTTTGCAAAGATAGGTGAAGTGAAGGATGAAATTTGATGAAGGGGTGAGTGAAATTTTTGACCCAATGTTGACCTAAAGTGAACCTTTTATTTTTACAAGACCAAGGTAGTGAGAATGATGCTAGGCCTCTAAAATGTTCAAATCCTAAAGACTTAATGACTTAGAAAAGTTGTTGATATTCAAAAAGGTTAGGGTTTTGGTTCATAAAGAATGTGTAGATATTAGGATATTTTCTTAGTGTTCATTCATAAAATTTTATCAACAACTTGGCTTTTTCTTCGTAGGGTGCCTCAATGCGGTTGTTGATTGCTTTTGCACTACAATGTCTAAGTTTAAAGTGATGACCAGCTGAACTTTGTTTACGGATCCTTACTTTGTTTGAGATCATCTAGTAAAGTGAACATTTGTTTCAACAAGATAAAGTTAGTGAGAATGATGCTAGACCTCTAAAATGTTCAAGTTCTAGAAAATGAGAGGATGGATGGGAATTTTCAAACCTATTCTGGCTCTCCTAGCTCAACCATAAAATTTTCTCAACAAAGTGTAATGGTTGCAGTAAAATATTGAATCCCACTTTTGACTATACCTTGTTCTACAATCTCTATGTTTGAAATGGAGTTTCAAACATTTTCCCCTATGGATTTTGATTTTTTGATGAATCATTTAGAGGAGTTGAGTATCATGAAAAAGACTAGAATTTTGACTCCAAAAGAATGCATACAATTCTAGACTATACCATGAAGCACGTCTATAAAAGTTTTCTACCAATCTATTTCTATTCTTGTGAACTACTCGAAGGTGTTTCTTAAGAGCTTTTGGAGTTAGATTCCTAAGTCTAAAATGAGGACCTATAGACTTTGGCTTAGGAATCTTGATTTTTTGTGAGATCATGTGCAAATAGTTTAATTTTATAGAAAAAAGGAAGATATTTATTGCCACATGGGAGGTGGTAATAGGGGCCTTCCAGCCTCAATATTGGTGTGTTCCTCTTCTTCGTCTAGAATGGTTGTTGTGTTTCTCCATTGTGTGTTTGTTTCCTTGTTTTCAAAAGTGAAGGTTCTCAAACTACTAATGAGATTTGTTTGTTCACCATTTATTAGTTCAAAGTTTGGCTAAATTATAGCACCTAGAAGATCAAGTTGTTCAATGAGAGAAATCAAACTCCAAATAGTCATGTGAGGTTCATTTGTCAATTTATCTTTTCTTAAGTGAGTTGTTTTTACCACAAACACTTGTCTTTGATTATGTTTCCAAACTAGATGTTTGTGTCAAAAAAATCATAACTTTCACAATGTCCATTTCATAAAAATGATGAGGTTAAAGCCATAATTTCCTTATGTTGTCTTTGGTGAATATGGGTTTGAGATAAATGTCAAGATATTTAGAAATTGCTAAGGATAAATCCTTAGGAAAAGTAGTAATATCAAGGCTAACTCAAGAAGTCCATATTTGAGCCAAAGTGTTTGAAATTTGGATAGTGAATATTTGTTTTTGGATCATTTTGAAACCAAGAAAAGTGTTAAACTGACTCACAATAATTACAACCCTGGGATAGAAATGGCTATATTTGTTGAGTCCTCACCGGGATTTCTCCAAACACTAGACAATGTGAACAGTTAGTGATTTGGTGACACTAGCTTCCCTCCACAACACACTTCTTGGGACCACCAAATCTAAAAATCCTTAAAATCTGAAGATTAAAAGGAATTTTTATGTTTCTACAATTGAATAGTATAGATGTGGGGTGGCTTCAGAATGGCCGTTCTTGCACCAACAAATATTTTTAGGATTTTGGCATGCTAAACAAATGGGTTGTAGTAAGGGAAATTGGGGACATGGCACCTTGCAAGCATCCAACAAGCCACTAAAAGATTTAATCAATCCTACTAGGGAATCTTATAATTTTTATGATAGTACCCCATTCTGAAAGACATTGTATGGCTAAGGCCTACGTACCATGAGGACTTGACAGTTTAGTCTTATCCATTTATATACCAGCCTGAGTGAAAAACTAGTTGGATTCTCCTTCAAATTTGTCTTAGGTAGGCCCCTCTAAAGATGACAACAGTGAGAGAGTAAACTTGTAGTTCGACTGCCCAGTTTGCGTAAAGTGCAAGGAGGGAGCACGCACAATGTACTTTTCTCACACTAGCATGGTTGTTCAATTTTAAACCCAATTGAAAGATGTGGGTGATTTTCCAAAGTGTTAGAGAATGTTTTTTTTCTCAATATTGCCAAACAGCATGAGAGAATTGCATATGCATTCACCAACAATGTTGAAAATCACAAAACATAGCAAACAGTTGTAAGTTTTAATCCTTCAAAGCAATGATGAGTTCATTTTAAGCAATAATTGAAGATGAAGTTGCTTTGTTCAATTTTAAGCCCAATTGAAAGATGTGATGTGAGGGTTCAATTTTATCCAACTTTGAGCATTCATTTTAGACCAAATTGAACTGTAGTGCATTTCCTAAAATAGAAAGTAGAAAGCATCAAACACTTGTTACAATCATAGAATTTGAGAGAGAAGAGAATTTCTTTCACTTTCACTTCATGTCCTTAAAACCTACAAAACCCTGTTAGTCTAACAAGAAAAAAATAGTCAGGCATGCATCAGTGATCAGATAAGCTAAAAATATTAAGTCACATGTCAAAAAAATAAACATAAAATTTCTTACCCTAGTTGGGCATCACTAAACATGATAGCGTCGTAGTTTGAGATTTGGACATCACTCTGGTGAAAATGGGTTTCGCTCTGCAACAAGACCAGTGAGCATGATTACATCACTATTTTGATGGGTGTCACTTCTAACAATGGTGTTTTTGTTTGGAATTTAAAAGCATTGGACTAGTGAGTTTGAGCATCGCCATTTGCATTTCTTGATATCTTCAAATTAAATACATCACCATATTTAAATTAGCATTGGAAAATTAAATACACATTGTTGTTTCAAATTGCTCGAGTGTCACTATATGGCGACACTATTGAAATTGCATCATTTGTGATTTGAGCATCATTGCAACCTACAAAATAGCATGAACATGGAATTCGAGCTAAAAAATAGTTAGATGATCAGTTTTTCCTCCTTCTAGCACCAAAATGTGATGTGTAAATACCAGTATTTGTTGAATTATGCTTCATCCATGAAGAATCAAAGCATAACGGAGCCACCAATAATCTAAATGAGGAAGGGTTAAAGAGGAAATGATGTAATTAAATTTGATTTAAGTGTATGACATTGATTATGACATTTTTTAGTGTCTACAATTTTTGTTAACTAAATGGTATTGACAAAAGTCATTTGCATCATAACAACTAGGGTAAGGTTCCTTGAGAGGTTTAGGGTTCTCCAAGGTTATGATATTATCCTTTAGCAACTTTTATAAGATGGAAGAATAAAATTTTGCTAACTTTGTGAACTTTTTTTGCATCTAAGGTTGTTATCATTCGTAGTGGCCACTACATTCACGACAACCTTACCCTTTCCAAAGATCAATATAATAAATTTTCTTTTTGAATGGGAGCATGAGAAGGATCCCCTGAACTAGACTACCATTTGTTGATATTCTTGTAGCATAGCACATAAATGTACAAAAGGGTATTTCATAAGGGAAAACTTCTCCTGCTAGGGTCTTTGCAAGTTCCCTATGAATACCTTTTGCATGTCAAAATTGGGTAGCAAGTACAATATCTATAAGAAAAGCACTTGATATCATGCTATGAAATCAATAATATTCTCATTATCTACTTGATTGCATTGAGAAATATCTAAAAGGGTCATCTTTGGTTTGATGTTGGCTTGGAACTATCAGAGAAACCAATTTACAAGTTGATCAAATGAGAAAATAGAGTTATTGAGTAAGAAATAGTACCATTCAATCATTGTATCCTTAAGAGATCGAGGGAATAATTTTTCCATCAATGCATCATGATGGATAAATTCTATACATATGGTGTTAAAGGTTAACACATGCATTTGGGGGTCCCCTTTTCTGCCATACTTCTTGAATTTTGGAATCCCAATTCCTTGTGGGAAGGGAGTGCTTAAGATTGCCACCGAAAATGGACTATGTCAGAAGAAGGGTTGAAAGATAGGCTAGGTAGAGGAGTGGAAGAGACTCACCAACTAGCTTTGCATCTTACCCATATTTTGAAGAAGAGCATTTAGAATAAGGTCAGATTGGGATGAAAAAGGTCTAGTGGGACCTCCTCCAGAACCACCACTAGAGCCACCTCCAGAGCCACCAACGTGGCCACCACCGGAGCCACTGCTAGAGACACCACCACCATTAGGGCCTCTATCAGAGCCACCTACACTTTTGAAGCCACCACCATGGCCTCCACCAGAACCACCTCCACCAATGCCACCCCCACTGCCAAAGCCACCACCACTACCAAAGCCCCCACCACTCAACCCACCAAAACCTCCACCACTAGAGGTGACAGGAGGGGTGAAACTAAAGCCTAAGGGTATTCTATTCATTTTCATAGTTTTAAATCTCTCAGAGGTAGAGGAGATGTTGATAGACAAGATTGTGTTGGTCATATACACAAACGTGGGAGGCATCAACATTCCTAATTGTCTGTCTTGTTCTTCCAGAGCGTCCCCTTGTATAATGTTAGAGTTGTTTGGAAGGGCACATGCTTCAATCAGACTAGAGAGACTAGCCTTGATTTTTATTCTTGTTTGGTCTTTTCCCACCATATACTTGAAGCATAGATTTTAGGGGTGTGAAATGTTATGTCTCTTTTACTTAATTAGGGTCTTTCACCTAATGAAAAGAGATAGATCCCGTGCCCAAAATCTAGGCGGTTCACTCAAACTATGATGTGTATGATGAAGTTAAGACTAAATGCAACTAGATGATGAAATTGATTGATTAAGTATGCAAAACCTAAGAAATGTAAGTTGTTTGAAAACACATTGTGTAATGCAAAAACACTTAGAAATGTGAACAAAACTAAATAAAAATGGATGAGATTGAAAGTGTGCACCTAAAATATGGATGGAGACTAGAAATGGCTTCTAGAATGTTGATGATACTAACTTTTAAGCCTGGTGGGACTCATTCACCATTCTAGATGAATTAGTCCCAGTTTTGGAAAACTAAATTGGGCCTCATTCCAGACAAATGGGAGTCAAAAAATGCAGAAAACCAAAACTAAGCTAGAAGTGGGATGCATTTTCCAGCCATGGTGAATGAGTCCACTTTTGAATTTTTGAATATTCAAAGGTGGAATTGTGAACCTTTAGTTTGCACTTTCTGCTTCTCCAAGTGTCTGGTTTTGACACTATTAGATTCAGGCTTGAAAATGACTTTTTCTTGATGTTTTTCCTTATCCAATGAAGAGATTACTTGAACAAATTTACAATAAAAAATTCAATTATTTCTAAGCTTCCAAGAGGCCTAAATCTAGAAACACAGTACAAGAGAGAGAAATGTTGAATGTTAGGGCATGGGGGTTTGCCTTGGTCAAACCCCTTTTAAGTAATTAAACCAAAATGATGAAAGAATGTAATGAAGCATGAAACAATGAATTCAATACCTTTCCATGATGTTTGATCTTGAATCTCTGCAACAAAATATGAAGAATCTATCCTTGAATGTCTAAAAATTGCTATCTTAATGACTTGAAAGAATGAAACCCTAACTTGTTTGACTTGAGATGGGAGAATGATGGATTAATAGTGAAAAATGGTTATGATTTAGGGTTTAGAGAGTTTATTTTATAGTAAATTCACCTTATTGGCCCATAAATAAGATCCCTAAGGCTGACATGAAGAAAAATAAAACTTAAATCCCAAAAATTCTCATTCAAAAGTAAAAAATGGACCAAATGGGACTCATTCACCACCTATGGTGAATGGGTCCCACTTGGATGGGATTGGTTCACCATGGATAGTGAATGGGTCCCATAAGGGCCATTTTTTCAGCTGAGATGCTAGGAATTAGGGACATAAGGTTTATATTGTGACTGTGTTGGGTATTTCATCAAATATTGCCTTGGGATGCACAATATGGTTTAATAGGGGCCTATTAGTGATGATGTAAAGGTAAATTAAGTCTTGCGACATAGAATTCAATGTGAAAGTGTGATTAAATACACTTTACAACACTAAAATGAGGTCCGCATAGCCTAGGAAGGTATAACATCTAATGTGAATGTGTAAAATACATTGAAAAACTAGATTAAAGTTAAATTTATTTTGCAAGCCTTCTAGATTGATGTGAAGATGCATTTAAATACATTTTATAATGTTGAGTTAGGGGAAAATGGATTCATTAAGTGTAGAAAAGTGTGAATGTCCTTTACAACACTTTACAACACCTTTACAAGGCATCATTAAATGCATTTGAAAGGGCCCAAGACCTAGTGTGGATGTGAAAAACACCTCACAACATGAAATCAAGGCCTTATTAAGTCTAATTTATCATCAGTTATTCCCCAAATCAAGCAAGTTGCCTTTTTTCTACAATACATTTAGCCCCCACTTTAGTGAGAGGATGAACTTGCTTCAAACTCACACTAAAGTAGACATTCAAGAGAGATCCAAGTGTACAAATGCAAATGAAAAAGAATGAAAAAGATCAAAGGAGGTGGCCAAGCCCCCAAGATTGAAGATCCTAAGTCAAACCATCAAGATACATAATCATGCAATGGAAAAAATGAAAAAGAAGAGAAAGATGAAAATGAAAAGGGTGGATCAAGCTTCGATCATTTGTCCAACTAGTTGTGGATTAGATCTAGGTTGTTTTTTTGGAAAAAGAAATGTGTACTCACTCTGGGGTGACATAACTCATGGTTGTCTGGGGGTGAGAAGACCCAAAAGGTGAAATACATACACTACTTGTTATGCACTCACAAACACATAGGTAGCTATGGGGAAATTCATGCCACTAAATGGGCTTCCTACTCAACCATATCAAAGTTATACCTCTTGATAACTTTAACAAGGCACCACAAAGGAAAATGATGTTGTTTCAAGATCTATGAAGTAAGCAAAACTTCACATGCTTGATACTCATAAAAATTGTTAATGCAGAATAGTGTAAGGATTGTTCAAAGGAATTTTTCTTAATTCATGCAAGTTCTCATCTTAGGGGACATTGTGCTTATGTCTCCAAGAGAGGATGTGTCAAAAGAAGTATCACACTCTTGGAGGGAATCAAGCCCAATGACTCCACTAAGAAAAGGATGCATCGCAAGAAGAAATAAATCACACAATGAAATGTGAGTGGTGATGTATGGCCTCACTTTAAAGTGGTTGTGAACACCATTACTATGAGAAATTGCTTTAAGATAGAAGAAGGAGACATGAGAGCTTACTTAGAAAGCCCTATTCCAAGTCAAATTTTTCCAAGAAGCTACGTCATGAAAAAGGGGAGTATATCACATGTGAGCCATCTTAAGGCACATTGTCCACATCCCAAGCTTGCTCTTATATGTTCATGAAAGGTTATCGACTAGCTAAAGGAGGCAGTGAAAAGTGACATATGAGGACAAGGCCACTAAACCCTGTTCCCCCACTAAGTGCAGGATAAAGGTGAGTCGAGATGATTGATGAAATGTAGGCGAGAGTGAAAACCAGTATCAATTAGAGGAATTAGGTTCCCCCACAAAGGGAAGCATACCAAACTCCTAAAAATGTTGGATTTTGCAACTCAAAGCCTGACATTCATTAGTGGAGTAACCATGAACTCTATGATAGGTGCAAAATGAAGTCTTGGAATAGCATTTCTTACTAGTTCTGGGAGGGAGGGTGATCAAGTGATCTTGGAGGAGTCTTGACAAGATACCCTCTTGATCAAGAGGAGAATTAGTTTTTGTTGTTGGTGGAAAAGAGATGTCTTGCTTAGTACAGGATGTCATACCTACACAAGGTTCTTTAGATTGCAATATTTTTTTCTCACTCTTGCAAGAGGAGGGAAAATCTATCAAATGTAAATCATTGGTTTCTTGTGAGATGAGATCAAGACATTAAGCAAAGGTGTATTTAGTTGTTGGATTATTTGTAAAGGAGAACAATCAAGACCACTAGTGTCTATCAGTTCAAGATGCTTTACAGTTAAGGTTGGCTTAGAATAATGTTGTGTGAGAGTGTTGATGTTAAGGGAAGGCTTGGTGATTTCTATCACACGAAAATAGCCAAGACCATGAGTTGTTTGTTGTGTGATAGGATTGATAGGGTTGTGGATACCTTGCTCATTAGCACCACATAATTTTCCACTATATCCAAGTTATTTCATAAGTTCATAACCTTTTCCATAAATATTTTTCATTGCTTTTGAAGTTGGTGGTTGTTCTTGATTAATTTCTTTAAAGTTTGTTGTGTAATTTGTTTCATTATCTAAAGTGTTTAAGGTAGATTCTTTCAAAAAGTAATCCAAATTTTATGTTGACAGTGTTGTGTCTTTTCTCTTATTTGAATCTTTGTGGATGATTTTGTATTCACCCATGAAGTCATGTTTGAAATCTAAGGAACCCCAATCATCTTCTAACAGCATCATGACTTGGTCAATATGTTGTTGTTTTTCTTTTTGTTGTGCGGGTTCCACTTGTGTGGTTGGTGTTAATTTGTTCAAGGGATTCTCTTTGGTTTTCTATAGTTGCAAGACACTATAAGGCTCATTATTAGCGTCGAGTGTGCATACTTTGTTGTTGTATATGTATTTCATTTTTTGATGAAGAGTGGAAAGCACACCATTCATTACATGAATCCATGGCCAACCTAGAAGAAGGTTAAATATGAAAGATCATGAAGCATAACCTGTATTATTGTGTTCAATGTGACTTCTTCAACTGTAATAGGTAAAGTGATCACACCAAGCGATGTCTTTTCAACATTATCAAATCCCTTAATAGATAAAGATTTGGGTTGAATTTGTGACTTATCCACACAAACTCTATCCAAAAGGTTTATGCTACACACATTAAGGGTTGAGCCATTGTCAATAAGGGTTTGATTTATCCCTATCCAATTGTATCAAGAAATGATCATGAAATATTTTTTTTGTTTTTGCACTTCCAAAGGGGGGAGTTCACTTTGGTAGAAAACAATGTCAGCATTTATTTCTTGGATCATGGTTGTTATGTCAGTTGGTTGTGCATTAAAGGGACAGGAACTTGTTGCAAGGTTGCTTGGATCATGTTGTGATAGTGAGGGGATGCTTGAATAAGATCCCATAATGATATTTTAGCAAGAGTATTCTTTAGTTGTTCAACAAAAGTGTAATCCTGAATGTGTGAATTTAAGTGAGGATCTCTAGGAAAAATGGTATTTTGCAAAGGTAAGTGTGTTGGTGTGGGTTGTTGCAGTTGCAAATTATGTCAAGTGTTATATGTACGAGCAATGGTATTATAACTCGGTTGATATGACTCATTAGTTTGAGGTGGGTAGAGGGTGAATTAAGGTTTGTGTTAAGTGTGTTTGTGTGTAGGGGATAAAGGATGAGTCGAGGTTGAATAATATTAACATCCCTTGGTGAATGAGAGTCTAACAAAGGCTCTTCATTTCCTTTCAAGGGCATAATATATATTATTATCAATGTTATCTTTTCCTTTTATGATGATATTCTTCATAGAAGGAGAGTGTTTAGGAGAACAACAAACCTCATGTGTTTGACAATTAAGGCTTGGTTCATTCAAAATAACTTCATCACAACTAAGGGAGTTATGAATGGTGGAATGTGTTTGATTATTGATGGTGGTGAGGTTAGGGGAAGACTCTATTTGATTGTTCATTGTTTGTAAGGTCTGATTCTCTTGTTTCATATTAACTACCCTACTAGGAGAGCTTGTAAGATGTTCATCTAAGGTTGAAATTTGCAAAGGAGCTTCATCACAAGTGGGGGAGGAATCAAGAGAAGTACCATTATGATTTCCAAATAGATCTTCCCATAGGATAGGTACATTAAGGAAGGGAGGGACAATATTCTCATGATCTTGAATAGACATATCTTCTAATACCAACCTATCCTCTTTACATTGAGGAGGATTATTAGGGGAAGAACAAGTTGGATTACCATGATTATGGAGATGATGTTAAGTAATGTCTAGAAATGTTTTTATTATCTCATCTTTTTGTTGTGTTGTGTGATTATAATGATTACTTAGTGTTATTTCCTCTTCTTTAGTAATGTTATGTCCAATAGGAGAGGTAAGGGGAGAGAAACAACTCAGATTGTCAAGACTCTCATCAATTGGTTCTTCTAGCACTAAAATATCTACTTCACAAGTGTGAGAGATAATAGGAGAATAAAAAATGTAAGTGTTATGATTATCCAAGGTTTATTTCACTAAAATAACCTCATCCACAAAATGGAAACTAGGAGAGGGATCAATGATGAATAAAAAGAAAGGGGAAAGGACCTCATATTTATATGCATTTAACAAAATTCTCTTACAACTTGCAATAAGATCTAAAAATATAACATGCAAGATGATGACTATAGAACTTTGTAATGAAAACATGATGGAACGATTGTTCTACAAACTTGAAATGTAACAATGTTAAAGCAAAGATGCAAAAGAGGAATATATTTTTTTAGATTTTAAAGATGACAATTGACTGATTATGATATGTAACAAGATGAGAATACAAACTTGAAATTGAAACCATGCATGAAATGAGCTAATTTAGGCTAGATTTGATGAAATGCATGTTACAAAAATGCAGCCAATGAATACAACTAGGAAATGGCACCAAATAGAATTCTAAAAATAGGGTTTTCAGCTCTGTAAAAGGATGTTTCAGGGGTCAAAAGAGACTGATTCGCCTAGGGTGGCGAATGAGTCCCAGTATAAAAAAAATTTAGAATTTTTCAGAAAATTTTGAGTGATTTTTTATGGTTTTTAAGTGCTATGATGCAGACCTAGGTTAAAAATGCAGAATTTAAGAAAATTGAAATGAATTTAGATGCTAAAAATGCAACCTAAATGCACTTTTTATGAATGCAAATTTTGAAGACTAGCATGCCAATGAACTAATGCAATCCCTAATGCAAAGTCAATGCAAGGATAGATATATGATGAAGGACTCTAAATCAGAAAAGAGAAGTATTCAAAAAGTACATTCACCAAAATGAACCATAGATTTTAGGGGTGTGAAACGCTATGTCTCTTTTGCTCAATTAGGGTCTTTCACCTAATGAAAAGAGGTAGATCCCACACCCAAAATCTAGGTGGTTCACTCGAACTAAGATATGTATGATGAATTTAAGACTAAATGAAATGATCTAAATGCAACTAGATGATGAAATTGATTGATTAAGTATGCAAAACCTAAGAAATGTAACTTCTTTTAAAACACATTGTGTAATGCAAAAACACTTTAAAATGTGAACAAAACTAAATAGAAATGGATGAGACTGAAAGTGTGCACCTAGAATATGGATGAAGACTGGAAATGGATTTTGGAATGCTACTAATATTGAATTTTAGGCCTAGTGGGACTCATTCACCATTTTAGGTGAAGCAGTCCCAGTTCTGGAAAACTAAACCGGAGCCCATTTCGGACAAATGGGTGTCTAAAAATGCAGAAAATAAAAAAATGACCTAGAAGTGGGATTCATTTTCCACCCATGTAAAATGAGTCCACTTTTGAATTTTTAAATATTCAAAGGTGGAAATCTAGAGCTTTCATTCTACACTTTTTGCTTCTCCAGGTGCTTGGTTCTAAAACTGTTGGATTTGGGCCTAAAAATGACTTTTGTTGATGTTTTTCCTTAGCCAAAGAAGAGATGACTTGAACAACTTTGAAATACAATTTTCAATGATTTCTAAGCTTCCAAGAGGCCTAAATCTAGAAACACACAAGACGAGAGAGAGAAATGTTGAATGTTAGGGCATGGGGGTTTTCCTTGGTCAAACCCATTTTAGGTAATTAAACCAAAATTATGAAAGAATGTAATGAAGTATGAAATAATGAAGTAAATACCTTGACATGATGTTTGGTCTTGAATCTCTACAACAAAATATGAAGAATTTTCCTTTGAATATTTGAAACTTCCCAGCTTAATGACTTGAAACAATGAAACCCTAACTTACTTGACTTGATATGTGAGAATGATGGATGAATAATGAAGAATGGTTATGATTTAGGGTTTACAAATTTTATTTTATATTAAATTCACCTTATTATCCCATAAATTGGATCCCTAAGGCCAACATGAAGAAAAATAAAACTTAAATCCCAAAAATTCTTGCTCAAAAGTCAAAAATGGGCCAAATGGGACTCATTCACCACCCATGGTGAATGGGTCCCACTTGGATGGGACTGATTTTCAATGGATGGAAAATGGGTCCCATAAGGGCCATGTTGTCAACTAAGATGCTAAGAAGTAGGGAAATAATGTTTATATTGTGACTTTGTTGAGTATTTAATCAAATATTGCCTCAAGATGCACAATATGGCTTAATAGGGGCCTATTAGTAATGATGTAAAGGTCAATTAGGGATTGGGACATAGAATTCAATGTAAAAGTGTGTTTAAATACACTTTACAACACTAAAATGAGGTCCAAATAGCCTAGGAAGGCACAACATCCAATGTGAATGTGTAAAACACATTACAACACTAGTTTAAAGTTAAATTTAGTTTAAAAGCCTTCTAAATTGATGTGAAGATGTGCTTAAATACATTTTATAATGTTGAGTTAGGGGGAAATGGGTTCATTAAGTCTAGAAAGTGTGAAAGTCCTTTATACCATTTTACAACACCTTTAGAAGACATCATTAAATGCATTTGAAAGGGACCAAGACCTAGTGTGGATGTGAAAAAAACCTCACAACACCAAATCAAGGCCTTATTAAGTCCAATTGATCATCAATTATTCCCCAAATCAAGCAAGTTGCCTTTTTTCTACAGTACAATACTTTATCTTGCTAATAACCCTAGCAGCTCTTGTCAACTTTGTGTCCTTTTTAAGGTGATTCTCCAAGTCACCCAACCCTTTGCTAAGGGTAGAGATATATTCTTAATGAATGTGACCAGCTTCATGATCATCTACTAATGATCGTGTAGGACATGTAGGAAGAGTGGGGATGTGGTTAGTCTCATCAAAGAATCCTACTTCACCCCTTGACAACTACTCTTGGGTAGATAGACCAATAGAAGATCCAACAAAAAGGCCTATAGAGAAACTAGTAGTGACCTTCATCTTCTCCATCGGAAGGTGTCACACACTTCTCCTAATAACATACCCAAAATTCATGGACTGGGTTGTGATGCTCATAAAACTTCACAATTCTTAGGGTTATAATGATCACATGATACAAGGGAAAATCCTCAACACTAACAAATGGGTAGACCTTGGTTCATGTTGGGTTCACCAAAAATGTATAAGAGGCAGACCAACCACATCAGGACTTTAGGTCATAGAGATCCAAGAGCAAAGAGCGGCCCTAACTTACCCCACTCTAAAAGATTCCTTGGGATAAGGATCAAGAATGATGAGCACTATAATGTACTTCTACTACTCTACAAACCCTAAACTTAGGTTTGGACTAGGCCAGCTAGTTTTTTGAGTTAGTGGTGCACCTCAGACAACTCTCTGTCCAAGGACAACAATGTAGTTCTGGGATGATAGCGTGATGCACTAGCATCTCTTGGGTGCGCTAGCATTCCTATCATTAGAAAATAGTTAACACAACATAAACTACTAAAAAACCTACTAGCAACCTAGTTGGCTAATCTAGATGGTAAAAATAGAATGAGAAAGTATAGGAAATCGATACTAAAATGATAAAGCAAGTAAATAAGAACTAGGATGAAAAAGATGATCTCACAAAAGTGCATGTTTTCTAGCTAGCTCCACACATGCATTCACCTACACACACACAAGAAGGGGAAAATTGTTGGGGTTGTATAGAGGCATGCCTTATTCAAACCCTTTTTTGTTGTTTCCACCTCTACAAACAACCAGAAAGCAACAAAGTAGAATATGCAATAAAGGAAAGAAAAGAGAGCAATACACACTACAAAACAATAAAATGCTACTCAACCAAATCACAAAGGAGAGGGATGAAATGTTACCGCCTCCGCCCAAAATCTCACTAGCCAATGAAGGAGAATATGGACTTGGAAAATTCACCACAGTTGCAATTTTGATGAAGGGAGGTCTCACAAGATTCCAAGCCTGCGCTTCTATGGCTTGCCTCATACTTGCATAGTGGAGTTGATGGAGTGCTTCTATTGTAATAGATTGTTAAAATGATTCTTAGGAGTGAATGAGATGCTAGAGAGTGAGATTGAATTTCCAAGAGATGAAATGAAGTGAGAATTAATGGTTTTTGAAGGTGGGATGGGAAGAATTTTCCATTTCTAAGTTGGTTGGTCAAAGAGGGATGTTACAATTTGACTCTAATCGAGTGTGTAATGCCTCTACCAACTTTAGACATAGGAATTCATCAGGAAAGATAGTGCATCGCATAGACAGTCATGCACCATGCATTTGTCCTCGACAAATATTATCTCACCAACACAAAGAATAGATGCCAAGTGGATGGAAGGCAATTGGCTGATGTGGAATTTCACCTTCAAATTTGATTTTCTATGGTGAGATTTTGTGAAAGGGGAATTTACATGAGGTGTGAAAATTTTCTTAGATACATCAAGTTAAATTCTTGTTTTACCACACCAAGCCTATCCAAAATTTTCATACTACATGTAGACACGTAAAATATACTGATTGATATTGTGCATCTAATCCAGACTTACTAAAATCATTTCTTCCTGAATCATCCCTCGGTCTAACCATTTAACCAAATCCCCCTATTCGATTAAATTCATCAATATTCATCTCTTAATTAAATAAATCATTTTGTCTAATCAAGTCAATCTCTTTTGTTAATTAAATCAATCCATCTGATTATCCCTATTTAATTAAATAATCAATTTATTTGATTAAATCTTTAAAGTCTATCCATTAAATTAAATAAATTAAGACCTTATTTGATTTAATCTAACACCATCCCTTTTAATTAAATAAATCAAAATCCTTGTTTAATTAGCCTCTTATCATATTCCTCTCTTATTTGATTTAAATAAATCCATAAATTTGAGTTAAATAGGTCACATCATCTAACCTCTCTCATTAAATTAATTAACCCTTGATTAATTTAATCTCATCTCATGTCCCATCCTCTAGATAATGCAAGTTGCACATGAAAATAGATTTAATTCATTTATTAAATCTCTATTTTCCTCACAAGGCATCTTTTGGAATATTCTCTCAATTTGAATTCAAAAATTCCAAGTCAACATGTACATCCAACAAGGCAATAAATTCATCTTACATGTCCTTTGCCTTGAGCCAAGTGGCATTTATTGCATTTTCCCTTCCCTCTTGCATGTCATTTCAACAAATTTGAAATTCAAAATTTGCATTTATTGGCACAAACCCCAAATCTTGCACATCCATCATCCATTCATAGCTTGACAAGTGGCATCATATCATTGGATGAATGTTAGTCCCACATTGCTCAAATTTGGACATTCATCCATCTTGGAATTCTATAAATAAAGAGCTCATATCCTCATTTGATCATCCACAATCCAAGCAAAGTTACCATGCTCAAATATCTCTTGAATTTTATCCATTATCATTGAGTCATAGCTAGGCTTTTGTAGATTTTGGCTTGGAGTCTTCATTCTTCACCAACAAAGTGGATCAATCTTCAACATTAAGCTTGCATCTTAGGAATTGGGAAAGGGCCAATTTTCACATCAAATTGGCACCAATTCCCCATGGGATCATGAGTTTGCACATTTAAATTAGGATTCAATCTAGTTTGTCATTTATATTGTGTTCTTCATTGTTTTCTTTCCTATTTTGAATTTGTAAATGGATTTCATGGGGAATCCTTGTTTTGGCTTGCAATATCTAACTTGAGGTGTTTATTCTCTTTGTTTTGTAGGTACCAAGGTTGGGGTTCACACATTTGGGTAGAAGGAGGGAATGAAATCATTCTTTCTTATCTTCTCTTAAAAATTTTGGGAAAATTCCAATCAGCTCAGCATCGCTGTTTTGGCGGGCTCACTATATGGCACCACTTAAAATACAAATTTCACCACTAGATTTGGAATTCTAAACTCTGTCGCTGACTCATTGACTTCTTTTTGAAATTTTAAAAAATGACTGGAAGAAAACTACGACGTTCAAAAATTGTGATGCATGAGCTTCTCTATCAAGAGCGCCGTTGACTAGTAAGCAGAATTGTGAGGGCACCGCTTATAATCCAAACTATGACACCATTATGAGTTGCGACGCTAGGAGACAGTAAAAAGGGAAATTTTGATTTTTTAGCACATGCTTTTGATTTATGATTAATTTATATTCTATTTTTTGGTTTTTAACTTCTGTATTTTCCAAGATCTTATTGGTTTTTCTCACTTGTAGGTTGGAAATCAAAATTGAAGAAAGAAGGAGCATGAGGGCTATGTCTTGCGAAATCAAAGTGTTTTTAAACACTTTAGTGTTTGTTTAACACTATTTTGAGAATTTGTTATCTTTTCATTCTTAGAACACTAATTTTTGTTTGGGCTTAAAAAGAACCTTTCCATTTCTTGCAAAAAGGCTAAAACAAACTTTAGGATCACAACTTACTAGATTTTGTTTCTTGGATTAAAAATTGAACAAAATGTCTTTCACTTGTGATTTGGTGCCTAAAAAGAACTCATCTTTTGCTTTGTGGATTTAAAAAGAACAAGTGTAGCTTTTTTTTTTGTGAGGGCTTACTTAGACTAAAGCCATTGAAAAAGGAAATATTTGCTTCTCTCACGCTTTATAGCAATCTTGAGAATCAAAAGGCCTTTTTCATGACTTTAGGGTGAGACAAAGCAATCACCTCCACACTTTGATTTGGGTTTAAAATTGAACATCTTGTGCAAGTGTGAGTGGGGCCATTGTTGTGTATATTCTCTCTTTTTGTTCCCAACAAGGATTGATCGAGTTATGAATATTCTTCTTCATTCGCTTTTGTTTATCCTAGAGGGCCTGCCTTGGGGAAAAAGTACTCACCCAAGGGAACGACTCAACCGGTAACACTCTAAAGCCAAGAGTATTTCCAGCTAGGATATAAATGTGGATATTGGAAGAAACGTCAATATCACACGGTTGATTTTGACAAGATGGATCCAAAAGAGGACTCTTGTCGTATGGGTCAATCTCCACGAATGGAAAGTCCTTATTAAAACCCATGTGCTAAAATTTTCCAAAATCCTTTAATCTATTTGTTGGTGCAAGAATAGTCATTCTGAAGCCACCCCACACTTTTACGGTCTTCTAGTAGAAATGGAAAACATGCCATGGGATTTTCATGGGTGTTGATGCTTGGCTTCCCCATATAAGTGAGTGTTGTGGAGGGGAGCCAATGGGTTCAAGCATCTAACCATTCGCTAAAGATAAGCATAGCTAGACTTGTTCAAGTGGGAATCCAAAAAATATTGTCTTACACATCCATAGGATTGTACTTATTCTTGGGTTACAAAATGCATTGCTTGATCCAAAACATCATGGAAATAAACACTTGAACCTCGTCCAAATTTCAAACCCTTTTGAAGACAAATACAATTGACTCAATCCATATGTTATTGCTTTCCCTTGGGATCCACATTCTTAGAGGTTTCTAAACATTGGATTATATCTCAATTTGTCTCCTTGAGTAAACAATAGGAAAACCCTTGCCTTAAGTTCATTGAATCTCCACATAACATATCTTGTGGGGTTTGAAGAAATTAAGACATTGAACATCTTAGTTTGGAAACTTAATTGAAGAAAGTGTTTTTTGGTAAAATAAAGCCATTAAGCAAAGATAAGCAAAATGAACTTTCATATGTGTTGAAGACTCACAACCCCAAAAGAAAAAAAATAAAAAATCATTGGTTGGAAAATGAATGTTCAAAAGAAATCATTTCTTGGTCACAAAGGTCTTTAGGAAGTATTTGCATACTCTTCAATACCTAGGTCTAGGCAAACAAAGTGTCCCTTTTAGGTACACCTTAGGATCAAAGCATATCAAAATCTTTTTCATACATCCTCCAAAAACATCAAAACAAAATCCATCTCATCACCACCTTTTGGAAAATCTTGAAAATCATCCTTAATACTAGGCTTTGTGGCAAAAAATCAAAAAATCATCAAAATCATTGAGACTAAAATCCTTGAAAACATTATCAAAAAACACCTTTGGCTAGGTATGTGTAGATGCATCATTTTCAATATGCTTAGTCAAAGTTATCAAAATCATCTTGTCTAGATTAGTATATGAAGATGAATCCTCCTTCATATACCTAGTGAAGCAATCATCTTGTTTGAATAGGTGTGGGTAGATGCATCCTTCTCCTCACACATATTCAAATCATCATCCATTGAAAACATTTATCCCTTAGATCATCATCCAACATCTTAGGGTCTTTTTGTTCAAAATCAAAATCAAAATTAAAATCAAAATCAAGGACAAAATCTCAAAATAAAATAAAACAAAATCTGCAAGTCCTAAAAATCCTAGTATCTCATTCAAGATTTATCAAAAGCCAAAAAAAATCTGTATCATCCATCCCTAACATCATCATCATAACATCACCTTTGATCCTCAAGGCATCCTAATACCCTCTACTTTGGGGGCATAAAATAGAGATCAATCCAAAGAATCAAGAGATTCATCTCCCATATTCTTGAAGATTGATCCTTGTTTTATGGTTCTAACTAGATGTCAATACAAGAAGAGTATGGAAGCCAACAAAGAAACACTCGCTTCAAGCGATCTTAGCCAAAACAATGCAAAAATGAATCCTGCTGAATCAAGTAATCTATTGACCCTCTCATCATTGCAAAATCCGCAAGAAGAAAACCAAGAAGAGGACCTTACCTTTGGAATGTCTCACAAGGAAATGACTGAAATACTCCAAAATCTAGACAACCATAGAATCATCAACATTATGATGATACTTAACCCTTTGTTATACATGCTTGAGCTAGCAAAAACAAGGGGCCAAGTTACCTTTGGATTTTGATGTGAGTACTATAGTGGAGACATCATTTCCCCCAATCTCATCCACCATATCCATCTCATCTACACCCCCATCTCAAAACATCACGCAAAACATTCCACAAATCACAACATTGCTTGCTCCAACCCAACCCAATGTTAATAAGGGAAGTGCATTTCTCAATGCACTTCAAACACACCCCCTTGTTAATAATCAAAATTTGGATGCAAACACCACCTTGGAACAAAGCATACCCAAAAACCCATTACACAAAAATGTTCCTCTCACGTTCCATCACGATCCATCATCATCATTTTTTCACGCAACACCTCAAACACCTCTTCTCACAAATTCACAAGAAGAGGGAGATATGTTTGGACCAGGGGGCATATTCAACACCACGACATTTTCACAATAACTCACACCCCTTACATTTCCACCTCTTCCACCTTGCCATCATCATCCACACCACTCCTTGGTTTAGGGCTTCCTCCCCTACCAAATATCAATCAAACCTATATCCCAACCATCAATCAAAGCATTACACCAAACACTCAAAAAAATTCATTGATATTGCAACAACAAATGACAAACACACAAGCAATTGCAACCTCATCAAACACCCCCCTAACATCACAAAGCATGGCCTCTCAAGGACCAATCACATCAATAGCACCATCCATCACGCAAAACACCAATACCACCTTCACAAACACCATTCCAAATCTGCCACCACCCCCACCACCACCAACTTCCACCACATCAACTCAATACGACACGACATTGCAAGCTACTTTTCAAAGAGGATACCAACAAGTTTAGAAGAAAAAATCCAAACAACTAGATGCTAAGCAAGCTGCTCAAGCTACACAGGCCACCCAAGCTACACCAGCCGCATTACAAACACAACAAGTCGCAGAAGCCCAAGCATTATTGCAACAACAACAAGCATTGTTGGAATAGCAACAAGCACAACAACAAGCATAAATCTTAGCATAGCAACAACAAGATCAACAACAAGTATTGTTCATACAAAAGCAACTAAAAGCCTACCTCACTCGCCATAACATACAAATACCATCAAACAATGCACCAATCAACCCACCCATTCAACCCACAATTGAAACACCCCAAAACACTTTCATCCCACCCCCTGATCCCCAAAATGATGTGATGACACAACTCAAGTTGCTCTCACAACAAGTGTTTGACCTTCAATTAGGGCGAACAACCAAAACACCAAGCAACTTGTGTCCCTATCCATTTGATAGGAGCTTGATAATGAAACCATTTCCCAAGGGATTTGAAATCCCCAAATTTGACAAATATCGAGGGATGGGAAACCCTAAAGATCACATCAGGGAATTCCAAGTTCATTGCATGGAAGTCGCATATGATGATACTTATCTGATGTAGCTATTTCCTAGTAGCTTGGTAGGACATGCTATAGAATGTTTCTCTTGCTTACCTTCAGGAATTAGAACATTCCAAGAAATTAGGGACACATTCATTAAGAATTACATATGTAACATTGCAATGGATGTTAGTCTCAAAGAAATCTCAGCTCTAAAATGAGGAAAGGGTGAATCATTCACCTCATTTCTACAACGATGGTGATCTAAGGCCAATCGGAGCAAGTGGACCATGCCAGAAGAACAACAAGTTTGCACCATCATAGCCAACCTTGAAGGCCGCTTAGCATTTCATCTCAAGGTTCAGGGCATCACCACATATGAGCAATTGATCTCCAAGGCACTCAGCATCGAAAGATCCCTTATGACTCAACCCGCAGAATCAACATCATACCACGAACAACAAAACAATTTCCTATCATCCAATTACAACAATAAACCCGTATGTGGGCAAGGAACAAAAACGTTACTAATGATGGTGTCTTTGATGCCAAGGTGCTCATTAGTGTCCCACGCCAACATACACCTGCACCACAAATCCAAATTGAACACCAAAACCACCACCACACAACACACCAACCCAACAATAATCCAACCATCAATAATCTCAATGACCAAAGGGGCGAACCCCAACACAAAATTTATCCAAAATGAAAATACGCCATTTTGAGGGAGCCACTAGAGGACATAATGAAAAAGTTGATTGACGAAAAACTCATCAAGCCTCCTACATTCAAGAACTACAAAGAACCTGATGTCAAACCTCCTTGGTATAACAAGAATCAACTTTGCAAATTTTATAAAATCAAAAGCCACACCACAAACGGCTGCATGAGACTCAAAAACATCATCCAAGATCTCATCAATAAGAAAATCATAAATGTGGAACAACCTACAGGAATTCAGGATCTTAAAATCTACACGAATCTGATGCTGAATCATGGCAACAAAGGGAATAGAAATGATAAAGGGAAGGGAAATGTAAATCATGTGTAGGAAACGATCGTTTCCTCCCTAAATGAAGATTGTGTGGTCATCACCATCAAGGGCACCCATGCCAAGGATTGTGGAGTCACCACAAGAGGCAGCAAAGTCACCATTATAGGATCGTCCCAACCAAATAGAGTCCCTTCACCTAAATCTATTCCTAATGGCTACAATGTCTTAGATCAACTCAAGAGAATGCCAGCACACATCTCCATCATGGATTTGTTAAAAATCTCATCAATGCATAAGAAGATCCTTGAGGAAGCATTAGCCTCATCCACTATCCCCGCAGATCTTGATGCAGAGCAATTCCAAGCTATGGTCAAAAATATCATAATGCCTAATCTCCTTACATTCTCTGACCAATATTTACCCGCTCAACCATCTCATAACTATACACTTCACTTGGAAGCCATTGTATACAAGAGAAAAATCAAAAGGGTCTTGGTGGATGGAGGTGTAGGCTTGAACATATGTTCCCTAAGCCTCATCAAGCAGTTGAAAATATTAGAAGATTCCATCAACAAAGGAAATGGCATCATGATAAGACCATATGATGACCAAGAAAGATTGTCTCAGGGCATGATTAAACTCCCTATTCAAGTAGGGCTGACTCTCATGCAAACCACTTGTCAGGTCTTGGACCTCAACTTGTCGTATAATATCCTCCTGGGATGCCCATGGATCTATGCGATGAAATTCGTAGCATCAACCTCCCACCAATGTGTAAAATTTATACATAATGAACAAGAGGTTACTGTCCATGGAGATCCCAAACCATTTTCATATTGCAAAAATCTTGAAGCAAAGTATTACAAAATCCCCCAAGTGCCAAAAAATGATGAAGGCCCATCCACACCATACCTCAACCCCACCACTCTCCCATCCACTTCTGCGATAAAGACACCCACCACTCCCCCCCTCCCCACCATCCCCAACATTAAGCTCATCATCCAAGAGGATGGCTATGGAAGCTACAAGCTCCCTAACAATGCTTTTGTGATAGGAGAGTTACCACAATCTCCTAGATCATGGGGATGTCCACAACAAAATCAAGCTTCCACATCACAAACATTTCCTGAAGACTATCCCGAATTCACAAGATGGGGAGACCTTGGCTAGGAGGTTATTGAAGTAGATCCATCTCACATGTTATATGAAGATGAAAGACCGACACCTCAATTACCAATGGATGAGACAAGCAAGGGCCTACAAATGATGCTTGCAATGGGGTATGACAGAAATAGAAGACTGGGACAAAATGACAATGGCCTCACAATACCTATCATGCCAGAGACGTGACCCATAACAAAACTTGGCCTTGGATGTACCCCTCTAAGTATAACCATACGTGACTAAAGTCCTCCGGTTAGAATGGTTAATATTTCTCCTCAACCAATACTAGCAGAAGTATGCTCACCAATATCCACAGGTAGAGACAAACATAACTTTATAACTGAGGCCTATATTAGTAGTGATGACGAAGATACCATGACCAATCTACCTAGGTTATTTGAGGACACCACCCTGTGTATGATTAGCACCCTCTCCTTTGAAACAGACCATCAAAATCATGAGATACGTTTAGTCTACCCCCAACTGATTGACTATGACCAACAAGGACCACTGGTTCTTGATACATTCACAAATGACGAGGCACTCTCAGAATTCATGGGATTGCGGGACAAAATTCTAGATGGGGATCACAAAGTAGGCTTTATAATAGAGTTGGACACACATGCCTATTATGGGGAAATGATTGAATCCTTTGGTCGCAAAAGTGAGAAAATCTTTGAATCATATCCAAGTCTTTGAGTGAAAACCACACTGTGGCACTCTCTGACAAGAAAATAGTAAAAATAAAGGATGTATCCAATGGTAAAAACCTCTCTGAGGCATCTGAGGATTAAGGATTCAATCTTCCTTTAAGAGCTCTTCATCAGGAAAATTCAGCAATCTTGGTCGAAAAATGCAATCATGTGAACCTAGGAATAGAGGAGACCCCACATATCACATTTTATGTGGAATCATTATTATCAGAAGAGCAAGAAATCCTAACAGCATTCCTAAAGGAAAGGAAAATAAACTTTGCATGGAGTTATGCGGATATGCTAGGGCTTGATCCAGAGACTGTGGTTCATCATTTAGCAGTGTATCTAGAGGCAAAGTCGGTCAAACAAAACCTTCAAAAAATGCATCCTCAAATTGCCTTATTGGTCAAAATGGAGCTCAAAAATTTGTTGGATGTTGGATTCATTCGACCAATCGATTATCCTAAATGGGTGTCAAATTTTGTACCTATTTCAAAACCTAACGGAGCCATTAGAATTTGTACAGACTTTAGATATTTGAACAAGGCATGTCCAAAGGATGATTTCTCGCTTCCTAACATCGACATGATAGCAGACATGAGATGCTATCACTAATGGATAGATTTTTAGGATGCAACCAGATCATGATAGCAAAAGAGGATCAACATAAAACGGCTTTCACTTGCCATGGGGAACCTACTACTAGAACATGATGCCATTCAGCCTCAAGAACGTAGGAGCAACCTATCAAAGGGCCATGACATTGATATTCCATGACATGATTCATAAAACAGTCAAAGATTATGTCAACAACATTCTAGCTAAGTAAAGAAAAAGACAAGATCATATAGCAACCCTAAGTGCTATCTTTGATAGACTGGAGGAATACAAAGTCAGACTAAATCCCAAGAAGTGTGTCTTCGACGTACAATCAGGTAAATTGCTAGGATACATAGTGTCCATGAGGGGTATTGAGGTGGATCCGGAAAAGGTGAAATCAATCCTCGAGATGGAAGCACCAAAGACATTAAAACAATTGAGAAGCCTCCAAAGCAGACTCCAATCCATCTAATGATTCATAGCACAACTAGCAGACAAGCAGAACCCATATTCTCACCTACTCCACAAGGGGGTAGCATACAAATGGGATACAAAATGTGAAGAGGCATTCAACAAAATCAAGGAATATCTACTAACACCACCAATTTTAATGCCACCCATCCCAAGAAAACCATTGATCTTATACGTATCAGCAACAACAGCAGCCCTTGGAGCTCTTCTAGCTTAGCATGATGAAAATGAAACAGAGAGGGAAATCTACTATATCAGTAGAACAATGGTCAGTCATGAGATAAACTACTCATTCATTGAGAAAGCATGCCTCGTAGTAGTGTTTGCATCACAAAAATTTAGACATTACATGTTGGCACACAAGATAAAGCTCATCACCAAAATTGATCCCCTCAAATATTTACTATCAAAGGCAATGCTCACGGGAAGAATGGAAAAATTTGTAATGATACTGTCAGAGTATGACATCGAGTATGTAGATCAGAAAGCCATTAAGGGTCAGGTTATTACAGATCAACTAGCAGAAGCACCTATCTATTCTGAGAATCCTCTTGTCTCAGAGTTTCCAGATGAATCCATTTTTAACCTCAACGTAGCAGACCATTGGAAACTATACTTCGATGGCTCATACACATGACACAAATTAGGAGCTGGTGTCTTCTTCATCACCCCACAAGGGGATTTCATACCAAGGTTGTACAAACTGGCATTTTCTTGCACCAACAACATCACAGAATATGAGGCTTTGACTATAGGCCTCAGGATAGCAGTGCAATGGAACATCATAGCTCTCAAAGTCTACATAGACTCTCAATTGGTCATAAATCAAGTCAATAACGAATATCAGACCAAGGATGATAAGCTCACTCCATACAAGAAATTGGTGGAGACTCTCAAGGAATCATTTATAGAAATAAAATTTGAGTAGATTCCTAGAACCAACAATAGAGCAGCAAATGCCATGGCAACAATTGGATCCCTATTAGATATCTCCAAGAATGTTCCAAAATATGAATTCTTGATTGAGCAACTTCTCATTCCTGCATTCAAGGTAACAGAATCAGAATTCATGTGTGAAATCGTTGGTCCGGGTGATCTTTGGTACCATGACATCTACACATATCTTCGAATAGGAGTCATACCCGTTGACCTACCATCAAACCTAAAATGAACCTTTGTTAAAAAGGAATCCAGATTTGTCATCTTAGGTGATACCTTATACCGTAGAAGCATATAAAGTACCTTGCTATGCTACCTAAATGATGAGGAGGCATTAACCGCTCTAACCGAAGTACACAATAGTATCTATGGTTCACACTCGAGTGGAATGACCATAGCCAAGAAACTGCTAAGGATAGGGTATTATTGGCCCACAATGGAAAGAGAAGCACATGATCATGCTAAAAGATGTCTACAATATCAGCAATGTGGGGACCTCATCCATGCTCCAGCTCAAGAGCTTCATCGTATTATCACACCATGGCCCTTTTCGCAGTGGGGACTTGATCTCATTGGGAAAATCACACCCACCTCATCCAATGGCCACAAATTCATCATAACTACAACTGAGTACTTCACAAAGTGGGTGGAAGCCATACCCATGACGTATATAACTTGGAAAAAAATTTCTAAATTCATCTTGAACTATCTCATCTATCGTTACGAGGTCCCACATGCCATTATCTCGGATAATGGGACACCATTCAAGAATCAGGTGGTTCACGACTTGTGTGAGAAATTCAAAATCCAACATCGCTTCTCCACCCCATACTATCCCCAAGGCAATGGCCAAGCGAAAGCCACAAACAAAACCATCCTTGAAATCCTCAAGAAAATAGTCAATGATG
The DNA here is from genome assembly GCA_007258455.2 of Sequoia sempervirens. Classification (NCBI taxonomy): domain Eukaryota; kingdom Viridiplantae; phylum Streptophyta; class Pinopsida; order Cupressales; family Cupressaceae; genus Sequoia; species Sequoia sempervirens. Next base: position 84,562,071 of record VDFB02105785.1, on the reverse strand, counting down.
CAAGTCGTGACTGGCATCTATAGCTTAATCTCGCCCTCTGGGCTTATCGAACTAGCATTCACACACCCACCGATGCCACCCCATTCTCCTTGGTCTACGGACAAGAAGTCATATTCCCATCCCTCAGAATATCACTACAAAACCTCAACACTGATGAAGACTACCGAATGTCAAGATTAAATGAGCTGGAGCTACTGGATGAGAGATGGATAGATGTTTTAAATCACTTGCAAGTCTATCAAAATAGACTCAAATAGAGCTACAATATCAAAATTAGAAGCAGGACTTTCCAAGTCGGAGAACTGATCTTAAAAGAAAATCAAAAAAATGTCCCAAACCCAAGCAACAAAGGCAAGTTTGAACCCAATTGGTTGGGACCGTTTGTCATAACAACAAGTTACAAATCAGGGGCATATCAATTATCAACACCTGAAGGGGAACCTCTGTAGGAGCCCATGAATAGCTCCCATCTCAAAAACTTTTATTCCTAAATCTTTCAAGGTATAGAACCAAAAAATCAAAAAAATCAAAAAAAGTCCTAAAAAATGGTTACTTAGGTGAAAACCTAGCAAATAGGCGTCTTGGTGACAACAAAAAAATTCAAAAAATCAAAAAAAGGATTGAAAATAGTAAAGAAAAAAAATTGTCCTCTAGTGAAAACCACTTTGGTGGCACTTTGGTCAAGTACCTTGGTGAAAACCTGGCAAATAGGCGCCTTGTGTAAATAAGCACTTTCCATCTGCCAGGATCTGTACAGCATGTTCAACATCATCCCTCCATTTTGCTTCCATCATACATCGCATCCATCACTCATCCACTCACATCCACACCATAGCTTGGTCCTGTTTTCATATCATGATCCCTCCTAGTACTACTTGGCCCATCCTCAAGGTCAATTTGTCCTGCCTTTATTAGAGTAGTCTATTGCATCACACTGGGGACATGTTCTTATCAAATCAGATTCGTGTATGATTTTAAAGTCCTCAAATTAGAAAATCCAAAAACATCAAAAAATTAGAAAATCCAAAAAACATCAAAACATATCAAAAATCCAAAAATAGGTCAAAAATTCATTCAAAAAATCAAAAACAGAGTCATCTTGTTGAACTACGTCATCTCTGAGCTTGAACATAGACAAGGTTGATCTTTGATCATCGCCTAAGACATTTAGGTCAGTCCTATAGGAGTCCATCATAATAACTGACATCTCATCATGTATATCATCACCTATAAATTAGTCAAGATGTCAGTCAAACTACGTGGTCTCTACGTGTATAACATAGGAAAGGCTCATCTATTGATCAGCCCTCGAGACCCCTAGGATAGGTCTTTAGGTTAGTTTCTTCATCAAAATCTCAAAAAATCCCAAAAACATTGGAAAATGAAAAATATCAAAACATTTGCAAAATCTCAAAAAATAGCCTCAAAATATTGCAAAACATCAAAAACATCCAAATATTTGAAAAAATCCAACCATCTCATCTCACTTGCACCTACAATAAACATCACTCATAATAAATTGATCGTCATCTTCAAAACTTTGGTGAAACAATTAGAAGCAAGTCTAGTAGCTTAAAAAGTAAAATTACAAACATCAAGTCTTAAGCCTAAGTTAGTGCGTAAGCAAGTTGGTCATCTCTTCATATCGATAACACATCATCTAAATTGGTCCCATATCAATCATCCCTTAGAAAACTTTGGATAAACGAAATGATGTGCCACCATCCACTAACATGTCCTAGGATGAATCATTTCTATAATGGGCATTATATTTTGGCAATAAGTTTCGGTTATCATCCTTAGAAAACACATCTTTTTCCATTAACAGTATTGAAGAGCATCAGTTTGTTTGTTTACGTGGCCTTTATCTTTTGACTTATCTTATTTGCGCTCATTCCAAGGACATCTCGATGATATCCCAAAACAAAGGATTTAGAGAAATAGGAATGGGGCAATGATCATTATCTTTTGTTTGTTGTGCTTGTCGGATGTTCTTGTAATATAACCTCAGAGAATACTTGCTTTGTTAGGTATGTATGGAAGAGATCTAGGGAAACTTGTTGACTATTGCATGGATAGGTTTACATTTCCGTGTTTTGGTCTGAGGTGTCTGAAACTTTTGAAATGCATCCTAGCAAGGTTTTCATATGTCAGGTGTGAACAAGAATACTCCTATCTATTTGTCGAGTCAAATTCCATCACACTAAGTACCATGCCATCCTAGTCTTCTATACCTTGATGAATCATACCATGTGTGTTATCAAACATAAGAAAATTTGGCCCTTTGAAAATCCCAATTCCTCTGCAAGTAATCATCATCATCATCATTTGCATTTGCATCATTGTGGGTCTTGTTGAAATGATTTCTTCTTTTCTTACTAACCGCACTAACAAGGTACTATGACAGTTTATCATCATCACCATCATCGTCATCAATCCTGCATCCACAAATCATTAGCATATTGCATAAGCATATCATATAGGAAACATACGCATTGCATTTTAATCATCATATAAACAGGTTATTATAAACATTCTTCATAGATAGGTGTATCCATGTCATTGCATCACATAGCATTCATTTGCATTTAAAAACCATTTCATATTACCATCTAAATCATCACATAGCATGAAAAAAAGCATTCCATAATCATTTTTGCATAATCATAAACAATAGGTATATAAGCATTTAATTCAATAACATACATACTTGCATAACATTAATGACATCATCTCACCACTTTACGCATTAACATATCATTGCATCTCATAAAACCATTTCATTATGCATTAACACCATTTCATTTGCATCATCTCATGACCATCGCATTCATATTACATTCATTCATAAATCATCTCATATATAAGCATATTCCACAAATCATTGCATCTACCATAGATCATATCATTTTACATATTAAAATCCATATCACATATCTCATTGGCATAAAATAAATCATCATATAGATAACATCATTGCATATCATATCATAGGTTAGCATAATATAAATTTTTTAGTCATCATCATTGCATAAACATCATTAGAAATAAATGAATCCATAGAGACATCACTGCAAAGAATATAGAAATAAACCACCCATGCATAAGGAGAACACAGTACATCGCATCAAAATCAGCTCATATATATCATCGTCAACTATCATAGTACAAAGAATAAATTAGATCACTGTACATATGTGTCAATCAGTACAAAAGGCCCATCAGGGCTATCAAAAATGAGCCCATAAGGTGCAAAAATGTATCATTATATCTCGATCAAGCTTGATCTCAGTGAATGCTGCCTTCACCCCTGTCACCATGACCCTCTGGTGGTTTGTAGCTAGCTCGGTCAGAATACTCTATGACCCACTCTACTCTGGGCACAGTATCATGATAAGCATATTGGTAATACTCTACCTCTCGAATGGCATCCCTGTAGGATAGCACTAACACTCTACCCTAGGAGGAGGAGGTTGTCATACTCTCTATTTGCTGCCTGCAGCCTAGCTTAGTGGTTTCTTGTAGCTCTGTGGCCTGTCTCTACTGCATAGCCTAATCTCTCTCTTCTTTGAGCTGCTCTCTCTCAGCCCTCACCTGATCTCTCTCAACTGTCATGGCATGAACCTGGGCCTGTAGCTATGCAATCAACACATCTTAAGCATCTGCCTGTCCCTGTGGCTGCACCTGAGGTTGATCCTCATCTCGTGGTCACTCCTGTTGCTGATCCTACATGTGAACATCTTCATGACCTAGCAGGACTGGGGGCACACCTAGTAGATCCTGTTGAATATCACCCCTCAGTCCTCGCCCTCATCCTCTCCCTCTGCTTCTGACTCTGCGTGGATCTGGGTCCTCGCCTGGAATGGTCAACCAAAGTGGAGGTCGAAACCAATCCCTATAGGCCTAAGTGGTGCCCAGATCTGCTAAACCCTAATCATAAGTCCACAGTCAAGCTACCAAGTGCCAAAAGCTATCAACTATCTTTGAGGTAGGAATACCATGTCCCCATGACACCTATGTCATGTTGCAAGAAAATACAGCTACATAGTCATCATTAGGCCGATCCTACGGCTCTCCAAACTGACGTTGTACATGCCCAGGTAGGTACCTCTCGATCATGGTATGCTCTCGCCCCTACATGTATCGGTCCTAGCAGTAATAAAAGAGTTGATTGTCACCGTCGTCCCATCCAGGCCAACCAAGATATGGACACCAAGTGAAAACAAGCATCTCATCTAGGACCCGCCTCAAGTAGGGGATCCCGTGCTCACCAGTGTGTGTAAAGGACACACCACCTTTGTATCATGACACGAGGCCATCATCTGCCCCCATCAGAACTGGAATGACATGTGGACGTAGCATAGAAATGTGCTCCCATGCCCAGACGTGAAGTAAAGTCACTCCAGCCCCCAGCGCTCTGACGTCCATATAAACATACTCATGTAAGTCCCTATAAAGCAAATCCAGAAGTACAAACCCCCATGCCCAAGTGAACTGGCCTATCTCGAACCATCCTCTCCCATCAATACCCCCAACTGAGACTGAAATATCACCCTCGTCTGTCTGGGGCAACAAGGCTCGAAATGATAGCTGCAACTGCCCAACAGTAGGGAGGTGTTATGATCCTATATCGCTCTAGCTCATTCTGCCCCTCACAGTAGATGATGTCCCATGTGCAAATAACTTTGATGCAAGACTTGCATCCCTCGTCCATATCAAAGATCTCTCATCGGCCATGAATAGGCAATTGTAAAATGTGCCAAACATCCTCTAGAGTGACAGTGGCCTCGCCAATGGGGAGATGAAATGATGATGTCTCGCTATGCCACCTCTCAGCTAGTGCTGACAATATCCCTAGGTGGGTGTGCACGGGCACTGCATACATAATGTGCCATAATCCCACAACTCCCAGTTGATCCTGGTCTTGTTCGCGCAAGTCCCATAGGACACTAGCCAAATCTCATGACTGGTGCTCCCGAGAGTAGAGCTCCCTCGCTGCATCCTGCATCAAGTAAGGTCAGTGTGTTAAAAAAATTCAAAAATTCTTGGTCGAACGCTCCAAGCTCGCCCCCAGTGGTGTAGTTTGTGATGGCATAATAGTTTGATTTTACTCAAACTCTAACGCTCAAGCCCTAAAAAGTGAAAAATGGCATCGTCGTCGCACCGTTTTGTCAAATCGACCCGCCGAGCCCGAGCCTAGTGTTGAAGTTTCTAAACTTTGAACTGCACTGTTGTGGTGCAAAACAGCTCTGCGCGGCATAGTTTGAATGCCAAGTGGCACTATATAACATCGTTGGAGGAAAACTCCCCTTTTAAAGCATTAATTACAACATTAAATGAAAAAAATAAGCTAGGGTAAGGGTCACATATTGATACCTTGATGTCAGGTGGTCGCTGGTATATCCGAACTTGATCGGTGATGTGCAAGGGAAGCTATCATTGCACCATATCACTGGAGAGTCAGAGCTAAAATCTCAAGTTTGCTAGCGGAGGTGTGTGAAAATGACTTGAAAGTGACCCCTCGGGCCCCTTTTAAGCCTAAAAATTAGGGTTTCTTAACCCTAAATGGCTATCTTGCTAAGGTTTTGGACCCCCAAACTTGTTTTTATTAGTTCAAGGCTTTTTTTTCATCATTTTATTGCATTTAGACACATTTTTAGCCTCCTAGAGCCCTTTCAGACTTATTAGGTACTTTGTCATCTTTTTTCGCAAGATCATCCAAAAAATTTAATTTTTTGTCCTATCTCTCAAGGGGGCATTATAATGGCATAATTTCTCTCGCCATGCAACAGTGGGGCAATTTTTTAAATATCAAAAAAAAATTGGCTTTGATCGAGATCGTTTATGCTTTGAACCAATAGAACAAGTGCATTGCTTCAAAGAGGGGCAAAATGTAGACATGTAAAATATACTGATTGATATTGTGCATCTGATCCTGAATTACGAACATCATTTCTCCCTGAATCATCCCTCGGTCTAACCATTTAATCAAATTCCCCTATCTAATTAAATTCATCAATATTCGTCTCTTAATTAAATAAATCATTTTATCTAATCAAGTCAATCTCTTTTGTTAATTAAATCAATCCATCTGATCTAATTATCCCTATTTAATTAAATAATCAATTTATTTGATTAAATCTCTAAAGTCTATCCATTAAATTAAATAAATTAATACCTTATTTGATTTAATCTAACACCATCCCTTTTAATTAAATAAATCAAAATCTTTGTTTAATTAGCCTCTTATCATATTCCTCTCTTATTTGATTTAAATAAATCCATAAATTTGAGTCAAATAGGTCACATCATCTAACATCTCTCATTAAATTAATTAACCCTTGATTAATTTAATCTCATCTCATGTCCCATCCTCTAGATAATGCAAGTTGCACATGAAAATAGATTTAATTCATTTATTAAATCTCTATTTTCCTCACAAGGCATCTTTTGGAATATTCTCTCAATTTGAATTCAAAAATTCCAAGTCAACATGTACATCCAACAAGGCAATAAATTCATCTTACATGTCCTTTTCCTTGAGCCAAGTGGCATTTATTGCATTTTCCCTTCCCTCTTGCATGTCATTTCAACAAATTTGAAATTCAAATATTTGCATTTATTGGCACAAACCCCAAATCTTGCACATCCATCATCCATTCATAGCTTGACAAGTGGCATCATATCATTGGATGAATGTTAGTCCCACATTGCTCAAATTTGGACATTCACCCATCTCTGAATTCTATAAATAAAGAGTTCATATCCTCATTTGATCATCCACAATCCAAGCAAAGTTACCATGCTCAAATATCTCTTGAATTTTATCCATTATCATTGAGTCATAGCTAGGTTTTTGTAGATTTTGGCTTGAAGTCTTCATTCTTCACCAACAAAGTGGATCAATCTCTTCAACATTCGAAGCTTGCATCTTAGGAATTGGGAAAGGGCCAATTTTCACATCAAATTGGCACCAATTCCCCCATGGGATCATGAGTTTGCACATTTAAATTAGGATTCAATCTAATTTGTCATTTATATTGTGTTCTTCATTTTTTTCTTTCTTATTTTGAATTTGTAAATGGATTTCATGGGGAATCCTTGTTTTGGCTTGCAATATCTAACTTGAGGTGTTTATTCTCTTTGTTTTGCAGGTACCAAGGTTGGGGTTCACACACTACACACATGAAGAGTAGAGCCATTGTTGACAAGGGTTCACTTTATCCTTCTTCTATTATAGGTAGTGTGGACATTGATTTTGGGCGTCCAAGGTTTCTCTAGCACTTCTAGGGTTTTTCACCTAAAATGTGAGAAATGGACCCAAAATGCTAATGTCTACACTCAAGATTAATCAAGATTAATGTATGGATGGACATAATATGCCTAATTATGATGTCTAAATGCAATAAACTAAAAATGAAAGGTGATTATTGATGCAATACCTAAGAAATCCAAAGTGCTAGAAAACACAATGATGTATGCAAAAACACCTTAGAATGCAAGTAAACAATGGCAGAATTAAACAAGACTAGAAAGGTGCACCTGGAATCTTAAGTCTGATACAAAGAGGCTCTTGAATCATGAAAAGTTGAATGGAAATGTTTACTGGGACACTTACGCCAAGCTAGGTGAGTTAGCCCAGTTTTGAGGAAAATCTTTCGTAACAAGAATCTGCCAAATGGCTACTCAGAAATATAGAAACCACTTTTCAAGCCTGTCAATGGGACTAATTCACCATAAATGGTGACTTAGTCCACCTAGGAATCTTAGGAATTTCGGGGCGGGATTCTATAGCTTTCAGTCTGAACTTCCTTTTCTGACAGATGTTTGGCCCAAATTCTATAGAAAATAGGTTGAAATTGGTCTCCAAGCTTAAATTAGGGTTTTATTGACTTTGATGGATTGAAAACACATTTTTGACACTTTCCTCTTTGTTAAATCTACATACAAGACCTGCAAGCACACATGCAAAGAGGAGGAAAAGGGTTAAGGATTAGAGTATAGGGGTTTGTCTTGGTCATACCCCACTTTGGTAATCAAACCCTATGAAATAAAATAAAATAAGAAGAGATTGATAAATAAACATGCAATGTCATAAACTTACCAAACGCTTGATGTATAAATCTGAAGATATATAATGAAGTGCTCCAATGGATGACTTGATGATGCTTAGTGTGCTTAGAATGACTAAGAAATGGATTGCTTGAGTGTTGGATGAATTATGAGATTGTAGGAGATGAAAAATGAGGGGAAAACTCTTTATTTATACTTTATTTTCCATTATTTCCCAAAAATAACACATCACAAGATGACCTCAAGGGTAAGAGAATAAAATATCACCAAAACAATTTGAAAATTATTTTGATTTTAGTTCCCAATGGGACTAAGTCACCCCAGGTGGCGACTTGGTCCATCCAGGGAAATTTTACTGGGTATTGGAAATTAAAGTGCATTAAATAAGGTCTAATAGGAATATCCTCAAAAATACACATAAGTAGGGTTGGAAAGTGCATTAAGGGGTCATTTAAACATAAGAAAGGGTTGAATTAGTGAGGACAAGTCTAGAAAAGAGTGAGAGTTTGTTACAACTCTTTGCAACACTTTGAAATAAGACTTGGTAAGTGATAAAAATGGGATATTTAAGTGAATTATAATGAAAAGGTCCTAGAAAAGTGTGAAAGTGGGTTGCAACACTTCACAACACTTTTACAAGAAATCCTATAATCCTTAATGATTCATAAGAACCTAAGACCTAATGTGAATGCATTGGCCACATTACAACATTAAATCTAGGAAAAATCAAGCCAAAGTCCATAAGAAAGATTCAAGTGAGCGTAAAAATGTCAATTATAATTTTTTTTGTGACACATTAAGCCCCCACCTTAGTGAGGATGAACTTGCTTCAAAATCACACTAAAGTAGCCCAACATGCACATCGAGAGGGATCCAAATGCATTGATGTTGATAAGATGAGACAACAAAAATCAAGAGGGATTATTAGGCCCCCAAGATCAAGATCCCATGTCAAACCAAACATAGACATAGAGGAACACATGTGAAAATGATGAAAAATAATGAAAGAAAGCTTCGATCATTTTTCCAGACTGTTGTGGATTAGATGTAGGCTATTTTTTTGGAACTATAAATGTGTACTCACTCTAGGGCAATAGAACTCATGGCTATCTTTCAGGTGAGAATGCCTGAAAGGTGAGAAACATACACTCACACACACACACACACAGGTGGCTATGGGGAAAATTTATGCCTCAAAATGGGCTTCTTGCTCAACCATATCAAAGTTATACCTCCTGATAACTTTAATAAGGCACCACAAAGGAAAATGTTGTTTCATGCTTCATGAGACAAGGGAAAATTTGTATTCTTAGAACTCATGAACAAGTGTGATGATACCATAGGCATGCAAGCTTTGTTATGAAAGGTTGCCATATAAATACAAAATCCAACATGCAAAAGAATGTTCAAAGGAGTCTTTCTTGGTTCATGCTAGGACTTTAACTTAGGGAACATTGTGTCTAATGTCTCCAAGAGAGAACCGATCAAAGAATATAATATTCGCAACTTAGGGGATGTAGTGTGTCGCATCAGGCCACTAAGAGGAATGTACTATGTTGAGATAAATCACACTCATGAAAGAAATCACACTCAATGTCATCCACAAAGTGAAAAACACATCGTATAAAGTAACAAGGATACACTAACAACCAAGAAAAAGAAAAATGCAAAATGAATTATGCCAATGTATGCCCCCACTTTAAAGGAATTTCTACACACCATTTTGTGAGAAATTACTTTAAAGTAGCAAATGAAAAATGCAAACATAAACAGGACATGAGAGCCAACTTGGAAAGCCCCTATGCTAAGTTATACATTTTTGAGTAAGGTTGCGTGATGTGAATGAAAAAGGAATAGCAAAAAGAGGGGTTTCCCCCAAAAGTAACACAATAAACACATAAGGGATCTATTGATTTGGGGTCAATATGTTCTTTGTTGCAATGTTTTATTAGAGAGCTAAAAACCATCATCATTCCCTAAATACACATAGAACTAGAAGAATGACACAAAGAGAGAAAAACCAAAGAAAAATAAAGATCCATTTTGGATCAACATGGAAGAGACATAGGATGTATCAACACTTTGCATCATACCCAAAATGAAACACAAGCAAAAGAAAATGAAAAGGTGAAAGAAAATGAAAAAGCTTTTGGGTCAACATGAGAGAGACATTTTGGTCTCAATACCTTTCATTATCCCCAAAAAGAAAAAACAAGCCAAAAAGAAAAAGACAAAAAAAAAGGCCCCTTTTGGGTCAACATGGAAGAGACATAGGGCATCTCAACACTTTGCGTCACCCCCAAAAGAAAAACACAAAATAAATTCAAAAAATAAAATGGAAATACCTTTTGGGTCAACATGGAAGAGACATAGGATGTCTCAATTCTTTGCATCATCCCCAAAATAAAACACAAAACAAAAACAAAAAAGAAAATGGAAAGACCTTTTGGGTCAACATGGAAGAGACATAGGGTGTCTCAACGCTTTGTGTCATCCCCAAAAGGAAAACACAAAACAAAAATGAAAGGAAAAATAAATGTATGACATATAGAAGAATGAAGGTATGAATAGAGGAATGTTACAAAGATAGGAGAACATCAAACATCACATTATAGGGGAACACAATATGCACATTCAAACACAAAAGAAAGAAAAAAATATAAAATATAAAAGGATAGAAAGGTGAATGCAAGTCAACCATCTAACAAGTCATTTACCTCCCAATCATGTTCGAAAGGTGGGCAACTAGCTAAAGGGACTATAGCAAGGGATAAACAAGGTGAAGTGTCAAGGTCTACACTTGTTGCAAAAAAATTGTCATTTAAGCTCATGGAAGAGGAAAATAATGTATTCAAATCATTATACACCTCTTCATCTATTTTAGTGATCTTATCATCATCATCTAGATTAATAACAACAGGAGGATTGATGGTAATGTCCAATGACGAGTGTATTATTAGTTGTGGTTGTTGTATTGGATCTTTTTTCTATTATTAGGGAGGAGGGTCATCATGCATTGCATCTGTCAAGGGCAGATGTTCATTTTCTTTGTTTTCTTCATTTTGTAATGTGCAAACAAGGAGACAATGTCGACACCTACAGTCCCTAGCATCTCCTTTTCTTTTTATTCTATTTTGAAGTTGTGTGGGTGTAAGAGTGGTTGATCCACCATAGGCTCCTTTTCTTCCTTGAGGGGAGGAACAAAAGGAACCATAGGAGGTGGTTCAATCACTTTCTCTTTTTCTTTATAAACTTGCTTTATATGAGGAGGCATGATGGGGTTACTATCATTATTGTGTGGTCATTTGGATGATGTGGGGGATGTTTTGGGTGTTGGTTGAGCTTGATGGGTCATTTCTTCTTTAGGTTGAAGCATTGTTTCATCTAGGATAGGAGTGTCGAAAGTGGATGGGGACATGTGGTGGAGGGAAAATTTGGCAATTTTCTTTACTTTAAACTTTTGGTAAGCAATGAAACATAAGTATTTATGAGGCATTATAGATTCCATGGGCTCAGGCCAAAAGGATTCTAAGGAGAAATTTCCTTTAGAATACAAAGGATTAAAGCCACTATGGTTAACAATGACTATGTCATTGTCAAGTGGAAACTTTAAACATTTTTGTGTGACTGAAGGCATAGCTTTCATCGACCGAAACCATTGATGGCCTAGCCATAGATGAAACTGATCCAATTGTGGAATGATAGAGAAGCTAACATCTACCATCTTAGGTCCTCTCTATAATGGAAGAATGATCGATCCTATCGTAGGGAAAGCAAAGCCATTGTGTGTTTTGATCCATGCTCTCGGTTTGTCATTGTGTCGTATAAAAATAGACCCTTGTCATTTTCATGGCATTTTCGGTATTCTCTCATGGTGTTTGATATGTTTTCTTCTGATTTTATGTTGCAACATGGCTTGGACATCCTTATTTAGGTACTAAAATTCAAAGAACGACATCTTGTGAAGGTGTTGTGAAGTGTTATAAGACATTTCTACATTCTTCTAGAATCTATTTATTATAATTCACCTAAAAATCACCTTTTTACTTATCAACAAGTCCTATTTTGAAGTGTTGTAAAGTCTTGTAACAATTCTTCATGCTTTTCTAGGCATATTTTAACTATTTATCCCTTTTTCATGCTTTACTTTGCCCCTTTATGCTCTCATATGCTTAATTAAGTGTATTTTTTAGTATTATCCCAACAAACAACATTAAATACAACATATTTCCTGACAAAAAATTTTAGGTCCTATGTGGGACCCATTCACCATGGGTGGCAAATGAGTCCCCCTTGGCCCCAAATTCAAAATATTTTAAATTTCCTTTCAGGATTTTATTCAAAAACACTTGATGTCAGCCTGTGTTGAGGTATGAATGGGTAACTAAGGCACAAGTGTGTATAAATAAGTGATTTCACCTCATTTTACATCTCCTACAATCTCATTCATTCAAGCATTCATTCACACATCTTATCAAGCAATATTCAAGCACTTTGGAGCAGCCATTGACATTACTTCAGACTTGCATCATCAAGGGTTTGATAAGTTGATAGCAATTGCATGTTGTTACTTTATCAATCCTTCGCATTTCATTATTTTATTAAGGGGTTTATTATCAAAAGTGGGGTTTGACCAAGGCAAACCCCTATTTGCTAACCCTCAACCATTTTTCCCCTATTGCATCTATGTTTGTAGAATTTTGTGTGTAGGTTTAACAAAAAATTTGGTGTTGAAGATTGGTTTACATGTCAACTAGGTGCTTCAAGTTAACTCAAGTCTATTTCAAGCTTGGAGAAGGTTTTCTATCCATTTCCTGCATAATTGAATTCAACAACCCGACAAGCAGTGATTTCCAAATCTAGTGTTGCAGAGTTGTCGCCTAATTTTTTAGAAACTTGGGAGAGGACTGATTCACCACCTATGGAAAATGAGTCCCACCTTAGGACTGAAAATCTTAATTTTGTCAAATTCCAGTTCCCGACAGATAGAAACTTGTTCCCGATAGTTTTTCATCAAGAGGAGGACTTATTCGCCACCTTGGGCTAATGAGGCCCACTGTGAAAAATTAGTGATTTCATCCAGCATTCACAACATTATAGGTTCATCATACTTCACCTAGGTGCACTTTAATTTAACTCATTTATTTATGTTTTGCATATCACAATTTGTTTTCAAACATAGCTTTAATTTCACTTTTTCATTCATATTCATTCTTTTAGATCAGACGATTGCATTTATTTAACTTCATTTAGGTTAGAAAACATTGCACATAACATAATTTGAATGAACCTTTAGCACTTTTTGCTCCTATCTCCCTCCTTTTAGGTGAAAACCCTAGAACTGCAAGAGTTGTCCATAGGAGCCAAAAATCAATGGTTCATTTTGGTAAACTTGACTTTTGAGCATTTTACGTTTCTAATTTCATTTACATATTGCATCCTAGTTTACATTTGCATTAAAATTCAATTAGTACATTGTTTTGTTTTTGCATTTTAGGACTTTTCATATTGCATTAGTGAAAGCTTCATTTAGATTTCATTTTTGCATTGCATCTCATTGAAAAAACTCAAAATTTTCATTCTGCATCTTTGATTGCATTTTGTAGAGCATGAAAATCACATTTAAATTTTTGAAAAACACTCAAAAACCATCATATTGGGACTCATTCGCCACCTAGGGCGAATCAGTCCCTCTACACTGGTTAAACAACATTTTTAGCATTTTTCTAGCATTTGTCTATATTTTTTTCTTTCTCTAGTTAAATCTCTATTATAGTTAGTAGCATTTCTATTATTTTTATTTTAAACTCTTAGATTAGTTTTCATTTGCATTCACCCCTCCTTTGTGCTACTTGTATGAGTTTTTGGCACTCTGTTGATAATACTTTAGTGAGAAGAAGTTCTAGACTCATGGCCTCTCACAATAGTACTTTCGTTGTGGACCTTGGGATCTCATGAGATCCTACTCCTAGAATGGACAATGGTGCATTAGGCCTTGAAAAACCACTTCTATTCCTTCACCTTTCATTCCAATGAATGTTGACAACCAAAAAAACTCCCTCCTGCAAGAAAAGGTCACTAATATTCATGAGGATTTTGCACACTTACAACAAGACTTGTCACTTTAAAACATTTCCACCATTGCCATACCTGCCATTGAAAACATTCATCATTTAATTCAAAGTGATGATGGCTTGCAAGTGATGAAGAAGATTTCCGACATTTGCAATAAACATGCTTCTTCTAATATCCAATCTACAAACATTCTTGTAAGCCAAGGAGGACCTCAAGTTCCTCCCCCTTCAACCATAGCTTCCATACCAACTTATAACAATCTACATGTTCACACAACTATGCATCAGGTTAATTATGTGGCTACCTCTTCCTGCTTTCCACTAGCATTCCTACTTCTCTTGTGACATTGCAAGTCCCTTGCACCACCTTCACACCCCATAGTATTCCTTTCACTTCCCATCACATCACCTATACTCCATCACCATTTTCCCTTCCACCTCAACCCAAATACCTCGATCCTCTTCTTACACAACTCCTTACCACCATTTCATCCATGCAACATCAACTTTCCACCATTAGCCAAGGTCAATCCACTCCACCTACATATCATGTTTGTAGTAGCAATTTATCATTAGAAATCTTACATACCCTGATGCCACAAGGGATAGGAATGACTTAGTTTGAGAAATATAGAGGAAAAGGAGACCCTATCAACCATGTTAATTCCTATATAGCTTTGTGTACCAACTTCTTCCTTCATGATAAACTGTTAGCGAAATTGTTTCCAAGGACCTTGAAAGACACTAGCTTAGAATGGTTTTCCAACTTTCCCAATCATTCCATCTATTCATTCAATGAATTGGTGGATGCTTTCATAAGTCACTTTCAAGTTCAAGACCTCATTGATTTAGTTCAAGACCTCATTGATTTAGGTCATCTATCCATTATGGGTGTTAATTATCAAGGAAATAAGTCTGTTGCACCTCCTAACCAGAATTTGAAAATTTTCACTAATCCCAAGCCTACACATACTACCTCATTTTTCAAGGCTAGTGAACCTTCAACCACTGATGTAATGACTATTGATACAAACAATGAACAACATGATACACCTCCCCTTATTATTACTGAAAGCCCTATGGATGAACTAGTGGCTATGATAGACATTATCCCTCGTAAGGGCCAAACCACTAAGTGTCTTGATATCACTTTTTCTACTCAAGACATTCTACAAAAGCTTCTTGATGATCCTCTCTTCATAGCTGGTCGAATTTATGATAAGCCCACTAATGAGATAGTAATAGATCCCTCTTGTGGTGAGAACATAATCACGAAGGAGTTTCTTGTATTACATGAGCTATATCAAGATGAATATAATAAACCAACTACATGGATTAATACACATACTAGTTTTGTATGCCCTGCGATCGGATCGATCGTGCTACCCTTATAGATAGGACCTAAAACTTTGCATGTAACATTTTCAATTATTCCACAATATGACCAATTTCATTTGTGGCTAGTCCACCCTTGGTTTTTCTCAATGAAAGTGGTATCATCAGTTGTTCACAAGTGTTTAAAGTTTCCACATGAAAATGAGATAGTCACCATACACCATAGTGGCTTTAATCCTTTATCTTCCAAAGGTAAATTTTTCATTAGAATCCTTTTGGACTTCTTTTTCATTGCTTATCAAAGGTTTAAAGCCAAAAATTTTGTCAAAAATTATCCCTTTGTAACACGTCCCCATCCATTTTCACACCTCCAATCATAGACAAAACCATGCTTCAACCTGAGTCTGACATTGAGAAAACCACACAACCTCTTGAACAACCACCTTTAAATACTTCCCCACCATCATTAAAATGACCACGAGAAAATGAAACCACTCTTGTCATGCCTCCTTTCCTTAAACAAGTGTATAAATCCAAAGAGAAAGTGGTTAACCCATCTTCTTCAGTTTCTTCTATCCTTCCCTCTTCGGAAGTAGAAGAACCTCTAATGACTTAATCTGCTCTTACACCTCAACAACTCCAAAACTGAATAAAACAAAACTGTGGTGCTAGGGAACATAGGCATCGTCATCGTCTCCTTTCTCATCAACCTCACATATAAGAAGATAAATAAAACCAACCTCCACCCTTGACTGAAGTGATAGATGACCATCCTCCTTCTCCTAACCTACCACAAAATAGTTTAGTGCAATAATCACAACAAAATGAACCAATCCAATAAACACGGCTTTTGATGCATCCATCCTTAGAAATCACCCTTTGTCCTCCCATTGTCATTAATCTTGATGCTGATGATGATGATGATGATGATGCAATGATAGAAAAAATAGATGAAGAAGTGCATAATGATTTAAACTTTTTATTCTCATCCAAAGTGAGCTTAAATGATAAATCTTCTCCACCAAGAGAAGAACCTCATACAACTCCTAGTTTGGGGCTTGCAATTATTCTTTTGGATAGTCAACTGCCCTCACATTACACTGAACATGATTGGGAGGTGGATGACCTATTAGATGGTTGACTTTCCTTTGCCTAACTAGCCTTTTCTCTTCTTCTCCTTTTCTTTTCCTTTTTACTTTCCTTTTCATGTGTGTATCATGTTTCCCCCATATTGTGTATTTGATATTTCCTCTTTTTTTACACTTCTACTATTTGTTCTTCTATTCTTCTATTTGTCATGCATTGTCTTTTTTTCTTTTGTTTTATGTTTTCCTTTTGGGGATGATGCAAAGCGTAGAGACACCCTATGTCTCTTCCATGTTGACCCAAAAGGTCCTTGTCTTTTTCTCTTTTTGTTTTGTTTTTTCCTTTTGGCGATGACTCAAAGTGTAGAGATGCTCTATGTCTCTTCCATGTTGACCCAAATGGTCTTTATCTTTTCCTCTCTTTTTTTGTGTTTTCCTTTTGGGGATGATGCAAGGAATTGAGACCAAAATTTCTCCTTCATGTTGACCCAAAAGCTTTTCCATTTTCTTTCGCCTTTTCATTTCTCTTTTGTTTTCCTTTTGGGGATGATGCAAAGTGTCGAGAACACAATGTCTCTACCATGTTGACCCAAAATGGATTTTATTTTCCTTTTGTTTTCACTCTCTTTGTGTCATTCTTCTAGTTCTATGTGCTTTGGGGAATGATGATAGTTTTGTGCTCTTTCATAAAAAAATTGCAACAACGAACATACTAACCTCAAATCCATAAATACCTTATTTGTTTGGTATGTTTTCTTTTCTAGGGGGGAACTCCCTTTTCTTTTCTTTTCCTTGACATGATACATCCTAACTTATGACTTGGCATACGCCTTTCCAAGTTGGCTCTCATATCTTATTTTCCTTTGCCTTTCTCTTTCCTTTGCTACTTTAAAGTAATTGCTCATAGAATGATGTGTAGCAATTCCTTTAAAGTAGGGGGCATACATTACCATAATTCATTTGCATTCTTGGTTCCTGTTGACGCCAAAAATTGACGAGATAACAGTGCCTTTATGGGAAACTCAGTTCAAGGGGGACCCCTTTGCGCCAAACTGAGTGACCTCCGGATTTTAAAGAAGCCAGCTTCTTCTATATAATGATTTTTGGAAAGGGAAAAGGAAGCAGATATAATAAACAAATACTAATCTAAGGCGATGCGCCAAAGCTTTCTGATAGGCACGATAAATCATAGACTCAAGGGCCTGAATGTTATTGATATGTTCCAAAACACCAGAAGTTCAAAGCAATAGCATAAACAGTTCATTCAATTGACATAAAACAGTATCGCATACATTCTTACTGCTAAGAAGAGTCATTAAGACATGATTTAGACCAGCAAGTTTGCATTCAATATATAGAAGTCTCCTCAAATAAAATGCTTAAGACAATAAAAAGCACAGTTCATAGTTTAATCAAGATATAAAAAGCAGAAAGGCTGAACAATAGGCACAGTCTGAAAGTATCTTGCAAATAAACATGCAAAAGAGGTCTGGCGTCTCTTACTAAAACTAGTATTCTTCCTATAAAATATTGGACCATTTTCCCTTAACAGAGGGAGTATATATAGCTGGAGAGCAAAATCCCACCGCCTGGAGAGTTGTAACAGAAAGATTCCACAATCTCCCGTAATGATGCCCGAATAAGAATATTCCCAATGTCATTATGAGAGCAACCAATCTGGGTACAACATCCACTTGGTCAGTTACAGGTGTGCCCTTTGAAATGATGGCAGTGGTCCCAACCAGGCTTCGAAGCGACGAGTGTCGTCCACCGCCTTAGAGAACCATGGCGAGCAGCAGTCAATGACACCATCCCACTCGGCCATCTCACAGCTTGCTTTGATAATCGATGTAAGGCACGTGGCAGCAAACCGCGGCCCAAATGAAAACTCCTTCTCCATTGACCGGGAGCTTGCGGGGTGACCGTGTTAGAGGCGGATACTTTGAAAATGGGGAAAGGCCACATGAAAATGGGGTGAAAGAGCGTGGCCGCGTTTCGCAGCCCGTGGTGCTCTCGTCCTGCTGTTTTTTAAAAAAGCGAACCCGCTGACCGTGGTGAGGGTGGGCTGCCAGGAAATAAAAGGCAATAAAATCTTTCGCAGCCCGCCGGCATACTCTACTCTTGCTAGGGAAAGATTGCGCTACACCGCCACGTACAAAGATGTGGGCCCCGTTTCGCAACCCGTAGGAAACATAAAGCAACAAAAAATGAAGAACCCCGCAGGCGAGACACGTGGGCGCCCAGCGCAGCCTTTCAGGAGCCAAACGGGGAGCTGCTTGCCGAAGTTGCAAAGCAAGGAATGCACAACGGGGGAGATCAAAACCTGCCGGGAAGCCGAAAAAGACACGGAGACGCGCAGGCCAGCGCACGAATATATGCAAAAAAGGGAACCCAAAGGGAGCTGCTTGGAATATTATTTCAACAGCTTTTGGCGACTAACAGGGGCGTTTCGGATAAGGAACGGAGAACCCAAAAACTCTCTGGTTCTACAGACCAGAGCCTTCCTTTCTAGGGCAAATGGAGTTAGAGCTTTGAAAGTGCAGCCTGCAAAGGCACCCATTCAATTTCGGATGGCTTTGCCATGCTGCGAAAATTCTCTTGTGCTCTGTGGAGATCAATAGCTTCCTTATGAGGCAGCACCTCTGGCAGGCCAGCGCCTGCTTCTATGTGGAACAGCAACTGAGAGAGCGAATGAATGATTACCTCGATATCCACTGCCGTTGGGGGGCTGCCGAGTTCCTTGAATGCCTCCGGATCATTCTCTTTCTGCTCAATGATCTCGGTAATCTACACAGCCGTGGCGATAGTGCCATCCTCAAGAAATGGGGACGGCAATCCCAACCTGCCTAACTCAGAGAAACTCCCTCGAATGCCATCCAGCGCTTTGTTTAGAAAAGTCGCTGCTACCTTAGTACGCTGGAAAGCGGTGTAGCAATGAATGAACCTATTTGCCGTTTGAGCTGCGGTGTCCCTATCTTCAATACCTGCCCCGGCGAGGATCTCGTCTGAGACCGAGTATAGCTTATTTAACAAGTCCCTCACCTCGGGAACCTTTTCCAGGATGAAACGCGGGAACTGTTCCATTGTGTTATGAGCCTCCTGATTGAGTTTTAACGCCATGTCGATGAACCGGAGGGTAGGCTGCAGATTTAGGCAGAAGGCTTTGATTTTCTCCCAGTGAGAAATGTACAATTGTCTGACCAGTGGGATGATATCCGGTTGGGCAGGGGCTGGTAGCAGGGAGGCCTTAAGCGAAGAAATCTCTGTGTCTCGTGAAATGAGGGCCTCGGAAAATTCTGCCTTCTTCTTCTTCTCAGATGCCAACTGCGCTTCATAGCTATTCATTTGTTTGTGCAAATTCTGTTCAGCTCGAGAGTGGTTAGCCGATTGCTCTTCTAATGAAGCTTTCGCCTCTTGGAGCTCATCTTCTAGCTTGGTCTTCGTTTCCCGGAGCTCCTCCTCTAGTTTAGTCTTCAAATCTTTGAATTCGGCCTCTTTTTCCTGTATCTTTTGCTGATGCTGCTCTTGTAGGCGTTCCATCTCTTCGCCTTTCTCTGCCAGCTTCTGACTGAACTCAAGGCGGAAGCGTTCAAGCTCTTCCTCCATCGATTGTAAGCTCTGTTGCGCCGCTTGGTTTTGATTCTGTAATTCTTTTAATACGGCTGGGTCGGCTACTCGGGTCTTTGCAATTTCGCCTTGAAGCCTGCTTCTCTCATTCTCTGCTGTTAGCGCCCTTTCTGTCATTCGGGCGATATCCGCCTCTAAGGATTTCTCCTTTGCCTCTAGAAAACTCACCCTGTCCTTGGCTGCCTTGAGCTGTTCATCCTTCTTTTTCAGCTGGCGACCAGTCTTTAGGAAATCGGAAGTGACCACCCGTTGTGTCTCCTCCATGATTTCGACTTTATCTTGTGGCCGGGGCATCTTCATGTCCAGTACGACAGCATAAATATCATAGTCCTCTGGTTGCGTTTCTCCCTGAGGCTTGTTTATCCTTGGGTTATCCTTGGGTACATAGTTGCAAACTTTAATTCTTGGCGGGCTTCGTCATACAAAGCCTGTACTCTCGGCTCGGCGGGGGCATTGTCATCCTTTGCCCTTCGTCGCCTCATTCTATTTGCGCGCGCTTCCTTCCCACAATCTATCTGTGCAATGAATTCAGCTGGTGATGAAACCAGCCCACCTGCGAAGGGAACACTGGAAGGTAGGGCGTAGGGATAGGTAACTTTCATAGGCGCCCGCATTTGTTTCTTCTGGAGGGTGACGGTTTGCAGAGAAAAGTGTGGCACGTTCCATAGCTTAGCCTGGGGGGTTTCAGCCTGGCTGGATATTTGCAACGGCTGAACCGGAGATTCAGTCGTAAGGCCTGTTGGCCGAGTAAAAAGAGTCGCTGCCTAGGGCTTGGTTTGCTGTGGTGGGAAGGGATCTGTAAGCATCTCAAAAAAAGAGTGGGGGTCGATGGGAGGAATATCTTCGGATAGCGAGGTGAGGAAAGTCTGGGCGGCAGCAGTAGGCGTTAGCATGTCCGGAGGGGTGATTATAAACGGTTGGGCTTGCGAATATTGGGCAAATCCCCCAGGATAAGATGGGCTAGAAACAGAAGGTGGAGGGCTCGGACGAATGGCAGGAGTTGCCAATTGAGCAGGGGCGGACGTGAAAGAATGAGATGCAAGAGAGGAAGGAGCGAAATGTACCTGCTGACTGGTCGGCGGTGGCATTTGGATCGTCTGGGACTCGACCGCAACCTCTGGCATTTGACTAGCAGCGGGTGTTTCCCCTTTGGCCGGTTCATGCGAAACTGTCCCGACAGCACTTTTCGTGCATTGCCTTTTCGCGGAGGGACACTCACTAACCTCGGCAGTCGGATCTTTCTGCTGGGGCACTAGCCTGACCGGTTTAGCGGCCCATGTGCACGTAAGCAAGCTCCTTGATATGTTAAAGCGCACATTAGTGCCGACATAGGCGGGATGCCCGGGGGCATCACCTTCCTGCGAAGATATCGCCCTCTCTTCCTCCTGCTCATCGGAACCTTCCGCTTCGCTCTTGTTAGCGCTGGAGGTCAGGCTGGGATGGCCTTCATCCCAGTGTCTTTCAAATTCCTGGTCGTCCTTCAATTTATTATAAGGAGCCTTCAACTGCCCTATTTCCTGGTGGTATCTCTAGAAAGCTTTTATTTTTTCATCGCTCCATTCCTCGTCCACTTTCAACTTGTTAAACATACTGCGCTCTATCGGAAAGTTGTCCCTGGCCACGGCCACTGGAAAGTAGAACTTGTGCCATGGGCCTCTGGTATCCGGCGTAGGGATTTGTGCCAATTCAACCAGATCTTCATCTTTATCAGTCTGGTTATTACGCCGCTTCTCCCAGTATGGTTGGGAAACATGTGTAACTCTCATATGCGGCTCAGGTAGGTCATTGAAAGGGTTGTAATCCCACTTATTATTTACTAATACTAGCCCTAGGTGTGCCAGCTTATCCCCTAGCAGCTGATGCGATCGCTTTTTGACAAGCGTTATTGACTTGAAGCTCTTCAGGCAACTGAAGAATCCCTTCTTTTTGACCATTTTGCTGCTACAAAACATGAAATCAATGACGCATACCTGCCGGTAAACCTCCAGCGCGAGCACTCTATCGGTGATGCAAGCCGGGAGCAGGAAAGGCTTGCCAATAAAGCCCCTCATTCGAAGGATCGTGAAATCCTTGCCCAGGAACCAGTCGCAAGCGGGGATGTAGCTTTGCAGAAATCCAGTCTGCTCAGTGTTAAGCCGGACGATATCACCCTCTCCGATCAAATCATTCAGGACCGGGGCTATGAAATAGTCCGCGAAGGCATAGTAGTCATATGTTGCGGAAAGGTAGGGTGTCCATGTAGATACCGGCTTTCTTTTATTCTGCTCATCAAAAATTGATAGTGGGAAAAATCGGGCGAAGAAATCCAGATTCTGATGCAGGAACATGTGGACCAGGTAGGAAAGAAATCTGAATTTCGTCTCCGCCTGATAATTCTCTATTTGCTGTATCATTTCCTCGACCATGAACTCGGCAAAATCATACCAGAAAGATTCATGTTGCCTGCGAAACTGTATTGCAGGGCCCAGCTGAAAAGCCTCGATCTTTTCATCGGAATCACGGCCGCAAACAAATGCCAGCATGGATATGGGGTCCTGGAGGTCATCGCGGAATGAACCGCGCAACAATGGGATGCTCGGTGCCTTAGCGGACATGATACCCTTCTTATTAGTCTCCTCTAATAGGAAATCGGAGCCGGTTTTCATCCTTTTCCATATCCTTTCCCCTTTGCTTGGGCGGAAATATTCGATTTTCTCCTTTCTTTTCCTGGGGTCAGGAATGCATAACATATGCCAGATGGCTTCCGGGCCGATATGAACCCTTAAATTGCGACCCTCAATGCAGTGGGTCTTTGGATTATAGCGTTGAACAGCTGCGTCGACTACCTCCGGGCAATAGTGCACGAATGGGACCATGTATTGTGGCAAACCGCTATACCAGACTCTACTTGCCGTTGCCTTCTCCGCCGCTGGTGCTGATAATCTTGCACAAGCCGCCTCTCTAAGAGACTTAGGGTTCCTAGCAAGCTTTGGATCGTAGATATTAGCCCACTTTTCTCCAACCTTTTTAGGGTTATTCCACTCTTTGGGCTTCTCTAGCTCCTCTGTGTTGGGTCTCCTCAGCTTCTGGGGTATACCAG
Organism: Sequoia sempervirens; assembly: GCA_007258455.2. Lineage (NCBI taxonomy): Eukaryota > Viridiplantae > Streptophyta > Pinopsida > Cupressales > Cupressaceae > Sequoia > Sequoia sempervirens. The sequence continues at coordinate 84,538,798 of VDFB02105785.1, read as the reverse complement.
GAGTGGCATACGCTACATCATCGTACATGTAAACCTCGGCCGAAGAACGAATAGCCGAATACAGTTCCTGGCTAATCCCTTCCTCTGCTGGCTGAGCTGAAGATTCCGCCATCTTTCTTCGCGGCAGAACTTGAAGGTTCGCTAGCCTTTGAATACGCTTGCACTGGAAATACAGACAGAAAACACTTCGCGCACTCCTTAGCTTTTAGGAAAAAAGACTTGGGAACAATAAGTGTTTTCATGCAATAATAGCAACTTTCCTCAAGGTGGTAGGCGAGCGCGAGCCCTTGCATTTAATTCGGCATGTACCGTTAACTCCACAACTCATGCAAGATGAGCTGATTGCTTTTTCTGAGGTGGCCGGATTTCATCATTGCTTTTAGAATATCGTGTGATACGCCCTGATTTTCCTTGAAAATTGAGCTTGCAACTGGCCTCCTCGCGTTGTGTTAGCATGTACCGGTAATTAATATCCCTGGCTGGAATGATTACGCCAAGCAAGTGATCACCGCCTGAAAGAGATACGAATATCGCCTCGGGCTCTGGGATGTGCTTGAGATTTGACACCATAGCATACGGCCATACGTCCCTTCATCAGCAAGTGCCACCCTTTTAAAGCTTAATTAATTAACTTGATTTAATTAAGCATGCCTTGAGCCGTGCTACCATGCGTGTGCCAGCCCAAAACGTGAACAAACGCAGACTCGGCCCTCGAGATTGTAGCCAATATACATCACGTTGCTTACGGCGGATTGGCATATGTCTTGTCAATTTTCTATAAATAGGGTAGTAGATAGCAAACATACACACTTTGCGTCGAGAAGTGATAGGCAAGTAGAATACTGCTAAGCGAGTCTTTTCATAGGTTAGGTAGTAAGCAGCTTTCGGCATACTTAGCAGATTTAGGAATAGTCCTAGGAGAGATGGATACTCCCATTCGCCTGACCTCCTTCAAATCACAAACAGCATTTGTAGGTGAAATCTCCACCAGGAGGCTTAAGAGAATGACGAAGAACAAGCACTCGCTGGTTTTAGTAGCCATTAAGTGGGTTCTCGGCAAGGATTGTGTGGAGTATGAAGATAAGCATCGGGTGAACACCGATGTGTGCTCACACTTTGTGGTGTCTATGCTGGACATTTGTGTCCCTCGGCCGCTTGTATTGAAGCTAGTCAAATAAATCTTCCCGAAGAAATACTTGAACGGTCTTGGCGAGGTTGTCACACACGCTGCGTATGGAATCGGCCTGCCATCAGCCAGCGACCTACGTCGCTATATTGAAGAAGAAGCTGTCGTGGCTTGGCTACCATTCCTTAGCGGATTCCGCCTGCAGACCCGTGGTCAGCATCAGCAAAGGGTTACCCAGGCTCTTCACTTCCTGTTCAGAAGCTACATGATACCATTCTACGACATAGAGTGGTATACTGACTTCAGGAACCTGGTGTACCCACCATCGACGACAGCCGCGCTTCATGATGCTGCCAGTGCCGCCGAGGAACCTGTTGATGAGGAGGAAGCGGACGCTGTCTTGAATGCGTCGGTTGCTGCTAGCCACTCCTGCGGATAAATGGTCCCCTTGCCTTGGTGTTCGTTGATGTAACCCCTTTGCTCCGTATCAGCCTGATAAAAGGCCAACGTATATATATATATGCTCTTATACTTTGTATATTTGAAAATTGGCATTCATGCCATTTTGTAACTCAGAAACATGTATATAAAAATATACGTCTCTTTTTGTTGTGAAATTTTATGCTCCTGTTTGCTTCTGCGTACAATTTTTTCTGGGTTTGCCAATTTTGTATGTTTTGTCTCTGTTTATGAGCATACTTTTGTGTTTTAAGAACTCCGGTGCTTTACCCACTAACGATGATAAGCGAATACATAGCAAGTCAATTGGTTTTAGCAAAAGGATAGGCCAAAAATAGGAAAGGAAAAAGAAAAAGCGTTATTTACAACTGTACAGGGTAGGGCTTGACACTTAATAGAACAATTTAAGGTGAATCCCATTAACCGGGATTCCTAGGGGCTCCTGTTCCATATTTTTCAGCTCGAAGGCATTGTGTTGCATGCACCGAATGATTTTGAAGGGTCCTTCCCATAGGCTATCAAACTTACCATGCTGACCTAGCTTCGCAGCCCTGCTGTCGTATTTTAGCACTAAATCTCCACTTTTTAGGCCTTGGTCGGAAGCCTTTTTGTCAAACCACCATTTGACCACCTGTTGATGGCCAGTCATGGCCTTTAGGGAATTCTCCCTTTTTTCTTGTACTTCTAATAGTTCGGCAAGCCGAACTTCCATAGCATCATTTTGTTCTATCTCAAGAGATTTCAACAACTGTATCGCCGGAATTTCCATAGAGATAGGTAGCAGCGCTTCTTTCCCATATACTAGCTCATAGGGCGAAGTCTTGAGGACTTGTTTAGGAGTTATGCGGTTGGCCCAGAGTGCTTTTCAGAGATTTTTGTGCCATTCCCTTTGGTGTTCTGAGCCCACTTTTTTGAGGAGTCAGACTAAACTCTTGTTTGTTGACTCGGCTAGGCCATTTCCCTGTGGATAATAGTTTGAAGATGTTTTAAGGAATATGCCATTTTTCAATGCAAAGTGACATACCTTTGTGCCTACAAATGCTCTAGCATTGTCTGAAATGATCGTCTTTGGAGGGTCGAACCTCGTCACCAGAGCCTCGAGGAAGTCCACAATCTCTACCTCCGTTTCCTCTTTAAGGGGAACAACTTCAGCCCACCTTGTGAAGTAGTCTGTAGCTGTTAAAATCCATTTATGTCCGGAACTGGAAACCAGGTTGATCATTCCGATAAAGTCCAAGCCCCATTGCACAAATGGTTCATCCGCCACAATAGGTTTCAGGGGCATCGCTGAATTCTTCCTTCTGTCGGAGAATAACTGACATTTTTTGCAAGTCTTTACCAGAGAGTAGGAATCATTGAAAAGTGTGGGCTGGTAATATCCAGCCCGTAGGACTTTGATGGCTGTAGTTTTAGCGGAGAAATGTCCACCTTCGTCGCTATTGTGAAATGCGTCGAGGATCTTCTGCGCCTCCCCTGAAGTAACGCATCGTAGGAGCACACCATTAAAATTCCTTTTGAAGAGGACTCCTTCTATCAGCGTGTATCCGTAATTCTGGAGCCGGTAATACCTTCTTTTCTGGGATGAGAGGCCTGGCGGGTACTTTCCGGTTCGCATGAAGTTCATTCTATCTTTCAGCCAATCGTCCTCCAATCCCGATCCGTTTATCAGGACAAGTTCTGACTGTTCCTCTTTAGCAAGCATCTCCACTTCCTATGTCATATACTCACACAGACCTCTACCTTTAATAGTCCTGGTGGGCCTGACCTCAATGTCATACTCCAGGATCTTGGTGATCCAATTAGCCCTTTTTTCTGTGATTTCTCCCTCCATGATGTACTCCCGCACACTAGAATGTGCGACATATACCAGGACTTTGCTACAGGAAATTAGATGGCGGAACTTTTTAAGCCCCTTTACTATTGCGAAAGCCTGTCTTTCAACGAAGTTATAATTCACTTCATATTCCTTTAAGGTTCGGGAATAGAACGCAACTGGATGCTCTCCCTTTCCTTCTCTATCTTTTTGAGTCAGAACAGTAGCGATACTAGACTTGCTACTGAAAGCATACATTATAAAATCTTTATGTTGATCTGGATTGATCAACACTGGGGCTGATGAGATTGCTTCCTTGACCTTCTCAAATGCCTCCCTCGCCTCCGTTGTCCACTTGAAAATTTGATCCTTTTTCAGCATTAGGGTGATCGGCCTAATTATTCCCGCAAAATCGGAAATAAATTTACTGACGAAATTTACTTTGCCCAGAAAAGACTGGACACCTTTCTTATTCACCGGGAGAGGAAGCTCCTTTATAGCCTTTACTCGTTCTGGGTCAATTGAAATACCTTCCTTCGACACAACATGTCCTAACAGCTTACCCTGAGGTACTCCGAACACACATTTCCTCGGGTTTAAGGAAATCCCGAACTCTTGGCACTTTTGAAACACCAACTCCAAATGATCGAAATGATCATCTTTAGATTTGGAGAACACAGTAAGATCATCCAAATAGATTAGGATAATCTTATTGATCAGCTCGCTAAATGCGACGTCCATAGCTCTCTGGAAGGTTGCCCCTGCATTAGATAAACCAAAAGGCATTTTAGCATATGCAAACGTCCCCCACTTGGTGGTGAACGTAGTCTTGTGCTGATCTTCCTCTCTTACTCGAATCTGGTTATAGCCAGAGAAGCCATCCAGTAGAGAGAACATTTCCGATCCCGCGACAGTTTGGAGGATTGACTCCATAGAAGGCAAGGGATAGTGGTCCTTCAGAGATGCTTTATTTAGGTCTCGGAAATCTACGCATAAGCGTATATCACCATTCTTCTTTCGGACTGGTACCAGATTTGATACCCAAGTACTATGTTTAATTGGGAAGACAATACGCGACTCAATGAGCTTGGTTAGCTCTTGTGCCATCAAGGCTTCAACTTTAGGGTTGACCGGCCGCTGTTTCTGTCGGATTGGCTTCGCACCTTCTGTTAGCTCAATAGTATGTTGAATGATACCAGGATCATAACCTTCCAGATCATCGTAGGACCAGGCCACTACTCCATATTTCTCACAGAAATTGATAAGCCTTTCTCTATCTTGCTGTGAGACATCTTTTCTGACCCGAAGGTTCCTGTCATCGGAAACCCGAAGATTCTCATAATCACCTTTTTCCGCCACGAACTTCCGCTTATCATTTCGGGCGTCACTACAATCGAAAAATTTTTCGAGAGTAACCAATCCTTTCGGAAGCTTATTTGATTTCAGCTGCATAATTTGTCCCTCGTAGGCCTCAGCGATCTTTGGTTGGAGTTGATCGAAAAATTTCCCTGAGTGTTGAATAAACGAGGCGATGTGTTCATCGCTCTCAAAGACTTGCCAACTTTGGTCATTATCGGGTATTGCTGGTCTAACAAGCACTCGTACTGAATATTTGTTCCGAAGCAAGTCGGAGACAGGATCAAACTGAGCTCCGATTACTGCCATGCGGTCTGCATCGCCATTCTGCACTCGGGGGATGGTCAGGATGTTGAAAGCTTCAAAACTTTCTATAAGGTCCCAGATTCGATGCCGATAGGATCTCATGCGAATATTCTTTGCTGCTGAGACTCCTCGGACCTGATTAACTACCAGTTCTGAATCTCCGAATACAATCAATTGCTTGATACCCATTCGTTCCGCTAGGCTTAGGCCTTGGACTAGACCCTCATATTCAGCCTCATTATTTGAACAAGCAAATTGGAATCGGAAGGCCCTCAGCAACTTTTCATTCTGTGGGGATATTAGACATATCCCTGCTCCAGCTCCAACTTTGCTCCTTGCTCCGTCAAAATATAATGTCCACAGCTCACTTGCTTGGTCATCGTCGGGCTCTTTGACGACCTTCGGAAGAACTTGGTCTTCGTCATAGATCACATATGTGCCTAAACCGGTAGCATGATAATTTCCAAAGGGATCATTATTTATATGTTCACTCAACAGAGCGTCTTCGCTATCACTTCGGTCTCCGTTGACCTTCTCCTCCTCCAGCAGTTCAACATTGTACATGTCTTGCTTGGTGATGGAGGTATGTGCGGCTTCAAAGTTAATCAGGGCCTCGTTCGCCACATGTTCGAAATGCAGAGCCTCCGATTCTATCTTCATCTTTGCGCCATGTTTGGTCCTAAGTATTAGATGTGACCAATCTAAAGACAAATAGCCGCCCACCTTTGAAGTAAACTCTCGAGAAAGGAAAAGACCAAACATTGGCGGAACATCTATGATCACTGTATCTTGCGGGACTGTGATACTCGGGCAGGCAAATAGAGTCAGCGGAAGTGCTTTGATGACACCCACAGTATCAACCTTATTTCCATCTAACTGCATCACCCCTTTCTTCATAGGTTCGTAGCTGAGTCCCAAGGCCTCGGCTATTAGTTTTGGCATAACCGTGGTACTAGCGCCAGAATCAATCATAGCGTTATGTAATAGTTTCTCCCCTATAATGAGAGTCAAGAAGAAGGGTTGAGGTTTTGGCCTACCTCCGCCTTCCGCATGGGATTCCATCGCTTTGTTTGTGACAACCTTAGTTGGTGGCATTTGATAAACCGCCTCGGTACTGGCCAAAGGCTCGGTTAATGCTGGGTCCATCTGTTGCTGAAGCGCTTTTTGGAGTATGGTCTTCTGCTCCGGGATAGCTAGAATGTCCCATAAAGACATATTAGCGGGTGATTTCTTCAACTGCTCCACCACATTAAGAGGTGAGGAGCTCGAGAGATTTCTGCTCCTTGGCTTTTGTTATAATAATTTCCTTCCGGTTGAGGAGACAAGGATTCATCCGGACCGCCCAGGAATTTGATCCGAAACGTCCTTGCACTGCGGACTGTCCGAAAGTGAAACAACGGCCTCACCGGTGAATCTTCTCTTGGAGCGTGTTATAGTCAGACTTTACCCGCGGCGTTTCGGCATGGGACGTGTCATTTCAAACACCATTTCCTCTGCGTCTTCCATCCATAGAGAGCACGCATGATCAGGAACAATGTCGGACTCTTGCTCTAGAGACATTCCTTGTATTTGCGTGGTAAGGACCACATTCTCCATTTTTGGGGCATATCTGTATTATTCGTTCTCAGTCGCAATACCTTGACTATGTTGCTCTACTATCCTTTGTTGTAAGTTTCCACGCGGGACAATTTCGGGGCATATGCGCATCGTTGCAAGGGAAGTACCATGGATTGATGTCATCAATAAGATTGTTTTGTCCCGGTTAATTCTGCTAAGAGCTTGGCGAATCACCTGCCAGCGGCATAGGCCGGAACTATTTGGTTCATAGCTGCCATTGGTGAGTTAGTGTGATGCGCATTCTGATATTGATTCTGCTGATAGGTAGGCCGCCCACCTTGATAGTTCTGATACGCAGGCCGCGGAGGCATTGCTTGATTCCGCTTGAGTGTTGTTATATCATTCGCCATAGTCCGTAGCATCTCCTTGAGGTCGCCCATTTCATTCTTCGGAGAACTTGATGTAGAGGCCAAGTTTTCAGGAGCGGCTGTATATGAGTACGCTGACTGGGGAGTCGCTGGCGCACTGGTCGACACCACCTCTTGTGCCACGTTTGATATCTCAGGAAATATCGGCATAACAGGTCGAGGAGGCAATTTTCCGCAGTCTATCAAGTGATTTTCTGCTTTGATAGCGGTGGCATATGCATCTGGTAGAGTGGCTCCTCCCAGAGACTTGATCATCATAGAAATGTCGGGATTGATGGACTTCAGATAGAACATGAACGCCAAATCTGGGGTCGGGCGGATGGTCACGGGAATCCTCCGCCAACTCGAGTGAAATCGGGCATTGAAGTCCGTCAGAGCCTCCTGGGGTGCTCGTTTGATGACGGATAACTGATAATATAGCGAAGAACGATCTCCGTCATTTGAAAACCTTTCATAGAATGGATCTCCGAGGTCATCCCAAGTGCGAATGGTATTAGGAGTCAGTGTTCGGTACCACTCCAGGGCCTTGCCTTTGAAGGACGCAGCAAGGAGCCTCAGGGCTACATTCTGCGCCGTGATACCATGTACTAGGCATACATCTGCTACATCCTGCAAATGCTCTGCTGGCGTTTTTGTGTTATCTCCGGTGAATTTGGGAAGAGCTTTCAGGGCCGAAACCGGTATGGCACCCGGCGGACTCAGGAGTTACGGGGGCTCTGACATCCCATACTATAATTTATGTTAAAGCGGCCCGGCCATGGTGAGAGGAAAGTGGTGGGAATGCAAGGCAGGTTACTAAAGCGGTTCGCGGCACAGGTATCCAGAGCGGGAGGCACTAGTAAACTGGAGTTATTCTGATTTGGGATCTAATTCTGAGGCCGATGGCTCATACACCTTTTAGAACCATTCCATTAAGTTTTAGGTCCTGCAGTGCCAAAAAGGACAAAATTTGTTGGCCGCTTAAAGTGTGAGATAAGTGCTTTATAGGAAACCAGTTCAAGGGACCCCTTTAAGCTAAAGTAGAGTGACCTCCGGATTTAAAGAAGCCGGCCTATAATGGTTTTGGAAGAGAAAGGAAGGATATAATAAAACAAATACTAAATCTAAGAAGCGATGGGCAAAGCTTTACGATAAACCCACGATAAATCGCCAAGGCTCGAGGGCACGAATGTTGTGTATCATTCCAAAACACCGGAAGTTCAAAGCAATAGCATAAACAGTTCATTCAATTGACATAAAACAATATCGCATACATTCTTACTGCTAAGAAGAGTCATTAAGACATGATTTAGACCAGCAAGTTTACATTCAATATATAGAAGTCTCCTCAAATAAAATGCTTAAGACAATAAAAAGCACAGTTCACAGTTTAATCAAGACATAAAAAGCAGAAAGGCCGAACAATAGGCACAGTCTGAAAGTATCTTGCAAATAAACATGCAAAAGAGGCCTGGCGTCTCTTGCTAAAACCAGTATTCTTCCTATAAAATCTTGGACCATTGTCCCTCAACAGAGGGAGTATATATAGCCGGAGAGCAAAATCCCACCGCCTGGAGAGTTGTAACAGAAAGATTCCACAATCTCCCGTAATGATGCCCGGATAAGAATATTCCCAATGCCGTTATGAGAGCAGCCAATCAGGGTACAGCATCCAGTTGGTCAGTTACAGGCGTGCCCTTTGAAATGATGGCGATGGTCCCAGCGGGCTTGGCGGCGAGTGTAGTCCACGCGCGAAGGAACCATGGCGGCGTGATTAATGGCTTACCATCGGCTGAGCCATCTCCCGCAACTAGCACGATGTCGATGTAAGGCTGCGTGGCGGCAAACCGGGCACGAATGGCTTTCACTTCTCAAACTGGCCAGGAGACTTCTTGGGTAATGCGATGTTGAGGGGGCCAGGCTACTTTAGCGAGGGGAAGAAGCGCGCAAATGGGGAAAACTGGCAATAGCCACGTTTAATAACCCGTGGTATCACGTCCACTAGCACATTTATTTTCGCAATGGCATTGTTTCCACGTGGCGGTGGGCCCCGCCAGGAAATAAAGAAGGCCAATAGAAATCCTTCGCAGCCCGCCGCAGCATACTCTACTCTTGCTAGGGAAAGATTGCGCTACACCGCCACGTACAAAGATGTGGGCCCGATTTCGCAACCCGTAGGAAACATAAAGCAATAGAAAATGAAGAACCCCGCAGGCGAGACACGTGGGCGCCCAGCGCAGCCTTTCAGGAGCCGAACGGGGAGCCGCTTGCCGAAGTTGCGAAGCAAGGAATGCACAACGGGGGAGATCAAAACCTGCCAGGAAGCCGAAAAAGACACAGAGACGCGCAGGCCAGCGCACGAATATATGCAAAAAAGGGAACCCGAAGGGAGCTGCTTGGAATATTATTTCAACAGTTCCTACTGTAGCCTTGTCATTTATATGATGTGTGTGTCACTTTGTGGATGACATTGGGTGTGATTTCCTTCATAAGTGTGATCTTTTTAAGCATATTACATTCCTCTTGGTGGTTTGATGGGACGCATTGCATCCCCTAAGTTGTGAATATAGTATTCTTTGATTGGTCCTCTCTTGGTGATATTAGACACAATGTCCCCTAAGTGACTAACCTTGCATGAACTGAAAAAGACTCCTTTGAACATCCTTTACATTTTACACTTTTTTCATTTTACATTTTTACCTTTTTCCACCTTACATAATGCAACTTTCATGACTGTGGTACTATATCTTTTTGTTCATGGCATTTTTCTTTGTGGCACCTTGTTAAAGTTATCAACATATAACTTTAATATGGTTGAGCTGGAAGCCCACCTAGTGGCATGACTTTTCCCCATAGCCACTTTTGTGTTTGTGAGTGCATACCAACTAGTAGCGTTTGTATCTTACCTTTTTGGGCTTTCTCAGCCTACGGACAACTAGTTATGTGGCCCTAGAGTGAGTACATTTGGGCTTTCTCACCCCATGGATAACCTAAAGTTTTGTAGCCCCAGAGTGAGTACATATTCTATTTTTCAAACAATCAACCTAGATCTAATCCACAACTAGTTGGAATAATGATTGAAGCTTCATTCAATTCTTTTATTTCAACACTTGTGTGTTCCTTTGTTCTTAAGCTTAGTTTTCCATGGAATCTCCATCCTAGGGGCTTGATCATCCCTCTTGATCATTGTCATTCCATCTTGCTAGCATAAGTACATTTGAACCCTCCTCTTGATGTTCATGCCTACTTTAGTGTGAGTTTGAAGCAAGTTCATCCTCTCACTAAAGTGGGGACTAAATGTGCCATAGAAAAATGGCCCCTTGTCATTTCATGGCCTTTTAGGTCTTGTTTCATGGTGTTTGATATATTTTTCTATGATTTTATGTTTCAACATGGCTTGGACATGCTTATTTAGGTACTAAAATTCAAAGAACGACATCTTGTGAAGGTGTTGTGAAGTGTTATAAGACATTTCTACATTCTTCTAGAATCTATTTATTATAATTCACCTAAAAATCACCTTTATACTTATCAACAAGTCCTATTTTGAAGTGTTGTAATGTCTTGTAACAATCCTCCATGCTTTCCTAGGCATATTTCCACTATTTATCCCTTTTTCATGCTTTACTTTGCCCCTTTATGCTCTCATATGCTTAATTAAGTGTATTTTTTAGTATTATCCAACAAACAACATTAAATACAACATATTTCCTGACACACATTTTTAGGTCCCAGGTGGGACCCATTCACCAAGGGTGGCAAATGAGTCCCCCTTGGCCCCAAATTCAAAATATTTTAAATTTCCTTTCGAGATTTTATTTAAAAACACTTGATGTCAACCTGTGCTGAGGTATGAATGGGTAACTAAGGCACAATTATGTATAAATAAGTGATTTTCACCTCATTTTACATCTCCTACAATCTCATTCATTCAAGCATTCATTCACACATCATCTCAAGTATTCAAGCATCTTACAACATCTTATCAAGCAATATTCAAGCACTTTGGAGAAGCCATTGACATTACTTCAGACTTGCATCATCAAGGGTTTGGTAAGTTGATAGCAATTGCATGTTGTTAGTTTATCATTCCTTTGCATTTAATTATTTTATTAAGGGTTTGATTACCAAAAGTGGGGTTTGACCAAGGCAAACCCCTATTTACTAAATCTCAACCATTTTTCCCCTATTGCATGTGTGTTTGAAGACTTTTGTGTGCATATTTAATAATATTTTTGGTGTTGAAGATTGGTTTACAAGTCAACTAGGTGCTTCAAGTCAACTCAAGTCTATTTCAAGCTTGGAGAAGGTTTTCTATCTGTTTCTTGCAAAATTGACTTTGGCAACCTAACAAGCAGTGATTTCTAGATCTGGTGTTGTAAAGTTGTCTCCTAATTTTTCAAAAATTTGGGAGAGGTTTGATTCACCACTTGTGGCAAATGAGTCCCACCTTAAGACTGAAAATCTGATTTTTTTCTGATTCTAGATCCCAACAAATAGAAACTTGTTCCCGATAGTTTTTCATCAGGAGGAGGACTGATTTTCCACCCTGGGCAAATGAGTCCCACTGTGAAAAATTAGTGATTTCAGCTAGCATCCACAACATTCCAAATTCATCATACTTCACCCAAGTGCACTCTGATTTAACTCATTTCTTTTTGTTCTACATATTTTCTCCATTTACTTCATTGTTTGCATATCAAAATGTGTTTTTAGGGTATGTATAGGATCATCATGGAAAAAAAAGGCCCTTAAGTGGCTAAAAACTCAGAAAAATATGAGTTAGGCAACTTGACATAAAAATTTGAATAAGTCATCTATATTATTTCAAAAATATGTAAAAATAGAATTTGTAGTAAATTGAATGTAGTTTCTAAACTACTAGGTTTATTTATTTATTTTAAATCTATTTGGTGAAAATTTGAAATTTCAATACTGTAGTACTTAAATTTCAAGGAAAAAATAAGAAGTGGGTGTCTGTCTAACCATCCTAATACGTAAAATGATAATATTTTAGAAATAAGTAGAGGACTTATGTCCCAATGTGATGCATATTTTTTTGTAATTTTTCAAGTAAATAATTAATTATGAATTTTTATTATAAATTTTAAAAATATAAAAATTGTATGTTTGACCACCTTAACTTGGTCAAAACTTCATGAAATTCAATATTACTTTTTTAATCTTATAGTATGTCACATGTTTTGGATTCAAAAAATGTGATCTGTTTGAAAGCTATAGATGTTTTTCAATCATCCTATCAATCAGGACTTTAGTCATAATTCAAATAGAAAATGAATAATAATTATTTATTAAATTCAAAGTAAAGCATAATTTATATTGGTGGAAGGATGAGAATCTCCTTTAAAAACCTTTTTGTTTCATCAATTTTGGGTAAAAAAAGGTTGTCAGCCACATACCCATCATATCACCACTTTTTGGCCCATCATGATACTACACATACCCTTCAAACATAGCTTTAATTTCACTGTTGCATTCATATTCATTCATTTAGATCAGTCAATTGCATTTATTTAACTTCATTTAGGTTATACAACATTGCACATAACATAATTTGAATGAACCATTAGCATTTTTTCTCCTATCTCTCTCCTTTTAGGTGAAAAACCCTAGAAGAGCAAGAGTATTCCATAGGAGTCAAAAATTAATGGTTCAGTCATCATCATCTTGATAAAGATCATGTAATACCAAAAATCCCTCAATGATCACATTGTCACCATAGATGGGATCTATGAGTATCTCATTAGTGGGCTTATCATAAATATAGATGACTATGTAAAGAGGACCATTAGGAATATTCAAAAGAATATCCCTAGAAGAGAAAGTAATATCAAGAGATTTCTTAGTTTGTTCCTTACAAGGGATAATGTCTATTGCACTTACCATTTCATGTATAGGATAAATAGTAGTGGTGTGTGGAATAGGATTAGGATGTTCAATAGTTGTATGAACATTCATGATATCATTGTTTTGGGTTTCACTGGCTTTGATGAATGACACATTATGTTTGGGCAACGAATTGGTAAAAATTTGTAAATTTTGATTGGGTGGGGCAATGGATGTATTGCATTTAACATTAGCATTTGAAATGGATCTATAGATAACCAAAATTAATGAGGTCTTGCACGAGGTGTTTAAGATGCTTACACTATTTTGTGTCATGTCCATTTTGTCTATGATAATGGCAATAAGCATTACATTAAAAGCTTGGAGGCAAAGGCTTAGAGGATCCAGTGGTTTAATTGTAGGTAAAGTAATCATTTACAATTGTATAAGTTGGGACATTATGTTATGGAGAGTGTCCAGTAATAGTGTAAACTTTCATTTTGGATATCCATAAGTATAAGGTATTGCGATTTTAATAGCTGCTACTTGGTTGTTGACGGGTTGAGTTGGTTGTTGAACTGTAAGAACTCTTTGTTTTTCAAAATGGTTGTGAATTGTTTGAAGTGTTATGTTCAAATTTCTTAGGTCAATTAGAAGTGGACTTGGCATTACGACTATTAACCAAATTATAAAAGTCACAAAGGGTTGTATACAAGTGCATGAAAGAGGGAAATTTCATCATGGTCAATTTATCTTGAATTTGACTTTGTAAATTTTCAATGAACATCTTTTAGAGATGTAGATCAAGAATCTTGACATCGAGTTGGGCATAAAGTGACTGATAACGTGAGATGAAATTGGTTACCTTTTCATCTACATTTTGTTTGTATCTCATTAAATCAACCAATGTCTTCTTTGGAGTTAGATGCATTTTAAAATGACTTATGAATGCATTAACTAGTTCATTGAATGAATGAATTGAATTATTTGGTAAGGATGAAAACCACTCTAAGGCAGTGTCTTTTAAAGTCCTAGGAAAAAAATTTCCAACAATTTATCATCAAGGACAAATTCACTGCATAAGGTTGTGTAAGCATTAACATGATTAGTAGGATTTCCCTTCCCATCATACTTCTCAAATCTAGGCATTTCTATTCATTGTGGAATCGGTGTTCGTAGGATTTCCAAATATAGCGGGCTACTTCAGACATAATAGGTGGGTGGTCCATTCTAGTTTTGGTTCATGGTGGATATTTATTTTTGCATGGAGGAGATGGTTTCGAAAAGTTGTGTGATGAGAGGGTTAATGTAAGTGGTATGAGGTGGAAGAGAAAGTGGTGATGGATTGTATGTAGTGGTAGGGAAAGTGAATGGAATGGTAATAAATTGTATGGTAGAAGAGAAGAAAATATTTGATGCAACAAAAGAATTCGGAATGCTATCAGGAATCACATTGCTAAACTTTTGCATTGTAGTTGTGACTTGGGGAGTGGTGTAGGTAGGTATGGATGCTACTATGGAAGGAGTAGGAGTGTTAAGTCCTCCTTGAGTAACTACAGTGTTTGCTGGTTAGGATGTGCTAGAGGTGGAAGGAGCATGTTTGTTGTATATCTTAGCAATTTATTTCATAACATTTAAGCCTTCATCAATTTCAATCAAGCGATGGATGTTTTCTATAGCAGTAATTGCAATGGTTGAAATGTTTTCAAGACACAAGTTTTCTTGCAAATATGTGCTAAATCCTCATGAATGTTAATGACTTTGTCTTGTGGGATGTGATCATTTGATGTGTCAACTTGCATGTTATTAGAAGGAAAATCATTGCTAAGGGTAGGGTCCATGCCTAGTGTACTAGTTGCAATACTAGGAGTGGAAGTGTTAGACAATCCAAGATCCACAACGAGTATATTATTTTGGGATAACATGAGACTTGAGCTTCTTCTCACTAAGGTATTAGCAATAGGACACCAAACACTCATGCAAAGGTGTCTAATTGAAATGCATTGAAACTAAGAGCAATGAAATGCTAATAACTACAATTCTAGAAACTGTAATAGTAATGCAATAGCAGAAAATAGAAATGCAGAAAATGCCCAAAAAATGCAAGAAACTATAGTGCAAATGTGCAAGACTAAGTTGCCTAGTGTGACGAATTAGTCCCAGTGATGATTTTTTTGTGATTTTTCAGAAATTTTAAATGTAATTTGATGTTTTTCATATGCATAGATGTAACTGCAGTATTAAAATACAAAATTTTATTGTTTTCCAATGAAATATGATGCAAAAATGCAAGCTATTTAAGCTTTTCACTAATGCAATTTTTTAAAACCATAGGATGCAAATCAATGCAACACCTAATGCAATGCTAATGCAAGTTAAACCTAGGATGCACTTGAAATCAGAAGCAAAAATGTTCAAAATTCGGGTTCACCAAATGTGGACATTGATTTTGGGTGTCCAAGGGTTCTCTAGCACTTCTAGGGTTTCTCACCTAAAAGGAGAGAAATGGACCCAAAATGCTAATGTCTACACTCAATATTAATGTATGTATGGATGCAATATGCCTAATTATGATGTCTAAATGCAATCAACAAAAAAAGAAAGGTGATTATTGATGAAAAACCTATGAAATGCAAAGTGTTGGAAAGCATAGTGATGTATGCAAAAACATCTAAGAATGTAAGTAAACAATGATAGAATTAAACAAGACTGGAGAGGTGCACTTGGAATCTGAATTCTAATGTAGAGAGGCTTTAGAATCCTATAGAGTTGATTTCAAATGTTGACTCCAGGACACATACAGAAAGTTGGGCGACTTAGTCCAATTTTGGGGAAAATTTGTTAGAACAGGAATCTACCAAATGGGTACTCAGAACTACAAAAACCACTTTTCAGGGCCTGGCAGTGGGACTAATTCACCACAGATGGTGACTTAGTCCACTTGGGAATCTGGGGAATTTTGAGGTAGGATTTTGTATCTTTCGGTCTACACTTCCTTTTTTGATAGATGTCTGGTCTAGATTCTGCAGAAAATGGGTTGAAATTGGTCTCCAAGCTTCAATTAGGGTTTTTTTGACTTTGATGACTTTGATGGATTGAAAACACCTTTTTGACACTTTCCTCTTTATTAAATTTGCATACAAGACCTACAAGCACACACGCAAAGAGGGGAAAAAAGGTTAAGGGTTAGAATATAGGGGTTTGCCTTGGTCAAACCCCACTTTGGTAATCAAACCCTATGAAATGAAATGAAATAAGAAGAGATTGATAAATAAAAAATATTCAATGTCATAAACTTACCAAATTCTTGATGTATAAATCTAAAGATATACAATGAAGTGCTCCAATGGATGACTTGATGATGCTTCAAGTGCTTGGAATGATGAAGAGATGGATTGCTTGAGTTTTGGATGAATTAGGAGATTGTAGGAGATGAAAAATGAGGGGAAAACCCTTTATTTATACTTTATTTTCCATTATTTATCAAAAATAACACATCACAAGCCGACCTCAAGGGTAAGAGAATAAAATCCCGCCAGGGAATTAAAATTATTTTGATTTTTGTGCCTAGTGGGACTAAGTTAGCCCATGTGGTGACTTGGTCCCACCAGGGCAATTTTACTAGGTATTGGAAATTAAAGTGCATTAAATAAGGTCTAATGGGAATATCCTCAGAAATACACTTAAGTAGGGACAAAAAGTGCAAGAAGGGGTCATTTAAACATAAGAAAGGGTTGAATTAGTGAGGACAAGTCTAGAAAAGCGTGAGAGTTTGTTACAACTCTTTACAACACTTTTAAATAAGACTTGTTAAGTGATAAAGAGTGGATATTTAAGTGAATTATAACGAAAGGGTCCTAGATAAGTGTGAAAGTGAGTTACAACACTTCATAACACTTTTACATGACATCTTAGAAGTCTTAATGATTCATAAGAACCCAAGACCTAATGTGAATGCATTGGCCACATTACAACATTAAATCGAGGAAAAATCAAGCCAAAGTCCATAAGAAAGACTCAAGTGAGCATAAAAAATGTCAACTATACATTTTTTGGTGACACAAGTAGCTATTATGATGAAATCATCATTTTGTTTTTTCACTTCCAAAGGAGGGAGCTCACTTTGGTGGAAAATAATGTCAGCATTCATTCCTTGAATCATGGCTACTATGTCATTTAGTTCTCCATTAGAAGAGATAGGGATTTGTTGTAAATCACTTTGAATCATGTTATGATATGGAGGGGAGGCTTGGATAAGGTCCCACAATGATATATTAGCAAGAGTGTTCTTTAGTTGTTTGACAGGATCATACTCCTTTCCATGAGGAGGCTCCAATAGGATAGGGTTATGCAAGATAGGATTAGGCAATGGGAGGTATGTTGAAGGTATTTGTCTTGTTTGTGGATTGTTTCTAGTGTTATATCTGTCAGCAACAATATTTAACTCGGTTATTGTGAAACATTATTCTTAGGTGGATAAAGGATAAGTTTGGTTTTGCATTGAGTTTGCAGTCATTGTGAGGGTGGGTAAAGAATTAGAGGATTTTTAGGATGTTCCACAGGGTATGTAGGAGGTTCATTAATCACAGGGAATCTAATGGACACTTGTGCATTCATAACCTTAGTGTTTTCGGTTTGATGTCTTTCTAATCAAGGGAATCTAGTGCCATCTTTTCACCGTTATCTAATGAAGCCGAAATGTTGTCATTTTCTTCCACCATGATATCTTTTCTAGTAGGAGAGTTTTTAGGAGAACTACAAACTAGATGTTCATGGCATTCAAAGAATGGTTCTTCTAAAATGACTTAATTTCAATTAGGGGAATTATCAATAGTTGGATTGTCTTCTTCAATAAGGTTTTCCCTAGGGGAAGAGAGGCAACTAAGATTCTCATTACTTTCATCAATTGTATTTTCTAACATCAAAGTATCTTCTTCACAACAAGGAGATATACTAAGAGAAGAAAAAGTATAATTATTGTGGTTATCTATGATTACATTCCTTTGTCCCATAATATTTTCCAAAAGAGGATAGGCAGGGGAAGGAACAAAAATAGGGTTGTTATGGACATTAAAAATTGGATTATCTAACAACAACATATCCTCATTATTTACAGCATTATCATAAGAGGGGAAGATGTTGTGAGATGAATGTAGACTAGTTGGAGTGTTAGGTAGGTAGGCTTTAATGGTCACTTCTTGTGTTATGTGATCATCATGATTACCTATTGTTATTTCCTCTTGTTTAGTAATGTCTTGCCTAATAGGAGTGGTAAGAGGAGAGAAACAACTAGGGTTTTCCAAACTATCAGCGATTAGTTCTTCTAACACTAAAATATCTTCTTCACAACTAGGAGATATATTAGGAGAAGAAAAAATATGATTGTTATGATTACCCAAGGTTGTATTCTCTATCACTAAACAAACCATACTCCTAGAAGGGATACTAGGATAGGGATCAATGATGAACAAAAAGAGAGGGGAAAGGACCTCATATTCATATGCACTTAACACAAGTCTCTTAAAACACTCAACAAGATCTAAAAATAGAACATGAAGTATGATAACTATATATTTTTGCAATGAAAACATGATGTAATGATTGTCCTATAAACTTGAAATGTAACAATGATAGGGCATTCATGCAAAAAGATAATGCAATTTTCAGATTTAGAACATGATAATTGATTGATTATGCTATGTAATAATTTCACAATGAAATGTTGTAAATGAAAATTTGAAATTAATCAATGCATGAAATGAGCCAAATTAAGCTAGATCTAATGAAGTTCACATAACAAAAACTTAGCCAATTGAAATAGATAACTAATGATAGCAATCAAAAGTGCAAAACAAGGTTTTTAGTGTTGTAAAAGGAAGTTTTAGGGATGATCTAGGACTAATTTTCCTAGAGGGGTATATGAGTCCCGGCTAGGATTTTTCAAGGGTTCAAAAATGATAGAAAATGCACAACAAAAAAATCCCAAAAAGTAGCCAAACCAACTTTTATAAGGACTAAATCACCTAGAATGGAAAATGAGTCTCGTTTTAGGGTTTCTACACCGTTTTTAGCAAATTATTACTTGATTCTAGGTTTTCTAGTTAGGATGATGTCTAGGCTAACTGTAAATGTAGATTTTGGATGAAATTTAATGATGCAAGGTGCAAAAATGCAACCTATATGCACTTTCAATAATGTAAGATTTAGAAACCCTGCATGTAAATTAACCAATGCAAAAACCCTAATGAAAAGCTAATGAAAGCTAGATCTAGCATTATGATACACTCCAAATTAGAAAAGAGGTGTTCTAAATGTGAGTTCACCAAAATATAATGTAGGAAATAGGGTTCAACCTTTTTGGAAGATGAGACAAGGGAGATGAGATCCTCCTATTTCGCTAAAATAACATTAAAAAGACCCCTAGAGATCTCAATCTGAGGATGAAGTAGGGGAAAGAGATCTTGCAATAGGGTGTCCTAGGGTATGATTAATGACTAAAGAGGAGTTCACCACCAAGCTAGGGCTTGGAAAGATAAGAGATGAATGAATCATGAAAATTACCATACAAAACCTAGATGACCTAGGAAATGAAACTAAAATACATAATAAAAGACTAAGAAAGTACAGAGGTGCACCTGGGAGAGTGATGAGGTCAAAAAAAGCTCCAAAACCTTGAAATCTCATTGTTTGATTCCCACTAGGACTCATTCTTGTTGTGGCATATTGGTCCTAGGTGGATCCTAAAGACCTAAAAATTTGGAATCTAGAGTTGCAGACTAAGAGGAACACAACCTAGAAATTATTCCTTGAAACCCTAACTGGGACTCATACGCCCACACTATCATGAAGTGTCCCATTTTGACGTGAAGTGTCCCAGAAGAAGAATCTTGAATTGGAACTTTGCAAGCTTTTGAAGATGGATCAAGTAAGCACTTTCCCATTGATTTCATGCAAAATTGGATGGATATTTTTCCCTAGATCTAAGTTTCCATGAGTCTCAACAACTTTTCATGATAACTTTGTCATTTTGGTACTTTTGAAGGCTTCAAATCCACTTTTCTTCAATCTATAAACTTGCAATCATGCATTAAAGAGAGAAAAACTTGTTGATTGTTAGGAAATGGGGGTTTTCCTTGGTCAAACCCCTTTTAGGTAATTAAACCAGATGATGAAACAATGAAATAGAAGCATGAAATATTGAATATGCAATGATGATACCTTGAATGATTTCTTGAGATGTAATTCAACAATCTAACATGAAGTGGCCATGTAGAGTGTAGATCTTGATCTTGAATTAGATATGAAACAATTCTTGAATTGGATCTCTAATGCTACATCATAACACTAGCTCAACAACATGGTTGAAGTACCATTTCTTTGACATGGTGATGGATCTTGAATTGTTGCAACAAATGATGAGGAAATCTACCCTTGAATGGCTTAGAAATTCTCTTGAAGACCCTAGAATTCTCTTGTGAATTCTATCACAAACTTACTATTAGGAATGCTCCCTTGAAAGTCTTAAGTGAAAATGAGTGAAATAACCTTGTATTTATACTTCTTTATGCCAAATTTCCCGAAATTGCAACACTACAAGCCGACATTAGATTGAGGGGGATGAAATACCACCAAGAATTTGAATTAAATTTTATTTTGGGCCACACAAGACTCATACGCCAAAAGTAGCGTATGAGTCCAGTTAGGATTAACTATGGGACACATTTTTCAAAAATTCTTAGAATGATGCAAAATCAAGATCGAGGCCCCAAAACCTAGGTGGGACTCATACGCCCAAGGTGGTGTATGAGTCCCAGATCACTAAATATGGGTCATGCAATCTAAAAACACCTAAATTATTATTGGATATTTTTTTATGTCAAGATTATCCTCGGAAAGATGCATTAAATGAGGCTTATGGATACAAAAAAGGGTCAATTAAGGCATAGATAAGCCCAATTAATTAATAAAAACCTAGATTAGTGTGAAATTTTCATGATACACTTTACAATACCATAAATAAGGCACCATTAAGTTCATTTAGTTTACAAAGTTCCTAATCTTAATGTGAAGGTGCAAATAAATATACTTTACAATATTAAATTAAGGCAAAATTAGGTATATCTAGCTTAAAAGGGCCCTAAATTTAATGTGAATGTAGAAAATACATTACAACACTAGATCAAAGTGACATTAGGTCCATTTTAATGTTAACCATTCCTAGATTAAGTGATAAATTGTACCATCTCCAAGAAGAGCGTACAATTTTCATTATTACACCAATTTTCAATGGATTTTGACTTGTCACTAAGAGATTCCATATTTTACCCAGAAACCCTAGACTAGGACTAAATCACCCAGTTTGGCATATGAGTCCCAATCCACATCAAAAACAACAATTTTTAGGGTTTTCAAACCTTGTTTTTCCATCTCTAATCGTCCAAGTATTTTTTTTGTATTTTTTTGTTTAGTGATCTAATTTCATGTTGTAAGTTTCTAGGGTTTAGTGTATTCATGTTTGCATTTCCCCTTGGAGAATTCATTTAATGGTGAAGCCCCCATTTAATTACACCTAAGGAAACCATTTGTTAATAGTTTTCCATCCCTCAATCAAGTCACTTGGTTGAAGGATCTTCATTTCCTAATGAATTGAGAGTGAAATCTAGGTCCTAACCCCTAGTTTCATCTCCTCAAAGGTAGAACACCATATTTCATTAATTTCATTTGGGAATTGTAGACATATTTTTCATATGCTTTCTCTTTTATATTCACATTGAGATAAAGTGCCATTTTTGTACATGATTTTTGGGGATTTTACACATCCTATTATGCCTTTTGTACTCACACTATGTTATAAAGTTCCATGGGGGTTGTGTAGTGCCTTTCTTATCATCACAACTTTGCGAATTGAGTGTCCCTTCCATGAAAACATTGGATCTTAGTGATTATTTTCTCATGCATGTGTCTTATTTGCACACCCTTTTTCAATTGTAGTACTTCTCTTGTCCACATTCAGATGTTCTTGGTTATCCTTCATGCACCTCTTGGTGACACATTTTCAATGGACCTATCATGGCTCTCCCTTTTTCATATTATGGGGAGTTATACTTTTGGTTCTAATGCTTCCTTGGTTTTATAGTAGTTGGTTACCCAAGCATTTACATGACATGGATTATTCCATATGGACACTCTTGGATTCATTTTTTTGGAGGTGACCTTTTATTTTCACTTGATTAGTGCCTTTTAGGATATTGGTACATATATTTTAAACTTGCATATTGTGTGGTTGAGTAGTGCCATTAGGTTCACTCATGCAAATTCATGTTTTATTTGTATCTTTAGCTATCATATGTTTTCCTTTGTTTTCAATTTAATCATTGTTCAAGTAGTTTCATTGGGAGAACTCATGTATATTCTTATCTTTTTTATCCTAATCATCATTTTCTTTAGAGGAGGTTCTTCATTTCAGCACTATAGCAGTCATCATTTTATAATCAATTGTATATAGCTCCTTGTGCTTTATTGATGCTCTTCGTGTTCCTATTCTTTTTGGGGCATTATTTTTTAGGCTTCTTAGTCCTTCATTCACCTTTCTCTCTTTTGGAGAGGAGTTTTTCCCATGATTTTTTCTCCTTTCTCCAATTTTGAGAGATTAGATTATTTAAGAATGTGTACCTCATCAGGCCTTGTTTATTGGGACCCATTCATGCATTCTATTTTTAGGGTTTCTAGCTACTCCCTAAGTTTCACTTAAGGGTAGATATATAGAGTAATAATTAATTAATCTTTGATTTATTATTAGGCTAATTTCACTTTATACACTTAAGAGAAACTTAGGAGTGTTTTTATTTTATTAGTTTGAGCTATTATTAGATCATTTTGTCTCATCACATGCGACACTGACACTTGTTAGGATCTAATCCCTTTCTCAGTTAGTTTTTTCTCTTTTAAGGACTCTCCTTCATTGTAAATCTTAGCAATATTTTCTTTATGTAAGTTCTTTCTTTTTGCGAAAATAGAAAATCATTATTTGTAACTCTCATGCATAGAAGGTGTTCTCATTTGTTGTTTGATCTTGGTTTTTGTGTGTTTTACATAAATCTAATAGATCTGAGGTTAGCTTTTAGGAAAATGAAATCCACTCAAATCTAAAATGAACTAATACAATGTTTAAATCTAACCCTAGATACTACTGGGATACATAGTGCTAAAGACTAGACTTGCTACAAATTCGACCAAAGATGCAACAAAAATGACCAAAAGTGTAATTGCAAAGACCAAAAGAACTATTGAAAGCAATATAAATGGTTTAAAATTTACCAAAATGTGTAATAATAGAGACCAAAAGTGTTATTAAAATACTATAAGTAGTTCAAAGGTGACCAAATGTGTCGTAAAAGAGACTAGAAGCATTATAAAAAAGACCAAAAAAGGTTTGATATTGACAAAATATGCTGCAATTGAGACTATAAGTAGTACAAAAAAAATAGAAGTGGTTTGACAATGACCAAATGTTAGGTGATAGAGACTAGAAGTGTAACACTGAGTGTCAAATGATAACTAGAGTATTCCATTTGACCAAAAGCATTGTAGATATGATCAATAGTGTAACATAGTCACTGAAAAGTGTAGATATACCCTATCAACAAAAAAAATCTTCCAAAAAATAAAATTGATCTATAATATATATACCAAATGTGGTCTATGTCATCCTAGAAGTACTATATTTTGGATCAAAAGTGTCATGAATTGATCTGAAACAACAAATTTGACCTAGTTAATTTTAAATAAACACAAATCTTAAAAAATTCTTACTAAATGTAGGATGTTAGTCCCACTATGTATGCCAAAATTTTGATGATAAAAATGTGAATGATAAATAACAATTTAGTGTAGACCTCACACTCTCAAAATCATGCAATGAAGTTCAAGATTTTGCTTCAAAATATAGAATTTAGATATCAAGCAAGTCATCATAGCTAAGATCTCAATTTTCTCCTTGATGGTTTCTCTTCAAAGTAACAAACTATCAAATACAAATAATGATATGATGCAATAATAATGATAAATGTTGAAAGATAAATGATACCTATGTTGGACAATGATAATACTAAAATGCTTGGTAATGTTTGATAATGCTTAATAATAATAGTTCTTGAATATTAAAAGTTCTATCTAGTGATTATAATCATAAGAGTGTTAGGGGATTTGAATGAAATAATTTTTTCTTATTTATATGCTTCACTTAATAATTTATCAATGGTACAGATTTATCTGCAAGATCAATGGATGAGAAAATTCAAATGGGTAAAACCCAAATTTAAATTTTTGATGGAGAGAAAATTAAAAGAATTAAATACATAAATTTATTTAATTCAAAATGATAGTTGGAGAAATAAATTATTTATTTATTTATTTTAGAATAAAATATTTAGTTTAAATAAAATATTTTTAATCTATTTAAAAGAGGAGTGTTATCTAATTAAATAATTCTTGAAACTTATTTAATTATAGAGGAACACAGATTAAAATTTTGATATGTATGTAAGAACATGTTGATAAGAGCCTAAGAAATCATCTTTTGTAATCCTCTACTTTTATATTAATATAGATATAGGCTATTGTCTTTTGCCAAATTTTTTATTATTATTTTAATTAATGTTGGAGGGAAAATGGTAGGTGATTAATTAATTTGATAATTAAAAGATAGCTAATTAATGTAGACAATATGATAAAAAGATTAAGTTAATTAAATAACTAAAAGCTATTTAATTATTAAGAATTGAAAGAAGAAAATGCTAGATTAATTAAATAATTAAAATAGACAGAAGAAATAATAAGTATAATGATGAAATGATAAGAAGAAAATGCATTTGTAATTTTTAGGTATCTATAAAATCAAGATATTTTTTACCAAGATCTTACATGGCAATACCCAAAAGAGATCCAATAGTAACCATGGTGTCTACTAATTTCTTATTTAAGAAGCAATTGGCTCTAGGAAAATTCACCGCTAGCAATTCACTGAGAGACAATTCACCATGAGAAAATTCACCGCCACCAGCAATTCACTGCCACATAAAATTAACCACCAAAAAATCATGCAATTAATTTTTCGTGTGGTGAATTATCACAGCAGTGAATTTTCCTACAGTGAATTTGTCATAAAATATTGCTTGATGGTTACAAATTTCTCATCCTTCATTTGATACTCATTGTTAGCGTGTTCAATGTTGAGTTATGAATATCCATAGAAGAGTATATGCTAGATATTCCACTAAATCGATATTTTGGGACCCTTGATCAAAGTGTCATATTCTTTGATATTATTGGTAAAACGAAAATCTAGTTTCCAATATTTAGGGATGATATCTACCTATGGAGTGACAAAATGGATTTTTAAACTTCATCATTTGTTTCTATAGGAACCATAAAAATATAATCTCTAAATGAGTACTTCATGATGAATACAAAATCATTGGTATATTCCATAGTTAATGGATTATTATTATCTATGATTGGCGCTTTTGTAAGATATTCTACCATGACTTTTCTTTTGATATATTTTTAATATCCCAATATTGGTATAATAAATAACTCACTAATAGCCATCTAGGTTATGATATGTGTGTGATTTCCTCATAGGGACTAATATTGTAAATATGTAGAGCAGAAGAAATGGATTTACTTGGATGGGTTCCATGAGAACTAGAGGCAATGCCAAATAATCTTATATTTTTAAAGGATTT
Source organism: Sequoia sempervirens (assembly GCA_007258455.2). Classification (NCBI taxonomy): domain Eukaryota; kingdom Viridiplantae; phylum Streptophyta; class Pinopsida; order Cupressales; family Cupressaceae; genus Sequoia; species Sequoia sempervirens. Next base: position 84,513,181 of record VDFB02105785.1, on the reverse strand, counting down.
TTAACAAGATTCATCATTGTGAAAGATGTTATTCTTTAGTATGTGTGAGAATGGTTAAAAAAAATGTCATTTGTGTAATAAACCTTCAAATAGACTAAATATTTCACTAGAGAATATGTAATTATTTTGGGATTTTTGTGAGGTGAGATTTTTGTGATGGTGGCTACTTTATTAGGCTCAACTTTGATGCCTCATTGGGAGACACTAAAGAAAATTAATTTTCTATATGTAACACCAAAGACGCACTTTTCTAGATTAAGCATATCTTGTAATCTCTGAAATAAACAAAATCCTACTTCAAAACCTATGATGGCCCTCCCTTGTTGATTTTATTAGTGATAATCTATATAGTTTTCTATTATGTCATGTAACATGTCATGAAAAATTAAAATATTTTTCTATAATAGGTTTCCTCTATATTATTTAGTGACAAGAGAATGAATTGATAACAAAACATACCCTAAGGAGTGGTAGAAGATATTTTTTTACTAATCTTGTATAGTAATATGAATTTGGTTCTATCCAAATATTCATCCATTAGTGATATGATTTCATCTCGCTATGATATTAATGATTATATACATGTTGGAAAGTGAAAAATATTTTTGGGGAAATTATTTATTAAGATCTATAAAATCTATACAATTTCTAATTCCTACTAGTTTTTCCTACTAATTTCTTGCTAATAAGGACTATATTAGGGATCTAGTTGACTAGAATATGAAGCCAACCTCCAATATTTTCTAAACCTCTTTTTAGAAAAAGAAAAAAAAAACACTATCTATGGATGCATATTGTGTATTCTACATTTGACTGATTTAAATTTAGATTTACTACAAGATTATGCATGACAAGGGATGACTCTAATCCTAGAATATTAATGTGTGAACAAGAAAATATGTCAAAAAAAGTCTTGAGTATGCCTATGATGGTTTTCTACTCTTCTACTAATAGTATTGTTTTAATGTATGTGATGCTTTGATCAATTTCTCTACCCAAGTTAACCAATTTTGTTCTTTTAGTGAGATTAAAAATTCGTCACACCATTTTAAGGATGGGCGAAGGTTGAGTTTCTCATCTATCAATGCCTCAGAGAGGTTTTCATTGATATAAACATAATTTTTCATTCATTTTCACTTTGTTTCACATATTTCCTTAGAGAGGTTTTCTCTAAGGTATTTTTTTAAATATATATTTTTTTGTTCTTGTTGTTATTTTTTATTTAAAAAATTGTGGATTAAGGAACTTGGATTTTCCCTAAAGTATGCTATTAGATCTAAGTCAATTTAGAAATATTTCTTATGATCATTTGTTGGAATTTTATCATAAATTCCCATTAATTCTATAAAGCATTCAACATTTTAAAATGCATATAGAGAGATGAGATCTTTTTGGTCTTGGAAAACAATCTCAAGGTAGATGAAATGAAATGAAATATAATATTTAGTGGTGGGAGTGATGGTACAAATGGATATATCATGAAAAATGATTGTAAATTTATCCAAGGAATATTTGACAGGCCATCATTTTATGTACTTTAACAATGGGAAAGGATATTTCCACATTATCAAAGGCATCATGGATACCATAGGACTCATTATCTAACTTCATTTATCACAAGGAAAAGACATGGTTATTTACATCAAGATTAATTAGCTCAAGAATTCATTGTTTATGGATTTATAGGCCCTCTACCTTGCAACCTATGTTCCTACATATACTAAGTGATATTGGATATGTCTCTTCAAGGAAACATGCTACATATTATTTATCCTTGTAGATTAAAGAGGCAATATCACTATTCATGATCTCATCATATATGAATCCATTGATAGATAAAAGTTGTACTACATTACAAGACATTAGATGTTTAAGTAGCATGACATCAATATTTTTGATAGAATCATGGATATAGAGGAATTTGATCCACGTATAAAGCATCATTAGGCCCATCATCACTACAACCCCTCTAAATAATGTTGACCTATATTCTTGGAGTGGGATCGGTAGATGATGATGAATCCAAAGAGGTGGGATCAACATAGTAGGAGGATAGCAATAACATGGAATAGGTACATCAATGTTAGTTCTGGTAGTGATGGGATATATTATAGAAACCTTCCAATACTATACAATATTCAAAGTCTTTAGGTCCATTGACTATAATTTCTATATTTTTATGGTAATTTTGATGCATGGGTGATAGTTAAATTTGGAATGGCATGTACATGGCATTGATCCATACATTATTAGGGATAATATTTTACTAGAAATAAAGGTCAAGAACATGGAATGTGGTTCTTTATAATATCAAATTGACTTGAATGGGAAGATAAATAGTACCATTATACATTCCTTCTACATCATCGTAGGATATAATTATTGCACACTTTAAATTTTCTATTATATCCTAGAAATATTTGAATTTTCTCTCTAATTTATATGTGTACAAATCTAAATGAGAATTTTCATCTATTAGATCTCATTTGAAGTTATGTTTGTTGACTATGACATCAATATGGAGTGATTTTTTATGGATGGACCAATGTAAAGTATTTTTTTTTATCAAACATGAGCTAATTATAGGAAGACAATTGGCCCACCATGGCCTAAAATTAGTTTCAAATAGTTTTATTAGATACTCGTGACTCCTATAATATACTCTAATATTTCCTTGTGAATAGGTGATGTTTCGAGAAGCTCCAAGTTGAATGTTCGTTGTAAATAATTCTTAATATTTTTAAGGATAATATGTTAAGTAGTTTGTTTGGTGATAAAGGATTCCCCTTAGATGGTCCATGCCTAGTGGTGATACAACACAATTGTAATTTTTAATTTTGATGGTCCATAATTATAGATAAGCTACTTCTAAATGACCTACTATTGAGTCATAGTAGATATATATTTTATTGGTGTGTAGACATTGCTCATGCAATTATTATGGGATGATCGCTTGTTAGCCATTGAGGATTTTTTTGGTCATGCTTCAAGAGTGCATCTTACTACACATATATGAATATTGGGTGAGAAGAAATAATGACATTCAAATTTATTTCACCATGATCAATGAGATCTTGGATTTAATTGTTGAGTTTCATCTATTTGGAAATATCATTGTATTTGATGCAATGTTTTTGAAAGAGGAAAAAATGGGTTTTATAGGGACCCGAAACCACGAAGTTTACAAAATAAAGATAGAGTCATTAAAGACACCAAAGTTGGAAAGTTTGTAAAAATAACAACAGTAAAAGACCACAGTGACCAAAACATGCCAACGAAGGCCACAAAACCAAAAAAACCAGACAAAAAGCTAGCAATAGCTAAATTTTTGTCTTTAATAAATATGTAGTCTCAGCTTCCAGCTTGAATTCATATCCTAAATGCCCCTCTTTAAGATCTTAACCATCTATGTAGCGGGAGGCGCTTTCCTTTTGAGATTGGAATAGGTCCTTTTCGAAATACCTTGGTCCTCATTCTTGCTATCCTTGTTCTCTTCCAAATCAACACCCAGCAAACCCTATTGTATTTTTTCCAACTTTTCAAACATAGCATTGATAATAATGGCCTTGTGCCTAGCCATTTTATGGTTTTGTTCCACAACTATTTTCAAGTTATTTTTAATTTTAACCATTTCCACTTCCAGAGACTTATACTTTTCCTCAATGTCACCTCCTTTCTTTCCAATACTATTCTTATTTTGTTTCCCTTCTTTGTTGCTGAGAGCAGCTAGCTTCAATTCTAGCTCCTTTGATTTACTATACAGAGCCCTATTTCTTTGATTAAGCTCATTAATTTCTTGACAGGCTCATTTCAAGACCCTGAAAGTGTCACTAATGTCATTTCTAGCAGAGGCCAGAATGTCACTAGAATGAACCTAGTCTAATATGAGGTTAACGTCACCCGAGTTGGAAGAGCTAGGAAATTTGGTACCTTCAAATCTGAAAGAGGCAGGAGGGGAGGACACATAATTTCTACTAGCTTTAGGGTTTTCGGTTTTGTCTTCCAAGGAGTTTATAGAGTAGGAAACCAACTTGTTGGTAGGGGAGCCCTTGAGAATAGGATTCTTTAAGGGGGCAAAGCAATTAGTGTAGGTCTCAAGGTTATCTTTAGCGAGCTGGGGTTTTTTAGATTGGGTTTTCTTACCAAACATCTCATAGGATGAGTGGGCTTCAACAATTCTCTCTAGTTTGGCTGAATCTCCGAACCCCCACTATCCATGTCATAGTCCTCAGACGTCATAGAGGAAACAGGTTTAGATAAAACCAACATGCTTTGAAAGTGTTCATATATTAACCTAATAAGACTAGGATGAAGAATAGGGTATCTCCTGGGATTTTTCTTATGGTCCTCAAGGCTATTACTCAACAAACATAACAAGTAGTGAGGAAGAGAAATCTGTACCTTATTGCGGAAGTGGTTAAGAATGGTGAAATGATTCCCATTCACTTTGGTAAATCTCACATCTAGAGTGATATACTCCATAATAACCCAAAGTACCTTTCTCCACAGTGCCTTGATGGTGTCAATTTCAAAATAGCTGTTAGAAATTTTAACCAGTTTCAATTTCTCCTTGTCCTTCTTAGGAAATCTGATAACTACCTCGTCAGAAAACCTTCTATCGTGATAAAATTTCACACCCTCAGTGGACATTCCAATAATCTCCCCTATAATTTGATCATCTAGCTTCACCTTTCTTCCAAAGAGAATTATTTCTCCATTGTTCCAATTCTTCTCTAAGTAGTCTATGGCCACATAATTGGGCCCATGAAGTTTTTCCATAAATGGAACCAACCCACCTCTTTCAATCTACTCCCAAACCTTCTCATTCCTAGTATGCACTTCATAGCTTTTAGGCTCAACTCTTTTCCTACCCCCCATTTTCAATTGCTTATTACTGCAAACTCTACCAACGCCGAGTACCTGTTGCAAAATTATGTAGTTGTTCCTATGCACCCACAAAGTGTGCCACTTTTTCTTCACTTCTAAGTATTTGATGCAATTTTATTCACAATTTTTTTTCTTTGTACCACACAATTTTGGGTTGGTTATTGGAAGAAAATATGTGATTTTTAGTACCTGCAATAGGAGGTAACTATTTTATTCATTTTTTTCTAACAGGGGTAATAATCTATGTACCTTTTAGCAAATGAAGTGCAAAATATTTTTAATCAAGGTAAATATTAGTGTTTTCTAATATTTCCAACTGTTGAAATGTGAATTTTTTAACCAAAAATATTTGAAAAATCAATTATTGACTAATTTATTGACAATTTATTAGCTGAGAGGGTTTCACTCATTTTGGTAACCTTCATGTTTTTTATTAAGAAACAAATAGGTTTTAGAGGGGTCTTGAAACCCTTAACAGTCAGATAGCGAAGGATATAACATTAACATATCACAAACAAAAACAAGAACCTGCCCACTAAGAAGAAAACACTAGAAACCAAGGCAAAACAACCAAAAAACTGACAAAAAACCACAAAACAGCTAGCCCCTAGGCCAGGTTCCAGAGGATCTTTGCCGCTTCTTGCTCCAGACTATTCATATTAAGTGTAGACTTCTTGATCTCCTAGATGTTGACTAAAGCTTGGTCTGCCTTCCTTCTCAAATTTGCTCTGGTCCTGGTACTCGACCCCCCACTATCTGGCTGCCCTTCCTCTTTGTCCAAATCAAGAAACACAACAGTCTTAACTTGATAGGATTTTTCTAGGTTCTCCACCATGGTATTCATAGTATGTGCAATAGATTTTAAAATCTTATGGTCCATAACCAACACTTTATGGAGAGAGTTTTTGATGTTCCTCAGCTACTCCTCCATATCCGCCTACTTGCCATCATGATTGCATTTAAAATCCTATAATTCCTCCACCATTTTCTTGAGGCACTCAACCATATACTTCTTCTCTTCCTCAGTCCAAAAGTCAATCGCCCGACCACTACCACTGCCTTTGTTATTTTCATCATCAACTTTCTCCATTTTACTATTCATGGCTCTCTGGTTCAACTTAATTTCCTTAATTTCAAAGAACACCCATCTCACTAACCTAAAATTAGCCACAACCCCATTGCGGGCTATATCAAGAACATTAGTGGGAAATTCCCATTCCTCCTTAAAATAATGATCCCCTTCCTTGAGATTCATAGGGAAGCAGGGTCTCTCTTCTTTATCGGTCGCAGGATGGTTGGAATACTCAGAAAATGACATCGACTATGAATCCTCTTCATTCACATCATAGGAGGGGTTGTCTGACACCTTTCTCTTACCCTTCTTCTAAGGAGAATCCTTAGATTTTACTTTATCCTTGTCAACAAACCTATCCTTAGGCAATGGTGTCTGGTAAGGCAGAGCTGACATAGCTTTAAAATGGTCATAAATAAGGACAAGCAGTCCTTCATGAAGAATAGAGTACCTGGTAGGGTTTTGTCTATGGCTTTTCAAACTGTTATTCAGAGAAGATGCAAGATAAAAAGGAAAAGAAATCCTAACTTGGTGCCTGAAATGATTCAAAAGGACAAAATGATACCCAAAGACTCTGGTCTAATGACCATCCAAAGTGATGTACTCCATCAACACATTCAAAACCCTCCTCCCATGCGAGACAATTTTGTCCAAGTCATAGTAGCTTCTACAAGTCCTTTGTAACTCCTACCTCTTAGCATCTGACTTAGGGAATTTATTGTCTGCTTCATCAGATTGCTTCCTGTCCCTGTAGAATTTGATACCGTCAGTCGAGAGGCCCATAACCTTAGCAATAAGCTATTCGTTGATGATCACTTGTCTGCCCAATAAGTTAATCTCACCATCCTTCCAATCTTTTGCAAAAACCCTAGTCACCTTTGGGTCCCAGCCATGGAGTTTCTCAATGAATAGTAATGCCACCATTTTCCAACTTCTTCCAAAGCTTCAGATTGCTCTTTAGTTGTGCATTACTTATCAGCTCCACCCTACGACTTTCACCACCCATCATATTGCCAGTAGGAATAGAATAGTCTAGAACCCTATAGAAACAGGATCCTAAAATGCCTAGAAACTGTGTGAAACTAATCACATGCAAACAAGAGATAAAGTAATTACTCCTTGTCCAACTTAGAATAATCATTAAATCGCAGTCCCGAGACTGTAGGGGAGGACACTTAGCCATTATTCAATGGAATGGGAAATTGTCAGATACTTTTAAAATGGTCACATCACATTGACTGGTAATTAATTAAATATTTTAAATATTTAATTAAAATCTTCGAATTCTATCTGCGTATAAATAAATTTAAATAATTTATTTATATTTCTTCATTCTTCTATATTTTGATTAAATAAATAAGTTTATTTAATCATCTTTTCGTATTCATTTCTTAATTAATTAAATAAAAATTACTATTTATTTATATTAATTATCAATAATCTTCATTTGAATATCTTATTAAAATAAAGATTAAAATATTATTCTTCTCCTAAATATCATTTACAATTAAATATTCCAAAATATTTAATTATTTCTTCTAATCCAATTTAAATATTCGTTCTTAAAAATCATTTCAAATTCCTCTAATTCGATTCATATATCTATTTATAATTAAATATTTCATAAAATATTTAATTAATTCTTCTAAATATTTCATATTCTTCTAAAGTCACATCATAATTAAATATTACAAAATATTTAATTAAATCTTCCATAGTATAAAAATCAAAAATCAAAATGCAATAAATAAAATTAAAAAAATGTATTTATTTATTTAATTTGGGATTTATCTTCAACTCTCGGGAAGCAAACGGTTAAAACAGAAAATTAAATTTCTCTGTTTCTGTGCAGGCTTGTTCCCGTGGGTTGAAGACAGGAATCCATCCTTCTCTCCAACCTCTCAACTTCCCCCATTTTCTTCTCAACCTCTCCATCTCTCACCATTCAAACTTACCAGACAATCTTACAGCCGTAGATTCTTGCCAGCCGGGATGGAGCCTGCAAAAATCTATAAATACAACTGCCGGGAGCTCCAAATCATATAGAAGCTTTCAGCAAAATAACTATAGGAAAATTTCATAGCATTCATAGCATTCATAGAGTACTTTCATAGCATAGATAGTATTAGAATCATAGCAATAACAATAGAATCACATGATATCTTTCCATTCAATGCACTGCATACAATCACAGCCCCGGTCCATAATATCCCTGTGACGTTAATTTCTAATTCACCAAAGATATATAGAATAGTGAAGCATTTTCCTTTTTGCATACTGCCTCTACAAGTTGCCATTTGAAGGAAGCCTAGCTTTACATTAACTGAGAGCAAATGCCTTTCCAAAAGAAATCAACGATAGAGTGAAAATGAAAAAGGCTCAAGGAATTTTGCTTATTGAATTTTATTTAAATTTCTTTAGATTAAGGTTTCATTTAGTGTTTTGTTTTCAATTAGGATTAACATAAATAAACATAACACACATTTTGGCGCCCAATCGCGGGGCACTTGCCCCCCTTTTTTTTTAATGTTTTATTTGGCAGCTTTAACAAGTTGGCTGTAAAAATAATGGAATAGCGCAAGCACAACACGCTTTTCCGGAATGTCATCTCCGTGATTAGCGATTTTGAAGATCAAGCACCTTCATACTCATTGCAGCACCAGAATCCTCACTTTGCAAATACCAGAAGTCTTTGGTAAAGGCTCCCCCTAAAATCTTTTTGCAGCCTTTTACTGAATCCATTGCAAAATACCAGAATCTTTTGGTACCTCTTCTGTAATTAATTTTGCAGTGCCTATGATGTCTTTTGCAGCGCAAATTTTTAAAGAATGTATTCTGTAATCTGTAACTGTAGATTAGTGTAACTGATTTCGACGCAGCCGCGGACAGTTAATAATTTCTAAGCATAAAAAGAACCAATCCTAGGGTAGTCATTCAAAGCATAAAAAGAATCAATCCTAGGGTAGTCATTTAAAGCATAAAAAGAACCAATCCTAGGGTAGTCATTTAAAGCATAAAATTAACCAATCCTAGGGTAGTCATCTAAGGTAAAATGAAGCAATTCTAGGGTAGACACTTCATCTTTCAATTTGGGCTTAAAATGAATTTTCTTTTTATGTGAAGCAAAATCTTCACTTAGTTTAGAAAATTTTCATTTGGTGTTTAACAATTGAACCTTTGTTTGCTTTGTTTCAACGGTGATAGGCTATGCTCTCCCCTTAACTGGGTGATCAAAATGCCAAACTCACCTATTTCCTTTATGCATTTTACAGCTTTGTTAAAACCTTGTAGAGAGCCTGCTCTTGTGGGAAAAAGTACTCACCCAAGAGGAATCACTCAAGTGGGTTCAAGCCAAAGCCAGGCTATTCCACCCCACTATAAAATTTAAAGCAAAATTGGGGAAACCCTCTTTTGACGGTAGTGTGCATTGATAACCATCCCCAAAGCCTTTGTTCTAAAGGTAGGGAGGTCTCTCAAGGGAGTCTATCATTTGCCGCACCGAACGGAAACCCTTACTACGAACCTAGTGTAGTATCTTACCGAGTCAGTTTCCAAACATCATTTCAATCACAGTGCAGGGGAGGGAAGAATCTACCCCAAAGATACTCACCATATAACTGCCAAGGATTGTTTGCTCAGGGGATCCGGTATCCACTTCCGTCACTCTGAGTACGCACATGGAAAAGACAAAAACACGGGCGCCCTTTCGGGGGTGACATGGCTATGTGAGTCGACGCAGTTCTAAGATGTGGGCTGTTGATTGCTATGATGACCTACTTGAGAACTAAGAGTGAGTCTGTTTAAAGTGCTTATCAAGTGTAAAACCCGTTAAAACACTTTTTGAACAACATTTTGGTTATACACTTGATGTTTAGCATAGGACTTAAGACAACTGTTTTACAACTTGTTTGATGTGTTTTCACTACATTAATTTAGATAAGATCATCCAAAACACTCATTATCATATTGATTAATCTCATGTTACGAGATTGGAAATCCAAAAAGTTTGTAAAGAAATCCATTTCCAAAAGGATTAAGAAGCCAAAGAAACACCTCAATCACAAGAAATTATTGAAGAAGCAACGATTCTTATATCAAAGTCAAAAAGTTTTACTCAAATATAGAACCTTTCTTCATAGGTATCATGATTGTGTTAGAGGTCTTTCAGATGATTATGCCATAGAGCCCTTGTATTCTCAAGCTTACTTTCAAAGAAGAGCCCTTTCTCAAAGGCATAACCATAGTCAACGCATCTGTTTAAGTTATATTCCCCAACCCGCAATCGAATATTCTACTCGTCCAAATCAAATTTTGCAATAGAGAACTTAGAATACATTAGGCATCTATCATAAAATCCATCCTTTTACAAAGCCATGATCAAAACTTCATAAAGTACAAAATCATCCTTTTCTTGATCTTTTGCTTATATTCCCGCTAACAGGATTTTCATCCTTTCACTTAGGGAACAACACAAGCTACAAGATTAGAAATTTTGTGTAAGTCATAGAATCTTCATTCTATCCTGACTTTCATATATATCACATAAATTGCACTATTTCATTCTTTTGATCAAAAGTAAGTAAAATTTGGACATAAATCTATGCCTGTCTTCACGAGATCTCAAAAACAAATGGAAAAAGATGAGGGAGAAACCACTACCAGTAAAATGGGTGACCGAAATGAAAAAGAAGAGGAAACGTTTAATCTTGATGAGTTAACAGAAGAAAAGATTCAAGAAGTAGAACAAGATCCTCAATTCCATACTCTTATGGAAAGAATTCTAGAACGTAACAAAGAAAAATATTTTCTTTCATTAGCTAATCAGGGAGCTAAGTTACCTCACACTTTTGACATAGAAGGGATTAAACAAAATCCTGAAACTCCTCCTAATGACTTTAGTGCTCTTAACCAATAGATAAAAGAATTACAAGGGAAAATAAAGGAAATGCAAGGAGGTACAACAAAGAAATATGTTTTGGAAGACATATCTCCTTATCCATTTGATAGGAGTCTTCAAATGATTCCATTTCCAAAACATTGCGAAATTCCTAAGTATGATAGGTATAATGGAAAAACTGATCCTATTGACCATGTTAGGGATTTTCAAAACATGAGTCTTGAATTCGCCTATGACGATACTTACTTGATGCGATTATTTCCATGAAGTCTAGGTGTACAATCCATGGAGTGGCTTTCAAAAATCACTCCACCTATCAAAACTTTTGAGGAGTTGATAAATCAGTTTATCTCATAGTACTCCTACAACATTCAACACCAAATAACAATGCTTGATCTTTGTAAAGTGAAACAAAAAGTAGGAAAACCCTTTACTACATTTTTACAAAGGTGGAGGAGGTTATTTGCATGATATTCTCATCCTATTCCTGAAAAGGAACAGATGGATATCTTTATCAATAGCCTTGATCCAGAATTAAGCTATAGGCTTAACCTTCATTGTCCTCATAACTTTGAAAAATTGATTGAAAACGCAATCACCATTGAAGGGGCCTTGGTTAAAAGGGGAGTGATAAAACTTGATAATCCAAGTACATCAAATCAAAACAACAACGATAAAACAAGGTTTTGGAATAGAAACAAAAATGTTGTTAATGATGGTATAGTGGATGCAAATAATTTACGAACAAGACCATCTATTTTCAATTTATCAAGTGCTCCACGAAACAATCCACAAGGAAATACAATTCAACAAGGAAACAACAATCAACAAGGACAAATTTCCAAGCAAGAAAACATGACCAATCAAAATACCAATCAAAATCATGGTAATTTCAATAATAATCTTGGCAATGCACAAACATCAAATCCGTCTAGACCTTCATTCTTTTCAAATCGACGGACTTTTACTGCTTTGGGTCAATCTCTTGAGTCTGCTCTCAAGGAGCTTCTTGATAATAAGGTTATCACCTTACCACCACAAAGAGATTATGAGCCACGAGTTAAACCACCATCATGGAATGACTCGTATTATTGCAATTATCATCGATGTAAAGGTCATAGAACAAACAATTGTCAAGCTTTGAAAAATCTAGTACAAGATTTAATTGACAATGGTACCATTACAATTGAGGGACATCATACCAATGATGATCATCAAGCATTCAAAGATCCTTTTCCAAACTACCAAAAGGGGGAAACATCGGATACCAAAGCCAAAAGCATACATAATGTTGAAGACAATATAATCCTCCACATTCACACAGATGATAATCGGGTTAATGTTATCAAAATCAAAGGAAAACAAGAATATCAACAGGTTAATGTAACAACAAGAGGTCAAGCAAAGGTTGTTTTAAAAGGAAGTTCATCTAAAACAACTATTTCTTCTCCAAGTCAGTATAATCTGGTTGATCAATTGAGAAAAACATCAGCTCAAATATCCATTCTTGAACTTCTCAAAATATCCCCCATACACAAGAATATTTTAGAAGAAGCTCTTGTAAACACAACTGTTGATACTGATCTAGATGCAAACAAATTTCAAGCCATGGTGGGACATTTATCTTCCCCCACTTGTCTTTCATTTTCGGACAAAGATGATGCTTCCATGACACATCCACATAATTCCTCGCTCTATCTTGAAGTCATGATCCATAAACATCGAATTAGACGTGTCTTAATAGATGGAGGAGCTGGTTTGAATATTTGTACCTTAAAATTAATAAATGCCTTAGGAATTTCAGAAAATGAAATTGATCCACGAAGGAAGATAACCATCAAGGCATATGATGATGAAGAAAGAGCTTCTAAAGGATTAATATTACTACCTATCAGAGTGGGACCTGTTGTGAAGAATACATTTTGTCAGGTTCTAGATCGAGATCTGTCTTATAACATACTTTTGGGTCGTCCATGGATCCATGATATGCAAGCAGTACCATCAACATATCATCAATGTATCAAGTTTCCATATGATGGACAAGAAATAACTATACAAGCTGATTACAATAGTACCCAAACTTGTTCAAATCTTAGAGTAACTCAAGATGTCTTTGTGCCACACAATAGGGAAGCTCTTGATGTTTCTTCTTCCACTCTACAAATCCAATTGCAAGAATTGACAAAGAATCTTGATACTAAGCTGAAGTTTAAAGACAAAGGGGTAGGTGAATATTCACTATCTCTCTCTACTTTACCTCCTTCTCCAAGATCACATGGTTTGCCAACTCTATCAAATCAACAGATTGCAACTGCTTCTACATCTCAAGCTTCCGTGCCAATCACAAAGTTTGATGGAAAATTCATTAGAGCTAATACCACTAAAGAAGAAGCTGAAGATAGGGACATCCTAAATTGGCTATACAAAGATGAAGATGAATCTCTCTTGCACATTAAGTTTCCTAAAGAACAATATGGTAAGGGGTATGCTATCATGCAAAAGATGGGCTATGAAGGGAATGGTCCTATAGGGAAACGAAGAGAAGGAATTGTGGAACCAATTCAACCTATTTCAAAGCATTTAAGTGATAAAACAGGACTTGGATATGGTAAAGATAAAGAAGAATCTACTTCACAGCAGACATCATTAACTCATGAAGGAGGATCCGTGTCAGATAAATCTCATGAATCAGTTTTCCAATTGCAAAATAGTTCAGATACTGATTCTAATGAATATGAATGGGATACCATTTATAATGATGAATTTTGGAGGGATAAACAAGTTGATAATATACACAAATATGCACCTGTTCTTGTACAAGGAGAAGGCTCAAGGCCTCCACTCGATTATGTTTTACAAAGTGATCATGACTCAAGTGAGGAAGAATCAGATTCTAACAAGATTGACAATCAACAGGGGAATACAATCATAGACCTTGTCTACCATGAGGATGATAGCCATATCATGACTTTGGCAATTCAATACCTTACCCAACCTAATGATCCTATGCCCTTAGTTTATCCAGAACTTATAGATCGGGACATTGACGCACCTATCCATATTCCTACATTCAGTAATGATGAAGACATTATAACTTTCCTTTGTTCCTCAAATGAAGAAAACAATTGTTTCATTCAAGATGTTTATACTCATGATTTTGATGAGGGTGTCAAGTCTCTTAGCTGCAAAATAAATGAAATAAAAGATGGATCTATAGGTGAAAACCAAAAAATGGCAGTGATAGATCAAAACAAGAGAAAAATAAAGAGCGAATCTGACAGTGAAAACCTTTCTGAGGCACTGAAGGATGAGAAACTTGACACTCTTCCCAAGTATCATCATGAAAGATCTTCTATTTTGATTGAACCAACGGAATCAATCAACATAAGTACAATAGAACAGCCAAAAGTTTTGCAAATTGCAGCATCATTAACAGTTGAAGAAGTCCTGAAATTCATGGAATTCTTGAAGGAGAATCAAATTAACTTTGCTTGGTCATATGCTGATATGCCAGGGTTAGATCCTAATTTGATAATGCATCATTTATCTATCAAACCTGGGACAAATCCTGTGAAGCAAAAGCTTAGAAAAATGCATCCACATGTTGCATTATTGGTCAAAGAAGAATTAAAGAAACTTTTGGATGTTGGATTCATTCAAACTATTGATTATGCCGAATGGATTTCAAATATTGTACCTGTTTCAAAGCGAGATGGAAGGATCAGAGTTTGTACAGATTTCAGGGATTTAAATAAAGCTTGCCCTAAAGATGATTTTCCTTTGCCCAACATAGACATGATTGTTGACTTAACTGCTGGCCATGCAATGTATTCAGTAATGGATGGATTTTCAGGATACAACCAGATAAAAATTGCACCAGAAGATCAAGATAAAACAGCGTTCACATGTCCTTGGGGTACCTATTGTTGGAATGTAATGCCATTCGGGTTAAAGAATGTTGGAGCTACTTATCAAAGAGCAATGACAACTATTTTTCATGATATGATGCATACATTCATGGAAGATTATGTTGATGATTTACTTGCCAAATCTCATACACAAGATGAACACCTAGAAATCTTATCAAAAATCTTTATCAGAATGGAGAAGTTCAATGTTCGACTAAATCCAAAGAAATGTGTCTTCGGTGTTACATCTGGAAAACTCCTAGGGTACATTGTTTCAGAAAAGGGTATAGAAGTTGATCCAGAAAAAGTACAAGCTATAATGGACATGCCTCCACCATGAAATATCAGTCAATTAAGATCATTGCAAGGAAGATTACAGTCCATTAGAAGGTTTATAGCTCAACTGGCAGACAAAAGTTTACCATTTACACATTTATTGCATAAAAATGTTCCATTTAAATGGGATGACAAATGTGAAGCAACATTCAATCAGATCAAGCAATATCTTACGCATCCACCAGTTTTAATTCCACCTATTCTAGGAGAGCCACTCATACTTTATATTTCAGCAACGGAAGTATCTTTGGGAGCATTGCTAGCACAAGAAGATTCTACAGGTAAAGAAAGGGCCATATATTATATCAGTAGAACCTTAACAAGACATGAGTTAAACTACAGTTTCATTGAAAAAGCTTGTCTTACAGTAGTGTTTGCTTCTCAAAAGTGGCGACATTATATGTTGGCTCATACAGTTAAGCTGATAACAAAGATTGATCCATTGAAATACCTATTAAGCAAAGCTACTTTAACAGGAAGACTTGGAAAATGGGTAATGATCTTAAGTGAGTTTGATATTCACTATGTAGATCGAAAAGCTATTAAAGGACAGGTCATTGCAGATCAGTTGGCTAAAGCTCCTTTACAAGAAGACAATCCAATGCACATTGAGTTTCCTGATGCAGATGTCTTTACAGCAATAATTCAGAGACCGTGGGTATTATACTTTGATGGATCTTATACACAATATGGCTCGGGGGTAGGGATTCTTTTTGTTACACCTGAAGGACATACTATTTCACGATCATATCGGTTGATGTTTCCTTGCACAAATAACATAGCTGAATATGAGGCATTACTCATAGGATTGAAAATAGCTTTGGAATGGCAGATTTCAGAGCTGGAAGTTTATGGTGATTCACAACTTGTCATTAATCAAATTAATGATGATTATCAAACTAAAGATGATAAGTTGCTACCATACAAGAACATGGTGGATGATTATAAGAAATATTTTGTGTCAATCAAGTTTTCACAAATATCAAGGATTGATAATAAAGCTGCAGATGCAATGGCTACCATTGCTTCTTTATTACAAATATCGGAAGATCAAACCAAGTATGAATTTTTGGTGGAACAATTGTTTTCTCCTGCATATGATAATCTTGAAACCCAAGTTATATGTCATTTAACCGGTTCAGATTCACCCTTATATGGCAAAACTTATACCTATTTGAAAGATAACATCTTGCCTTTAGATTTATCCCGCAACCAAAAATGGAATTTCATACGCCAATCATCCCGTTATACCTTAATTGCCAATATCCTTTATAGACGTGGTCTTGATGGTACACTCCTTAGATGTCTTGAACATGACGAATCTGAAAAAGCCTTACAAGAGGTTCACGGTGGTATTTGTGGAACTCATTCGAGTGGTTTGACCTTAGCCAAGAAACTTGTCAGAATGGGATACTATTGGCCTACCATGGAGCAAGATTCTTTTACTTTTGTCAAGAAGTGTTCTAAATGTCAGATTCATGGGAATCTTATTCATGCACCTGCACAAGAACTGCAACCTTTCATTTTGACATGGCCTTTTTCTCAGTGGGGATTAGATCTTGTTGGTAAAATACATCCTTCATCGTCAAATGGTCATAAATTTATCATTACAGCTACGGAGTATTTTACAAAATGGATTGAAGCTGTTCCTCTAACAACAGTGACTGGTAAACAAATATCTTCATTTATCCTGAATTACATTATTTGTAGATATGGAATTCCTAATTCTATTGTTACTGATAATGGAAGACCTCTTAAGAATCAGGATGTTGATGAACTTTGTGAAAGATTTCACATCCAACACAGGTTCTCTACACCTTATTATCCATAGGGTAATGGTCAAGCAGAAGCTTCTAACAAAACCATCTTAAAGATATTGAAGAAGACAGTAAATGACGCTAGATGTGATTGGCATGTCTAATTAAACCCAACTTTGTGGGCATATAGAACCAGTGTTCGCACACCAACAGGAGCTACACCATATGCTTTAGTCTATGGAGCAGAAGCAATTTTACCATTAGAAGTTGAAATACCTTCGCTTAGGGTTTCACTCAAGGGATTGATAAGTGATGAAGACTACAGGGTTTCTCGCCTTCAGGAACTAGAATTGTTAGATGAAAGGCGCCAACATGCAGCTTATCATTTGAAAGGTTATCAACAAGTTATGTCCCGTAGTTATAATCACAGAGTTAAACCACAGGTATTTCAAGTGGGTGATTTAGTTTTGAGAGAAAATCCGCGTAATCAGCAAGACAGAGAAAAGAAAGGCAAATTTGAACCTAACTGGCTTGGTCCATTTGTTATTGTAGCAGCATACGGTTCTGGTGCATATCAGTTATCCACATCAGAGGGGGACCTGTTTGAAGAGCCAATCAATAGTATTCATCTGAAAAAGTTCTACATCTAAAAAGTCCTGAAAAAAAATCAAAAAAAAAATCATAAAAAGTCCTGAAAAAAAAAAATCATAAAAAGTCCTGAAAAAAAAAAATCAATTTTTTTTGAAAAAGTGCAATAAAAACAAGTGGTGAAAACTTGGCAAACAAGCGCTACTTGTGATAAAAATGGGCTCCTCCATTTATTAATTTATGTCTTGTTTTCACTTTCAGCATCATCCATTCACATCTATCATCTGTATATATCTTTCATTTATCCATATCATGTAGTGGGAATCTTTAGGTTTCATCATGGCTTGATGAAATTTGTACATATCTTTTATCTTTAGGTTGTGTTTACACTGGGGGAAAAACACAGAAACATACAAGAGAGGGGTAATGAGCTTTCAGAATATCACAAAACAGACAAATAACAGTTTGACAAAACACAACAAACATTGTCGTATCAAATCAATCACAACATGTTTATTCAATACCAATGGAAATCGAAACAACATGCTTCAAACAAATGAGAATATCAATGATGATGACCAAAACTTGGATGATCTTAATCTGAATAAATGTTTGAAATACTTTAAGCAGGATTTGAATGGTTGTTTGATTTTCTATCATATCTCTAGAGCGATTCGATGATGTACTGAACTAGAAAAGCAAGGAAGGAATATGATTTTTCTTTGTCTGCTGTTTGCGAAGAAATCATTAGTACTATGCAAATTGGTCGTGAGACATGTTCTACTATGTATCATGGATGACATTTCAGAATTTGCATGGGAAACGGGTTAACTCTTGTCTGTTTATGCAAGCAATACTCAGGTCATCACTGGTGCTAACATACCCTTTGATGCTTGTATTAACTTTCAACATTTCAAAGCTCTATGATGATACAAAAAGCATGAATAAGCTATCCAAATGGCAATATTGTATGGATTTCTTGCATCATTAGTATAGATTACATTCATGTTAGAATCTGCATTTTGCATTTATAGATTTCTAAAAAGCTGGCAAAGAATCAAATGTTTATATCTTTTCAAATACATGACTGAGTATATTTTGACATTCACAAAAACATCATTTCATACATTTTTCATATATATATTTGCATTATAAAATCAAAGCATACATTACATACATCATTACATCATACATTCATTCATCAAATTTCATCTCATAAATCATGAAATCATCATATAGTACACATCATATGGATACATCATATATCATGTAAAATCATCGCTGCATTTCATATATCTCAAAAATGAATGTTAAAATATACAAGGATGTCAACTACAAAAGATATAATATCATCAAAAATGTGATCATCTCACAGTGTATACAAAATGTCTCAACAGAATATCATGAAAGAATCATATACAATGCACTAGGCAGAGCTATCCTCTGATGGAGCTGGCCTAGGACCTGTACCACCTGCCCCTGATGGACCTGTATCACTTGCCCCTAATGGACCTACTCCGCCTATCCCTGGTGTCCCTCTAGGAGGTAATGGCTGTGTCACACCTCTGCTGGTAGTATGAGAGCGACCATGAGTAGATCGTGACTGAGTGTACCTCTCTCTCTGCTCAGGTGGAACTGCATCATGATATCTGGTACGATAGAACTCTGCCTCTCGGGTAGCTCTAGTAACCTCCCTCATCATGTCACCTGTCAAGGTGCTACCTGCTACTCTCTGTAGGCTATCTGCCAAGGCAATGGCCTGCTCACCCTACTATCTAGTTGCATCTCTCTCAGCAGTAATCAAAGTCACCTGACTCTGCAACTATGTAATCAAGGCCTGTGCCTGTGATAGCTAAGCCTGCAAGCTCTGTACTGTACTCTACAAAGATGATATCTGACTAGCTACAGTCAGATCTATGGAAGGGGATGGGTTAGTGTGCCTCATCCGTGGTCCACCTCTACCTCCTCTACCTCCTCTGCCACCTCTCCTACCGCCTCTCCTACCACCTCTGTCTCCACCCCTACCATCACCACCATCATCTCCATCTGATTCATCATCTCCACTACTCTCCTCATCATCATTGTCCTCTGAATCATCATCTCTTGACTCCGAGTCCCTCTGTCGACGTCTCTGAGCAATAATAGGAGCAATAGCCTCATCAGGATCAAACATACATGGCGGTGGATGCTCTAGGACATACTGTACATACTCTGGTGTCGCCCCTGCATCAAGAACATCCACCCGATAATCCCACATCTGTGCTCCTAAACTGGTGAACTCTGCCACCGCTGCCTTATAAGAGATCCATGGGCCCCACACTACAAGTTATGGCTATCGCCACGCATAAATAGTTGAACCAATAGGCATACCCTGAATCCGACCAAACTGTCGCAATACTCGCCCAGCAAGAAATCTCTCCAGGATCCATGTCGTCTGTCCAATCAAAAATCTGGAAGTGCATACAAAAGGCATCTCCCTCACATCCTCTGGCCATGGCTCACAATCCAAATATGGCCTCTAGCATACTATGTCCAAACTATCTAATAGCCACTGCTAGTATACTAGTTTTCCTAGTCTCGGCTGAGCAATGATATGTGCATATCTCCATCTGTATGCTCGACCAGCTGGTCACTGTCCTTGGGTCAATGGATGTAAAATAGCAAAATGCTCCCATGCCCATATCTATAGTAATGAGCACCCAACAACAAAACTCTGGCCTCTACCATATATGATATGATGTAGCTCATCATATAGGTGGGCTAGCATACATGTACCCCATGCATACCGTGTCCCCTGCATCACCATACTCTCCAAAACACGACCCCATCCGATCGCAAACCCCTTCGACCTATGGTCGGGGCACAACACACCTCCAATGAATCCTGCAAGCACAGCTGGTAATGGTGGATAGGTATCTATAATCTCACCCCATGGGATGAAATATCTGGCAATTTGATCATCTTTGAATATCCGTCTCAAAGAAAGAGTACCTCCAACCTCTCGTCTATCAAATACAACTATCTCTCCCATCACTGAGATCCGTAGGATGCGATATATGTCCTCGGGGGTCACTGTAATCTCGCCTGTCGGTAAATGAAAAGTGTTGGTGTCGCTATGCCACCGCTCTGCAAGTGCTGTCAATAGGGCCCTGTTGAGGCGAAGCTCAAGCATATCAAGTAATGAACTCAAACTGCATGCATCAATCACATCTCTATCTGACTGTAACAAATGTGGAATCAATTTCCATGTGCTCGGAAATATCTCTCATAACTACAAGACACCTAGTCTCTCCTGTTAACATACATCATCAAAGCAACATCAATATCAAATCATCATAACATATCAATCCAAAACTGAATATCAAATTATTTGTTTTTCATTATCATTATGAAATGCGAATAATATCAAAATCATGTTTGTTTTTAACAACCTTAGAAGCAAACGAATCAATCAAACTATTTGTTTTTCATCATCATGGAACGCAAATAATCAACATCAAGTTTCTTTCTAACAACTTTAGGAGAAAACTTATTTGTCCTATTTGTTTTTAATAACTTTAAAAGCAAATTTATTAGCTACTATTTGTTTTCCAACAACTTTGGGAACAAATTTATCATTCACAACAACATACAATCAAAAGCGCTACAAAACTACTTATGGGCGCTACAAAATTCCTTATCAGCGCTAAAGAAATTTAGGCACTACAAAATCAATTAATAGCGCTACGCTTTTTATCAAAGGCGCTACGAAATTTTATGCGCTATGAAAATTATTAAGAGCGCTACAAAATTCATCAAATGCGCTATTAAATTGTATGCGCTATGAAAACTATTAATGCGCTTCAAAATCTATTATCGGCGCTACGAAATCAAATGCGCTACGAAATATGTTAAATGCGCTATGATAAGTGTCAAATGCGCTATCAAATTGAATGCGCTACGAAAAGTATTGTATGCGCTACAAAAACCTTTATAGGCGCTAAAACTCAATTTTTTTGAAATAAACATTGAAAACGTGCGCAAAATAGAAAATTTTTGAGAGACAGGAGATTTACGAGACACATACCGGAGGTCCATAGTGTGCTGGCCACTGATGTCGTCGGATACGCTCGAAACGGTGCTAGTGAACTAGAAGTGCCATGATTATCAACTCAGAGCTTAAAATTTGCAAATTTTACTAGGTTAAAATTGAAAATGACATTTTTAACCTATATAATGGTAAAATTTGGGGCAAAATTCAAAATTCTTTGAAGCAATGCGTAAAACACATCACTTCAAAGAGGGGCAAAATGTATACACCTAAAAATGGTCACATCACATTGTCTGGTAATTAATTAAATATTCTTAATATTTAATTAAATCTCTGAATTCCATCTACATATAAATAAATTTAAATAATTTATTTATATTTCTTCATTCTTTCATTTTAATCATCTTTTCTTATTCATTTCTTAATTAATTAAATAAATATTACAATTTATTTATATTAGTTATTAATAATCTTAGTTTGAATATTTTATTCAAATAAAGATTAAAATATTCTTCTTTTCTTCTAAATATCATTTATAATTAAATATTCTAAAATATTCAATTAATTCCTCTAATTCGATTCTAATATTCATTCATAATTAAATATTCCAAAATATTTAATTAATTCCCAAATCAATTTAATTTCTTCAAATATCTATTTATAATTAAATATTTCATAAAATATTTAATTAATTCTTCTAAAAATTTCATATTCTTCTAAAGTCATATCATAATCAAATATTTCAAAATATTTAATTAAATCTTCCATAGTATAAAAAATCAAAAATCAAATGCAATAAATGAAATTAAATAAATTTATTTATTTAATTTGGGATTATCTTCAACATCCGGGAAGCAAACTGCCAAAACAAAAAATTTAATTTCTTATGTTTCTGTGCAGGCTTGTTCCCGTGGGTTGAAGACGGGAATCCATCCTTCTCTCCAACCTCTCAACCTCTCCCATCTTCTTCTCAACTTCTTCATCTCTCACCATTCAAACTTACCAGACAATCTCATAGCTGTAGATTCTTGCCAGCTGGGATTGAGCCTGCAAAAATCTATAAATACAACTGCCGGGAGCTCCAAATCATATAGAAGCTTTCAGTAAAATAATTATAGGAAAATTTCATAGCATTCATAGCATTCATAGAGTACTTTCATAGCATAGATAGTATTAGAATCATAGCAATAGCAATACAATCATGATATCTTTCATTCACAGCCCCTGTACATAATCACAACCCCTGTCCATATCCGTATCAGCAATTCCATTTCATCAGCATATAGAATAGTGAAGCATTTTCCTTTTTGCATACTCGTTCTACAAGTTGCCATTTGGAGAAGCTGAGCTTACACAATCTGAGAGAAAAAGCTTCAAAAGAAATCACTGTAGATAGAGGAAGATGGAACGCTTCTGAAAGCTATCTTTATTTCTTTGTTTGAGTTTTCAGTATAATGTTTCATTTTTTGTTTTTTTTTCAATTAGATTACAAATAAAGACATACACAGAATGCATGAATTTTAAAATCCATAAATCATCCAATTGATTATATTGTCAATAGCAATCAGTAGTTCATCAAAAGAACGCAAGAAAATGGAAAAATATAGTTCTATTGATTTTTCTAAGAACAGTTCGTACAAAAACTATACCAGCAACCCAACCACCGTACAAATGAATTATCTAGCTTTGTAGAACCTTTCCCCAATGGATCCAACCATTTTGGATTGGTTTCAATGCATAATTATTGTAAAAACTCAAAAAACCTACTTACCTGCCCAAAGTTGGATTTTGAAAATTTGAATTTTCCAACTTTTATTTTATTAACTCCTACTAACTAAGAAGCCTTCAAAACTAGTACATTCTATCATTCAACCTTATTTGACTTAATTAAAAAATTATACTCCGATTTAAACTCCTAGGACACCTTTGGTCCACTTGCAATGCATTTTGGTCCTAGGATCCTTATCAGGACCCTTAGGACTTTTGACTCCCTTAATGATTTCATTCATTTCAAAAGCCATTATAGGCTTCAAGATGTTATAGTTGATGCTCTGAGGTGCCTAAAAATTCTTCATGTCCCCTACACTCTTCTGATTCTTCAATTGACCCTTAAGGAGCTTGGGTGCCCCTGCACCATTCTCCCCAAGAAAGAAAAATATGTTTGCCCCAAGAAGTATTCAATTGGTTTCCACTACATGTCTCCTTGTTCCTATATGTTTGCACCTTCAAATTATAGGGCATGTAATCTTCCAAAGTCACTTCCTTCCTTTTTTTCCAACCTGTACTCTTGAAATAATCAAAACATTTATGAGCTTGTCCTCTTTGCTGTTTGAGATTAGTCTATCCTTGTACCCTATTCCTGACCTTATTCCACTCATTTATTTGTAAATAAACACCATAATTATCATTCCCAACTATAGGGAATTCAATACCCCCAAACTTAATACTTTCCAAGTCCCATAGGTTCTGATTTTTAGGACTGTATCCTTCACAACCCTACTACAATTTGTCATTTCTCAACCAACCAGTGTCTTCCCCTGTCTTACCCTGCATTTTCACCTGCAAATGTTTCTCAAAATAGATCACAAAACTTTCATTAGACTGCTCCAAAGAAAAAGGCACCAACTTATATCTAATATCTCCTTTATGCACCAAATATGTATTATGGAATCCATCATGCACTATCCTCCTAGCATACTACCATGGTCTCCCTAAGATGATATGACCACAAGTCATTGGAATGAAATCACAAAGCACCCTGTCGTGATATGATCCAATTGAAAAATCTACATAAGCCATCTTACAAATCTCTACATGTTGCATTTGAGTTACCCAAGTGGCCTTGTAGGGACTAGGATGATCAAATGTTTCAATCCCTAACTTGGCTACCATATCAGATGAAACTAAATTGCTATGTGAACCTGAATCTATGAGTAATCTGCATATCTTACCATGACTTAGACAATTTATCTTGAAGATAGTTACCTTTGGCTCTTGATGAAGTCTTTCTCATTGCTTGACCATAAGGAACTCACCATTAGTCACAGGGTCTGCCATAAATGTTTTTGGTTCCTCCTTCTTATCTTCTTCTTCTTGTACCAAATTTTCCCTTCTATCCTTTCCCTTATCTATTTGTTCCCATTTAGGACACTTGAAGGAAGGATGCCCTCGTTCATTTCAATTGAAACACCTACCTATGAATGGGCCTCTACCTTGTCCAAATGTGCCTTCTCCTCTATGTGTATATCCTCCTCTTTGATCTAACAACACCTCTTTACCTTTGTCATTGCTGCTCTTATCATTGTTGCCTTACCCTTGGTCTCTAGTACCTCTACCCCTATTTGAACTACCTCCTCTTCCACCATTGCTTGACCTTTATTGCTTCCTTTTCACCTTTTCTTTTGCTCTAATGGCCAACTGAAAACATTCTCCTAATGTTCTTGGCATCTGCAAACCAATCTCATCTTGTAAGTTATACCTCAAGCCATTGATATACCTGGCTAATTTCTCATCTTCTTCTTCATATCCTCCTCTTCATATCCTCTTCTTCATATACCTGACTACTAAGCTTGTGAAATTGCTCAGTATAGGACATCACATCCATGTCCTTTTCTCTTAAATTCTGCCTCATCCTATTCACATGAATGGTATAATCAGATGGTAGGAATTTTTCCTTGACCAAACTCTTCATTCTTGCCCATGTAGAAACTTTTTCCAATCCCCTAGGGATCCTATCATTTTGAAAACTAGTCCACCACGTCAGTGTTGTACCTCTCAACTTAGTTTTGGAAAACTTAACCTTCCTCTCTTCATCCATCTCTTCAAACTCAAAATAGTTTTGTAAGGCATCAAGCCATCCTAACACCTCCTCACTATCCATATTTCCTTGATAGATAGGAAAATCTATGTGACTCTTTCCTCCATGACCTTGCACTGCTTTCAACAATCTTACTAACCTCCTTTCCTCAGGGTCTTCTCTCTCATATGCTAGTTGTTCTTGATTTACCCTCACATACTCTTCTTCTTCATCATTATCTTCTTGGTTTTCTTGTTCTTCTCTCCTCCTACTTCTCTCAAGGTTGTTTATCCTTGCTTGCATAGTCTCTCTCTCCCTTCTCCATTTCCTTTCTTCCCGTGCTCTAGCCTACTCTCTTGCTACTTCTTATTCTCTTCTTTTCCTTCTTTCCCTTTCCAAGGTTTCCCTTAACTCCTCCAACTCTCTTGCTAGTTGATTTTTAGGTGCCATTGCTGATTCTTCAATCCCTAAAGGACCTACTCACTGCTCTAATACCACTTTGATGTAGAGGGGATGGAACTTTAGGAAAAACATAAAGATTACAAGGATTTCAATGAAGCACTCTTAAACTTTGTCCTAGGCACCCTTATGGAGATAAGCCTCAATAAGTCACTTGTGACTCAAAACCTTCTCTTATGGACCCAAACCCTAGGAATGTTCTTAAGGGACACAATTACACTTTTCTTGAATGACTACAAAGCCCCAAACCTCTGTCTTAAATGCAAACCCACTTTTTCACCTTAACTAGGCTTCTAGCCCAACTAGGCCTCTAGCGATGGATTTTTCAACTTTCACTCAACTTCCCCAAAGGAACCTCCAATATAATGATTGATTCTAATGTGGTTTATGATACTAAACAACATACCCAAACCCTAATGGCACTTGATTCAAATGACTCTTTACAAAACCTGTTGTTTCCACAAAATCTAGGCCTAATTAGCCCTCTTTTTCAAAGCAACCCTATTCCAATATCAACTCCAGACCATGATACTTTCAACAGTAGCTTAAAATGTTTCCAAATAAAGGAATTTCAATTTTTTAGGCTTCTAAGATACCCTTAACACCCTCAAACACAAAACCCTCAATAAATTACTCCAAATCTAGGGCTTCTTGAAAACTAGCCTCACAAACACTTCTAGAACTAGTTCATGGAATTTTAACCATTAGTTCAACATGCTTCATCAATTAAAACTCAAAAATATTCCCCTTATTCAGGTAGATCTTCTACTGCTATACTTTAGCCTGCATTTTCAAGCACTTTGCCCTATGACAACTCGGTGTACACCTTGATATTCTTCCTTCCTACATATTAGCTTGTTAATATGGTGTCGTACATGTTAAATATGATCCATTTCACAAGTTACAATCATAATCTCCCATGAAATGGATCATTCATTCATTAAGACTCTCAAAATCAATGAAAAATCAGTATTTTCCTTGAGACAGTCAGATATAATATACAAGAAACTGAGTTATAACATTTTTCAAGTAATACAAAGGGTTGAATGCATGAATTTTCAAATCCATAAATCATCCAATTGATTATATTGTCAATAGCAGTTAGTAGTTAATAAAAAGAACACAAGAAAATGCAAAAAAAATAAAGGTTCTATTGATTTTTCTGAGAACAGTCTGTTCAAAAACTATACCAGCAACCCAACCACTATAAAAATGAATTCTATAGCTTTGTAGAACCTTTCCCCAACTAATCCAACCATTTTGGATAGGTTTCAATGCATAATTATTGTAAAAACTCAAAAAACCTACTTACCCGCCCAAAGTTGGATTTTGAAAATTTGAATTTTCCAACTTTTATTTTATTAACTCCTACTAACTAAGAAGCCTTCAAAACTATTACATTCTATCATTCAACCTTATTTGACTTAAATAAAAAATTATACTCTGATTTAAACTCCTAGGACACCTTTGGTCCACTTGCAATGCATTTTGGTCCTAGGATCCTTATCAGGACCCTTAGGACTTTTGACTCCCTTAATGCTTTCATTCATTTCAAAAGCCATTATAGGCTTCAAGATGTTATAGTTGATGCTCTGAGGTGCCTAACAAGTATTCATGTCCCTTGCACTCTTCTAACTCTTCAACTGACCCTTAAGGAGCTTGGGTGCTCCTGCACCAAGAATGACTGACCTTAACAACCTCAAATTGAAGTCAATGATGGTTAATATTTTAATATGAAAAATGCCAACTTTGTAACTTGGTCCCATAAGTGAAAGCTGGCATGGCTAAAGGAGATTGGAAGAGTGACGAATTTGAGCTTATGTGTAGGTTTGGCTAATTAAATCATTTTTTATCTATGAGGGTTAATGTATGTGGCTACATAAGATTGGATTTACTTCTATCAACACTTAGAGATTATGACAACTACAAGATAATATGCAGTTGACTTAACCCTATGTCAAAGCCTTTGGTCAAACACAAGGTATGGTAGTTTAACCCTAAATCAATGCATATCAGATTTAAGTGCAGCAAGCTTCAAGTTTTAAATATTTTTCCATATCTTCTAAGTTGTATTGGTGGCCAATATGATCCAATTAAAAATTAGATTTAGGATATTCTTTGCTGAACGGTGAAGTATCCTTCTGTAGTAGTGATTGAATGAAAATATTTTTAAATATTTTTGTCTAGTTACATACCTCTTGCAAAGGTTGTTAAGAAGATGGTGATGCCCTAGATTAGTTTTTCTATTTATTATATATTTGATATCAGATTGCAAGCTACTGTTCAACTGGACAAATTGATGCAAAGAAAATCTGATATTTATGTTGTTTTCATAAGATGAGACATTTTAAATTTATGGCAGCCAGTCTCAAAAGATGTAGCTACATTGAATCCTTCAACTACTCAAGGAGAGCATTAAAAACTTGTAGGTGGAAGAACAAAGGAAAGACAACATTTAGGTTTTTTATCTTTTTCAATCATACTACTATAGGAATATATCAAATATTTGCAATAAACTACTATAGAAAAGTCAGAAAGTTACTAACAAAAAGTTGTAAAATTATATTTTTGAAGCTTAGGGCTATGAAATCTCTTTGTTCTTTCAAAAGTAACATATAACAAATAACTTTACTCATTTTTTGTGATCACCTCTAGTGTAGTAAGAGAGAGAGGGTATGAGTGGAGAGCAGAAAGGTGTGAAAAGAGATTAGACGACTCTGTAAAAACATAGTATGCATTTTTTTGAGTGTAGTATGTTTTGTTTTTTTGCAAAAGTGTGTGAAGGCATATGTTAGTTTTATAGAGAATTGTTGTGTGGATGCATATTATAGAGTCTTGCAAAGTAAGTGCAAGAATACTTGCAAGAGTTGGTTGGTCATAGAAGACTAAAAGTTGTTTGAGGACAACAAGTTAACATAAGTGCAGAAATATATTTGAGTTACAAAACTTCATTTGTAACATGGTACTAAATTTACAATAAAAAATATCTCATTATATAATCATCTAAGTGGGTGCTCAAATTAGGGGTAGAAGCTCCTTTGAGTTTTTTCTCATAAACTGGTAATTAGTGCTCCTTTGGGTTGGTGCCCATACATTGTAACAAAAATCATTTTCATTGTGAGGCTGGATTAGAGGAGTAGCCTCTAGCAGCTATTCTCACCAAGTTTTTTCCCCATCTTGTGTCGTGGGATGCATTTTGTGTGTTTGGTTTAGTTTCCTTTCTTTGTTCCTAGTTCATACTTACTGCATTTGCTGTCATATTGCATAAAAAGTTAAAAAAATTTAGTCCACTAATTCACCCCCATTCTCAGTGGCCTTTGTGTTCCTTCATTGCCACCTTGGATGAATGAGTCCTGTGTGGCCTAAAGTCATATTTAATTAAAATTTCCAATGGGATTTTATTCTCCTAGATCTGATGTCGGCTTGTAGTATTTTAATTTTGGGAATTCTTGCATAATCAAGTATAAAAAAAAGTTTCTTTCACCCTTCTAACCTAGCATTCAAGAAAGTCCATAAGAGAATTTGATCATTCACAATAGCATTCAAGAGTCTTCAAGGGTAGATTATCAATCATTTTAGAGTAGCATTCAAGTGCCAATCGTCATGTCAAAGATTTTATCTATTATGTTTGTTATTGAGCTAACAATTATGATGTAGGGTTTATTATTCAAGCAAGTGTTCAAGTAAGATCAACATCATTCAAGCAAGAGTCAAGAACCACATCCAGTGCAACCATTTTAAGCATATTTTTAGCACCTTATTTCTAGGGTTTGGTGAGTTGCAACATTTTCTTTTGTTCATTCATCATTCTCCATTCATATTTTTTTTCATTTCAAGGTTTAATTACCAACAAGGGGTTTAACCAAGGTAAACCCTTATTCACTAACCCCACAAAATTTTCCCCCCTCCTTTGTGTGTGATTTGTAGGTTTAGGTTGCATATTTCATAAGGGGCAAGATTGGAGAAAAGTTTTCAATTGATCCAAAGTTGCTAAAGTTGCCATCAAGCCTTGGAGAGACTTGGAGAAGACCTACATGTGGCAATTTATAGTTTCGAATCCAAGAACCAATCAAGAAGATTAAAGTAGACTAAGAGGAATAAAATTAGGTTCAAAACTTCTAGAAAAGAGAAAATGGACTAATTCACCACAAGTGGTGAGTGAGTCCCACTGTATAGGCTTGACAAATATTTTTATAGATCTGGACACCCTTTTGGAAAAAAATTATTCTTGCATAGTTTCCCAGAAATATGTCTGATTCGCCTAGCTTTGTGAATGAGTTCTAGTCAGCCTTGATAACCGATTTTTTAATGATTCAAACCTCCATTCTATCTTCTCCAGTTTCCCAGGTGCACAATTTCTATTTTATAGTTTTCTGGTACATTTTTTTCATCTTTCTAGGTCATTTAGAGTTAGTTTACATTCAATTAGGGTTTTTCATTTCATATTTTCATTTCATTATCTTTTCCAAGTCTAAACTTGGTGGTGAACCTCTAATTATATCCTTTTCAACCCCCAGAATAACCCTTTTGCAAGATTTCTTTTCCCTTTGCAAAGAAATCTCAAGGGTTCATTCTTGAGTGAAAGTTAGTGAAAGTTGCCCCTTTCTTGGCCCCTAATCAAGGGTGGAGAAAGGTGAAGCCAAAATTTTCCACTTTTCATTTTGGTAAACCTACATTTAGAATACCTTCTTTTCTGATTTGGATTGCATTAACTTATTTGCATTAATGTTGCATAAGGATTTACATTGGTTAACTTGCATTTTAGGGTTTCAAATTGTGCATTAGTGAAAGCTCATTTAGCTTGCATTTTTGCATCCAATTTCATTGGAAATCACTCAAATTCAGCATTTTCACCTCAAACATAGATCAAAAAATAGAAAAAGAATAAAATTTAATTCAAAAATTCTGAAAATTTTCAAAAAAATCATCACTGGGACTCATTTGCCACTCTGGGTGAATCGGTCCCTCTACACATTTTGCATTCCATTTTCTAACATTGATAGTTCAATTTATGTGTTTTTTTTTGTTGTTGTTAACTTTTTGTTTTAGTCTGCATATTTTTTGTTTCATTCAATTCATAGTATAAATAGTTTAAATTCATCTTGTGCATTATGTAAAATCAAAATTGCATTGTTGCATAGTTTACAATCTAAAATTTACATCATGAATATGTGCTTTAGCAAGCTTTGGATGTCATTAAAGTCCTTAGTAGATGTGTCAAGTTGTGCCTTTGGAAATGATCCTAATGACATTGGTGTTACGCATGCTCACTCAACTCCTAATACATGTCCTCCTCATGATGTTGACATCATTGTAGAAGGTGATGATAGCATGAATAAGTTCCTAAAGGATTGTATTGACAACATTGAAGCTAATGCATCCTTTTATTCATCCATGAAACAACCAAATCCTCCTACCATACCACCTCTTGAGATGTTTGGTTACTTACACCCAAAAACAAAAGTTGAGCCTAAGTTCCCTACAATAGGTGAACCTAGTTCCTCTAAACAAGCAAACACTCAACCATTTTATGATAACAAGTAACAAACACTCCCATCAAATTTTGTAGAAACATATGGAAAAGGGTTCACAATCTTGAGTAAACAAGGATGCGATACAACAAGTGAACATGAGATCCACCAAATCCTAGAGCAAATACCAACTCATGAAAACACAAAGCGGTTAGGGTATCAAGATCCTCCTCGCAACATAAGGCCTCCTAAAGAAAACCTAAGGCTTTATACTGATGGTACTGTGATCTTAGACTCTCCTACAAATATGAATGTCCTTCTTCCTAAATAAAAACTAATAACTCATAACAATAACAAGGATAAAGATAAGATCATCTCAGGACCTCCGACCCTAATCCCATCTAGTGAAGTTGGTGAATCTAGCAAGCGCAAGGGGCCCTACAAGTTTCAAAAACTAAAGTTCCCTTGTTCGCCACCTAAAAGTGAAAGGAAACTAAAATTTCTTTTCAACAAAGAACTTATAACATTACCACCAATGAAATATAGACTTGTGCTATATCCTAAAGATCAAAAAGTTCCACATGGCCAATACCACAGAACTCTTGGACATAGTATTGATGAGTGTTGTGCATTCAACTTAGTCTTGAAAAAATTTCACTTTGATGGAAATGACTTCCATCTAGTGATTCCATAGCATGTCCTTTCCCATCACCAACCTTGGCTCATTCTCATCTCGCACTCAGTGGGGGCAAGAAGTTGATAGCCTTGTCCTAGGAATGCATTTGTCATTGTCCCTTAGTTGCATTGTTTATCTTTTGCTTGTATAGACTGAGATTGGGAGGTGGATGACTTTCTCATAGGTTGACTCATTTGTGCCTTACTAGTCTTTTGCATTATTTATTTTTCCTTTTCTTTTGTGTGATTACATGTGTGTAATGTGATCGCCCACAATGTTCTATTTGATATTCTCTCTCTTTGTGACATTTCTCTATTCGTACCTGCTAGAGGTAAAAAATTCTTCCTCAGTATCCACTGATTTTAATTTTCCCATTTTCATTTCACTTGCATCAAAATATCTAATGCCTTTGGTTCTACATTGTGTTTAACAAGAAATGCAACAATTTGTGTGACAGGATCCATAAAATCATTGACATTCCCTTTATATATATCCATTAATCTTTTTAGATAGTCATTAATAAAACATTTTAAGCCCAATACCTCAACATCAAAATAGAGTCTATGCGGGTTGGTGGTTCATAACTCATGAAATAAAGAATAAACTACCATAGCACTAAGGGGTTATGCAACATGCATGGTAAAGTGGTACCTACCGCCACCCCACAAAGAGAGGTCTAAGGAAGAACGGTAGAGTGCCAAGCATTGAAAGAAAGATGGACACCATAGTAATGTGTGAGATGGATAGTACAAACGCAGTATGGTGGTATGTATACCATTGTCCCACATTCATAAGGATAGAAAGCAAAATATATAAAAAGGAATAAAACCCGATACCTCCATACCACAAGAAGTGTGATAAGTGATAGCAGTAGTATGGTGGGATCTATTGTGAAATCATTATAGACTATGATAGTAAATGCAATAGATCACATCAGCCATCTTGATGCATGAATCCAATGGTGCATAATCATATTCAAGAATATGAGTTTATTGCAAAAATATTTTATAGAAGGTTGGAATTAATGTTGATATGACTGAATTCAATGCCATTAATAAGCAAGTCAATTTTCCTATCACTGCACTCAATTGCAACACATTATCATGGAAGGAGTTGAGGATATGAAGAGGAGGAGCTCCATAAGCATCAAAAACTTAGGTAAGTGCATGAATAACTCTCTAAAGAAGCTCGATTGTTG
Organism: Sequoia sempervirens; assembly: GCA_007258455.2. Classification (NCBI taxonomy): domain Eukaryota; kingdom Viridiplantae; phylum Streptophyta; class Pinopsida; order Cupressales; family Cupressaceae; genus Sequoia; species Sequoia sempervirens. The sequence continues at coordinate 84,480,106 of VDFB02105785.1, read as the reverse complement.
TAGATATTTTTCAAAGATTTGTGATTTTGAAGTTTTAGTGGAAAGGATTGAATCATGCTGCCTAAAAGGAAACAACCAGAAGCAATGGAAAGTAAAACTAAAAATAATGATGAAGAACCTAAGATAAAGAAGAGTCCTCTCCACTAATTCATTTTAGATTTACTCCAAGGGTCCACCAAGGAGGGTAATAAAAATTTCCTCATAAATACCGCACAAGGTTGTAGAGATGCCCTCATTCCTAAATCTTGGTGGGAATTATTTTGGTATTTTTATAGTAAAAGAAATGAGAAAGTTCCAGTGTCAAACCCATGGGTGTTAGACTTGGCCAAGCTGATCATCCCTAATGTATTTGTTGATGTGGAGTTTATTAAACTACTAGCTAAACATTATCACTCTACTACCAAAACTGTGAGGTTTCCAAATGGTGTAGTATTAGTTGGGGTAACCAAGGAAGCTATCATTGAGTTCTTTGACTTGAATAAATAAGACTTGACTAAAATAAACTTACAAAAAAGTGAGGAGGAGTATACTAGGTTAAGGATAACTTACAGGAGTGATGAGCTTCCCCTATACATGAAAAGAGGTATTTGAAATAGAACAATTCCCATTTCTCCCTCTATCACTAAGCTAGTCATTGTAGAAGACTTTCAATACTATTTTGTGAATACATATCTTACCTTGTTCCAAGTACTAGGGATGAATACCCAAGATAGGATGCCAGTAAGCTTAATGATGATGGCCACAAGAATCCAAAATCCAGAGACTAATATAGAATATGACTTTTCTTCATATCCAGAAAGGGCATTGGATGATGAATTCTTGCAAGTCATAGAAGACAGGGCACCTATTACTTTTAGACAGTATTATATTTTGTGTCACCTGATACTATACCGGAATCAAGACAAATGGACCAAATGAATGACCATGCCTAGAATTGTTGAGCAAGGAAATCCTACACCTGTACAGAAATGGGGCTATATTTGGGAGAATCAGTTGAAGAACTCTAGCTTTGCAATATTGTATGAAGATTTCATGCATAGAATCCTTAGAGTCCTTGGTTACTCAATACCAAGATTGCCAACCAAAATGATACAACTATTGAGACCTCTATCCTTAAAATAGGAGTAGGGTAATACACATAATTTTGGTGATTGGTTCTTCCTCCCTTAAGTCATAATAATAAGAGTTTATGGGTGCCCTATTTCTCTACACATACTGCCAAAGTTTGTGCCCCTTAGATTGGCATTTATGGAGTTTATGTGGCAAATGATGTGGATGGAAAAGGATGTGATGCACAAACAGAAGAAGGGAACATTCCTACCAAACCTAACCAAGTGTGAAGATTAGTCTGTAGGCTCAAACATGTTGGAAGAATTACAATATTATTTAAAGATGAGATATTCAATGGATTCTAGAAAAGAAAGAGCTTTTGATATGAATAACATAATGCATAATCTTATCACCAAGTCAATAGTTGTGCACTAGGTGGACTATGAAGAAGATGTGATTAGAAACTTCCTTACTTATCAAGATGTGTTAATAGAAGGGAAAAATGGGGATATATGAGGAAGCTTGAAGAAGAGAGAAAGAAAAAACACAAGGATTTCCTAGGCTACTTTGTTGAAGAAAGAGACCCTATCAAAAGAATAAATTTGATAATTGATAAGTTTGAAGACATATATGGCATAAGTGAGGCATATCTTCAAGAACACATTGGTTAGATAATAGCATAACACACCCAGAGACAACGTCTAAATCTCCCATGGAGCAATTTCCTCCTAAAAGACAAAAGACAAAAAAAAAACTAAACCATTGGTCCCTTATGAAGAGAGTGAAGGGGTGGGAGACACTAAAAAAGTGTCCACTGTACTGCAATCATTAAAGGGTGATGTTGAGGTTGATCATCCAATCCATGAGACCAATTCCCATAAACCTGAAGAAAGGATGGATGATACAAAAAAGGAAAATACAAAAATACATGAGGATGAAAGAGAGGTTGCAACTAGGAGATTCATAGAAGATGACGAATTTATTAAAACTCTAGAATTTAGGGATTTTTGGATAAAAATGAAGGTGAATTTTTTTTTGGAAAGAGTGGAGATAAATGAAATAGGAATTGAGGAATCCCAAAAGGATCAAGTGGTGGCACAAACCTTCAAGGAATTAAGAATTGAACATATTGACATTAGCCCTTAGAAGGCTAGAGAAATTATTTTGAAAAGTAACATGCTTATCTTCCCTGGTTTAGAACTGAAGAAAATTTTTTTCTTCACCAAGTATAGGCACAAGAGTATCCTATGCTAGTTGTAGAGTTTGACTCTGATGAAGCAGTGAGTGGAATAGAGTATAATCCCAAGATTGAAACCCTACCTATATGGATCAAATAGAAGAACACACATAAGCCAAAGTTTTTGGATGTGATATAGGGAATGGAAGGGGAAGCCATGGTAAGAACACTAAAAGACACAACCCCTTTGTAAGCTACCACCATGACCATGCATTCAACCATGTTTACTCATGCAACTGTTAAAGGAATGGAGGATAGATTGAGAGAGTATGAAAAGGAGAAGATATTCCTAAATGATGAAGTTAATAACTTGTTCATGGAAAATGTGAAACTAAAAGAGTAGTTAAGAGGAGTAAGAACTTCATAGAGTAAAGAAATGTTGTTATATAAGCCTCCTAGTGCACCAGTAGATGTTGTACAAAACATTTCTGCTAAACAAATGAAAGCTCTTGAGAAGGAAGTGGATGAAATGAATAAGGATAGCAATAAATCCTAGGAGGAAGTAAAAAGGAAAGTTTTTGGTGTTATAGAAAAGATTCTTGATCAAAGGGTAAAGTTGGTTGTAGATAAATTGGAGAGTGTGTATGATAGTTATAAGTTAGTTCAACAAGATATTGATCAAATAAAATCACACATGCTTGAGTTGGAACCCCTATTCAAAAAGTGGCAACCTATACACCACACTTTGTCTAAATTATGCAAATTTCTACAAAGGATTATTGATGCTCCTACAACACTAAAACCAACTGAGCAAATAGTCAAGATAATTATTGATGAATTTTAGTATGTACAAGAAGAGGAAAAAAGGGTTAAGGAATGAATGGATTCTTTCCATACCCTAAAGTAGTGGTATATACCAAAATTAGTAAAAGATGACGATCAACTTAGGAGTCTTGAAGAGTGGAAGAAGGAGTTCAGTCAGATTATTCACAAGTGTATAACTCACATACAGGAGGATGGTAACATCAATCTTCATAGGCTCAATTTTATTATAGATGGATTAATTGCTTTCAATATTGGGTACCTAAAGTTTGTTAATGATGTGAAGGCATCACTAGATAGTCAATGGTAGGTTCATCTTGTAAATATAACAAGGAGTCATGAATACAAATGGCCATTAGACTTCAGGATATATCAATGGGAGGAAAAATATCTGGCTTCTAAGGATTAGGTCACTGGGATGAGAGCATTTGGATGTCTATCATGGAGAAGAAGGATTTGTCAGATCAATGAACATGGACCTTCTACATTGATTAATGGAATCATAATTTCTAAATGTATTAAGTCTTGTTTATTTCTTTAATTATGCTAATCAAATAGATAGTTAAGTGAAGAGGTGTAGTTTTGAAAAGCTTCCTCATTTTGTAAAAGTCCAATAGCTTGTTGCTTCCAGTATAAAAGGGGAAACCAAGGCTAGGTTTTGCATCATCATATCATTATCATCACCATTAGTAGAAGTAGATAGGTTGCATATTCCATCCATTTGTCTCCATATCTCAAAGACTTAAGTTATCAATGCATATCATTTAAAGCAATATAAAGGAGAAGACTTCTTATAATTGGTGATCTATTTTCAGTGTTGAATTATTGTGTTGATATTCATTTCTATATGTTGTGTTATCTCCAAAGTTGTTCTCTTAAATTATTCGAATCTATATGATTTGTTTGGACACATTTGTTGTTACTTTGTGACTGTCTTGATTGGGTTCTGGTGAGAGAGAATTAAAAATCTTTTTAGATAATTCATTTTAATTAGTTCCCCTAGGGATTAAAAATCCTTTTAAGGTAATTAGTCTGTTTGGTTTCCCTTAAGCCAAAAATTAAAATTCCTTTCATAGCATCACAATAATTTGAGAGAATAACACTAAGATCTATAAGGAAGAGTATAATAACTGACAAACTTGCATGTTTGTACACAATGCAAACATCCAAAAGTGCCCAATAGTTAGAGTTAAGTTGAGGAATAAGTTCACCTATCATAAATATTTGTCTCCATCACTATCATCCATGTTTCAACACCATTCACCCAATATATTAGGCACTGGTCAAATTTAGAACAACTTTACATAAACTTTATTCACACATTTGATTCTTAAAACACCTTTAGTAGGAACTAGCCATTAGCCTTGCATCTACTTCAAACCCATGTTCCATAGTGAGTAGATTTCTAAAATTATAGATCATATCCAAACATTCAAGTCTACCTTATCATTTAGGTACACCCACCTAGGTTTAGCAAAGCTTAAAGAGTAGGGGGTTATCAATCACATTTACCCCATTTGTTGGCCAAAAATGTACTAAGATATTGGCACCCTCTTAATGTTCAAAACCTATGTTTTTGAGACCTAACAAATTATTGACTCTACTAGGGAAGATTTAGGAAAAATTTGGTTCAAGCCTATCCATTTATAGAGTCAATAAAGTTCCAAAACTGAACAGCTACATAAAACATAAATACACTCTGCTTGGAATAGATCTAAAAGGATTATAAACTTTTCTCACTTTTCACAAAAATGAGCAGTGACTCTATCAAAGCTTGTAGCAATGAATGCATGACTAAGAAGTTAAAATACACGTCAAGAAGAGAAAACCCTAGAGTTCAAAGCATCAAAGTATCCTATGAAATGAATGGAGGAGATCTTTGCACAAAGAGAGTCCAAGGAATAATGACAGTATATGGACAGATAGAGGTGACTCTTCTCTCCAAAAAAACAATAGTGTTAAAAATAAAATAGCCTCCAAACAACTAGATACTACATTCAATGATCAGGAGAATATCTTAGAACAACCTCATACATTGCATAATAGCTTTGATCTATTGCATGAACTAGATTATCATAATGATTTTTATGTAGAGATCCTCATACCCCATGAAAACAAGAGAATACTGGTCATCCTATTTTTGCTGGAAGGAAGACCCTCAAAAAATGAAAGAATTTTGCACCCGATTAGATGAAGAACAACTTCAAAGACAAAATGTGTATGACCATAGGATTTCATTACAACAAGGAGAAGAAGACTAGTATGGACCTATGGATCATTATCCCCCTATTGAGAATTATGATGAAATGACCACTCAAGAATTGGAAGAATATGTGGAAAGATAAAAAGAGGACCTTAGGAGGAGACAACAATTGAGAAAAGAAAGTCAAGAACTAAATCAACAAATGTCTCAATTGAATACCATACATCAAAGCCACCAAAATATGTCCCTCCCCATAAGAAAGGAGGTAACATCAATCCAAAGGGGTCATCTCAAAATATGGGAGCTATGGGTACTTCAAAAGCACATTACAATATAGTTGGTAACCCAAAGCAACATGCCCAACATAATGTGCCACCACAGGGATCCCAACCACAAAAAACTAGCAACATTCCACAATCCAACCCATTGCTAGGACAACAATATGATCCTCACTATCAAGATCATGTGCCACAAAAAATGTATACTCTCACCAAAACATCCAACAAAATGTGCATTAGCCCCAACATGGATTCCACTATTACCCCAATCTACCACCTCAGAACCCTTATCCCCATAACCCTGCAAGCATAAGTAGATAATTTGACTTGACTAGATATCAAATATACCCATACCCTAATGAAAACAACTTAAGAAATACTATCCCAAAATTCACATAGAGAAATGCAACTACAGTAGAGGAAGACATAAGAAACTTCAATGCTTTTGTGCAAGATTGGGCATGGAAAAGGAAGATGTCCTTATGAAGCTATTCATTATGTCCTTGACTAAAGAAGCAAGAGACTAGTTTAGTAGTCTACCAGATGCTTCGATTGCATATGTAGCAGACTTCTAGGACCAATTCCTAGAGCATTATGGGAATCAATGTGCTCCTAAATTTTCCCTACATGAATTAATAAGCATTCAGAAGCATTAGAATGAATCTATTTTTGAGTTTAACCAGAGATTATCCAAGTTCAATAATAAGATACCACATGGATCTAAATTAACTAACTCAACAACTCTAAGAATCTATTTAAAAGCCTTTGATCCTAAGATAGGGTATGAGCTAAAGAATTGATGTCCTAGGAGCTTGACCAAATCACAAAAGACTTCCATAACTATTGAAAATAATAGGAAATCCACTGGCATGATTGGAAAGAGAGATAATCTTAGGATCCCACAAAATCCTGGCAGTCACCAAAATAGACCAGAGAATCAATACAAAAATGAAAGGCCAAGATTACATGATATTCCCTATAATACCACTTGGAAAGATGGGCGACCAATAGGTAAGCCAAATTGGAAAGAAACTCCTAATCTATTGAAGAAATATGGAGCACACATAGTGGATACTACACCATGGTATCTACCATGTCATAGACCCCATGCCCCAGAACATTGTGTAGTGGCTCAAAATTTCCAAGAGGATGAATGGTCACAAGAACAAGATAGAGATAGTCATATCGTGAACATGTTAGGATCGGGGTCCCCTAAGACAAATGATGGATATTCATCCTATGAGGATGGGTACAAATATGATGTCAACAACCAAAAGTACAATGTAAATATGGAGCAAGAAGTATTCTCTGATCAAGAAGAAAATACACAAGAAGCAACCTATGCATACAATACAACACCACAATTTTAGTTGAGAACACCAACAGAAGAAGAAAAGAGGGCCATCATAGAAAAATTTGTGGCTAAATCAAAAGGAAGAAGATACAACCTAAGAAGTAAACCCATACACGGATACCAAGGAACACCTAGAGGCATGTTTATAAAAGAGAAAAAGAACAAGGACAATGTCTCATCTGATCAAAAGAAGAGTGAGGCAAAGAAGTCTCAGAAGACTATTCAGAAGGAGGATGCAAATGTTGAATATGAGAAAACACTAAGCGATAGTAAACTTCAAACTGAAGGAAAAATGGTTGCTAAAATAGAGAAGGTTGAACAAGGGATAACTGACCCTATATTTGATATTTCCCAAGCACTAATTCAAACAAATATGAAAGTACCCTTGATGGAATAGATAAAAATTGATGAGTATAGAGACACATCCATCAATTTTATTGCCAACACATCTCACAGGCAACAGGATAGAGAAAAGAGGTCAATGCAGTTAAGCAAGAGACTACAAAGGCACTGAAGGTCTATTTAGGAGACAGCCTTACTGAAAACCCCTCTCAAATAGATCCATTTTACACCACATTGGTGATCGACAAAAAATTGGTGAACAACTGCATGATTAACTCAGGGGTGGCCATCAATATCGTGCCTCTATATGTCATGAAGGAACTAGGTCTATGGGTGAACACAACCTATGGAAAGTGTTATGCCATGGATAATAGATCAGTCCATGTAGTTGGAGTAATATGGGATGTAGAATTGAAATTGGCATCATATCCTGAGGCAACATATAGGATAGATATCACTATGGTGGAAACTCCCCCTTACTATGGAATGTTATTATCAAGACAATGGACTACAACAGTAGGTGGAAATTTTAGGATAGACTTGTCTTATGCCACAATACCTATGAATGGAAGGGAAGTCAAGTTATACAAAGAACCTAGATCAAAACATGTCATTGAGCTCTTTGACCCCAATAAAATGAATTACTTTTTGTGATGTACAGACTTGGGGAGTTTTTGAATTGAACATTCAAACCCTAAATTATTGAACATAGATCCAATTGCTAAGGATGTCTCTAAGAATGAACATGGTGTATGGTGAATGTATTTTGATGGAGCCTACAACAAAGAATGGAATGGAGCTTGGATTGTTTTCATTTCACCTAATGGAACAATGTTTAAGTACTCATTCTTGCTACCATTTGAGTGCACAAATAATGTAGCAAAGTACAAGGCATTGTTATTAGGTCTAAACATGGCCACAAAGCATGGAATGAAAGTGTTAACCATTCTTGGAGATTCTAAATTGGTTGTTTCACAAGGTCAAAGTACTCCACAAAAAAAGAGAGATTAAAGAAATATAGAAATGTAGTTTGGGATACTATAGAACTCTTTAATGCTTTCTCCATTGAATGGGTAGACAGATCAAGAAACTTAATGGATAACTTTCTGGAAAATGTGGCCTTGAGAAAGGATAGCATTACTTTGGCAAGAATCTCACAAGTGGAACTTAAAACTAGACCTGTAGTCCTTGACAACATTAATAATTGGTAGGTATTCAATGATGACATAGATCTGATCAAATTATTACACTATATTGATTAGTATGAGGCCCAAGAGGTTGAATTCAATGCATTTTTGGAAGAGGTGGATGGAAAACAAGCTATGTTTGGCCAAGAGATAGTGTAGCTCAAAATAAATAAAATTCCTAAGGGATTAGTAGCACTAGAAAGGGTGTTTGATGAGAATGACAAAGCAATTATGAAACAAACACCAGTAAGAAGGGAAGATATTGAGGAAATTAATCTTGGGACTAAATTGGCTCCAAAAAAGGTATACATTAGAAAGAAGATAATCCCTACAATAAGAAATATGCTAATCACATTATTGAGAAAGTACAAGCATGTTTTTACATGGTCATATGATGACCTCAAGGCATATAGATAAGATCTATTTCAACATGAAATTCCACTAAAGCCTGATGCAAAACCCTTCAAACAAAAATAAAGACTAATAAATCCTACCCTAGAACCCAAGATTCATAAAAAACTCAAGAAACTCAAAGGAGGTATTATTAAGCCTATCAGAAATTCTACCTAGGTTTCCAACTTGGTGCCTATCCGAAAGAAGAATGGAGACATAAGGTTGTGTGTAGATTTTCAAAATTTAAATGTTTCCTCTCTTAAAGACAACTACCCACTCCAAAACATGGAGTCTATGCTACAAAGGGTAACTGGGTGTGAATTATTGTCCATGATGGATGGATTTTTAGGGTACAACCAGATGAAAGTAAAAAAATCAAAACAGTATAAGACTACATTTACCACACCTTGGGGCACATATTTATATGTAAGGATGCCATGTGGCCTCACAAATGTTGGTGCCACATTTCAAAGAACTATGGATGTTGTCTTTGTTGATCTAATAAAAAAAATAATGGTGGTATATCAATATGATCTCACAACATATTCTAAGAAAGCTAAAGATCATATTGAACATCTAGAAAAGATCTTCCTGAAAGCTTTGGAGTATGGTATTTCCTTAAACCCTAAAAAGTGTCATTTTGTTGTAACTGAAGGAAAAATATTAGGACATATAGTATCCAAAGATGGAGTAAGAATTGATCTAGAGAGAGTAGAGGCTATAAAAAAGATTCCTATTCCAAAGATAGTAAAATCCATTCAAACCTTCTTTAGGTAGATAAAATTTGTAAGGAGGTTTATATTGAATTTTGTTGAGATTGGTAAGCCCATTTCAAAAATGTTGAAGAAAGGAGCCAAGATTGATTGGACTGCAGAAGCAATTGATGCATTCATATCCATTAAAAGAGCAATCAAGGAGGCCCCAGTATTAAAGTCACCTCATTTCAACAATTCATTCCAGCTTTTCTCATTTGCATCTTACCACATAGTAGCAGTAGTGATGTTGTGGAAAAATGATGAAGGGTATGAGAAACCAATATCATTCTTCATCGAATCTCTTCAAGAAGTAGAATTAAAGTATGACATCATAGAAAAATAAGCATACATGCTTGTGAAAGCTATAAAATCTTGCAGGCCTTATTTGGTGGGTGATAAGGTAGTTTCCTATATCCCTAATGTTGCAGTTAGGGATGTATTTGTGTAGACTGAGATCATAGGGAGAAGGTGTAGATGGATTAATAGAATTCAAGAGTTTGGTATTGAAATTGAAATCACTAAGTTGGTAAGAGGACAAGGGCTGGCCAAGCTCATGGTTGAATCAAATCTTGAGGAATCTCAAATCTACAACACAAGGGAGAAATAAGGTATGATTGCAAGCATAGAGAACACCTCAAGGTATATTGACATAATGTATTACCTAAAAAACCAAAAATGTCCTAAAGAAATGAATGAGAATTAAAAAAGAACCTTGAAACTACATGCCTCAAAGTATGTCTTCATGGATGGGGACTTGTACTAGAAAAACAAAGCTAGAGTGTTGTTGTGTTTGGATAAATCACAAGTAGACCATGCATTGAAGGAGATGCATGAGGGGCTCTATGAAGGGAATTTTTCAGCCAAGACCACTGCCCACAAAATCTTAAAAGCTAAATACTATTGGCCCAAGTTTTTTAATGACTCTTTTCCTGATGTACAAAAGTGTGAAGCTTGTCAAAATATTTATGGAAAAATAAAATACCAAGGAGAATTTCCACTAAGACCAATGTAAGTTGAAGCTCCATTTCATCAGTGGGGGATTTATTTTACTAGAGAAATACCAGAAAAATCTAGTGGAGGTCACAAATGGATACTAGTGGCAACTAACTACTTTACAAAATGGATAGAATCCATCCTTACAAAAAAAGCCACTAGTAAGGTTGTAATCAATTTTCTGATAGAGAACATCATCACTAGGTTTTGAACACCTATGAGGCTAATTACAGACAATGGTATGTGCTTCAAATCAAAGGAATTCAAAATATTTTATGGGGCATATGGCATAATAATTTTGCATGCATCCTCATATCATCTAGAAGCATATGGGTAGGTTGAATCAAGTAATATAAGTATCCTAAATATAATTAAAATAATGTTGGATAGAAATAAAAAGGCTTGGGATTCCAAATTGAGGCTAGCAGTCTGGATAGATAGGATCACAATTAAAAATTTGACTAGAAAATCACCTTTTGAATTGGTCTATGGGACACAAGAAAGCATGCCAATGCAAAACCTTTTTTAAGTATATAATTTCATGCTCTAGGAAGACTTGGATATCCTTGAACCTATGGAAGATAGGATGGAGCAATTGGCAGAGCTGGATGAAATCAGGAGCTTGTCCCAAGAGAATAACACAAAAATGTAGTCACAGATGAAATACTTGTTTGAAGAAAGGGAAAAATATAGAAAGTTTGAGGTGAATTACATGGTCCTATTATGGAATGCTAGATGCCAACAAAAAGGGAAACATGGGAAGTTTGAGGCTCTCTAGATAGGACCCTTTCTTCTTTAAAATATGTCAGAAGAATATCAAGAATTGTCACTACATGGACAATTCCTGAAACACTTCTTTCCTTAAAAAAATATAGTTTTCCATGAACAGTAGTTTAGGTTTCCCTTTCCCCTTCCCCATCCCACTCAATCATATTCACCCATGGTCATCTTCCTAGAGATTAATTCTAGATTCTTGTAATGGCCTTACATTCATTCATCCATAGTTGGAGCCACTATTAGAGCTAAAAAAATCTTCCTCAATATCCACCGATTTTCATTTTCCCATCCACATTTCACCTACATCAAAAGATCTACTACCTTTGGTTCTACATTGTGTTTAACATGAAATGAAATAATTTGTGTGACAAGATCCATAAAATCATTGACATTCCCTTTGTATGTATCTGTTAATCCTTTTAGATAGTCATTAATAAAACATTTTATGCCTTCATTGCAATGCCACAACATCAAAATAGAGTTTATGTGGGTTGGCAGTTCATAAATCATGAAATAAAGCATAAACCACCATACCACTAAGGGGTTATTTAGCATGCGCGATAAAATGGTACCCACTGCTACCTTGTAAAGAGAGATCTAAGGCATAGTGGTAGAGTGGCAAGCATTGAAAGAAAGATGGAAACCACAGTACCGCATGAGGTGGATAGTATAGCCATAGTATGGTGGTATGTATACTGTTGTCCCACAATCAGAAGCATAGAAAGGAGCATATATAAAAGGGCATAAAACCCAATACCGCCATACTACAATGAGTGTGATGAGTGATAGTGGTAGTATGGTGGGACCTATTGTGACATCATTAAAGACTGTGGTAGTAAATGCAAGTGATCATGTCAGCCACCTTGACACACAAATCCAATGGTGTATAATCACATTCAAGAATATGAGTTTATTGCAAAAAAGTTGGCAGAAGGTTGGCATTAATGCCAATACGACTAAATTCAATGTCATTAAAAAGCAAGTGAATTTTCCTATTGCTACACTCAATTGCAACAAATTGTCATGGAAGGAGATGAGGATACAAAGAGAAGGAGCTCTACAAGTGTCAAACACCTGGGTAAGTGCATGACTAACTCTTTGAAGAAGCTTGATTGGTGTAGATATTTTTCAAAGCTCTAACATTTTGAAGTTTTAGTGGAAAGGATTAAATCATGCTGCCTAAAAAGAAACAACTAGAAGCAAAGGAAAGTAAAACTAATATTGAGGATGAAGAACCTAAGATAAAGAAGAGGCCTCTCCACCATTCCATTTTATATTTAATCCCAGGGTCCACCAAGGAGGGTAATAAGAAATTCCTCATAGATACCACACAGGGCTATAGAGATTCCTTCATTCCTAAATCTGGGTTGGACTTATTTTGTTATTTTTATAGTAAGCGAAATGAGAAAATTCTAGTGTCAAACCCCTAGGTGTTGAACTTGGCCAAGCTGATCGTCCCTAATGTATTTGTTGATGTGGATTTTATTAGACTACTAGCTAAATATTATCACTTTGCTACCAAAACTTTGAGGTTTCCGAATGGTGCGGTATTAATTGGGGTAGCCAGAGAAGCTATCATTGAGTGTTTTGACTTGAATAAATAGGCCTTGACTAAGATAAACTTACAAAAATTTGAGTATACTATGTTAAGGAGAACTTACAGGAGTGATGAGCTTCCCCTGTACATGAAAAGGGGTATTGGCAACAAAAAAATTCCCATTTCTCCCTCTATCACTGAGCCAATCATAGTGGAAAACTTTCAATCCTATTTTGTGAATACATATCTTGCCCTATGCCAAGTGTAAACAAAGATTTTGGAACTTGTGGATCTTTCTAGCCCTTCTAGGGTTTTTCACCTAAAAGGGGGAAGCTGGGCCAAAATGAAATTTAAAAATTCAAATATTAATGTAATATCGATGCAATATACCTAGATGAAATGATTTAAATGCAAATAACTAATAAAATAGATTGATGTTGTATGCAAAACTAGGAAATGCAAAGTGTTTGAAAACATAATGTTGTATGCAAAAAGACTTAGAAAGATGATTAGAAATGCAAATAGAACAACACATAGAGCTATAAAACTAAATGTGTGAACCTGTAAACTTGTTGAGGACTAGAAATGACTCTAAAAAACTAGAAATGTTGACTTTTTGACTGACTAGGGCTCATTCAGCAACCTGGGTGAATTAGTCCCAGACTAGGGTTTCTGCTCAGAAGTTTATTTCTGCCAAAAGAGCACTAGAATCTACACTATGCTCTGGTAGACACCTCTACTGGGACTCATTTTCCATTCATGGAAAATTAGTCTTTTTTCTATTTTCTAAAAACTAAAGTTTTAGATCTACACTTTGTTACCTGCATTGCACTTCCAAATTGAATCCCAGATTTGAATCTTCAAAAACACCTACAAAACATAATATATTTTCTTTTCTAATGGGGGGTTTTCCTTGGTCAAACCCATAATTTGGTAATTAAACCTTGGATGGATAAAATCTATATAAAATCTAGCCCTAAGTGTGTCTAAGACTAGGAAAATCTAAAGTAAGGAAAAACCCTATTCTAATGTGCTTAGAATAAGATGTTTAAATGAAGCTTGAATGATGTAACACTTCAACTTAAGAAACCCTACAACATTTTAAATCAATATTAATGACATGCAAACCTTAAATCTCAAGATAGAGAGAAAATGGAAGATGGAATCACTTTGAAAACAAGTCTTTAGGTGTGATTTGATGGCTAGTTGCATCTCCTCAACCTAGATTTCTCCATGATTCTGCATAGGCATCCATAATCAACTCCTTGCAATGTTGGATCTTCAATAAGAAGTGAGCTTGAAAACCTACAAAAACCCTATCTTGTCATCCTAAAGCTTCAACTTTGTTGTAGAAAGACTTATGAATCTTCTTGTGGAAGATATTCAACACTTGAATTTTGAATTTGCCTAGTAAAAATGACTAGGTGATGTGAAAAAGGACCTAAAAACATATATTTATAGGCATCAATACCTAATTTCCTGTTATTTAGACCTAATAGGTTGATATCCATTGAAAAATTTAATTAAGTCGGTGGGTTTCCCGCTTAAAACTGAAAATTCCCCCATAAGGGACTCATTCACCACCCTTGGTGAATGGGTCCCACTAGAGGGGACTCATTTTCCCAAGGTAGCAAATGGGTCCCACATGTGGTTTTCAGAGGTGGGTTTTTGAGATATGAATGATTTAAGCATTATTTATTAGGATTTGTATGATTTTTGAATGAAATGGGCCTCTAGATAAAAAATAATGAACATTAGGGGCCTATAAATGTAGGTTTTAAGGGGTGATTGGTACAATGGTGTCTAAAATAGGACCAAATTAGGCCATAGATTATACTTTATACAAAGGAGTAAAATTTCTCTATCCACATTTAGTCCCCACTTTAGCGCCCATGTGACTCTACATGCATATGTAAGCTAAAGGACTCCACACAGTATACTTTATTGCATAAAAGGATACTTATACAAAAGACAAGAGAATGAAGCCCCTAGTGTAGTTATCTGCAAAACAACAAAATTAGGAACCACATCCTACAACACAAATTCATTAGTTGTCCAAAAATTATTTTATCTAACTTCTAGAAATCAAATTCAAGGGTAGATGTATGCCCCCTTGATTCCACTTGCTTTACAGAGGTGGAATCAATGTAGCAATCTAGCCATGTCAAAATAGGAACAATCATATCTTAGAGAATTTCCAAATACCATTCCACATAACGATAGACAATTGATGATGTTGGGTGCATATTCATGATTCCAATGCATTAAATTACATAAAAAATAGAGTTCCCTAGCACTTGTTATGGTGGTTTGAAGAAAAAGTATTTTATTAACTCTTAAGAGAGGAATAAGCCTAGTTTTATGCATAAGAGTAAAAAAGGATGAAAAGAGTTAAAAGAGGTAAAAGGGAGTAATTTGTCACTTACTATTTCATTTAGCTTCTTGTAGCATAAGAGTGATGAGTGAGACAAAAAGATTTTGAGTAGATGAGATTACAGACTAGCATGACTGGATGTGCTTTGAGGCCAGGTGGCACGCAGTGAGTAGCATCATGAGGTGAGTCAATTATGTGACCTTCACTTAGTGTTTTTACAGTGATTTAATGATTTTAAATTCATGTATAGGTTAATTTAGGATCTTAGAATTTTTTTTTGCAAAGTCTCCCCTTTCTTCGCAAAGTGTCCCTTTTGTTCACAAAGTGTCCAATTTCTTCACAAAGTGTCCCATTTCTTTGCGAAGTGTCCTATTTCCTTGTGAAGTGTCCCAAAAGGGTTCTAAAGTGTCTAGGGCCTTTAGGAAAGCACACTAGAAGAAATTTAGTATACTTGCATGATGAATAATGTAAAAATTAAAGATATTAAATGATTTTTAGAGCATATTGTTGTGATTTTGATAGGTACCCGCCTATTCGTGGCAATCACTAGGGGGTAGAAAGTTAATTTTTTTGAGAGACCTATCACTAGCACTATCAGCAAAGGAGACAAAGCACCTTAAGGCTCTAGGAATATATTGGGCATACCTCATGCCTCCCATGAGGTACCACGATGTTATGTTCATGTCTCTCTATGAATGTTGGGACGTGGAGACATGCACATTTCACCTCCTGACTAGGGAGATGACAATTACCTTAGAGGATGTACACTATATTCTTTGAGTTCCTATTCAGGGAGAATAGGAGCTCTTCTAAGGAGATCGGTCATTTCATGAGTGGAAGGTTGACATGTAATACTACCTTGACATTCTCATACATGATGAACGTGTGAGGGCGCGAATCGAGCTACCGATGCTACTATATTCATAAGCCCTAGTAGTGAGACAGATCATAATGCACATGGTAGTGCTAGTACTCAATCTAGATGGATGAGTGGCACACCTTGATGGAGGATTAGTTGACTTGATTCATGGGATGGCAGAGTATAGGACGGTCTATGCTTGGGGATGTTGTATCCTATCACACTTGTATTATAATCTAGGTCAATTTTTTTTCGGGAGATAGATAGCATGGATCATTGCATGCTTCTATAGGTGTGGTTCCTTAAGCATATAACATACACTAGGACCATCAGTTTCCCATGTGCTACAGTTGTAGGGTATCCTTGAGACTTCAACTATTCTTTGCGACACTTATGGCAGTATGGAGACTTGCATTTTTTGAGAGTGAGATTTGACTGGCTGAAGGAGGATGAAATACTTTGGAGACCTTATCAGCTTACACTACAGTGGCCAAATCCCATGAGATAGTTGAGGATGTAGCTAGATATATTTTTGGATAGCCCACATGACCACATCATACATCCCTTCTATTATGGTCAAGTCATGTGGTAGTTTGGATAGGTTCAAACACCATCAAGGGTGTGCCCTTTTATTAGGAGATAAGTGGTGAGTACCCAAAGAGCAAGTGATACTGTACGACTCACTATAGACCATGTTTTCCAAAGTGACTCTGATGAATTAGATCATGATTAGCCTCTAGTCTTTGATGTTGATGATGTCAATAACACAAATGAGCATGAGGAGTGGTGGTCAGTGACACGACCAACTCCTATATTTTCAATAGATGTCCCTATAGGTGATGTAGGACCAATGCCAGATGAGGGAGATGAGGCAAAGGACAAGGTTGAGGAGGTATGATACAAGGCTATAGACATATTCATTGATGTTATAGATGATGAGTATGATGAGGAGGCAGATCCTGACAATGATTTCCAAGATGGAGGAGACAAGGATGAGGATGGGCAAGAGGATGATGAGGAGGAGTATGAGGAGGAGCCACCCATGAGTGAGAGTGATGAGGCAACAGTTGAGGATCGACACAAGTGGGGAGATCCCTCTCCCATCCATATGACAATATTATGAGCAGTAGCTATAATAGGCACCAATAATCATAATCATGGAGAGGCTAGCACATCCTCCATGCCCTTCGCACAGGATGATGTTGATATTGTTTAGCCTACCAAAGATACAGGTGATGATATTTGATTTTATGCATTTACTTTAGTGTTTATACTCTTTATATATATATATATATATATATTATGATGATGTGTACTGATTGTGTATTGTTTCTACCTTGCAGGAGTGATGAGAGACTAGAAAGAGCTCTATCATTAGGTGGCTGCAGAGATAGTGCACGCATCCATCAACACAAAGTAGATGGACCCAAATTATGTGTCCCCATTGATCATGGAGGAGGATCCAGAGTTACTTAGACCATTTGTGAGGCTACGGGTAGCATATGAGAGTGTGATAATGCGACTCCACCAAGTTGAAACTACAAAATAGTCATCTCAAACTCCAGCAGAGGTGGAGAGACTATAGGTAGAGGTATCGTGGCTACAGGAAGAGAGGGATTAGATAACAAGGGAGCATCGAGTGGCCCTTGGATGGATACAGGGTCTAGAGTTTGCACTCAAGTTTGGTGGATCATGGTCACGATCACATATGAATGTCTCCCAACATCTTGCTATCAGATCACAAGCACTAGAGCCCGAGGTATCTAGCTCCCACGGACCTCAATGATATTGTATATTGTGATGATATGTACATAAAACTTTGGATATATATATATATATATATATATATATATATGAGAAGTTGATGTTTCAGGATTTTTCTTAATGTGTTTAAATGTTAAATGGCAATGTGATTAATTAAATAACCTTGGTAAGATTACTTATTTAATGTCTTCATGATTTAACAAATTTTATTTGATCTAAGTAAAACATATTCCAGTTTCTTTTAGATACAGCATGATGATTAAGTATATTATGCTAAATTAAATATATTTAATGATATAACTTATCATAACACACAAGATGAATTTGAATAGTATGAAACACAAAGTAATTATAAAAATGAATTAAATAATCACTTTAGTGCTCAAGACATATGCATAATTGATTTGTCAAGAATGAAGCAATGTGAAAGCATATAGGATATGACCCAATAGCTCTAACAAAACTACTTTATTATTCATATTATTCAAAGGAATTAGACATAATACCATCGCAAATGTGTACCATTGATAGGTTCTTTAAGAGGTGTGCCATCTACTTCAGTTAACATATATGCACTAGACCCAAAAGTTTTGTCAACAATGTAAGGTCCTAACCAATTGTAACTAAATTTGTCACGTTCATTTGGGTCAGCATTAACATTGCATTCATTAGTAGATAGAACTAGGTCACCCTTGTGGAATGATCGAGGGATAACATTAAGGTTGTAATGATTATGTTTCCTTTTTTAATAAGCTTGAAGATGTTTAAGAGCGTTAATGCATTGTTCATCGAGCATCTCAAGCTGATGTAATCGTTGCTTTCGATAATGTGTATCATCAACAAGTCCTTGAAGAGAAATCATTAGTGTAGAAATTTCTAACTCCAAGGGCATTATTGCTTCACTACCATAGATAAAATTATAAGGTGTGGTCCTTGTGGAAGATCAAACACTTGTACGATAGGCCCAAAGCACATAAGGTAATTATGTGTGCCAATCCCTATGATTTTTCTTAACAATTTTCTTCAAAAAACTTTCAAGAACTTCATTAGTTGATTTAACTTGACCATTAGATTATGGGTAATAAGGTGTCAAAAAATGATGTTGGCTGTTAAAGGTCTCCAAAAACTTCTTCACTTCATTATTATTAAATGGTGTACCATTATTAGAAACTGTGCCATAGAAAAATGTCCCCTTGACATTTTCATAGTCTTTTAGGTATTTCTTCAAGATGCTTGGTCCATTTTACTTTGATTTAATGTTGCAATGTGGCTTAAACATTCACATTACGTCCTTAAAATTCAAATTATGGTGTCTTGTAAAGGTGTTGTGAAGTGTTGTAACACATTTCTACACTTTTCTAGACTTGATTCATTACAATTCACCTAAAAATCACCTTTTCATCACTTATTAAGTTCTATTTTGAAGTGTTGTAAAGTATTGTAACAATATTTCATGCTTTTCTAGGCTTAATTTCAGTATTTACACCTTTCTTATGCTTTATTTGACCCCTTTATGCCCTTATAAGGCTTAATTAAGTGTTTTTTAATATAAACCTGACAAAAAACATTAAATGCAAGAAAATTCTTGACACCCACTTTCAAATCCAAGGTGGGACC